>CM069070.1:31301686-31901686 GCA_035220775.1 Malus fusca
AAGACTTTGACTACACCGAACAAGCTTGAGTGACTACCGTGCAGAGTAATACACTACTCTCGACACAAAGAAGCTCCCTCTCAAGGTTTGTGATAACCCCAGCAATAATCTCAAGAAATCTTTTCTGATGTGGAAGATCAGTCAAAACTGCAACCACAGAGCATACTCGGAATTTCAAGAGACTTTACAACCAATGCTCTACCAAGAACGATCCCTGACCGACTTGGCTCTTGATACCAATTGTTGAACAAAAAGAGTATACAAGATAACTCTAATGATCCAAGAAGAAGAAAATAAAGCACACTCTAAAGAAAGCTCACAAGAACACTAATTAGCAAAGCTTCTCTTATTTAGCACTTAGCTTTGTTTTTCCTTTGGATGAATTACAAGGCTTGGGGACTTGGGTATTTATAGCAAACCAAATGAAAGCTACTTAATTAAACTAAGATTATTTACTACCACACAAAACACATTAATTGCACCTAATTATGTTTTCACACAACCATACCTAACATTGCCTAACATTGCCTAACTTTGACATTGACTAACATTGCCTAACTTTGACATTGATTCTCAACATTCTGCCCTTGTTTTTCAATACTTGATACAGTCATATTTCGGTATTGATGCTTAATCACTGGCAGTCATCTCATATTTCACCTTAGTTTTGCAACAATGGAAAAGAATGTTTAACTACTTAGTTGTACATGAGCAGAAGAAGGACAATTTTTTGTTAAAATCTTTATATCAGGAGCCCTTCAGTTAACATGGAATCTATCAGAAAAAAAATTGTCTACTGAAACCTGGAACGATTGAGGAAATCAATTTACACAAACATCCCTGTTTCATTAAGGTAAAGATTGTAAAGGAAGTTGTCCCGAAAGTTGGAGTTGATTTCGAAGAGGAGAAAGATATATACCAAGTAAAGATATTCAGCCTATTGTGCCATTCATTTAGTTGATTGTTCCAAGCGGTTATCCTTTTTACCTTTATGTTGTTCTTTTATCCGCCTCAGAATACTGGTTGAAGTAGAACAAAATGATTGTCTATACAATGATAAAAGGTTACATTTGACATTTTAGTTTAGAAGGTAGGATGCCAAGTTGAACAGTGAAGCAGGATTGTAAAACTCTGCCCTTGTTTTTCGATACTTGATACAATATTATTTTGGTATCGATGCTCAATTACCGTCAATAATCATATTTCATATAATTTGTACACGAACAAGATGTATACCAATTTTTGTTGAAATCTTTGAATCAGGAGCCCTTCAGTTAACATGGAATCCATCAGAAAAAAATTGTGTACTGAAATCTCGAAACAATGGAGCCGATTATTTTACATAAACACTCCTGTTTCATATAAGGAAAGGATTGTGAACGAAGTTGTCCCCAAAATTGGAGTTGATTTCGAAGAGGAGGAAGATATATACGAAGTGCAGGTATTTCTTTTAGACACGTCTACTTACTGAGTTCTGAGTTCATGTTTTCCAGAATTCTGACTGTAGCTATTGAACTGCTCATTTATTTTCTTCTTGTATAGTTGTCTGATTCTACGAGTCCAGATTCAATTCTCTTCTGCAGATGTCGGGTAATGAAAGAACATGGAAAGCTACAACTCTGTGAGGCAAGTTTTCCAATTCATGCCAACTAAATTTGATGAAACCATATATGTTGCATCAATATCACGATTGAGTTGCCACGATGTTGATTAGATAATTTAGATATAATATATTATGCTGCAAAATATGAGTGTTGTATAACAAAACCCTCCAATTTTTTAAATAATTCGTGAGGAGCCTTTCCAGATCGTTAATATTGTCCAGACTCTTCCCTCTCTTAATTTTCCCTGTTGCTTGGCTTAGGGTTTGCATCCTGAGACTTACATCGAAATGTCAACTTTGTTTCAGATCAAATTGAATCGAGTGCGTAACATGGTAGTGGACATTTCATGCACTACTAAGAATCTGGACCTGAGGCTAATCCTATACACGAAGAGACTCGCAACTAATCTGACTGTAAGCTGCTTCACCCAGTCCCTTAGAAATTTACACTTTTAATCCTTATTTCAGCAAAGATAGTAATTATGACCTATATTTATCTTCAAGCCACAATCAAAACAAAGAATAGGACTTTTTCTAGAAATGTAACGGGACAATATGGGTTAACCATACTGGATCCCTGGCTGAACTTATGCTTCTTGGAATGAAGTTTCGTGATGTTTGGTCAGAGATACCTTTGTATGGTATAGCAAGCAGTTTAGCTACTTGTATGGATTTGCCAGTGTGGTTACGGTTTCGAGGGTTACAATCTAAAAAAAAACGATTTAATTGTTGCTATTTCAGGATGATGAGATGCATAAAAGAATTGTGCTCTATACTTGAGCTTCTTTTCATTTTCTGTTTATATAGAACTTTACAAGTATAGTTAATTAGAACTTTACAGGTATAGGGAATATTTCACATGGATGCACTGCATCACTGTTTCTGCATCTGAGTATGGGCAGCATTTGTTTAATGCATGCGTGAGTCATTCACATGGGCTCATTCACATGGGCAGCATTTGTCAGCATTTGTTTATCATTGTCAGCATTTGTTTATCACACCCCCGCAAGCTGAGCGGTTGCCGGCGAACGGGAAGCTTGGAAAGAAGATAATTGAAACGAGAAGTGGACAGTCCTTTGGTCAGGAAATCAGCAAGTTGATCTTGCGTAGCAACATAACCAACTTGTAATTCCTGGCGTGTGACCTTTTCCCGAATGTAATGATAATCGACTTCGACATGGCGAGTGCGGGCATGAAAGACAGGGTTTGAGGCAAGGGAGATTGCAGAAATATTATCACACCACACCTTTGAAGGAGATAGATGAAGATGCAGGTCTTTGAAGAGCTTACGAAACCAAGAAATAGTAGCTGCAGTTATGGCAAGTTGTCTGTATTCTGATTCTGTGCTAGAGCGAGACACTCCTTTTTGTTTCTTAGAACTCCAGGACACAAGGTTTGGACCAAGAAAAATACAGTACCCGCCAGTGGATTTGCGATCATCCGGATCTCCTGCATAATCAGAGTCGGCAAAGGCAGTGAGGGTGAGAGGTCCAGGTTTATACACAAGGCCATGATTTGGTGTGGACTTCAAATAGCGAAGTATGCTTTTAACAGCAATCCAGTGTGTTGTGGTTGGTTGATGCATGAACTGACAAACCTGGTTGACAGAGAAGGCAATATCAGGACGGGTGAAAGTGAGATATTGGAGTGCACCCACTACACTCCGGAACTTAGTAATATCTTGTAATGGTTCGCCGTCATATAAGCTGAGACGTTTGCCACTGACTGCATGAGTGGAGACAGGTTTACAGGCCACCATGTTTGTACGTTGAAGCAAATCAGAAATATATTTAGACTGTGAGAGATGAATGCCATTACTAGAGCGATGAACCTCCATACCCAAAAAATAGTGGAGAGGACCAAGATCTTTCATTGAAAAAACCGAGCCCATGTCCTTGATCAAGGTGTTTATACACTGAATGTTGTTGCCTGTGATAAGGATGTCATCTACATAGATTAATAAGTAAATACGAATTAAACCATGACAATACACAAAGAGAGATGAATCTGCTTGGGAGGCCACGAAACCCAGGTGTTCCAGATGATTAGAAAAACATTGGAACCATGCCCTAGGGGCCTGTTTAAGACCATACAGAGAGCGCCGCAATTTACAGACATGTGTGGGATATTGAGGATCAACAAAACCTATAGGTTGTTTCATGTAAACTTCATCAGATATTGAACCATGTAAAAATGCATTTTGAACATCCAGTTGGCGTATAGGCCATGAAAAATGAACAGCCATAGCAATAATAAGGCGGATGGTTGAGTGTGTCACCACTGGACTGAAAGTTTCTCCATAATCAAGACCTGGTTGTTGATGAAAACCATTGGCCACAAGACGAGCCTTAAACCTGTCAATCGACCCATCAGACTTTCGTTTAATACGAAAAACCCATTTATTTGGTAATACATTCATGGTAGGATTATAAGGTACCAAAGACCATGTGCCCGCCCGTTGTAGGGCATTGAATTCATCAGCCATAGATGTCCTCCATTCTTGAAATTTATTGGCTTGACTGTAGCAGGTAGGTTCAGACATAGCAGTGATGGTGGAAGTATGGACATACTTAGGGTTAGGTTTAGAAATGCCAGCTTTTGCACGTGTAACCATAGGATGGATGGTTGGGGGGGCTATAGTGATTGGGGTTGTCGAAATGGGAGGGAGTAATATGGTATGGCGGGATGAGTGTAAAGATGATTGGATGGGAGAAGAAGTAGGAGTCAAAGGGTGGGTGATAGAGACGGGTGAGGGAAAGTGATTGTCTGAAAAAGTGTTGGAATGGGTGAGGGAAGTATGGGATAGAGTAGAATGAGATGGCGAATTTTGTGGGGATGGAAAAGTGAGTTCAGATGTCCCAAGAGGAACAGGATTGCTATCATGCAGAGAGGATGAGACGGGAGTAACACTGAGATTGTCATGAAATGGAAAACAATTTTCATCAAAAATAACATGTTTAGACATGAAGACACGACCTGTGCATGGGTCAAGACATCTATACCCTAATTGATTTTGAGAATAACCTAAGAAAACACATTTCTTGGAACGAAAATGCAATTTGTTTGACATGTATGGACGGAGGTATGGAAAGCAAGCACACCCAAAAACCTTAAAAAAATCATAAGATGGTTCTCGATTAAACAATTTTGTGTATGGAGAAGTTAATTTCAAAACTTTAGTTGGCAGTCGATTAATCAAAAAATTAGCAGTATGTAGAGCTTCAGCCCAATAGGTTTGGGGCATGGATGCATGAGCAAGAAGAGTGAGACCAGTTTCAACCAAATGACGATGTTTTCGTTCTGCCATACCATTTTGTTCAGGATGGTGAGGGCATGTATATTGATGATGAATGCCATGTTTTTCCAAATAAGATTTGAAAGTTTTGTTAATATATTCGCCTCCACCATCCGTTTGAAAAGTTTGGATTTTTGTTTGAAATTTATTCTCCATTTCAGTTTGAAATTTAATAAATGTTGAGAACACATCAGATTTTAGTTTTAATGGATAAAGCCATGTATATCGTGAATAATCATCAATGAAAATCACATAATAGCGAAAACCAGAAATTGACAAAGTAGGGGACGTCCACACATCAGAATGAATAAGTTGTAAAGGAAAATGAGAAATAGAATTTGATGAAAATGGCAATTTCTTGCTTTTGCCCAGAGGGCATGAATGACAGACAGAATTAAAATGGTGCCTAGTAAGAGGCACTTTGCTAGAGGAAGCTAAATGCTTTAAAATAAATAACGAAGGATGACCGAGTCTAGAGTGCCAAATACGATCATCAACCTTGACTCCCATGCACGAAAACAGTCCATGTCTTTTAATGGAATTAAAACTTGAATAAGGATAAACACCAGTGTTACTCCGGCCTGATAAAAGGATCCTCCCCGAGCGGATATCCTGAATACGGAAGAAATTAGGATGAAGGACAAAGAAACAGTCATTGTCAGAAGAGAATTGATTGATAGATAATATATTTTGAGAGGCATCAGGGCAATATAAGGTATTTTTGAGAGTATAGGAGCTAGTAGGAGAGTGAATAAAAGAGGTGCCTATGTGGGAAATGTGCAAACCTTGACCACCATGAACACCACCAACTTGATCTATGCCTGTGTACTCCTGTGCATTTGTAAGTTGTCCAGGATCATTAGTAATATGTGTGTTCGCTCCAGAGTCCAGAAGCCATGTTGTGGGAGCATGAGATGCAGACTGGGGTACACGGGTTGACTGTGCAGCAAGGGCTGTGAGACGAGCACTTGGAACACGGCCTTCATAAGAAGTATTCATACGGTTGTAACAGTCAATGGCAGAGTGACCATTACGACGACAAATCTGACAGCGAAGTGGTGGACGATCAGACGAAGAGGGACCTGCACCAAGGATACCGCCATGGGGACGTCCTGGATTAGGAGCAGCAGCAACATATGGGCGAGCCTGATTGCCACTACGAGGATGGACAGCACCACGGCCTCCACCACGGGCAAAGCCTGCATGAGCAGTCTGCCGACGTCCACGATTAGCAAACATGGCAGTCAAGACAGGAGTGTCTCCAGACAAATTGAAGGTAAGATGACGAGCTTCAGCACTGAGCAGCAGTGCTTCCAAAGCAGCATACGAAATAGGATTTTCTCGGGCTTGAATGGAGGCGACTGTGTTCTCATACAGTGGTCCAACATTATTCATGATCGTGGCAATTAAGTCCGAGTCAGCAATGGGAGAACTAGATAAGGCTAACTGATCAGCCAAGGTGTTGAGTTTGTCCAAATAATCAGCAATACTGAGATCACCGCGCCGGAAATTGAGAAGTTCCCCGCGGAGTTGAATAACACGATTGTGAGAGGACGGTGCATATCGGTCCTGTAAAGCCTTCCAGGCCTCGGCAGCACTAACACATTTGACGACAACATGCATAACAGGAGGAGAGAGAGAACTAGTCAGCCAGGATAGAACCATCTGGTCAGTTTGGATCCAAGGTTCGAAGAGAGGATTGATGGTGTCAGTGAGTTGACCAGCATCATTCAGTTGATGAGCAGAAGGGCACTGAGAAGTGCCATCAACATATGGCATCAAACTGCGACTGCGAAGAAGGGGAACAAACTGGGCACGCCACAAGGGATAATTATGGCGATCAAGTTTTAGAGGAAGAAATGCAGAAACATTAGTGAGGGCAGCGGAAGAAGACATTGTATTTGGAAGAGAAATATGTCGTAAGACTTGAAAAAGGGATGATACCATAAAAGAATTGTGCTCTATACTTGAGCTTCTTTTCATTTTCTGTTTATATAGAACTTTACAAGTATAGTTAATTAGAACTTTACAGGTATAGGGAATATTTCACATGGATGCACTGCATCACTGTTTCTGCATCTGAGTATGGGCAGCATTTGTTTAATGCATGCGTGAGTCATTCACATGGGCTCATTCACATGGGCAGCATTTGTCAGCATTTGTTTATCATTGTCAGCATTTGTTTATCAATGCAAAGCATTACAGATCTGATTAATTCTGTGATTCTAGATCCAGTCGTGAAGGGTGGATTGAGATGGCCTCAGGGGAAGGAGTCTTCTGGAGATAATTACAAAGTTGTTAGGGTTTGGCACATAATAGCAAATACGTATAGAAATTCATCAATGACACTGGAAGTAAAACGCACTGATCGATTTGATTTCACAACCTTAACTGGGGAAGCTTCTTGGGGGACAAGTCTGGTGCTGGAAAACGTCATGTCAAAGTTACAGGTAAACGCTGCCTTTTCTCTGGGACAAATTTTTTTAGTTCATGTGATGTAATTAAAGATTGGTCTGAAATCTCTGTTTCTTTTAATTTTCAGGAAGAGAATGTCGAAGCCAGCTCAATTTCTGAGATACTCAAGGAAGATATGCAGTTCATATGGGATAACTTCTTAAGCTGTGAACCTTTTCTGACAGGAAATTGCATTGTAAATCAGTGATCACTGTCTATCTATGCGACTGTACATCTGTCTACATCCCGAGTTTTATGTTCAACTTTCGGCATCGTTTGATGAATAATGAGTGGTTGTTTTAATGTTTCTAGCAATTCTGTTTGTATCTGGCATTGTTGATGGTTAATGAAGTTTTTGAGATTTTACATTTCGATGACTTGATTGGTTTTCTAAGACAATTCTAGCCGTACATCTCTGGTTCGAAACTTCCCTCTCTTTGTATTATTATAGTAGTTTCGAACTCTCACCCCTCTCCCTAATAATAGTAAAAAAAAAAATATTTTTTAAAAAAAGTTTGGTTTTCTTGTTAGACAATTCATTAATTTGCCATGCATATGTCTAACTTGACTTAAATATGCAAGTCTTGAAGAATGTTGAAGCCTACATCGGAAAAATGATGGATTCAAATACAACTTATACTGAATCGATGTGCTAATAAATGCATCGAAGCCTTTTGTGTAAAATCTCACAACTTAGGGTAAAACTTTGACCGAGAGCATATATCTGTGATTTCCTAGGTGGTACTTGAAAGCATGCTATATTATCTTCAAAGGTTAATTTGGTTTATTTCTCTGTAACTCTCAGGACCCCTTCAATGAACCTGGAATCTATAAGGGAAGGTTTGGCTACTGAAGGGATAAAGAGGTGATGGCTATTATTACTTTGGTCAAAAGTTATTGGAAGTTTATATTTGGGGAAACTCAAAAGGCAATGCGAAGAGTAAAAGCCATATATATTAGTCTTTAAAGACTCATGTCCAAGCGTGCATGTTTATATAAGTTTTGGTCTAGGCTTTCAAGTTTTCAACTTTCTACCTGCGTCTGCGTGTAAGCCCCCCTCTCCTCCTCCTCCTCCTCCTCTTTTTTCTACAAATTGAATGTCTTAATATTTATGATCTCAATCCCTCATTCTCCCACTAGAGCCAACACTTATTTAACACAATACTTATTGACATGAAATCATACTTTGTTAATACTAAGTTCTTCATGAATATTAGCTTTTGACTGAAATTTGTAATTGTGTGAATGTTTTAAGTTATATTAAGTATGATTTCATGTCAATACTAAACTCATACTTGTTAAACAAGTACGATGTAATCGTGGGATTAATTGCCTTGCTCCTCTCCTGTATCCACGTTCGTGTCACTCGTATTTTTCGAGAGGGTAATGCAGTTGCCAATTGTTTGGCTAATTTCGGTTTGGATCATTATGGGAGTTTATATTGGGATTCTTGTCCTCCTTGTGCAGCTTCTGCTTACATTCATAACCTTTCTTCAAGGCCTAATTTTAGGTTTTCATAGTTTGGTCCTTGATGGTTGCAGAACTATTAGCTTTCATTGAGGAGGTTCGTGCTGGTAGTGCTTATTATAGGTGGTCTACAGTTCCAAATTTTGCACTTGCCGCCCATGCTCGTGACCTTGAGTTTCGTCTTGTTGTTTTTTTTGTTGATGTTTCTTGGTTTTTCTCTTAGCGAGTTTTGGCTTTGTCCCCCGATTGTATTGTTTTATTTTTACTTTTCTTTATTTAATAAATTCGGAGATAGGGGACAAGAGGGTCATTCTATCAGGAAGTTAGCCCTTTCTAATCGTTTTAAGCGGGAAGGAAGTAGCCTATTTGTAGTTGACACCTAATCCTGGGGTCTTGGTTCTTTCTTTCCACGTTGTGCGGGTTTAGAGAGTAAGGTTTCTACTATTGTAGTTCGACGACCAAGCCTTATGCATAGCTTGATTCGCCTAATCAATTATCATCCTTTCATTAAAAAAAAAAAGTTATTTATAACTTAATGGTTCCCTTTAGTTCTTCATGGATATTAGCTTTTGACTGAAACTTGTAATCGTTTATTTTGTTAATACTAAACTCATGGCCATTTAAGTATGATTTCTCATGTGCTTATGGGAGTGGTGTACTTTGCTCAATGAGGATTTTGTCGTTACACCGTGGGATCATGGTTATGAAATTCTGATATTAGAATGTTAAGTTTTAGTGATATGTTACTAAGCAAGTTGAGGTTTTATTTTAAAATTAATTGACAGTATTAGGAGAAGTTTTAATTTTTTTTTTATAAATGTGGAACTCACTATTACCACGTCATCACTTAATAGTTAAGTTAATAAGTTTTCTAATGGATGTATGAAATAGAAACTAAAACCCAAATTTTTGTATGACATTGTGACATTTTAAAGATGATGTATGAAGTTACAATTACACCCAAACTTAGCGCAAACTGTAACCTTACAAAAACCCTCCAGCAACTCTGCAAGGTTTGTCATTGTCACAGAACAGTATATAGAGAACCCTCCTGGAGGTTGTTACCAGAAAAGATAAAAGATAACCCACCCTACTAAGTTTTACTTAAACCACAAATTCACAATAGAAGAAAAGGTGCAAACTTTCGGATTCCATGCCTATAAACCTCACAAGGCAATGCACAGAATAAAGCTACCTCAATTTGTTACCTTAATCATATTTTGGTCTCTCAAGTTTTCAAAGTTTCTATCTGCCTCTTTGGGTAGTGATCACTACCCAGAAGATCATAGCTCCTTCTTCTTCTTCTTCTCTCTCCCTCCCTCTCTCTCCTTAGAGCAACTCCACCCATGGAGCCCTCCCCTTGGCAATCCACTATTGAATCCACATTTTTGAACAGTAACTGCCTTAAATGAATAGTAACTGCCATTAATGAACAGTAATTGCCATTTGCATCTCCACCCTTGGAGCCCTCCCCCCTGGCAATAGGCAATAAAATATTTTCCAACGACTGGACATCGATTCTTTAGTTATTTTCTCACCTATTTGCTCAAGAAATTTGGTATGAATTAAACTTCACATTTCTCGCAACTGCATCTCATTACCCGTAAGGGAATTATGAGTAACTTCAACCCAGCTAGTGCACAACGCAACATCTTCAAGAAGCGACCAATTCGTACCTGCATCAGTAGTCATTTTGTGGAAAAAAATTGGATTGAAACTTTGAGAGAAAGATAGGAATTTGATTGAAAGTAGTTGAGAAAATATGAAATTGTGGTGTAAGGTAGATGGAGAAGAAGTGGTATTTATAGAAAAGTAAAAACAATTTTTTACAAATTTTTTACAATTTTTTCGGATTTTTTACAATTTTTTTTTAAATTTTTATTCAAAAAATTAATCTTTGCCGTTGGATTTTAAAAAATTTGAATTCCAACACTCCAGATTGTGCCACATGTCATAACGGTAACTTTTCTTAATTTTAAAACTATTTTCTCTTTTTTTTTAATTTATAAAGCAAATTTATATCAACCGTTGATCTTAGATCGAACGGTTGATATAAAATCAGATTTTTTTTTATTACCGTTGCAAATCGAACGGCTCGTATTAAAGAGCCGTTGGGATCGAACGGACCGTGGGAAGCCACGTGGCTTCCCAACGGTAACTGGGCACGCGGGCCACTTGCCTGAAATCATGTCGGGTGACGCGCCCCCACTCACGAGTGAGGGGCACGCGCCTGACACAAAAAAAATTAAAAAAAAAGCCCGGACCCAGGACTGATGTCACGGGCCTCGGGCCACATGCCTGTCAATTGCCCACCCCCCTCTCCCTCGGGCTCCCACCTTCACTCGGCCTCTCCATGGCTGGAGAAGAACCAACAGGCCCTCGGGCCCTTTCCAGCAGCCCGTCCCCTCAGCAAAGAGCATGGGTGGAGTTGCTCTTATAAAATCCTCCACATTAATTATTTGATCTTCTTTATATAAATACTTTGAATGTTTTATTTGCTCTGTTCTGTGTTCATATCAATTCGAGGCTATGTTTTTGCTCTACACATTGAATGTCAATATTTATGCAAGCATTTTATTTTTGCCTGTACAAATTTTCTTTTAGGAACAACTTCCGGTGTTAAAATGGCTTACGTTCCCACCCCACAAGCGGCATTTAAAGGAAACCGAGTGGCCGTTGCTGATGCTGGAGCTGCTTGCTCCCCAGTTCAAGAAAATGTCAAGCCATCGAAGTTTAATGTTGATACAAGTTCAAAATCATTCTTTATACAAACCGTGCTCTATCGAGATTTTACACCGTTGGTTTGGATGACCAGAACCAGTTTCCGTCTACAGTTAAGCTGGAGCCCATTTCCTTGGACTGTACCGAGTGGAATAATGAAGAAAAACCTCTAGCTTTGATAAACTCTTGCCTAGATAATGGAAAGTAGTAGTTTAACATATGGTTAATATAGTTAATCGAATTATATATATGAATATTTTTAAATTAATTTTTCTTTCTTGGTTTATAGAATGGAAATTGCCAAAGAGTCCTTGGGTATCTATAGCAGAAATTGCCCTTGATGACCTATTTTCTGCATATAAAAATGCAAGAAATCAAATGGAGTGTGGAGAGCATGAAGAATTTCAACTGAATTTGGTTGCTAAAGTGGGAACAATTCTGTTTCATAGGTTTGGTTTTCTTCTTAGATAATTCATCGTTTTGCCATGCATGTATCTAACTTAAATATGAAAGTATTGAAGATTGTAAAAACCCACAATAGAAAACTGACTGAGTTAAATACCACATATATTGAATGGATGTGCTAATAATTGCATCGAAGCCTTTTGTATAAAATCTCAAACGTCAAGGGAAACTTTGACCGAAAGCATGTATACGTGATATCCCTAAGTGGTACTTGAAAGCGTGCTATATTATCTTCGAAGATTAATTTGGTTTGTTTCTTCCCAACTGTCAGGACGCCTTCGATGAACCTGGAATCTATAAGGGAAGGTTTGGATACTGAAACCTTGATAAAATTGGAGAAGTCTTTTTTTGCAAACGTTCCGTTGTCGTATAAGGAAAACATTGTAAAGGAAGTTGTCCCTAAGATTTGTGTTGAGCTCAAAGGGAAGAAAGAGTTATACTATGTAAAGGTATATTTCTTTTGTTATATTCACGTCAACTAGCTAAATTCATACTTTCACAGATATCCAAAGTGTATTTGAATATATTAAATCTCTCTCCTTTGTTCCTTGTTCTTGTATAGTTGTCTGACTCTAGATGACCAAAATCAATCATCACTTGCAAATGCAGTGTAGCAAAAGATCATGGAAAGCTACAACTCTGCAAGGCAAGTTTTTAAATTCATAAAATATGAATGTGTAGTTTACTTATTGCAAAATCACGCATTGTTATGTGTTTTATTTTTTCGTTTAGTGAGACTTGCATCAAATGGCCATTTTCTTTTAGATGGAGCTGGATCCACTGCGTAACATGGTCACGAACATACCATGCCTTAATAAGAATTTGGACCTCAGACTCATGCTATGCACGAAGAAGATCGTGACAGCTTTCGCTGTAAGTTGCTATACCTGGAACACTATTGAGAATTTTTATTTTATTCTTCGTTGATTAAAATTGTTGGTGTATCCAGGATGATGAGATGCAATACATTAGGGATGTAATTAATTCGGCGATTCTGGATTCAAATGTGAAGGGAGGGTTGAGATGGCCACTAGGGAAAGCGTTTTCTGGAGGCCGGTATAATGTCGTTGGAATTTGGCATACATTTACCACTACTTATGAAAATCCATCTCTGAAACTAAGGTTAGGCATGCGAATCGCTTCGATTTTACAACCTCAGCTGGTGAAACTGGTTGGGAGGTTAGGCTGTTTCTTAAAATGCTCGTTTCAAAGTTACAAGTAAGTCTCGTATTTTTCTCTCACAACCAAGCATCTATCATGTAATGTACCAAGAAAAATCTGTCATGTGTTCATCATAACATACGTCGATCTTATTCTTTCGATTTTTCAGGAGGAGAACGTTGAAGTCGGCTTGATTTCTAATATGCTGCAGGAGAATGTGAAGTTGATATGGGACAACTTCTTATGCTGTGAACCTTTTCTAACATGAAATGGAACTGCACGTTGTAAACTTCTCTATTGGAACAATGATTTAATACATGGTTCGTTGTAAACCCCGGTATTTTTTGGCACTCGGTTCCTTCATCTTAAGTCATGTTCAGTTTACTTTTTAGATTCGGAACTCTTAGTCGAGCTGATGGCGAGATCTTTTCTGTTGTTGGAGTGATTGCTTGTGGAGTGATTTGCTTTGCTCAATTATGATTTTGTCATTACACTGTGGGGTGATGGTTATGAATTTGTGATTTCAGAATGTTTAGTTTTACTTATGTATTACGAGAAATGATAAGGAGATTATCTCAAAAGTGAGGCTCTCAATGGACTCTCCGCTACCTCATGTTTTTGACACAATTCGTGTGCCAACATTACAAAACATTGTGCAAAAAATGTGAGGTGACAGAGTGTCCATGGAGAGTCTCACTTTGAGAAAGTCTCCTTAGTATTTCTCTTACAAGGAAAGTTGAGATTTTACTATAAAATCAATTGATAGTAGGGAAAAACCCGATTCATTATAAGCTTATGCAAAGTTCGTTAACCTTATGATGGGAGACAATCCTTGATAAGAAAGATGTAACTACTAGATACCTAGATTTATAGTCATATGTGAATTGAATAATAATCCAAATGTTTAATTTAAGCATTTAATTAAACCATTATCCCTTACAAGAGGTCTCTAGTTGATTTTTTTTAACCTTGAGGGTACAAGGAATACTTATTAATAAGAAAATTAAAGTTACACTTAGATAAGAGGAACAAAAACCTTATCCCTCGTAACACAAAAAACGAGGAAGGAATCAAAACTTGACCCCTCCTAAATCTTGAAGAAAATGAATACAAGAAAATAGGGTTTTTAATGACCAAAACCCCTCAAACAAAACTTAAAAGTCATTGCAACCGACAATCTACAAATTATATCCGAAAAAGATTACTCCGAGTTGAATTATTCTATCTAATAGTTTCTCTTGTATTAAAAAAAATTATAATTGTACCTCATTTGTCACAAAGTATAGCTAGCGTAAAATGTGAACTGGGGACCATATGGACCTACAAACGTCGATAAAAGTTAAACATAGTAATGGGAAAAAGCAATTTCACTATCAAAAACTTCTTTTTATTTTTTTACTTTATAAAACCCATCCAGCAAGGTTTGTCACAGAACCGTGTACAGAGAAATATCTGATGAGTCTATTTTATTTATATATTTTATCCTAATTTTAGTATGCTTTGATATTTACTTTGCTGAAATTTTGATACTCTGATTCATATTTTTAAAGTAAAACATGCGACTTCTTCTTGAGCAAAAAGCAATGAAGGGGATGAATTTTGGAGTGATTCCAATTGAAGAATATTCGTGAGTCCTCAGATTGTTCGTGTCAAAGTTTCAGATTTTCCTAACAAGCGGTTAATTTATGACAATGAAATAAAGGAGTAGTGTGCGAAGCTGTCAAAGTGACGTTTTGGTCTTATTTGGGCTTTTTGGCATCCAAGATGGTGTCTTTTGCTATTGGACTCTTATGGAGAAATGTTCAGAACATCTTACGCTTTAAAATAAGCTATCTTGGTCTGTTTTGGATGTGTTTTAGGCCTAGAATGTGGTTGTTTTGGAGATAAGTTCATAACATCTCAAGCTTTAAAATAAGCTATCTTGGGCATATTTTGAAGGTGTTTTAGGCCTAGAACGTGGCTGTTTTGTGGCTAGGCTGATTTCCCATTATTGTTTAGAATTATGTTTCCTAGTTTCTTTTAACTTATTATGTTTCTTAGTTTTTAGAAGACCTTTCATGAGAATGATTTTATTTGGTAGTAATATAAATAAGGCTTATTACACCATATGGAGGCATTACTTTGGAGAATTTGGCTTAGAGAGCTTTTGATTATTTGAGTTTATTTATAAGGTGTTTTCTATTCATGTTTTTAATAATATTTTTCTTTATGACGTTCGTAATTAGTCTCTTTTGTTAGGGCGAGGTCACGAGGCTTAACATGAATATGTAATTTCTTTTCAATTTGTTTATGATTTATACATACAGATTTTGTATTATTGTGTTTGAAACTATCTAATTGTTTTGATGCTTGATCACCATTAGGATATTTAGAAAATGAATTTGATGCAATTTTGGTCGGAGGGTTGTTCCTGAAATTGACGAAGGCTTCTTACGGTTAATAATTGTAATTTCACTTAGGATGAATACCGCGTTTTAAGGGTTCATGATTTTTTAAAGGGTTTTCATAAAGCTTAAAAGAGTCTTGAATGTTTAGATTTGATCTGAATACCATGAACGAGTTGCATGTTTGAAATACGTTCTATATTGGAGGTCCAAGTAGAGCATACTTTAGAAAAACCTACTTTAAAATATTCTTACGTGGTTGAGAGAACTATATAAAATTGTTAAGGTGAGAATGAAATTCTAGTTCTTTTACAAATTACAACTTTATTTTCAAAATCCGTTTCCTTTTGTTTCCTTTCTTTGCTGATTTATTTAATTAAAATTCGTTTTTATTATTTTAAATTTCAAAATCAATTTTTTTTCAAACTTAATTTTAAATAGGTAATTAAGAATTAGCTAAATACAAATTATTTAATCTATCTATATAGAAACCGATCTTATTTAAACTGTTTATACTATAACTATCTTTGTATCTTGTTCTCTTACAAATATTTTTAAATATTTTTGTTGTGGAAAAATCCTATCCAACCTCCACCAAGTTGTCTTGTCACTAGAAAAAGAAAAAATAAAAAAGAAAAAGTTGAAAGTTGAAGAAAAGTTGCAAACCTTCGAATTCCATGTCTACAAAACCTCACAAGGCAATGCACATAGTAAACCTACCACAATTTCTTATCTTAAATCTTTTTTTGGTCTCCCAAGTTTTCAACTTTCTATCTGCCTCTCTGGGTACTGATTTCTGGGTAGGTTCTTCTTCTTCTTCTTCTTCTTCTCTCTCTCTCTCTCTCTCTCTCTCTCTCTCTCTCTCTCTCTCTCTCTACTTATCAAATTCTCCCCATTAATTATTTGATCTTCTTTATATATTTACCTTGAGTGTTTTATCTGCTCTGTTGTGTGTTCATATCAATCCGAAGCTATATATTTTGTTCCAAGAAAGTGATCAAAATAATCACCCAGTTGATCAATTTATCAGGAAAGAACCCTACCCACCATGATCACATTCTCGGAGAAGGATCCTCTCCGGATCTCTCTCGGGGGATCCATGGGGATCGTTTAATCTTGGCCCTTCACGGAAATCGTGCGGTCACAATTAATTTTTGTTTTTTTTTTCTACGCAAGCCCACGTAATCCTTCTGCCTTTGTCTGATCACACGCCCCACCTCCCCACCGCCCCACCGCCATCTTCTTCATCTTCCATTTTTGCCTCCAGATCCTTCAAATCTCTTATTCCCAACCATTTTGGGTAAAATACAAAACTACAAACCATGTTTTTATTACTTTTTAAGTCTAGGACAAACCGAGCAGCAATCCAAACGCCGTGGTGGTGTTGGCTGTATTCGCTGGGTCTGGCGGCTCTGCACCTACATCGCCTCCGAAGACGGCGACACCTGCGCGTCCGCCAACCCCGTCCCTCGCATCTGCCGCCTAATCCCCATGTTTTCCCTTTACCTTTGCCTTCTGTCGTTGACTTTAACATTAAACTGTGAAACACTAAACCTCTTAAAATAATTAATGAAAAAGTGGAGAATTTTAGAAAATTTGCAGGTCGGAGGAAGAAGGAAGAAGAAAGAAGAAGTGAGGGAGGTGAGTGCCGCCTTTGGCGTGAAAGATGACAAAAAAAAAAAAAAATTAGTTTCTGACCGTTCGATTTACATAGACGATCTGGATTGAAGGATCCCCACGGATCCTCAGAGAGAGATTCGGAGATGATCCTGGTCCACTTTATCAGGCGAACCATTTTTGTAATTGTTCCAAATTCGAATGAAAGGTTTCAACTTTCTTCATTTTCCTCAGCAACCAGATAAAACCAATAAGAACACTTGTTGCTGCATAAATATGACTACTCTGTTTTTGGGTTGCCCTCACTTTGATCCTTTGTTTTTATAGGCATAAGTGCTAGTTCTACAATGGCTTACGTTCCACCACACAGGCGGCACTCGAAGGGACCGGAGAGGCCATTGCTCACTCCAGAGCTGCTTGCTCCTCAATCCAAGAAAAACTTGAATGTCAAGCCATATAATAAGTCTATCGTGGATTGGACGGAAAATATAGTTTATGCAGACCATTCTACACATCGATGGTGCGCCATCCCTTTGGATGACGAGAACCAGTTTCCATCTTCTGTTAATCTTGAGCCCGTTACCTTGGAGTCTGCTGTGCTGAATTTTGGAGAAAATCATCTAGCTTTGATCAATACTGGTCTAGATAATGGTTAGAACTTCAATAATTCTTTTTGTGCATGTATTTTATAAGTTGTTACTTGGGTTATGGATTTGTTTGGCTGATACTTGATAGAAGGCGGTGAGGTGAAGTGGAACTTGCCAAGGAGCCCTTGGGAATCTGTAACAGAAAATGTGCTGGAAGACTTGCTTTCGGCATTTAAACACGTGAGGAATGAAATGAAGTCTGCAAAGCCCAAGGAAGTATGTCCAACTTTGATTGCCAGAGTGGGGAAAGTACTCTTTCGCAGGTTAGATTTCCTCCTCATCTAATTCACTGGTTAGCTTTCGAGCCTTTTGTGCCATTCATTAACTTGATTATGTCATGCGATTATTCATTAATTTGTTCTTTTAGTTGCCTCAGGATACTGGTTAAAGTAGAACAAAAAATAGTTATACCATGATAAAGGGTCATATTTTGGCATTTTAGCTTAGAAGATACGGTGCCAAGTTTGACAGTGAAGTAGGATTATAAAATTCTGCCCTTGTTTTTGATACTTGATACATATATTTCAGTATTGATGCTTAATCACTGTCAACCATCTCATATTTCACATTAGTTTTGTAACAACGGAAAAGAATCTTGTACTACTCCTTAGTTGTACATGAGCAGATGAAAGACAATCTTTTGTTGAAATCTTTATATCAGTTAACATGGAATCTATCAGAAAAAATTTTGTTTACTGAAACCTTGAAACAATGGAGGAAATCATTTTGCACAACCATCCCCGTTTCATTTAAGGAAATCATTTTGCACAAACATCCCCGTTTCATTTAAGGAAACGATTTTAAAGGAAGTTGTTGTTGATTTCGAAGAGGAGAAAGATATATACCAAGTAAAGCTATTCAGCCTATTGTTCTTGTAGTTCATTGTTTCATGCGATTATCCTTTTTACCTTTATATTGTTCTTTTATCCGCCTCAGAATACTGGTTGAAGTAGAACAAAATAATAATATATACTATGATAAAGGGTTACATTTGGAATTTTAGTTTAGAAGGTAGGATGCCAAGTTGAACAGTGAAGGACTCTAAAACTCTGCCTTTGTTTTTCGATACTTGATACAATATTATTTTGGTATCGATGCTTAATTACTGTCGGTAATCATATTTCATATAATTTGTACACGAACAGATGTATACCAATTTTTGTTGACATTTTTGAATCAGGAGCCGTTCAATTAACATGGAATCCATCAGAAAAAATTTGTGTACTGAAATCTTGAAACAATGGAGGAGATTATTTTACATAAACACTCCTGTTTCATATAAGGAAAAGATTGTGAACGAAGTTGTCCCGAAAATCGGAGTAGATTTTGAAGAGGAGGAAGATACATACGAATTACAGGTATTTCTTTTAGACACGTCAACTTACAGAGTTCTGGGTTCATGTGTTCCAGAATTCTGACTGCAGCTATTGAATTGCTCATTTATTTTCTTCTTGTATAGTTGTCTGATTCTACGAGTCCAGAGTCCACTCTCTTCTGCAGATGTCGGGTAATGAAAGAACATGGAAAGCTACAACTCTGTGAGGCAAGTTTTCCAATTCATGCCAACTAAATTTGATGAAACCATATATGTTGCATCAATATCACAATTGAGTTGCCACAATATTGATTAGATAACTTAGATATAATATTGTGCAGCAAAAATATGGGTATTGTATAATAAAACTCAATGTTCAACCACTGAATGTGATTAAGTTCTCCAATTTTTGGAATAATTTGTGAGGAGCCTTTCCAGATCATTAATATTTTCCGGACTCTTCCCTCTTAATTGCTCCTGTTGCTTGGCTTAGGGTTTGTATCCTGAGATTTACATCGAAATGCCAACTTTCTTTCAGATTAAATTGAAACCAGTGCGTAACATGGTAATGGACATTTCATGCACTACTAAGAATCTGGACCTGAGACTAATGCTGTGCACAGAGAAACTCGTAACTGATCTGACTGTAAGCTGCTTCGCCCCGTCCTTTATAAATTTACATTTCTAATCCTTGTTTCAGCAAAGATATTAATTTTGACCTATATTTATCTTCAAGCCACAATCAAAACAAAGAATGTAACGTTTTCTAGAAATGTAACGGGACGATATGGGTTAACCATACTGGATCCCTGGCTGAACTTATGCTTCTTAGAATGAAGTTTCGTGATCATATTAATTGTTGCTATTTCAGAATGATGAGATGCAAAGCATCACGGATCTGATTAATTCTGCGATTCTAGATCCAGATTTGAAGGGTGGATTGAGGTGGCCCCCGGGGAAGGAGTCTTCTGGAGATAAATACACAGTTGTTAGGTTTTGTCACGGAATAGGTAGTACGTATAGAAATTCATCACTGGGACTGAAAGTAAAACACTATGATCGATTTGATTTGAGAACCTCAACTGGGGAAGCTTCTTGGGGGATAAGTCTGACGCTGGAAAACGTCGTGTCAAAGTTACAGGTAAAGGCTGCCTTTTCTCTCGGACAATTTTTTTAGTTCATATGCTGAAATAAAAGATTGGTTTGAGAAAGTTTGTCGCGCGCTGAAATCTCCTGTTCTTTCAATTTCCAGGAAGAGAATGTCGAAGCCAGCACAATATCTGAGATACTCAAGGAAGATATGCAGTTGATATGGGATAACTTCTTGAGCTGTGAACGTTTTCTAAAATGAAATTGCATGTTGTAAATCAGTGATAACGTTCTGTGCGATGTGTATATATCTGTCTACCTCCTTCGTTTTCTGTTCAACTTTCGGCATCGTTTGATGAATAATTAGTAACTGTTTTTGTATTTCTTGCAATTCTGTTTGTATCTGGCATCTTTCATGGTTAATGAAATTTTTGCAATTTTACATTCGATGACCACATTGCCAGTAAATGCTTCGGCTCACGTGCTTTCTTACAACCAAGATGGTTAATGAACTTTTTGCAGTTTCTTTTTGCCTTGCGTCCCACCCCACAAGCGGCTGTTAAAGGAAAAGGAATTTTTGTTACAAGATAATGCACGCACATTGATAATAGGTGGAGTATATATACTCTCGAGGTTCGATAGTAACTTCTAGTAATCTAATCCAAGGTTTTTAACTTTTTGATGACGGACACCCTCAACATCACACGTTGAAGATCCAAATGTTTATACATTAATTGTCCTTCTGTTTTTTAACTTTTTGTTGGAGAAGATGAAGGATTTTTTCTTCGTCTTGATTTGTTGTTAGAGAAGAAGGGTTTTTTTTTTTTTTTTAGGGGTGTGCTATCCACACACCTCATTTTACTTCTCACACACCCCTTGATAATTTTTGTTCGTTGATCTTCTTCAATTCATCCGATCCGACGGCCAAAAATTAAAAAGGTGTGTGAGAAGTAAAATGGGATGTGTAGATATCACACCTCTTTTTTTTAATAATGAATCCCCATTTTTTAATTGGCTTCACGTGGCACAAATTTTGTGGGGCCGCGACGTTCACACGAGCAGATAACGGAGAAACTAACATAAATTGATACAGATATATAACGTTTGTACGAAATCTTGAGTCGTCTTATAAAATTGAAAATTTGGAAAAATGTACGAATTTGAATTGGACAAAAACTTGAGGAGACAAAATGAACCTTGTTCTTACATTTTTCGATGAGTTAGATAATTTCAATCCCAAATTTCTGGCCCAATGAACTCCAAAAAGGAGGCAGATTGTCTGCCCTCCTAGTTGTGGTGCCCTTCCATGCCCTTCTATTTTGTGTGGTCACAGTTAAGTCACGTCAATATTTTATATTAATTTTTTAATAGAGATAATAAGACAAAAAGTAATAAAAATATAAAATATTGACGTGGTTTAACCGTGACCGCACAAATATGAGGGCATAGAAGGGCACCACAACTAGGAGGGCAGACAATCTGCCTCCCTCCAAAAATGGTTTTTGAGTTGTAAAATGAGCATTTCAAAGCTAATTTTATTCTTTATTAAAACCCTCTAGTAATAGCCATTTAGTATTACAGTATAGTGATATTTCTCTTCATTGGTAAGTGCAAGTGAAAGGTTTTAAGTTTGATTCTCTTCAAAGATGAATTTGAACCACATTATTATAGCAAGTTCATTGTGAGGCTTAGCCCACTTCGTCTACAGTTTAGTGGTATTCATCTTCACTTCTAAGTAAGAGGTCTTAGTTCGAATCTTGTGGATGTCGAATTCGATACTAAATTAGGTTGCACATTGTGTGGCTTAGCCAAATTTCCTCTTCTCCTAATGTAAAATATATCATTGTTAAAAAAATGTAGATAATATCGTTTGTTTAAAATAAAAATAAATAAATAAAAAACCTCTAGCAAGGTTAATTAGCTAAAAGAAAAAGAAACAACCCTCCGGCGAGGTTTGTCACAAAAAAAATACATATAACCCTCACCACATTGTCTCTAAAACGAAAATGAAAAAGAAAGAAAGGAAAAAAAAAAAAGAAGCCCTGCAGCAAGTTGTCTTTAAAAAGAAAAAGAAAAGGAAGAACCCCTCTAGCAAGTTGTAATCCTATATAATCAACGTGGAGCTTCAGTCATGAATCATGATTCATTGGGTTGAGTTAATTAAATGGAACTTTAACTAAAAACTCCTGGTATTATTTACTTTAAAGAAAAATCAAATTTTTACACTAAAAATCAATCTTGATTCTTGATACTATTCATTTTATCATTTATTTTGCCATTTTCGTTAAAACTCCAAAATTTCAAACGATTTTCATTAGTTTTCTTTAATTTCAAAACATTCATCCTAAGCATTTCCTTTTTTTTTTTTTTTTTTTTCAAATGGCGTCTACTTCTTCCAGCTCTTCCTTCTTTATCCCTCTCCCTACCCTACCCAGTGTTTCCAACTTTCTTACGATTAAACTTGACCTTACCAATTACGCTGTCTGGCAAGCTCCCTTACTTCGTAGCAGGAATCTCGTCTCTTTTGTTGATGGCACTAGCAAATGTCCTCTTGCCATTCTCAGATACTGATACTATGAATCCGGAGTCTGAAGATTGGATCAAACAAGATGCTATGGTTATGGATTCCACCATACAAGCGGCACTTGAAGGAATCGGAGAGGCCATTGCTGACTCCAGAGCTGCTTGCTCCACAATTCAAGAAAAACTTAAATGTCAATCCATGTAATAAGTCTAATGTGGATGGGACTGGAAGAATAGTTTATGCAGACCATGGTGCGCGGAGGCAGATTGTCTGCCCTCATTGGGTGTCATTCTCATCCCTTTCTATTTGTGCGGTCACAGTTAAACCACGTCAATATTTTATATTTTTATTATTTTTTATTTTATTATCTCTATAAAAAAAATTAATATAAAATATTGATGTAGCTTAACCGTGATTGCACAAAATAGAAAGGAATGTGAAGAGTACCCAAACAGAGGGCAGACAATCTAGATGGTGCGCCGTTGCTTTGGATGAGGAGAACCAGTTTTCCCCTTAAACTCCTTATAGTATTTCTCATATCATTTTATTTTAGTTTTTTCATGTTGATTTAAGCCCACCAATCTGCCACAGTTTTTGGTAATTTCATTTTACTCTTAACAAAATAATTATAACCACGTTAAAACTTAAAACAAAAAAAATACTAAAAAATACAAAAAAAAAATTAATATAAAAAAACTTAAAAAAGTCAGTAAAATTTAAGGAAATTGTTATTAGTATTCCAAAAATCTTATTATACACTCTTCACAAGTGTATTTTTCTTTCTAATTATAAAAAGTTGAGAGTGTCAAATGAAATTTTTGGAGTGCTATTAACAATTCTCAAATTTAAAAGGATAAAAAATTGATGGCTAATATTACTTTGGAAGTTTATTTTTGGAGAACTCACAAGGCAATGCGAAGAGTAAAAGCCATATATTACGGATAATGTTAGAGAGATTAAATTTGTAGATAAAATTTGCAAACTAATTAAATGATGTGTCACCAATAGAAATGAGCACGTTTATCAACGTTTAAGTAATAATCCAATCATCAACTTACATGTCATTTAGTTTACACAATTTTGTTTACAAATTTAGTCTCTTTAACATTACCCATTTGTTAAAATCTTTTAAGACTCATGTCCAAGCGTGTATGTGTGCAAATCTCTAGTGATACTCCTTTATGTCGATGACATAATCCTAACTGGTGCTAATGTTGATGATGTGCAATCTGTGATTAATGAGTTGACTGCAGAATTTGATATGAAGGATTTGGGGTTGTTACATTTCTTCTTGGGGTTACAGATTGAGTATCAATCTCAAGGTGTGTGTGTTCATCAAAGATCTGCTTCATAAAGCAAATATGGTTGACTGCAAACCTTGTCTCACTCCTTGTCATCCTAACCAAAAATTGCTCAATCATGGTAGTCCTCATATGGTTGATCCTGGATTTTATCGAAGTCTTGTAGGTGCATTGCAATATCTCACATTAACTAGGCCTGATATTGCTTTCTCTGTGAACCAGGTGTGCCAATTTATGCATGCACCTCTTGAAGCTCATTTTGCTGTTGTCAAACGCATTCTAAGCTATCTTCAAGGTTCTGTCAGTTTGGGATTGTGTTTTAAACCTGGTCCTTTACAATTAAAAGTATATACAGATGCTTATTGGGCTGGGGATCCCAACGATCGACGATCAACAATTGGCTTTGTTGTTTTTCTGGGATCAGATCTCATTTCTTGGAGCTCTAAGAAGCAACACACTGTTAACCGGTCTTCCACAGAGGGCGAGTATAGAGCTATGGCTACTACTACGGCCGAAGTGGTTTGGATTCAATAGTTGCTTAAGGATTTACATCTTCTTGGTTCTGACACTCCATTTCTCCACTGTGACAACATTTCGGCTATGACACTTGCAACTAATCTAGTATTTCACTCAAAATCAAAACATATTGAGATAGATTGTTATTTTGTACGTGAAAGAGTACATCAAGGCACCATTTTGTTGCAGTTTGTCAACTCTGTTTACTAAGGGGTTGTGTTCACCTCAGTTTAGAAAATTGTGCCAATCTCATGCTTAGTTGTTCCAACCATGAACTTGTGGGGCGGGGGGATGATAGAATGTATACACACTTATGTGTTGATGGGATTAGGACATGTGTCATAAGATTAAGAATGGAGGTGTCATGTGGCTGTCAAGATGTAATCTATAAATACTCATCATGTAATTATTCCATTACGATTATTGAAAACAGAAAACAGTTATTACAATTGTCTCTCTAGATTCTCTCTCTAACATCTTTCTCTTATCTTTTGATAGTTGCGTACGCAGTAAGCTTTCTCTGGTTTGTTGACACTGGGTAAGCCCCCACCCTCCTCCTCCTCCTCCTCTTCCTCTATGCTGCTTCTTCTTCTTCTTCTTCTTCTTCTTCTTCTTCTACAAATTGAATGCCTTAATATGTATGCAAGCATTTTATTTTTGCCTCTACAAATTTTCTTTCAGGCACAAGTTCTGGTGTTTGAATGGCTTACGTCCCACCCCACAAGAGGCATTCAAATGAAATCGAGAGGCCGTGGCTAAGGCCGGAGCTGCTTGCTCCCCGGTTCAAGAAAAACTTAAATGTCAGGCCATCAAAGTTTAATGTTGATACAAGTTCAAAGTCATTTCTTTATGCAAACCGTGCTATATTGAGATTTTGCACCATTGGTTTGGATGACCAGAACCAGTTTCCGTCTACCATTAATCTTGAGCCCATTTCCTTTTGGAATCTACCGAGTGGAATAATGAAGATAAACCTCTAGCTTTGATAATCTTTTGTCTAGATAATGGTAAGTAGTAGCTTAACATATACTTTGATAAACTTTTGTTTATGTCATAGTTCTGAGGAATCTACTTTTCATCTTTTCTTCAGGTATCAGATACCTAGGCAGCTTTGGAGGTAGTTAGGATGTTAATTTGATACCTCTTTGCCTTTTTAGTTTCCTTGGCTATTTTTTGGGATGTATACATACGTAAGCCCTTTTCTCGACAATTGCACAATGTCTGGATATTTGCAGGTCATTCTACTATTTCGGCTATTTGGAAAGCTCGAAATAAGTTTACTTTTTAGGGTCGTCCATCTACTTTCGTTATCTTTACATGTCTATCAATTCTTAGATTGTTCATGGTGGGAAGTTTATTCCTGATTACTTTCAGGGTTTTGACACTCGTATCATTTCTTCTTTGATCCAACCTATCCCTCGCAAGGCACCAACTATTCTTCCTGTGCTTTGGTCTTCTCTTTGGTTTCCTTGGATTAAACTTACTACCAATTGTAAGTTCCCACATCGTCCAGGGGTAAGGATCCTGTAAGCCTTATATGTATATTCTCATCTCTACCTAGCACGAGGCTTTTTGGGAGCTCACTGGCTTCGGGTTCCATCGGAACTCCGAAGTTAAGCGAGTTCGCGCTAGAGCGATCCCATGATGGGTGACCCACTGGGAAGTTCTCGTGTGAGTTCCCAGAAACAAAACCGTAAGGGCGTGGTCGGGGCCCAAAGCCGACAATATTGTGCTACGGCGGAGTCGAGCCCGGGATGTGGTGGAGGCCTGGGTCAGGATGTAACAATTTGGTATCAGAGCCAATCCCTGACCGGAAGTGTGCCGACGAGGATGTCGGGCCCCTAATGGGGTGGATTGTAAGATCCCACATCACCTAGGGATGAGGATCCTGTAAGCCTTATATGTATATTCTCATCTCTACCTAACATGAGGCTTTTTGGGAGCTCACTGGCTTCGGGTTCCATCGGAACTCCGAAGTTAAGCGAGTTCGCGCGAGAGCGATCCCATGATGGGTGACCCACTGGGAAGTTCTCGTGTGAGTTCCATAAACAAAACCGTGAGGGCGTGGTCGGGGCCCAAAGCGGACAATATCGTGCTACGGCGGAGTCGAGCCCGGGATGTGGTGAAGGCCCGGGTCGGGATGTGACACCAATGGTTTGTCTAAAGGAAATCTTGATCTTGCTGCTTGTGGAGGAGTTTTCCAAGATTGCCATGGTCAGTTTCTTGGTGGTTTCTGCCAAGGGATTGGTCATAGAAACTTTTTTTTTGGCAAAATATCAGCAGTTATTATTGGTGTAGAGTTTGCATATCAGCAGGGTTGACATTGTCTTTGGCTGGAAAGTGACTCTTCTAGTGTTATTTGTAGTCTCCAATCGACTGATTTGGATCCTCCTTGGCCTCTTCGTACGCAATGGTCTATTTGTTTAAACCGCGTTTGCAAGATGACTTTCTACGCCTCTCACATTTATTGCAAAGGAAATGTGGTTGCGGACAATTTTGCTAACATGGACTTGTCTTCTCCAACTTTGGTATGACATGATTCCCCTCTGTTGGCATTTCGGGCTGCTTTGTTTTCAGACTATGTTGACTTTCCTGACTTCCGCTTCTCAAATTAATGTGTATCTCGGCATACAGGTTTGTCTCATTTTATGGTTTTTTTTTGCTTTCTTAACCTTGTGATGTTCCTTGTTTTATTTTGCAGGTTTAAACCTTAGGTTCACCTTTAGATATTGGGTTAGGTTTCATGTCCCCCCCCCCGCCGTTTTCCTTGTATCTTTGTTGTTTTTGTTTCTAGAGGAGTAATGTTTTTGTCCCCCCTTCTTTTTCATGTATTTTTAATCATTTTTTCTTGTATTACGAGGGATTAGATTTATGTACCCCCGACTAGGTGTACCCTTTTTTTTCAATATCAATAAACTTCCCTCGTACCGTCGAGGTTTCCTAAAATAGAAAAAATAAAAAAACAAAAATGTCTTGTTTTGCAAACGTTCCGCTGTCGTATAAGGAATACAATGTAAAGGAAGTTGTCCCGAAGATTGGTATTGACCTCAAAGGGGAGAAAGATTTATACTATGTAAAGGTATATTTGTTTTGCAATCTTGCACATCAGCTTACTGAATTCATACTTTCACAGATATTCAAAGTGTATTTTGGATATATTAAATCCCTCTCCCTTGTTCCTTGATGCGGAAATTAACCAACGCACAAATTAAACCCTCTTTTTGACAATTGTAGTGTAGATGTAAGTAGGGTATCGTTCTAGGCCGGGGATTAGGAGGGATTGCTAATCTATTCTAAATTAATTTAAAAATATTTAAACAAGACTTAATGACACAAAACTAGACTCACCAAGCTATGTTCAAACAAATTTTTGGGATTTTTGGAGTTTTCTAGCTATTTAAATTAAATCGTACAAAAACAGTACAGAAACCGATTTTAAATAATACCAATAGATTTTAATTCACAAGTTAAGAAAATGAGTTAGGGGACATGCTATCCACCACCAAATAATCATGAGTATGTTACGTTTCATTCAAATCCCTTTTATTTCCGGATGAAGATGCTCAAGTTGGCTCAATGTTAGAACACAACCTATTACTCTTTCTTACGTAGTATGTTAAGAGAATGGTGTTTTCAACTTAACTTAGTTCCTAACATGTAATCTAGAATGGTGTGTTCATAGATTTAACAAGTAGAAATCATTAAGAATAAAAAGAGTTTGAGTCATCACAAGGCATCGTAAGTACTGGTGTTGTCTCACTTATCCTAGAAATCGATTCACATGTTAACCACAATTAACAATTGCTACTGTAGAACATATGTAGGTCCTCATTCAACAAGGGCAGGCAGACATATATTCATAGCATTAAAATCCTAGATATGCTCACTATGTATACATCCATAGAAACACATAAAGAATTTATCAATGAGATAAGTAGTGAAACAATTTTCATCCTTCCATAAAAGTCATTCAAGCAAAATATCACAACAAACTTACAATCATATTCGGGGCTTCAAAACAGCCCCTAACTACTAAAAATTAATTACACATTATTCTTAAATTAAAACATAAAATAAAACATAAGTTTGAGGAAGAATTAACCGAGAGAGGAATTTCTTCCTCTGTCCCCGTGCTGCACAAGAACTGCCCAAAAGGGCAGCGCCCTTCTCTGTCTTTGCTGCACCGCAAGGCAAGCTGCAAAGCAGCTTGCTGCTCTCCTCTCGGTTTCAAGCTGCCAAGGGCAGCTCTCTGTTTTTCCCCCATTGCTTTCCGTGTTTCCTCCTGCGTCAGTCAACTCCCTGTGCCCGAGGCCCTCCTCAGTTCTCTATTCTTTTGTCGAGGCCTCCTGCGTGTTGCTCCTTTCCGCAGGCCCCCTGTACTCACCCTGTACTGACTCTTCCTCGCTCCCCTTTCCGCGCAAATCAGCTCCCACGTGCTGCCTTCTGCCAGCTGCCTCTATCCAAGGTTCTGTCTCCTTCTCTCCTCTTTCCTTCACGCTGCCAAAGGCAGCGTGCTCCCCCCCCTTTTGCCAGCTACTGCCCTCTTATTTATTTCTACCATCAGTACTTCACCCATTTTGTTTATTTCCACTGGCCTCCTTTTTTATTATTTGCTGACTGCTTTTGTACCTTCCTTTTTCTTTCTGCGTTATCTCCACTGCCTCATTGCCTTCCAGCTGCCATTATTCTTTCTTATTTCCTCATTGCCGCACACACCCACATGCACATCCTTAAGCTCCCACTTTTCTTATTATATAAAAAAAACAAACCATGATGATGTTTCAAACATCATCATGAATTATTATTATTATTATATATATATATATTTTATTTAATTTAAAAGCTTAAACAGTTTTGACGAAATTATTACATAAAATCACACTTATGCTATTTTTATTTTCTTAGCTAGATAAATTCGATAAAACACAAAAACAAATTAAATAGCACAAAAATATGAGGAAATAACTAAGAAAAGACAAGAGAATTTGATGTAAAATATGTATAAATATGAGCTTATCATTCCTTGTTCATAGTTGTCTGACTCTAGACGACCAAAATGAATCATCACTTGCAAATGCAGTTTAGCAAAAGAACAAGGAAAGCTACAACTCTACAAGGCAAGTTTTTAAGTTCATACATGTGAATATATAGTTTATATACTGTAAAATCACGCACTGTTATGTGTTATATTTTTTTATTTAGTGAGACTTACATCAAATGGCCATTTTCTTTTAGATGGAGCTGGATCCACTGCATAACATGGTCACGAACATATCATGCCTTAATAAGAATTTGGACCTCAGACTCATGCTATGCACGAACAAGATCGTAACAGCTTTCGCTGTAAGTTGCTATACCTGGAAAACTATTGAGAATTTTTATTTTATTCTTCGTTGATTAAAATTTTTGGTGTGTCCAGGATGATGAGATGCAACGCATTAGGGATGTAATTAGTTCGGTGATTCTGGATTCAAATGTGAAGGGAATGTTGAGATACAACGCATTAGGGATGTAAATAGTTCGGCGATTCTGGATTCAAATGTGAAGGGAGGGTTGAGATGGCCACTAGGGAAGGCGTTTTCTGGAGGCCGGTATAATGTCGTTGGAATTTGGCATACATTTACCACTACTTATGAAAATCCATCTCTGAAACTAAAGTTAAGGCATGCGAATCGGTTCGATTTTACCGCCTCAGCTGGTGAAACTGGTTGGGAGGTTAGGCTGTTTCTGAAAATGCTCGTTTCAAAGTAACAGGTAAGTCTTGTAATTTTCTCTCACAATCAAGCATCTATCATGTAATGTACCAAGAAAAGATCTAACATGTGTCCATCATAACATATGCCGATCTTCTTTCGATTTTTCAGGAAGAGATGTTGAAGTCGGCTTGATTTCTGATATGCTGCAGGAAAATGTGAAGTTGATATGGGACAACTTCTTATGTTGTGAACCTTTTCTAACATGAAATGGAACTGCAACTGCATCTCGTAAACTTCTCTATTGGAACAATGACTTGCTACATAATTTGTTGTAAACCCCGGTGTTTTTGGGACTCGGTTCCTTCGTCTTAAGTCAAGTTCAGTTTACTTTTTAGATTCGAAACTCTTAGTCGAGCTGATGGCTAGATTTTTTTTTGTTGGTTGTGCTTGTGGGAATGATTTGCTTTGCTCAATTAGGATTTTGTCATTACACTGGGATGATGCTTATGAATTTATGATATCAGAATGTTAAATGTTATTTATGTATTACGAAGTAATTGAGGTTTTACCCTAAAATAATTGATAGTATGTGGAAGAACTCGATTCCTTGCTTATGCAAGATTGCTTAACCTTTTGATGGAAGACGACAACTTACATAATGTCTTTGAATAAGAAAGATGTACTACTAGATACCTGTGAACCACATGTTTAATTTAGACATTTCATTAAACCATTATCTCTTACATCTGATGTCGAGTTTTTATTTGTTAATTTTGACGGTACGAGAAAATTTTATTAGTATGAAATATAAAAGTTATACTTGATTAGAGACAAAAACCTTACCTCTTGTAACACAAGAAACAAGGAGGGAACAAAAACTTGACCTCTCCATGAATCTTGAAGAAAATGAATACAAAGAAAACTCGAGGTACAAAGGACCAAAACTTAAAAACACTGCAATAAAGCAACAATCTAAAAACTGAATCCGAAAAAGATTACCCTGAGTTGAACTATTCTCTCTAATAATATCTTTTGTATTAGAAAAGATAATTATTATTTTTTTTGGACAAAGAAACATTCCATTAATGTATGGGAAAATACAATTTGTGAGAGATGGGCCTAAGTCGAAACAAAACACAAAGCCTTACATAAAACAAAGCAGGACATAAAAGGTAAAACAGACCCAAACCAAGTAAAGCACCAACCCAAAACACAAAGGGAGGCCCATACATCATTAGGCCTGTAGGCAGTAAAAGCAGAAAAGCAACAAAAACCCTAATCTTCAGCATCCAAAAGACCACCGCTGCCGCCGCCGCCGCAACTTCCACCGCAATAAAATCCGTCACCCCAAAAGAAAAAGAAAACCCGAACCATAAACTAGATCTGAGAGGGTTGTGCAGAATCTGTCCACCAAGAAACAAAGCCTCCACATCCACACCTGCAAGGAAGGTCACAAAACATAACAGGAGGAGGGGGAGGGCAAATGGGGTGTGTAAAACACCCTTGTTCTGAAGAGAATTGTTCCACACTTCGCCCAAATTTTTTGGCAAGCCGGTTCGGCAGTGGGATGGGAGGGTTCGGTCTTGTGTAAACGAAGAGCCCAAAACTCCAAGATCTAAATTGTGGTTAAGAGTTGGAAAAGAAGAGTGGGAGCAAGAAGAAGGGTGAAAAAGTGGGTGCGAAGGTGAGGGGAAAAGAGGGAGGCAGAGAGCAGCTTCTGGGTGAGAAGTAGCTAGAGATATGAGACAAAGGCTCAGAGATTTGAGTGTTGATGACCGTCGAAAAGGCATGCCAAGGACCCACAAACCAGCGAAGCCAATTTGGAGCTGTGGGAGCCAAAAGAGGATGGAGGAAAGGAAGAAAAAAGAAAAGGACAACAAGAAAGACGGATGAGGAAGGTGAAGGAGGGTGGGGAGGAGGCTACGAGGAGGAGAGGAGAGGGTGCTGTAAGTTCTGATGAGAGCTATACACTTGGTTAGCACTTGTTATTCACGTGGGAATATTAGAGATCAAGATTGACAATGTTTGTGAGCTGATAAGGAACATGTATGTTAGGATTCATTAGCTGGAACACTCATGATATTACTAGAAGTCTTTCTAGCTGATATGAATAAAGGAATTCACGGTGATAAGGTTGAGATCAATCAGGATTACTCAATGGGAAGAGTCCTAGTTGATTACCACTGTGTATGGTATATATATTAGGGTCCCTGCACTCTCTCTGATAACGCAAGATTACAGAAACTCAAACCCCATTCTTGAGACCTTGCATACTGAAGAGGAGAGCTGCAGAAGAACTCTAATATACAAGACATGTCATCGTCTACAGGTAAGTGGTTAACTTGGTACTGTGATATAATATTCAAAGTTCATAATCATATTCTCTATATATGTTTTACATTTGGTATCAGAGCTTTCACATACCAACTAACCCTAAAAGAAGAAAGCATAAGGAATTGTGTGAATTTTCAGATTAAGGTCTAATGGTATACTATACAGGAAAGACATATATTCGAACATGATAGCTAAAGCTATCTGTGCTATGTATGTTTTTTATACAGTATACGAATTAGAATTGGCACTATGGATTAAAATATAATCACTGATCATCTAAAGATGTTTTAGTTGTTTATGTATTGATTTCATAGTGGCATGACAGTTCATATACCAATATACGAACCCAGTCACTTCTTGCAGCCACAAAGGTTTGTAATTATGGCTACAGAAAATCGTATATTGGATGTGAAAGTGTCATGATCAAGAAAATTTTCATACAACTCTTAATCCGAAGATTCTTGAGTTTGTGATATAAAGTTTGGGGATTAAAGTTTAATATCTTTCATGTTACATGATTGTACAGCCATGAACCCTAACTCCATGAACTTGAATACTGTTGAACCACTCACTGGGGTCAACTATAAGAAATGGAGACAAGACTTGGAGATAGTTTTGGGTGTTATGGATATGGACCTGGCACTAAGAACTGAGGAACCCCTACTGCCTGCGGATGGAAGTACTTCTAGCCAAAGATCGAAATATGAGAAGTGGGAGAAATCCAACAGAATCTCACTGATGATAATCAAGAGAACCATGACAGATGCTGTTCGTGGAGGTTTCCCTGAGGCAACCAACGCCAAGATGTTTATGCAATCCATTGAAGAAAAGTACAAAGAATCTGAGAAGACAGAAACAGGCAATCTAATGAATGCACTCACTACAATCAGGTATGATGGTGAAGGAAGTGTGCGAGAATATATCCTCAGAGTGATCGATATTGCTGGAAAGCTCAAGAGGCTAGAGGTACCAATTTCTGAAACCTTCCTTGTTCATGTCATCATGAACTCACTGCCGGATTCATACACTCAATTGAAGGTATCTTACAATGCTTTGCAAGCTAAATGGGATGTGAATGAATTAATCTCTATATGTGTGGGTGAAGAAGTAAGGATTAAAAAGGATAGAATGGAAAAAGGGGAGTCAGTCAACTATGTTCAAAGTCACAACAAGGGCTACAAAAATTCCATGTCTGATGCTACCAAAAGGGATAGTGCTAAGGTTCCCATCTCTAAAAAGAATTTCAAACTTAACAATTCTTCAATTTTCAAATGCTATTTTTGCAAAAAGACAGGCCATATGAAGAGAAACTGCCCTAAATACAAGGCATGGCTTGCAAAACAGGAGGCAAAGAAAGGTAAAAATAAATTTTCAAATGTTTTTGCTTGTTTTGAGTCAAACGTAATTGATGTTCCTAGCAATGCTTGGTGGCTTGACTCTGGCTCTTCTATTCATGTTACGAATTCATTGCAGGACTTCATAACAAAGAGAACACCAAATAAGGATGAAGTCAAAGTTTCAGTTGGCAATGGAAGAAGAGTCGAAGTCAAGGCAATAGGGACTGCTAGGATAAAGTTAGATTTTGGTTTTATTTTAGAACTAGAAAACGTGGTCTACGTACCAACTATGAGAAGAAAACTTGTTTCAGTTTCCAAGCTAGTTTTATTAGGTTTTTATTTTACTTTGAATAACATTGGCTTCAACGTTTTTTACAAGTCTTCTCATATTGGAAGTGGTTCTTTGTGTGATGCAATGTTTAAATTTAAACTTAATAATCTTGAGAATGTTTTTAATGTTGAAAAAGAAGTGTCGAACCCAAAGCATTCATCAAACCTTTGGCATAAAAGGCTTGGACACATATCAAAACCAAGAATGGAACTTTTAGTCAAAAACCAAATTTTGCCTCCTTTGAATTTCAACGATTTTGATTTTTGCATTGATTGTGTTAAGGGAAAGATGACAAATAAAAGAAAGGAGGGTTCGACTAGGAGCAAACAGCTCTTGGAAATAATCCATACAGACATTTGTGGTCCTTTCCCTACACAAACAATTGAAGGATACAAGTATTTTATAACCTTTATTGATGATTTTTCAAGATATTGTTACCTATACTTAATTTCTGAAAAATCTAAAGCTTTAGAAGTTTTCAAAATTTACAAAAAGGAAGTGGAAAATCAATTGGAAAGAAAAATAAAGATTGTTAGGTCTGATAGAGGTGGGGAATATTATGGAAAATATGCACAAACTGGTAGACATCCTGGACCCTTTGCTTTATATTTGCAAGAACATGGAATCATAGCTCAATATACCACCCCAGGCACACCCGAGCAAAATGGGGTTGCAGAGAGAAGAAATAGAACCCTAATGGACATGGTGAGAAGTATGATTTGTAGGGTGAATTTGCCCAAGACTCTGTGGGGAGAGGCAGTGAAAACTGCTAATTATTTGCTTAATAGAGTCCCTTCAAAAGCCGTTGAGTCTACACCATTTGAATTGTGGACTACTAGAACACCTAGCTTAAACCATTTACACATTTGGGGGTGTGCGGCTGAAGCCAAGGTATATAATCCCAATGGAAGAAAACTTGACCCTAAAACTATCAGTTGTTTTTTCGTTGGTTACGCAGAAAGATCAAAAGGGTTCAGATTTTATTGCCCTAACAATCATGATACTAGAATTGTAGAAACAGGGAAAGCTATGTTCATGGAGAACAACTTGGAACAAGACAGTTGGAATAATGATGATGGTTTTATTTTTGAAGAAGAGAATGAAGTGGAACATGCAAATACTACGTCAACTTCAATGCCTTATATTGAGATACCTGGGCATGCAATTGAAGATGTCGAAGAAGTTACAGATGACTTGCAACAAGGACATAATGATGAAGTGGAAGGGCCTACAACTGCAAATGAAGTCATTAATCAAGATTTGACAATGGTAGAACCTGAACAACATGGAGAAGAAGAAACAACAATCCAAGCTCATCCCACGAACTTGAGAAAATCAACTAGGGTAAGAAGAACTACTGCCCTAACTGATTTTATTTATATGACTGAAAGCACCGAGAATGATATAGACTTGTCTGAGTTTGATGATCCAAAATCTTTTAAAGATGCTGTCTCAAGTGTTAACTCTGAAAAGTGGTTGGAAGCTATGCAATGTGAGCTAAATTCAATGAAGAACAATGAGGTATGGGAATTAGTAGAGCAAAAGGAAGAAATGAAACCAATAGGGTGTAAGTGGGTATTCAAGACAAAGAAAGATTCGAATGGAAATGTGGAGAGACACAAAGCACGACTTGTAGCCAAGGGATTCACTCAAAGAGAGGGTGTCGATTACAAGGAAACTTTTAGCCCTGTGTCAACCAAGGATGCGTTTAGGGTGATCATGGCGATTGTTGCTCATTATGATTTAATTTTACACCAAATGGACGTTAAAACTGCGTTCTTAAATGGTGATTTAGATGAGAATATATATATGAGACAACCAGAAGGGTTTATAGAAGAAGGAAAGGAGAAACTAATCTGCAAGTTGAAGAAATCTATCTACGGCCTCAAGCAAGCATCGAGACAGTGGTATCTTAAGTTTCAGATGGTGGTGAAAGAGTATGGTTTCATTGAAAATCCCTCTGATGCTTGCATCTACATGAAGATCAATGGGAGCAATTTTATCATACTTGTTCTTTATGTGGACGACATTCTCCTTGCCACCAATGTTGCATGTTTGTTAAATGAAACTAAAACATTCTTGCAGAAGAATTTCGAAATGAAGGATCTCGGGGAAGCAACATATGTTCTTGGAATTGAAATTAAAAGAGATAGAAGGAGGGGATTACTAGGGCTGTCACAAAAAGGATATATCGAAAAGGTTCTTAAAAGGTTCAACATGTCTTCTTGTGGAACCACAGAAATGCCGATCTCAAAGGGTGATAAACTAAGCAAGTCTCAGTGCCCTAAAACCGATTTTGAGAAGAAAAACATGGAGGAAAGACCATATGCTTCTCTTGTTGGAAGCTTGATGTATGCACAAGTGTGCACACGACCTGATCTTGCCTTTACGATAAGTGTGCTTGGCAGATTTCAATCTTGCGCGGGTGAAGCTCACTGGAATGCAGCAAAAAGAGTTTTAAGGTATCTCCAGAAGACCAAAGAACACATGTTGGTTTACAGAAGCACTGATAATCTTGTATTGGAGGGTTATAGCGACTCAGACTTCGCTGGGTGTCCAGATGATCTTAAATCCACATCGGGGTTTGTTTTCACAATGGCAAGCGGTGCTATTTCTTGGAGAAGTGTAAAGCAAGCGACCGTGGCAGCTTCAACCATGGTGGCTGAATATCTTTCTTGTTGTGAAGCCATTGATCAAGCTATTTGGTTGAAAAATTTCATCTCAGGTCTGAAAGTAGTTGATTCAATTTCAAGACCAATTCAGCTTTTCTGTGACAATAATGCAGCCATATTCTTCACCAAGAATAACAAAAGATCTTCAGCAACAAGGAACTTGGATATTAAGTATCTTATTGCTCGAGAGAAGGTGATGGCTGGATTAATAAAGATCGACTACTTAGAGACTGGGGCTATGATTGCTGATCCTTTGAACAAGGCAGTACCAGTTTCAGTTTTCAAGAAGCATGTCGCAAAGATGGGTGTTTTGGCAAATTTCGATGCAGCTGACTAGTGGGAGCTAAGTATTATTTAAAGAATTTTCTTGTTTTCTAGTTGCCAAGGTTGTTTGTTTATCTTATTTAAAGACTACTAAGGATTCTTGACTAATAAAGTTGAAACTGTGAGGTTGTCAAAGTTTTCCCTTAAATATGCAGTTTAGTCGAGAATGTTCGTATATATTTTAATTTGCATAATGGTATGACAATATGTGCAATTGTTATCAAGATTAACAACCATCAAGATGAATTATTTTCAATTCGAAGGAGGACCATGTATTGAGATGATGATAAATACATTTGCAGACATTTTCAATACTATAATTTTCATATCTTGTTGGGGTTTAATGTGTTAGTCAGCTTTGTAAATGTGATTATGGGGATATTATTCAAGATAAAGAGTATGTTACCCTTTAGTCCTTTACAGATGTTGGTTAATGACCTAAGCCTGGAATCATGATTTGTGTCAATATTGATTTCGTGGCCATTTAAGAATAATCTCGCATTAAGGTTAGCAATGGTTAACCAAGTGTAGCTCTAGTGGGAGAATGTAAGTTCTGATGAGAGCTATACACTTGGTTAGCACTTGTTATTCACGTGGGAATATTAGAGATCAAGATTGACAATGTTTGTGAGCTGATAAGGAACATGTATGTTAGGATTCATTAGCTGGAACACTCATGATATTACTAGAAGTCTTTCTAGCTGATATGAATAAAGGAATTCACGGTGATAAGGTTGAGATCAATCAGGATTACTCAATGGGAAGAGTCCTAGTTGATTACCACTGTGTATGGTATATATATTAGGGTCCCTGCACTCTCTCTGATAACGCAAGATTACAGAAACTCAAACCCCATTCTTGAGACCTTGCATACTGAAGAGGAGAGCTGCAGAAGAACTCTAATATACAAGACATGTCATCGTCTACAGGTAAGTGGTTAACTTGGTACTGTGATATAATATTCAAAGTTCATAATCATATTCTCTATATATGTTTTACAGGTGCCTCCAACCAAAGCTGAAGCAAGGGCTAGCGGAGCCATATACGCTAGGGTTTGGAGCTCTTTCAGAGAGAGAGAGAGATTCTAACATTATTTTTTCTGCATTTTAAAATTAGGATCGTAACTCAATTGTCAAGAATTTTTTATTCAAATGATTAAAGATGTTTACTTTCCAAATTTTAATATTATGAAAATGTGAATTGGGGTCCACTTGGACTTACAAACGTCAGTGGAACTTAAACAATAAAGTAATGGGAAACAAACAATTTCACTATCAAATAGCTTCTTTTTTACTTTATAAAGGAATATTGCTATTTACATACTTTTTTTTATTTTTCACATTCTTCTCAATTTTCGATCGTCAGATTGAATGAATTAAAAGAAATTAAAGGATTGAAATTAACAACGATAGTGTGAGAGGCAAAAATAAATGCATGGGTGACATTATACCTCTAGCAAGGTTTGTCACAGAACAATATGTAGAACCCCCACCAAATTATTGTAGGAAGTGTAGAGGGATAGAAATACTTAACAAGTTTATGAGAAATCTAAGTTGCTACAACAGAGCTCTTGTATTACTTCTTATTGTAACTCTCTTAATACAAAATGATATGCCAAAGGCTATATATATAGTGAATACAAAGAACTAGAGAGTTCTAACTAGAGAGTTCTTCCTAGATAACTTAACAGAAATAGGCTAGGAACAATGACTCTAGATTAATTGTTTTTGGGAATGTCTAGTCTTAACATTTAGAGTAGTGCATGAATAATTGTTCTTGGGAATGTCTGGAATCTTAACATTTAGGATAGTGCACTAATTCCAACAATTATCGCCAGTAAAAGTTAAAAAGAAAACCCCATCAGCAAGTTATACTTTAGTCACAAAAAGTTGAAGAATAAAAGTTGCAAACTTTGGAATTCCATGTCTATAAAACCTCAAAAGGCAATGCACAGAGTAAAGCAGCTCCAATTTGTTATCTTGATCATTTTTTAGTCTCTCAAGGTTTCAAGTTTCCATCTGCCTCTCTGGGTAAGCTTCTCTTTCTCTCTACTTTTAAAATCCTCCCCATTAATTATTTGATCTTCTTTATATAATAACATTGATTGTTTTATCTGCTCTGTTCCGTGTTCATATCAATCCAAAGCTATGTATTTTGCTTCTGTGTTCATATCAATTCAAAGCTATGTATTTTGCTCCAAGAAAGTGATCAAGAAAATTACCCACTTGAAGAACCCTACCATAATCAGCTTTTTACTTTACTAGGCGAACCCTTTTTGTAATTTTTGTACTTGTTCAGAGAGAAATGAGAAGGAGACTCTCGAGAAAGTGGGACTCTCCATGAACTCTCTACCACTTCATGTTTTTGGCAACTATAAACTATGAGGTGGTAGAGAGTCCTTGGAGAGTCAGCACTTTGGGAGAGTCCTTATCATTTCTCTTGTTCCGCATTCGAATGAAAGGTTTCAACTTTCATCATTTTCCCCAGCAACCAAACAAACCAATAAGAATTAACACATCAGCAGGCTGGACTTTCTTCAATAAACATGAGAAAGAACACTTGTTCTTGCATAAACAAGAGTACTCTGTTTTAAATCCTCTTTTCTTTTTTATTTTCGGTTGCCCTCACTTTGATCCTTTGGTTTTATAGGCATAAGTGCTAGTTCTACAATGGCTTACGTTCCACCACACAGGCGGCACTCGAAGGAACTGAAGAGGCCATTGCTCACTCCAGAGCTGCTTGCTCCTCAATTCAACAAAAACTTAAAAGTCAAGCCATATAATAAAGTGGATGAAAATATAGTTTATGCAGACCATTCTACACATGGATGGTGCGCCATCCCTTTGGATGACGAGAACCAGTTCCCATCTTCTGTTAATCTTGAGCCCGTTACCTTGGAGTCTGTTGAGCTGAATTTTGGAGAAAATCATCTAGCTTTGATCAATACTAGTCTAGATAATGGTTAGAACTTCAATAATTCTTTTTGTGCATGTATCTTGTAAGTTGTTACTTGGGTTATGGATTTGTTTGGCTGATACTTGATAGAAGGCGGTGAGGTGAAATGGAACTTGCCAAGGAGCCCTTGGGAATCTATAACAGAAAATGTGCTGGAAGACTTACTTTCGGCATTTAAACACGTGAGGAATGAAATGAAGTCTGCAAAGCCGAAAGAAGCATATCCAACTTTGATTGCCAGAGTGGGGAAAGTACTCTATCGCAGGTTAGATTTCCTCCTCATCTAATTCATTGGTTAGCTTTCGAGCCTTTTGTGCCATTCATTAACTTGATTATGTCATGCGATTATTCATTAATTTGTTCTTTTAGTTGCCTCAGGATACTGGTTAAAGTAGAACAAAAAATAGTTATACTATGATAGAAGGTCATATTTTGGCATTTTAGCTTGGAAGATACTGTGCCAAGTTTGGTGGTGAAGTAGGATTATAAAATTCTGCTTAATCACTGTCAATCATCTCATATTTCACATTAGTTTTGTAACAACGGAAAAGAATCTTGTACTACTTCTTAGTTGTACTTGTACATGAGCAGATGAAAGACAATCCTTTGTTGAAATCTTTGTATCAGTTAGCATGGAATCTATCAGAAAAAAATCTGTTTAATGAAACCTTGAAACAATGGAGGAAATCATTTTACACAAACATCCTTGTTTCATATAAGGAAAAGATTTTAAAGCAAGTTGTCTCAAAAGTTGTAGTTAATTTCGAAGAGGAGATATATACCAAGTAAAGCTATTGAGCCTATTGTTCTTTTAGTTGATCGTTTCATGCGATTATCCTTTTTACCTTTATATTGTTCTTTTATCCGCCTCATAATACTGGTTGAAGTAGAACAAAATAATAATATATACTATGGTAAAAGGTTAATTTGGCATTTTAGTTTAGAAGGTAGGATGCCAAGTTGAACAGTGAAGGACTCTAAAACTCTGCCCTTGTTTTTCGATACTTGATAATCATATTTCATATAATTTGTACACGAACAGATGTATACCAATTTTTGTTGAAATCTTTGAATCAGGAACCCTTCAGTTAACTTGGAATCCATTAGAAAAAATTTGTTCACTGAAATCCCGAAACCATGGAGGCAATTATTTTACACGAACACTCCTGTTTCATATAAGGAAAAGATTGTGAACGAAGTTGTCCCGAAAATTGGAGTTGTTTTCGAAGAGGAGGAAGATATATACGATGTACAGGTATTTCTTTTAGACACGTCAACTTACCGAGTTCTGAGTTCATGTTTTCCAGAATTCTGACTGTAGCTATTGAATTGCTCATTTATTTTCTTCTTGTATAGTTGTCTGATTTTACGAGTCCAGAGTCCACTCTCTTCTGCAGATGTCGGGTAATGAAAGAACATGGAAGGCTACAACTCTGTGAGGCAAGTTTTCCAATTCATGCCAACTAAATTTGATGAAACCATATATGTTGCATCAATATCACAATTGAGTTGCCACAATATTGATTAGATAACTTAGATATAATATTATGCAGCAAAAATATGGGTATTGTATAATAAAACTCAATGTTCAACCACTGAATGTGATTAAGTTCTCCAATTTTTGGAATAATTTGTGAGGAGTCTTTCCAGATCATTAATATTTTCCGGACTCTTCCCTCTCTTAATTTTTCCTGTTTCTTGGCTTAGGGTTTGTACCCTGAGATTTACATCGAAATGTCAACTTTCTTTCAGATCAAATTGAAACCAGTGCGTAACATGGTAAAGGACATTTCATGCACTACTAAGAATCTGGACCTGAGACTAATCCTGTGCACAAAGAAACTCGTAACTGATCTGACTGTAAGCCGCTTCACCCAGTCCTTTATAAATTTACATTTCTATTCCTTGTTTCAGCAAAGATATTAATTTTGACCTATATTTATCTTCAAGCCACAATCAAAACAAAGAATATAACGTTTTCTAGAAATGTAACGGGATGATGTGGGTTAACCATACTGGATCCCTGGCTGAACTTATGCTTCTTGGAATGAAGTTTCGTGATCATATTAATTGTTGCTATTTCAGAATGATGAGATGCAAAGCATCACGGATCTGATTAATTCTGCGATTCTAGATCCAGATGTGAAGGGTGGATTGAGGTGGCCCCCGGGGAAGGAGTCTTCTGGAGATAAATACACAGTCGTTAGGTTTACGAACGTAGTAGTTAATACGTATAGAAATTCATCACTGAGACTGAAAGTAAAACACTATGATCGATTTGATTTGAGAACCTTAATTGGTGAAGCTTCTTGGGGGACAAGTCTGGTGCTGGAAAATGTCGTGTTGAAGTTACAGGTAAAGGCTGCCTTTTCTCTTGGACAATTTTTTTAGTTCATATGCTGAAATAAAAATTTGTTTGAGAAACTTTGTCGTGCGCTGAAATCTCCAATTGCCAGGAAGAGAATGTCAAAGCCAGCACAATTTCTGAGATACTCAATGAAGATATGCAGTTGATATGGGATAACTTCTTGAGCTGTGAACGTTTTCTATCATGAAATTGCATGTTGTAAATCAGTGATCACTGTCTGTGCGACGTGTGTATATCTGTCTACATCCTTAATTTTATTTCAACTTTCGGCATCGTGTGATTAACAATTAGTAACTGTTTTAGCATTTCTTGCAATTCTGTTTGTATCTGGCATCGTTAATGAAATTTTAAAGATTTTACATTTCGATGACTTCATTGCCAGTAAATGCTTCGGCTCACGTGCTTTCTTACAACCAAGATGGTTAATGAAATTTTTGAAGTTTCTTTTTGCCTTGCGTCCCACACCACAAGCGGAAGTTAAAGGAAAAGGAATTTTGATACATGATTATGCAAACACATTGATAATAGGTGGAGTATATATACTCTCGAGGTTCTGTAGTAACTTCTACTAATCTAATGCAAGGTCTTTTAACTTTCTGATGACGAACAACACTCAACATCACACGTTAAAGATCCATATGTCTATACATTAATTGTCCCTTGGTTTTTTGACATTTTAATGGAGAAGATGAAAGATTTTTTCTTCGTATTGATTTGTTGTCAGAGAAGAAGGGTTTTCTTTAATAATGAATACCCATTTTTGAATTGGCTTTTCATTCATGTGGCACAAATTTTGTGGGGCTGCCACGTTCACACAGGCAGATAATGGGGAAACTAATATAAATTGATACTTATGTATGACATTTGTACGAAATCATGAGTCGCCTTGTAAAGTTGAAAAAATTGAAACATGTACGAATTTGAAATTGGACGAAGGAGACAAAATATAAAATGAGTTGGATAATAAATGAGTGAGATCATTTGCATCCCAAATTTCTGGCCCAATGAACTCCAAAAATGGCTTTTGAGTTGTAAAGTGAGCATTTCAAGATAATTTTCAACTCTCATTAGAGATGCTTTAAGATTAAATAGAAATAGAATCTCAATTGCACAAAGCTAATTTTAGTCTTCATTAAAGCCCTCCAGCAAGGGTTATTTAGTACTACAGTCTGATGATATTTCTCTTCACTAGTAAGTGTAAGTGAAAGGTCTTTGGTTCGATTCACGCCAAAGACGAATTTGAACCACATTATTATAGCAAACTCATTGGAAAGCTTAGCCCACTCCGTCACCCTTAATTGTAGATAATATTGTTTGAACCATATTATTATAGCAAGCTCATTAATTGTGAGGCTTAATTTTCCAATTGAAATGTTTTGGGGGAAATCAAAAGTTTAGTAAAACTTCGGGGGGAAAATCGGCAGTTTACTCTTTGGAATATATTAAATCTCTCTCCTTTGTTCCTTGTCCTTGTCTAGTTGTCTGACTCTAGACGACCAAAATCAATCATCACTTGCAAATGCAGTGTAGCAAAAGAACATGGAAAGCTACAAATCTACAAGGCAAGTTTTTAAGTTCATACCATGTGAATATGTAGTTTATTTATTGCAAAATCACGCACTGTTATGTGTGTTATTTTTTTGTTTAGTGAGACTTACATCAAATGGACATTTTCTTTTAGATGGAGCTGGATCAACTGCGTAACATGGTCACGAACATATCATGACTTAATAAGAATTTGGACCTCAGACTCATGCTATGCACGAACAAGATCGTAACAGCTTTCCCTGTAAGTTGCTATACCTGGAAAGCTATTGAGAATTTTTATTTTATTCTCCGTTGATTAAAATTTTTGGTGTGTCCAGGATGATGAGATGCAAAGCATTAGCAATGTAATTAGTTTAGCGATTCTGGATTCAAATGTGAAAGGAGGGTTGATATGGCCCCTAGGGAAGGCGTTTTCTGGATGCCGGTATAATGTAGTTGTAATTTGGCTTACAATTGCCACCAACGAAAATCCATCTCTAAAACTGAAGTTAAGGCATGCGAATCGCTTCGATTTTACCACCTCAGCTGGTGAGACTGGTTGGGAGGTCAGGCTGTTTCTGAAAATGCTCATTTCAAAGTTACAGGTAAGTCTTGTAGTTTTCTCTCCCAATCAAACATCTTTATGTAATGTACCAAGAAAGATCTATCATGTGTTAATGGTAACATAACGTCGATCTTATTCTTTCAATTTTTCAGGAAGAGAATGTTGAAGTCGGCTTGATTTCTGATATGCTGCAGGAAAATGTGAAGTTGATATGGGACAACTTCTTATGCTGCGAACCTTTTCTAACATGAAATGGAACTGCATGTGACACGCCCCGATCTTGATGTCCGGGGGACAGCGGGATGGCCACATGTTGGCCGACACCCGAGGGTGACGCAAGTCATTTAATGAATGCATATGCCGAGAACATGTGAATCATGCATATACATTTCGCGCGTAACTACGCAAAGAAATATTTGAATACAATCTTACCAAAATAATATAATAATATTAATTCGTCAATAAAATGATAGTGATAATGCATGACATGTTCATAGCATACATCTAATTCAGAATACAAGTGAAAGGTGCTATTACAAGTGAAGTCAAAACAGAGGGTATGATGCGGTATCACTGGTAGGAGAATGTCTCGTAGTTCGGATCGTATGCCTCGTTCCTATGTCCTAAGGGGGCGCAAAACAAACATGAGTAGACCAAGTTGATATATATAATACTGAAACAATTATTCATCAACATACTAACCCCCAAAGTTTTATGAAAACTCAATAGTATAATATGTAATAGGTTTTCTCGAAAACCCTAGCATGCCATAAAACCTTCGTAAAACATATATTATATATAGCGTGCTAAATAGTGGTATCAGTGTCGCCTGAAGGCATAGAGAACTCTTCATTCGCCCGAAGGCATATAGAACACTTCATTCGCCCGAAGGCATATAGAGCACTTCATTCGCCCGTGGGCTCCTACAACACCCACCCGAAGGCATATAAGTATCAATCGCCCGTAGGCTCTTACAACACCCACCCAAAGGCATATGTATAGTGACCACTAAATAAGCACAAAAATCATTGAGTATAATCTTTCCAACATAAGTACATATATCTCAACGAAGCTCAATAGCTCAAACATCATATCTCAAAATATCTTCATAGTATATAGTCATCCATCATATATACTACAAAGCACGTGAAAATCCATAAAGTATGGTATTCCAAAATATTCTCAGTAAAACATGATATTTCATATAGTGCAAATCTAATCTACTCATAAACGTTTCATTAAATCATGTTTTTCATGTATACATTTCTAATAGTAAAATATGCATTTTAGAAGGGGTCCACTCACAAATACTCCGTCGTCGAAGAGCCGTGCTAAATAAGAAGAATGAAATCGCCTCTAATAATCGCACCTAAGCACATAAAGGTTCCAATTAATAAAACTCTACCATAACGATTGAATTTCAGAAAACGGACGTCATAAACGGATTTAGGACGTCGAAAAACATAAGGGGGGACCTCGGTTACCCCTACGCGTCGCCATAAGGTGGCGGCTCAGGCGACCACGTGCCGCAGTGGGTCACCGGAAAAGTCGCCGGCGCCGTGGATGGCGGCGCGTGTGCTCCACGCGCTGACACTAGCAGCCCTTCACTCGCTCCCATGCGCAAGCTCACGCGTGGCCCACGAGCTAGCTGGGCTCAGGGTTTAGGCTTCTGGGCTTAGGCAGGGCACAATTGGGTTTGGGTTAGTTCTTGGGCTTAGGTTTAGAGGGTTTGTGCCGAGGGTTTAATGTGCCAAATGCCCGAGTCATCACGTCCCAAATGCCTTGTTTCATTTGGGTTTTGGGCTGAGTTGGGTTTGTGCTCAAGGGTTACCGGGTTTGGGTCATTTCGACCTGGTTTCGACCGAAGGGAAGGCCGGAGCTTCTCGAGCTCTGTTCAATGCCGATTCTCAACCCTAAGGTGTGATCTAGCTATCAAATTGAAGCTTAAGAGGAGAGGAAGAGTTTCATACCTTAAACGAGTCGTGTGGTGGCTGGAGTTTGGCTCGAAGGCCACGGGGCTCGCCAGGGAAGTTTGTTGGGTTTCATGGGCTTCACAGAGGCAAAGGGAGAGAGAGACTCGACACATGGGGCGTGGAGGTGTCACCGTTGCCGTTGTTTTCCTCGATTTGGGTGTGTGTGTAAATCAGGGAGAGGGAGAGAGTGTGTGAGAGAGAAAGTGGGTGAGCTGAGAGAGAGCTCGGGGGAGGGAAGAGAGAAAGAGATAGGAGGTGGGGGTGGTGCCACGTGGCAAGCATAGAGAGGGAGAGTTATAAAATAATAACAAAAAAATCTAAAAAAGGAAGGGGGATCCGGATAAGGTAGGAGGATAAGGGGCATAATGGTAATTTCCTAATTCCGTTAATATGAAATTACACATAATTTTGGACGGGTTTCACAGCATGTCGTAGACTTCTCTATTGGAACAATGACTCACTACATAATTTGTGTTCAGTTTACTCATTTTTTTTGTTGTTGGAGCGATTCTTAAGTGCTTGTGGGAATGATTTGCTTTGCTCAATTTGGATTTTGACACTGTGGGATGATGGTTATGAATTTATGATATTAGAATGTTAAATTTTATTTATGTATTACAAAGAAAGTTGAGGTTTTACCCTAAAGTTAATTGACAGCATGTGGAAAAACACGATTCCTTATAAGTTTATGCAAGGTTGCTTAACCTTCCGATGGAAGACAACAACTTGCATTACAGTGTAATGTCTTTGAATAAGAAAAGATGTAACCACTAGATACTCAGATTTCTACTCACATGTGAACTGAATAATAATCCAAATGTTTAATTTAAACAATTAATTAAACCATTATCCCTTATATTTTAGGTCTCAAGTTGATTTTTTTTTTAACCTTGATGGTACGAGAAAATTTTATTGATATGAAAATTAAAAGTTATACTTGATCAGAGACAAAAACTTGACCTCTCCATGAATCTTGAAGAAAATGAATACAAAAAAAGATGGGTTATAAAGGACCAAACCCCCTCTGAAACGAAACTTAAAAACACTGCAACAAAGCAACAATCTAAAAACTGAATCACAAAAAGATTACCTTGAGTTGAATTATTCTCTCTAATAGTATCTCTTGTATTAAAAAATTATAACATTCTTTTTTCTGCATTTTAAGATTAGGATGGTAACTCAGTTGCCAAAAATTTCCAATTCAAATGATTAAAGATGTTTATTTTCCAAATTTTAATATATGAAAACGTGACTTGAGGACCATATGGACCTACAAACGTCAGTGGAAATTAAACAATAAAGTAATGGGAAACAAACAATTTTACTATCAAAAAGCTTATTTTTCACTTTTTTTTACTTTATAAAAAGTGTGGTGCTATTTACCATCAAAAAACTTCTTTTTCACTTTTTTTTACTTTATAAAAAGTGTGGTGCTATTTACCATCAAAAAGCTTCTTTTTCTTCGATAGCCTTCTTTAATTCTCACATTCTTTTTAATTTTCGATCGTTAAACTAAATAAATTAGAAAAAAAATTAAAGAATTGAAATTAACGAGTGTGTGAGGTAAAAATAAAATGTGTATAACATTATCCCTACACCAAAGTTTGTCACAGAACAGTAAGTAGAACCCCTACCAAATAATCGCTAGGAAAAGTACAAAAGAAAACCCCATCAGCAAGTTTTACTTTTGTCACAAAAAGTAAAAGAAGAAAAGGTCCAAACTTTCGAATTCCATGTCTACAAAACCTCACAAGGCAATGCAGAGAGTAAAGCTACTCCAATTTGTTATCTTAATGATTTTTTGGTCTCTCAAGCTTTCAAGTTTCTATCTGCCTCTCTGGGTAGTGATTTCTGGGTAAGCCTCTCTCTCTCTCTCTCTCTCTCTCTCTCTACTTATAAAATCCTCCCCATTAATTATTTGATCTTCTTTATATAGTAACTTTTAATGTTTTATCTGCGCTGTTCTGTGTTCATATCAATTCGAAGCTATGTATTTTGCTACACGAAAGTGATCAAAATAATTACCCAGTTGAAGAACCCTACCATAATCAGATTCTCACTTTACTAGGCGAACCCTTTTTGTAATTGTTCCGAGAGAAAGTCTAAATAGACTCTCTTAAAAGTGGTACTCTCCGTGGACTGTCTGACACTTCATGTTTTTGGCACGTTTATTAACTATAAACTGAGGTGACCGAGTGTCTATGAAGAGTCAGCACTTGGAGAGAGTCTCCTTAGCATTTCTCTTGTTCCGAATTCGAACGAAAGATTTCAACTTTCTTCATTTTCCTCAGAAACCAAACAAACCAATAAGAATTAACACTTCAACAGGCTGGACTTTCTTCAATAAACATGAGTACTCTGTTTTAAATCCTCTTTTCTTTTTTATTTTCGGTTGCCCTCACTTTGATCCTTTGTTTTTATAGGCATAAGTGCTAGTTCTACAATGGCTTACGTTCCACCACACAGGCGGCACTCGAAGGAATCGGAGAGGCCGTTGCCAACTCCAGAGCTGCTTGCTCCTCAATTCAAGAAAAACTTAAATGACAAGCAATATAATAAGTCTAATGTGGGTTGGAGTGGAAAAATAGTTTATGCAGACAATTCTACTCATAGATGGTGCGCCATCCCTTTGGATGACGAGAACCAGTTTCCATCTTTTGTTAATTTTGAGCCCGTTGCCTTGGAGTCTGCTGAGCAGACAATTGGAAAAAATCGTGTAGCTCTGATCAATACTAGTCTAAATAATGGTTAGAACTTCAATATTTCTTTTAGTGCGTTTATCTTATAAGTTTTTACTTTGGTTATGGATTTGTTTGGCTGATACTTGACAGAAGGCAGTGAGGTGAAATGGAACTTGCCAAGGAGCCCTTGGGAATCTATAACAGAAAATGTGCTGGAAGACTTACTTTCGGCATTTAAAGACATGAGGAATGAAATGAAGTCTGCGAAGTCCAAAGAAGAATATCCAACTTTGGTTGCCAGAGTAGGGAAAGTACTCTTTCACAGGTTAGATTTCCTCCTTACCTAATCCATTGGTTAGCTTTCGAGCCTTTTGTGCCATTCATTAATTTGATTGTGTCATGCTAATATTCATCAATTTGTTCTTTTAGCTGCCTCAGAATACTGGTTAAAGTAGAAGAAAGGAATAGTCTATAGTCTATACTATGATAAAAGGTCATATTTTGGCATTTTAGCTTAAGAAGATACGGTGCCAAGTTGGACGGTGAAGTAGGATTATAAAATTCTGCCCTTGTTTTTCGATACTTGATACAGTTATATTTCGGTACTGATGCTTAATCACTGTCAATCATCTCATATTTCGCATAAGTTTTGTAACAACGGAAAAGAATGTTGTACTACTCCTTTGTTGTACATGAGCAGATGAAAGACACTTTTTTGTTGAAATCTTCGTAACAGGAGCCCTTCAGTTAACATGGAATATATCAGAAAAAAAATTGTCTACTGAAACCTTGAAACAATGGAGGAAATCATTTTACACAAACATCCCTGTTTCATATAAGGACAAGATTGTAAAGGAAGTTGTCCCGAAAGTTGGAGTTGATTTCAAAGAGGAGAAAGATATATGGCTGTTGTGCCATTCATTTAGTTGATTGTTTCATGCGATTATCCTTTTTACCTTTATGTTTTTCTTTTATCCGCCTCAAAATAGTGGTTGAAGTAGAACAAAATAATAATCTATACTATGATAAAAGTTTTCATTTGGCATTTTAGCTTAGAAGGTAGGATGCCAAGTTGAACAGTGAAGCAGGATTCTAAAACTCTGCCCTTGTTTTTCAATACTAGGTACAATATTATTTTGGTATGGATGCTTAATTACTGTCAATCATCTCATATTTCATATAATTTGTACACGAATAGATGTATAACAATTTTTGTTAAATTCTTTGAATCAGGAACCCTTCAGTTAACGGGGCATCCATCAGAAAAGAATTGTGCACTGAAATCTTGAAACAATGGCGGCGATCATTTTACATAAACACTCCTGTTTCATATAAGGAAAGGATTGTCAACGAAGTTGTCCCGAAAATTGGAGTTGATTTCGAAGATGAAGAAGATATATACGAAGTACAGGTATTTCTGTTAGACACGTCAACTTATTGAGTTCTGAGTTCATGTTTTCCACAATTCTGACCGTAGCTATTGAATTGCTCATTTATTTTCTTCTTGTATAGTTGTCTGATTCTACGAAGCCAGATTTACCTTTCTCCTGCAAATGTCGGGTAATGGAAGAACATGGAAAGCTACAACCCTACAAGGCAAGTTTTCCAATTCATTCTAACTAAATTTGATGAAACCATATATGTTGCATCAATATCACGATTGAGTTGCCACGATATCGATTAGAAAATTGAGATGTAACATATTATGCTGGAAAATATGAGTGTTGTATAAGAAAACTAAATGTTCAACCGCTGAATGTGATTAAGCTCTCCAATTTTTGGAATAATTTATGAGGAGCCTTTCCAGATCATTAATATCCTGAGACTTACATCGAAATGTCAACTTTCTTAATTTTCCCTATTGTTTGGCGTAAGGTTTGTATCCTGAGAATCGGCTGAGACTTACATCGAAATGTCAACTTTCTTTCAGATCAAATTGAGTCCAGTGCGTAACATGGTAATGGACATTTCATGCACTACTAAGAATCTGGACCTGAGGTTAATGCTATGCACGAAGAAACTCGTAACTGATCTGACTGTAAGCTGCTTCACCCAGTCCTTTAGAAATTTACATTTCAATTCCTTGTTTCAGCAAAGATATTAATTATGATCTATATTTATCTTCAAGCCACAATCAAAACAAAGAATATAACCTTTTGTAGATATATAACGGGACGATCGTGTGGGTTAACCATACTGGATCCCTGGCTGAACTTATGCTTCTTGGAATGAAGGTTCGTGATCATATTAACTGTTGCTATTTCAGGATGATGAGATGCAAAGCATTACAGATCTGATTAATTCTGCAATTCTAGATCCAAATGTGAAGGGTGGATTGAGATGGCCCCTGGGGAAGGAGTCTTCTGGAGATAGATACAGAGTTGTTAGGGTTTGGCACGTAATAGCTAATACGTATAGAAATTCATCACTGACTCTGAAAGTGAAACACACTGATCGATTTGATTTTAGAACCTTAACTGGAGAAGCTTCTTGGTGGACAAGTCTGGTGCTGGAAAACGTCGTGTCAAAGTTACAGGTAAACGCTGCCTTTTCTTTGGGACAATTTCTTTTAGTTCATGTGCTGAAATAAAAGATTTGTTTGAGAAGGTTTATCATGTGCTGAAATCTCCTTTCCTTTCAATTTTCAGGAAGAGAATGTCGAAGCCAGCACAATTTCTGAGATACTCAAGGAAGATATGCAGTTGATATGGGAAAACTTCTTGAGCTGTGAACCTTTTCTAACATGAAATTGCATGTTGATCAGTGATCAATGTCTATGCGACGTGTATTTATCTGTCTACATTATGAATTTTAAGTTCGACTTTCGGCATCGTTTGATGAATAATTAGTAACTGATTTAATATTTCTAGCATTTCTGTTTGTATCTGGCATTGTTGATGGTTAAATAATGGGAAATTGCTAAAGACAACACAATTTTTCTCTAGGGCAAATCTCTAGATAGGGTTTAGGTGTGGACAACACAGCGTATCAGATACATGAAGGCTGAGTTTCTCTGAGAAATGCACCCTTCAGCTGATCTGATCCAAACCGACACCATCAGCTAGTGCTTTGCCGCACTAGTTCACCTGCTTTTCGATCCCGGCGCCCCGAGCTATTCTCAGGTATTATAGTTCGCTTGCTTGGTTGTTGTGCCTTGTACCTGTTCGACGAATTGCCCCAGAGAATCTAAAATTCTGTACTTTCTGGGTGCCCAAGGATTTTCTGCGTTCAACCACAAGACTGTTGCTTGATATCAAAAGGCATCAATTTGCTTTATGGTGTTGACAATTCAAAACTGAATTATCATGGGCACAAATAGTGTTTGTCCATGGGGCTTCCAACTTCTGACTCCAATTGTGCGTGGCGACAAAACATATGTCAAAATTAGCGAGGATCTATACCAAGAACAGTTGAAGTTGTTTCAAAATAATCTCCTTGGACATTTGCTCCTCAAAAAGGGTTCTACGCCAATGAAGACCGGTGCTCTAAAATCTTGTTTAGAAGATGCATGGTGCTCTATTGCACCATGGAACCTTGTTCCTATATGTAAAGGCTATTTTGATATCCATTTCAATAAGGAAGATGATATGCGACGGGCATGGGGTGGCGGTACATGTACTCTCGCTATTGGTTTATTCAGGTTATCGAAATGGATGCCAAATTTTCAACCAAGTGACGTTCTCCCTCAAACTCATGCTCAGGTATGGATTAAATTTTTTTGTTTGAGTCAGGAATATTGGCATCCTAGACACTTGATGGAAATTGCGAGAGGGGTTGGCACTCCCTTGCAACTAGATATAGCTACAAGGGAAAGGCAATATGGTTATTATGCACATATATTAGTGATGTCAATCTTGTAGATGATTTACCTACATCCTTTATGGTTGAAAGAGAAAGTCATGGCTTCCAGTTGAGGTGGTTTATAAAAATTTACCGCCTAAATGTAGTCACTGTGGTTTGATAAGGCATTTGGTTAATAGTTGCAAACAACTTAAACAGATGCCGAGAGGTCGTTCTCGTAGCCGGACGCGGAAGGATGGTAACATGGGGGACAACAAAACCAGAGACCACTCTCGGAGTCAACTGCACATGGAATATCGTCCTAAAAAGGATACGGCAATACCAGTTAATGTTTTATGTGGGTCACATGCTTCTGAACCTCTTCAACAGGTTGATCAATTGTTACCTGCCTTCAATACTGAAGGTAATGAGGCAATGGTTGATGGTAATAACGAGCCCATTCTTCAGTCTCCGCTTGGTACAACGCTAATTGTCTCTGGTAATGATAATAATGTCATACTAACTCCCAATAATGCCTATACTCTCATAAACCAAGTTCTTGAACATGTGGTCGATGAGGCCTTAGGGACCATTGCCCAAGTTGTGGTTAATTCTGAAAATGAAGAACATGGTATCAAATCCCCTAGGACATCCCATATTAGCAATTCTATGATCGGATCGTTGTCATCAGATGAATCACTTTCTCATAATGGTCATTCTTATGGTCAGCATTTGGGCAACACCGATGTCCCAAATAATTTTGACCTGCAGGATCTTCATGACGACTCTAGCATTCCTCCTGGGTTTGAACATGTTGCGACATTAGCTAAGGATGTCATCGATATTGTTAATCACATAGATGGTTGTGATAAGGATGGTTTTACTCTTGTGTTATCTAACAGTAAAAAAAAACAAAAAAACAAAAACAGGTTGCTAAGCTTAACCAGCCTTTTGATAAACCCTATCTGAGTAAGGTCTGTGGAATACTAGCTTGTTATAAATGAAGATTCTCTTCTGGAATATCCGTGGCATTGGTAATGATGACTCTCAGACGGAACTCTCTAACATCTGTCGGTTGCATCACCCGAATTTGGTTTGCATTGCAGAGCCCATGGTGACTTTTAATTCTATTTTAGCTGCTTATTGGGATTCTTTAAATTTATCTGCTCTTACTTTTAATTCTAGAGGAACTCTTACTCCCAATCTTTGGTTACTAACATTTTCGACTTGTGCAGACCTTTTAGTTATTTCTATATTTGATCAATAGGTTACTGTTTGATGTACTTTTGATCATATCCCAAGTCAGTTCACCTTTGTTTATGCAAGCATTTCATCTATCAAAAGAAGAGACCTATGGGCTAACTTTATTACTCTGCGCTCACAAACACAAGTTCCATGGATGGTTATTGGCGATTTCAATGCTATCATGGGTGCCCACGAGTAGATGGGAGGAGGCAGACCATCTCAAACTTCATGCGCTGAGTTTAGTAACATGTATGGCTCTTGTAACTTTACGCACTTGAACACTTCTGGGGCAGCTTTTACATGGTTTAATGGTTAGAGGTTTTGTGGTCGCACTGAAAGAAGGTTAGATCATTCTTTGTGTGATATAAGTTGGTTTGATTCTTAGCCTCATTCTAAATGCATAGCGTTGCCAAAGGTAGTCTCAAATCATAACCTTCTTATCTTTTCTGGTTCAAGAGTTTTGAGTAGTGGTCATCGTCCTTTCCGTTTTCAATCAATGTGGGTTCAACATTCATCTTTTCGAGAAACTGTAACTCAATGTTGGAGGAATACAGTTGCCTATAGTTGTTCTATGTTTATCATTCTCCAAAAATTAAAAGCTCTAAAAATCTGTTTGCGCCAATGGAACTTTTCAGTTTTTGGTGATGTCCATAATAGAGTGGCTGATGCTCGGCATGAACTCTCTATGATTCAACAGAGAATTTCAACTGAGGGTATCAATAATGATCTTTTCGAAGAGTAGATTGTCGCCAAGACTACAGTAATGGAGTCTCTTAAAATGCAGGAGGCCTTTTGGAAAGATAAAGCTCGTGTTAAGTGGTTGACTGAAGGGGATAGAAATTCTTCTTTCTTTCATGCCTATGCTTGTATTAAATCATTCAGCTCTCATATTAGTTGTATTCTTGATGGAGATAATCTTCTTACTAATCCGCAGGCAATTGAGAACCATATTGTTAATTTCTATCAAACTTTGTTCGGTTTTTCTTTCACTCCTTCATGTATTGATGAGGTTTGTGAGGTCATTCAGCCAATGGTCATTGATTCTAAAAATGATCTTTTATCTGCATTACCTACTAATGAGGAAATTAAGGAGGCAGTTTTCTCTTTAAGTGCTTATAGTGTGCTCGGGCCAGATGGTTTTCCTGGTTTTTCCTATCACCATTGTTGGGATATTGTTGGCTTTGATGTTATTCAATTTGTGAAGCAATTCTTTCAATCAAATTGGTTATACCCTAATGCCAATAGTAATTTCTTAGTTCTGATACCGAAGGTGGAAGACGCTATTTCCATTACCCATTTTCTTGGTGGTTTCTCCCTAAGCTTGGAGCATCGTACTTCTTTCTATGGAGAGCTCCATGTTGTCATCCTTGCTATGAAATTGGCTCATGCGCGGGGTTGGCAAAATATATGGCTTGAAAGTGATTCTTCTAGCGTGATATCCTGTTTTGCTTCTGCATATTTCTCTCCTCCTTGATTGCTCCAAACACGTTGGAACAATTGTATTCTCTGATTGCAAAACATGGTTTTCCGTTGCTCTCATACATTTCGAGAAGGGAATGATGTTGTTGACAAATTAGCCAATTTAGGGCTTCTCTCATCTTCACTTGTTTGGCATTCCGCTCCTCCTATAGGGATTCTTCCTCTTCTGCACTCAGATTTCTTGGGCATGCCAGCCTACAGGTTTGTGTAAAACTATGTAGTCGTATTTAAGTGCTTATTGGGAGTGATTTGCTTTGCTTAATTAGGATGTTAACTTTTGCTTGAGTATGTATCATTTAAGGAGGTTCTACCCTAAAGTCCTTAATTGATCATATGTGGAGTGTGTGTGTGTGTGTGTGTGTACACGCAAGGTTCTACTCTAACTTCTACTAAGCTAATGCAAGGTCTTTTAACTTTCTAATGACGGACAATATTCAATATCACACATTAAAGATCCAAATGTTTATACATTAATCTGTCCTTTGGTTTTTTAACTTTTTGATGGCGAAGATGAAGTGTTTTCTTCTTCATATTGATTTGTTGTCGGAGAAGAAGCGTTTCCTTCAAATTGATTTTCTTTAATAATGAATATCCATTTTCTAAACAAAAATACTACTTTTATCATCTATTTGTATCATCTCTTTAACAGAGATGAGACCCCATGCATTAGAGAGAGATGGTACAAATAAGTGATAAGTATAACATTACTCTTTTATAAATTGTTTTTTATTCACGTGGCACTGATTTTGTGTGGCCCGCGACATCCACATGGGTAGATAACAGAGAAAATAACATAAATGGATAATTATGTATAATATTTGTATGAAATCATGAGCCGTTGTATGAAATTGAAAAATGTAATTTTATTCTTTACTTGTAAGAGAGATGTCTTAGGTTCAAATCTCGTGGATGTCAAATTCGAAACCAAATTAAGTTGCCCATTATGTGGTTTAACCGAACTCCCCTCCCCATAATGTGTGTAATTTTATTCTTTATTAAAATCCTCCAGCGAGGTTAATTAGCAAAAAGATAAAGAAAAAGCCCTCCGGCAAGGTTTGTCACAAAAAAAAAGAAGATATAACCCTCCATCAAGTTGTCTCTATACGGAAAAAGAAAAAGCAAAAAAACCCTCCAGCAAGTTATCCCTAAAAAGTAAAAGAAAAACCCCTCTAGCAAGTTATTTTATCTATGGCCTAATTGAATAAATGGTCCCCGTGGTCATAAGTTATTCGGATGATAGTCTCTGTGGTAAAAAAATTCGGATTTAAACCCCTGTGGTCTAAGTTTGTTAGGATTTAAACCCCTGTGGTCTAAGTCTGTTAGGATTTATGCCCTTCTGTTAAATAATGCTGATGTGGCTGCCACATATATGCCACGTGGCTGCCAAATGTCTGCCACGTGGCAAAAATAATAATTTTTAATTTTTTTTTAAAAAAAACCTGAATTTTTACAAAAAAAAAACCAGATCTGCAAGAAGAAGAAGAAGGAAGAGGGAGAGGGAGGAGGGCGCGAGGAGAGGGCTCCGGCGAGGGGGGAGCTGGTCTCCGGCGGGAAAAAGAAGAAGAAAAAGGAAGAGGGAGAGGGAGGAGTCGCGCGGGGAGACCGGCGGGAAGAAGAAGAAGAAGGAAGAAGGAGAGGGAGGATGGTCGCGCGGGGAGAGGGCTCCGTCGGGGGGGGGGGGGAGCTGGTCTCCGGCGGGAAGAAGAAGAAGAAGAAGAAGGAGAAGAAGTCCGGCGGGGTGGGGGAACGGGCGGAGGGCGGGGGGGGGGGAGTTTCTGGGTTTCTGGGTTTTTTCTTTTTTTTTTTTTTTTTTTTTTTGTAAAAATTCAGGTTTTAAAAAAAAAAAGTTTAAAAATTATTATTTTTGCCACGTGGCAGACATTTGGCAGCCACGTGGCATATATGTGGCAGCCACGTCAGCATTATTTAACCGAAGGGCATAAATCCTAACAGACTTAGACCACAGGGGTTTAAAGCCGAATTTTTTTACCACATGGGCTATCATCCGAATACCTTATGACCACGGGAACCATTTATCCGATTAGGCCTTTTATCTATTTTTTGTGTACATTCTGAATTATTTTTTAGTTAGAGATAACTCGATTTTGTAACAACGTCATCACTTGTACTATATTTTGTAACAACGTCATCACTTGTAATTTGTAAACCTATATAATCAACGTGAAGCCTCGCTCATTATTCATTGAGCATTCATCCTGAACTTTACTGAGCGTTAATATTCTTTTATGGTATTCACGAGCTAAAGTCTTACCACATCATTTGCATTTCCTTTTTTTTTTTTTTCAAATGGCGTATAATTCTTCCAGCTCTTCCTCCTCCATTCCTCTCCCTACCCTACCTGATGTTTCCACCTTCCTTAAGATTAAACTTGACCCTACCAATTACCCTCTCTGGCAAGCCCCGATGCTTACCTTGCTTCGTAGCAGGAATCTCGTCTCCTATGTTGATGGCACTAGCAAATGTCCTCCTGCCTTTCTCAAAGATGATGAGGGCATTTTTACTGATACTGTGAATCCGGAGTTTGAAGCATGGATTCAACAAGATGCTATGGTTATGTCCTGGATCAAGAGCTCTGTTCATCCCACTGTGTTGGGTGCCCTAATCGGGAAAACCAGTTCTCATTCTGCATGGACCTGTCTGCGCGAACGCTATGATTTGCAGTCCACTGGCCGTCTTCTTCGACTTCGCAGTGAGCTGATGAACACCCACCGTGGTGACTCCTCCATTGCTGAGTTTCTCGGTCGTGTCAATTGCCTTGCTGAGACTCTGTCCTTATCCGGTGCTCCTGTTTCTGAGTCAGATATTGTTGCCATTGTTCTCAACAATGTTGGTCCTGCATATGAAAGCACCGTGGCTTCTGCTCAGGCTCGTGATGAAGCCATATCTTACAGTGCTTTGGAGGCCCTTCTGCTCAGCGCTGAGCGCAGTCAAGAGATGGATACTGTCTTCTCTGATGATACTGGACCTACTGCTCTCACTGCTGCTCGTGGCGGTTGTCCTGGTACCTTTTGTGGTTGTGGCGAAGGCGATGGAGGTATTCGTGGTGGTATGAGTACTCTGTTTTTAATCCTCTTTTCTTTTTTATTTTCGGTTGGCCTCATTTTGATCTTTGTTTTCATAGGCACGAGTGCTAGTACTAGAATGGCTTACATTCCAACACACAAGCGGCACTCGAAGGAATCGGAGAGTACATTGCTGACATCAGAGCTGCTTGCTTCACAATTGAAGAAAAACTTAAATGTCAATCCATGTAACATGTCTAATGTGGATGGGACTGGAAGAATAGTTTATGCAGACCATCCTACACATAGATGGTGTGCCGTTGCTTTGGATGACGAGAACCAGTTTCCATCTTCTGTTAATCTTGAACCTGTTACCTTGGAGTCTGCTGAGCCGAAAATTGGAAATCAATTTCTAGCTTTGACCAATACTAGTATAGATAACGGTTAGTACTCTAACATTTCTTTTAGTGCGTTTATGTTGTATGTTGTTACTTGGGTTGTGGATATGTTTGGTTTTGTTTTTCATGGTTGATACGTGACAGAAGGCGGTGAGGTGAAATTGAATTTGCCAAGGAGCCCTGGAGTATCCATAGCAGAAAATGTGCTAGAAGACTTAGTTTCTTCTTTCGAACACGTGAGGAATGAAATGAAGTGTGCAAAGCTCACAGAAGTAAATCCTACTTTGGTTGCTAGAGTGGGCAAAGTACTTTTTCGTAGGTCAGATTTCTTCCTTCACCGATTCATTGGTTAGCTATTGAGCCTATTGTGCCAGTCATTTAGTTGATTGTTTCATGCGATTATCCTTTTTACCTTTATGTTGTTCTTTCATCCGCCTCAGAATACTTGTTGAAGCAGAACAATATAATGGTCTATACTATGATAAAAGGTTACATTTGCCATTTTAGTTTTAATGGTAGGATGCCAAGTTGGACAGTGAAGCAGGATTCTAAAACTCTGCTCTTGTTTTTCGATACTTGATACAATATTATCTTTGGTATCGATGCTTAAGTATTGTTAATCATCTCAGATTTCTTATTAATTTTGTACACGAACAGATGTATAATGATCTTTGTTCAAATCTTTGAATCAGGGTCCCTTCAGTTAACAACGAATCCATCGGAAGAAATTTGTGTCCTGAAATCTTGAAACGATGGGGGCGATTGTTTTACCCAAATGTTCCTGTTTCATATAAGGAAAGGATTGTGAACGAAGTTGTCCCACAAATTGGAGTTGATTTCGAAGAGGAGGAAGATATATACGAATTACAGGTATTTCTGTTAGACATGTCAACTTACTGAGTTCTGAGTTCATGTTTTCCACAATTCTGACTGTAGCTATGAATTGCTCATTTATTTTCTTCTTGTGTAGTTGTCTGATTCTACGAGTCCAGATCCAACTCTCTCCTGCAAATGTCGGGTAATGAAAGAACATGGAACGCTACAACTCTACGAGGCAAGTTTTCTAATTCATGCCAACTAAATTTGATGGAACTATATATGCTGCGGCAATCTCACGGTTGAGTTGCCACAATAGTGATTCGATAATTTAGATATAATATTTATGCTGCAAATATGAGTGTTGTATAACAAAACTAAATGTTCAACCACTGAATGTGATTGAGCTCTCCAATTGTTGAATAATTTGAGAGGAACCTTTCCAGATCATTAATATTTTCAGGACCCTTCCCTCTCTTAATTTGCCCTGTTGCTTGGCTTAGGGTTTATATCCTGAGACTTACATCGAAATGTCAACTTTCTTTCAGATCAAATTGAAACCAGTGCGTAAAATGGTAATGGACATTTCATGCACTACTAAGAATCTGGACCTGAGGCTAATGCTATGCACTAAGAGACTCGTAACTGATCTGACTGTAAGCTGCTTCACTCCGTCCTTTAGAAATTTACATTTCTATTCCTTGTTTCAGCAAAGATTCCTATACCTATCTTCAAGCCACAATCAAAACAAAGAATAGAACTTTTTCTAGAAATGTAACGGGACCATGTGGGTTAACTATACTGGACCCCTAGCTGAAATTATGCTTCTTGGAATGAAGTTTCGTGATCATATTAATTGGTGCTATTTCAGGATGATGAGATGCAAAGCATTACGGATCTCGTTAATTCTGCGATTCTAGATCCAGAAGTGAAGGGTGGATTGAGATGGCCCCTGGGGAAGGAGTCTTCTGGAGATAAATACAAAGTTCTTAGGGTTTGGCACGTAAGAGCTAATACGTATAGAAATTCATCACTGAGATTGAAAGTAAAACACTATGACCGATTTGATTTTAGAACCCTAACTGGGGAAGCTTCTTGGGTGGCAAGTCTGGTGCTGGAAAACGTAATGTCAAAGTTACGGGTAAACGCTGCCTTTTCTCTTGGACCCTTTTTTTTAGTTCATGTGCTGAAATAAAAGATATTTTTGAGAAGGTTTATCCTGTGCTGAAATCTACTTTTCTTTCCATTTTCAGGAAGAAAATGTCGAAGTCAACTCGGTTTATGAGATGCTTAAGGAAAATATGCAGTTTATATGGGATAACTTCTTGAGCTGTGAAAGTTTTTTAACATGAAATTGCTTGTTGTTGTAAATCAGTGATCACTGTATATTCGACTTGTATATATCTGTTTACTTCCTTAGTTTTATGTTCAACTTTTGGCTTCGTTTGATGGATAATGAGTAACTGTTTTAATGATTTCTTGCAATTCTGCTATCTATTTGTATCTGGCATAGTTGATGGTTAATGCACTTTTGGCAATTTCATTTCGATGAATTCCTTGCCAGTAACTGATTCGGCTCAGGTACTTCCTTACAACCAAGATGGTTAGTGAAATTTTTGCAGTTTCTTTTTGCCATGCTACAAATTTTAAGCACAAGTTCTGGTTTTAAAATGGCTTACGTCCCCCCACAAGCGGCAGTTAACGGAAAAGGGGAGGCCCGTTACCAACACTGGAGCTGCTTGCACCCCAGTTCAAGAAAAATTTAAATGTGAAGCCATCGAAGTATAATTTTGATACAAGATTTCTTTATGCAAACCATGCTATATCGAGATTTTGCACCATTGGTATGGATGATCAGAATTCAGAACCACTTTCGATCTACCGTTATACTTGTGCCCATTTCCTTGGAATCTACCGAGTCGAATAGTGAAGAAAAACCTCTAGCTTTGATAGACTCCTGTCTAGATAATGGAAAGCAGTAGTTTACATATGGTTAATATAGGTGAAGTTGTGCTTGAGGACCTAGTTTAAAATATGGTACAGAAACTGGTTGGGAGGCTGTTTTTGGAAATGCTCGTTTCAAAGTTACAGGTAAGTATTGTATTTTTCTCTGAAAATCAAATATCTCTGTACCAAGAAAAGATCTATCATGTGTTCATAGTAACATGACGTCGATCTTATTCTTTCGATTTTTCAGGAAGAAAATGTTGAAATCCGCTTGATTTCTGATATGCTGCAGGACGATGTGAAGTTGATATGCTGTGAACCTTTTCTAACATGCAATGAAACTACGTGCATGCTGCAACCTCTCACTAATGAAGTAATCGTGTGCTGCTTCGTTGTAAACTTATGTAGTCGCAATTAAGTGCTTATTGGGAGAGTGATTTGCTTTGCTTAATTAGGTGTTCGTGATATCAGGATGTTAACTTTTTGCTGGAGTATGTATCATTTTAGGAGATTCTACTTAAAGTTCGAGAAATTTTTCACGGTTCCGAGAACACTACCTGGTATACCCAAGTGTCATAATACAATTAGTTAAAAATAAAAAAAAATTAAGTGTCCAGCCAATTATGTTATTCATGGTGTACCAGGCCATGTTCCCGGCACACAAAAATTTCTCCTGAAGTCCAATTGATAAATAGGTGGACTATATATACTCTTGAGGTTCTACAATAACTTCTCATAAGCTAATGCAAATTTTTTTAACTTTTTGGTGACAGACAATACTCAACATCACACGTTAAAGATTCAAATAATGTTTATACATTAATTTGTACTTTGATTTTTTAACTTTCTGATAAAGAAGATGAAGGGTTTCTTCTTCATATTGATTTGTTGTCAGAGAAGAAGGTTTTCTTTAAATTGGTTTTCTTTAATAATGAATATCCATCTTTTATTTGGTTTTTTATTCACGTGGCACCAATTTTGTGGGGCCAACTACATCCACATAGACAAATAACAAAGAAACTAACATAAATTGATACAGATTTAAGACATTTATACAAAATCGTGAATCGTCGTATGAAATTGAAAAAATTGAAAAACATACAAATTTGAAATTGGACGAAAACTTGAGGAGAAAAAAAAGGAAAATTTTATTTAAACACATTACTTTAGTCTAAAGTAGGAGGGAAATTGGCACTATTCATATGAATAGTGATTTGGACCACATTTCAGTTTATTTGCAACACTGCCACTCGGCTACTTTAAATGGATTGTCTCTTTATTTACAAAACTGCCAGTCATGCTTTAACTCCTATTTCCACCCACAGCAAACAAACCAGAAAAACAGAGTCTCTCTGCGCACCCGTTCCCGACAACATCAAAACTAAACATCGGGCCACCAATCTTCCCTCTCTCCTCTTCTCTCACGCACGACTCTTCCACCCCTCCTATTCTCTTTGCCATTCTGCAGATGGAAACAGAGAGACTGACAGATTGGAGAGAGATGGGAGCTACGGGTTTGGTGCCAGGGTCTATGGGATTTTCTGCGATTTTAGACAGAGGAATGAACAGAGAGAGATATGCAGAACGGAAAGCATGCGTGTGCGCATTGTTTAGGGTTCAGAGGTTACACACAGAGTCGATGAGGACGGGATGGGTGAGGGAGGAATGGCAGGGTGTGGGTTTTCAGCTTTCTCCCTTCATAAAAAAGGTAATGCACTGTATTTCCTTAATTGTTTAGTGTGTAATTTGCCATTTGCTTTGTTAAAATTGCCATTGATATTTGGTTCTTTCATTCAAATTGCAATGCATTTTAATATTTTTTTCGGTTGGGTGGTAGGATTAGGTTTCAATTTTTGTAAATTAGGCCTTGCCGTGAATTAATTTATTTGTTTCTTGATAAATTTTTGTTTGATTCATCATTTTTCTGTTTAGCAATTGTTACAGATTTTGTATTCCTTCATTAAACTTTCATAGATCTTTGTAGATTGTTTAGGTCACCTTAGGGTTAACTCGATTTCAGCTTATTGTTTTAAATTGTTGTTCACTGTTTGCTTTGCCATTGCATTTATTAAATTGTCATAGATATTTTTTCTATCATTAATGCTCTCATAGATATTTTATATTGGTTAGCTAACTATTAGGGTTTCCTCTTAGTCATTTGTAGGTTGTTTAGTTCACCTCTAGGTTAGTTGAATGTCCAAACTTATCCTACAACCTAATCCAATGTCTTAATAACCATAATGTACATTTATTTGTAGTGCTCCATTGCATATAGTAATTTTAGAAAGGCAATACCTCTGGATCATCCAGAAGCTTTAAATTACCAACAGATTATGCATTCAGCAACTCACTGACATTCTCATTATATATCTCAAGTCCTTAAATTTTTATTGCAAACTTTCTCTGGAGTCTGCAAACAAACAATAGCAACACCTGCTTAGTAAGTCAAACAGCAGAGATAAAAGCAGAAAACCGCAATTGTTCGTGCAGAAAGAAAAATATCACCATAAATAATTATGTGGTTGTTGATTCTGTCGAACATATGTACAGAAATATCAATTAAAATTTTCGAAGCCATGAACATATACAAGAAAAAAGCAATGAGGATCTAAAAAAGTATGAACCAATAAACCACAAAAAAGCTTATGAGTAAACAAAATTAAGACTCCTTTTTAAGTTTATTATTTTTAAATTAGGGTGTGTAGGCTGTTTAGCTCACTGTTTAGTTTACTGTTAGGGTGATATTTCTGTCTTTATAAACAAAGGGGTTGCACTGTTTTCATTTTTGTGTTTCTTCATACTTTTACTACTGCTTGCTTCTCAACAAATCAACTTCAGGTTCCTTTTCCATATCACATCATTCGAATATCCATATGTTGCTAGGTTGTTATTTCATTTCTTGGTTTCTTATATATTTCTGAAATGCACTTTTGATTTGATTCTTGATATGCATGTAGATCCAACACAACCATACAGATCAAACTATCCATTCACACAGCAGCCACAAAACAGACCATTAGTGAGGTATCTGTCTATCCATTTTAAATTTTCTTTATACAAAATAATTTCTAATACAAATCTCTTTACTATGTTTCAATACAAACTCTTTTTCCTTCTAATTTTTTGCTATATGATGTATCCTTGCAGCTCAAGTATATGCACTTTTTCAGAAACAGAGTCCCATCCATTTGAATCTCGATTTCCTAGCAGCAGGTATACGCTAAACCTTTCACAATCATCTGTTTCAGTCATTAGAATTTTTTTCCTTCTAATTTTTTGTTGATACAACAATGATTGATTATGCATACTTGACTACATCTTTATGAATGGGTTTGACAACCACACTTAACTTTTTCTACTTAAGGCATTGAATTTTTGCTTTTTGTTGCCTCGATTGTGGTTATCAAAATTTGTTGTATGTCTGTGTATAAATGTATGTACAAATTTAGCAGCCCTACTGCATTTGTTGGGTTTTTTAGGCATGAAACCACAAAACAAAGAAAAGATAACATAGTTGTAAAGCTTAGGCTCCAATCAGGTAAAGTGTGAGATTTCAAACACGGAGATTTAGTCCATGTTTAAAAACTGCCAAAATTACAATTTATAAGGCATATTGATGCAGTAAACCTACATCACATATGTCGTGATTAGAAATGTTCTAATGTTCTATTGTGATGTCGTGATTAGAAATGTTCTAATGTTCTATTTCAAAACATATCATTTAGTATGAATGTTGTATCATCTGTCAGTTAAGCATGAATGCCACATAGTAAACACACTCATTACATAAATGCACACCATTGTACTGATAATACTTACAGAACCTGGAACTAATGGCTGTAGTGTATTACTAATTGGTGTAGCTTTGCTAGGATCTCTGTTTCACCAACGTGTGATCAGTGGTAATTAAAGTTTGCCACTGTCTCTGAGCTATTATTTTCATTGCTGTTCTGTGAGTTAGTGCTAATCGATTTGCTTTGTTTGCGATTTTCAGAAAGTTGGACCGTTAGCCGGAAAACTTGCCCCTTTGACTTTTGAGGTATATTATTTAACACTGGTTTAATTACCGTTCTTACATTTTTTTTGTGCACATCAGGATTATATGTAGCTATCTAATTATGCCATCCTTTGACTATGTATGAGCACGATAGCAGTAGAATGTGTGATTGTTACATCCTAAGTTGGTGTAATGTAAAAAACATTCGTGCCATCAAAACTACACTGAAACATAATTCTAAATAAAAGGCAGTTAAAAATGAACAGCGTGGATGAACATGCTGTCAGAAGACTGATTCCAAAATACATTTTAACAGCTTTATCCGGCTGATAATTCAGAACATTATCAACTATAAATAACTGGTCGTCAGTTAAACCCTTCTGAGATATACCCTTTGTTTGTTGCACTCTCACAAATTTAATCCGTTCCATCATCACGGTTTTTTTAGCTTTTACAGTTTCCCCACGGTTTCCAGAATACGTTTTCGATCTTAATACTATCTGCTCTGTTGGTTGTAGTTATCAATTTTTAAAAATTGAAACAATGTTATAGTTCTAACCAAAATTTGTGAAGGCCAAGGATGTAACCATCTTCGGTTTCACATTGTTAATTTGAATTATGAAGTTATGAGTGAATAAATTGGGAGTCTGAAATGTGTGTCTGCCACATGGGTTGGGTTGGGTTGGGTTGGGTTGTGTTAGCAACTCTGTGTGAGTGTAGAGGTGGTTGTGGAGGTGGAGGTGGAGGTGGTGGGGTGGTGGTTTCGTTTTTGCGCCATCCCAAGACCAAGGAGAATGCATTTGAGAAAATGTGATGAGTTTTAAACTGATCACTCACTTAGTAGTCAAGTCAACCATTTTCCACTCAACTCTGATCTGCCAATTTGCCAATTGCCATATAGTTTTAATTTGAATAGGTTTAAGGATTAGGTTTGGTTGGATTTCAACCATTAGATTTGGGATTAAAAGCATTAGGTTGAAGGATTAGATTTGGTTGGATTTGAACCATTACATTTCATAGATTTGAAATCTGTTTACTATTTCATTTAATTGGTGTACGTTAGCTCATTTAACTCAAATTTAATGAGATTTGGTCCTCCAATTTCTCGGATTTCCTAACGGATTTACTTTCTTTGGAAATTTCAGGAACCCTGATTCTGGGAGGAATAATACACTGCATTCCCATCTTTAGGTATACAATTCTGCACACTGATTACATGTTCAAAAGCCTAATTAGTTATACACCATTTTTTTTATTACCTTTGGAAAGCTTTTGTACTTAGATTTTAAATATGTGATTAGTTTGCAAAGAATAAACGAGACAACTAATGATGGGGACATACTTCTTTTTCGATTTTATCCTCTGCATTGTTTCTTGAATGAAATTTGATTCATAGATGTAGGGATACAGCAACGACTGAGGTGTGAATAAAAGGTCTAGCCGTAACGATTTTAGGGTTTGGAATTGATTCGAAAATATGAGAAAATGCTGCATTCTCTGTTTTTTTTTGTTTTCTTCTGTTTGCTGTAGTGATTCCAACTTAGTATATACCCATTTTTATAGAACCATGAATAAAGAATATGCAATTGCTAGGATCTCAATTTGATAATCCGATTATAAATGGATCTATATAAATCAAGGCTAATTCAGTCTTAAGTTGATATAGTATGACTTAATATAACATATCATTCGATCTTTATATTACTTATGGTTTTCTGTAGTGGTACCTTAATTAAAATCGAAAAATATAATAAGAATGAGGTTACTCATTCATTATATTTTAATATTCTCTAGGTTTTAAATTAACTTTGATCTATCCAAATATGATGTTAATCGATTGTGAATCAAAAAATAAGATTTGGTGATCCAAATAGGATTCAAATCTGTTAATTCGATTTCAAATATGATGTTACATGTACTGTAGATTGGTCACAGCCTAATAAGAAGACTAACTGGAAGTGATTTAGCCCTTCATTCTCATTTTTTTTTGCTCAGTCCAGTGGCAAGAAAAATTAAGGGTGCCTGAAAAGCATTTACCTAAGCATATATGTTTTAACAGCTTCCTTCACTGTAGATTAATATTCAACGATTCTAACCTATATTATATCGTTTATATACTTTTGGAAGTATGTCATAACCAATTTGATTTTCTATTGGTATGTGTGAAACCAATTTGATTTAGGTTACATGGTTGAGGGTTGCGGATAGTTAATCATGTTCAATAACCTTAGTTACAGGGCCATTCACTTAAATTTTGTTTTCAAGTTGTAGAAATACGGCTTTTCATTATTACTTAATATAAGCTTTCATTACAGCTTCAGTTTCACATCATTCATCATTATATTTGCTAATATCAGTTTTTAGTGTGATAATCTTACTGGTGTATTGTTAAAAGGTAGTGAAATAATCTGTGCTTGACGACTTACCTGCTCAAACAGTGCTTTTCATGTGTTTTGTTAACTGCTAAGTAGGTTTTTAGCAACTTTGTATTTTCATGTTTTCACGAATTTAGAAAACAGTTTTGACGATGGAGATTGCCTGTTGAGTGGGAGGACTTGGCTTTTGGGGACATGATAAATTCAAATTTTAGCAGATGTTTGTTTTCCTCCATGTTCCCAGTTTGTTGGTTTCTATTTTCTCTTTGGAATGAATTGAACCTCTTCAGTGTGGTGTGGTGTGAGTAGATAACATTGTAATTGGTATTGTTTAAAGAATTCACAAAATGCTGTCTGTTTATCTCCTGTCAGTTTAATCTTCTTCTTCTGGGTGAAGAGAATGAATTGGCAGAAAAAAGTTTTGATTTTGCTTATTGGGTTCAATCCTTTTCCTTCCACAAACTGTTTGGTTGCCGAGAAAACGATGGAACAGGAAGAAAATAAACATTGATTTGGTTGTATTAATTTTTCCTCATTTAGGTAATTACAGATGCGGTTTATATTCCTCTTATGTAAGAGATGAGTTCTTGAAACCAGAAGAAGTTATTGTTGAATTGATGCTGAATTAGATGCATTTAAATTTAATTAGTTATGAATTATCCATGTTCCTAATCAGCCATTCATTCTTTTCCTTTTCAACATGAGTTGGCCAAAATTTTCTTTAACCATTGAATGAAGTGAAAACGGATGTTGGTTTGGTAGATGGTTTTATGAAATTGGGTCGATGAAATTGAACCATGTAGTTGAATTTAGCTCAGTTGCGTGCTGGTTCGAGTTTTCTCATGTCTCTGTTTCTTCAGTTTCATATGGAAACAGACATTCTGCTTATTTTTGCCTTTGAACAGTTGTGGTTACAAAATTAGCTACTTGAACGAGTCCTCAACACTTTCTATTTTTAATTACATGTTGAAATGGCTGCCTACACTGCATGACACATCGACATCCTCAAATGAATGCTTCTTCTTTTATTAGAGTTGCAATAATCTTCCCATACATGTTGTAATACCCCCATGAGCTTGCCAAAGGTACCGACTGGGTGCTAATTTCAGGTTCACGTACAAGATAAAGTTCCATAAGGAGGTGCAAGCAGAAGAAAAATTGGCGTCACCCTTCAGATTTTCAACCAAAAGGAGGTAACCTTTATAAATGATTTATACAAGCTTCTCTGTTTTGTATCTCTGAAATTTGAGTTCTTTCACTAAAAATGTGAATAGTGATTGGTAAATATTTCGCATTTTTTTTCTATGGGCCATTTGTGTTCTATTTGGGTTGTATTTTGAGTCGTGTAATATAAATTGCATACAAAAGGCTAAAGAAGTAAATCCAGTATACAAGCTCTCACGATGAAGTTGAAGTTGAGACTACACTATGGAATGTTAAATATTTAGTCTAAATCTGAAGACCGAAAAATAAAATAACTTAGAAGCTAAAATGAGTAGAGTCAACTTTTTAGCCTCAAATATCCTTAGGCAGAAACAAAATTTTGACCACAACATCCAAAAATTTGACCCCAACAGCGTCGATAAACATGCTGTCAGACGACTGATTCCAAAACACATTTTAATAGCTTTATCCGGCTAATAATTCAGAACATTATCAAGTATAAATGAATGGTCGTCAGTTAAACCCTTCTGAGATTTACCCTTTGTTTTCATTAAAATTGTAATGGATGTTTATAGGCTGTTTAGTTGGGTGTTAGGGAGATTAGGCTGTTGAGTGCACTGTTTCGTACAATGTTAGAGCGAGGTTTCTGTCTTTAAGAAATGGAGAAACAATCTAATTTTTCTCATATAGTGGAAGGTATTAATTTAGACTAATCAATGTTATATATGATCCAATTTTTTTTTATCTTTTCTATAATTTTTCGCACTCCTATCAAAATTATTTTTCCTTTGAATATCATATCAAGTGAGATAATGTAAAACATAATTCCTCATGCATGTTCTGTATTTTAATTTATTCTGGACAGATGCTGGCCAAAATTATAATTTCCTTATTTGTATTCTGTTTGCTCAACTTCGGTTTAGCCAAAATAGTATATGTATCAATATACCTAAGTATATGTCTAAATATATGTATAGGCATCTGTATAGCTATATGTATATGTATATGTATGCATCTGTGTGTAAGTACATGCCTATACAGGTATGCATGCATAAATGTGTATATATGCATCTGTTTTTGTACTTCCATGCATATAATATGATCATTGAATTTGTTGTCAAGGCATACTATATTAAGGATCTTGCAATCATGAATTTGGCTGAAATGACTATTAGTACTTATTCAAGTGTTTAATCCTTTTGATTGCGGAACGTTTAATTTAGTCATTATTCTTAAGATATAAAGTGAATAATGAAGGCAAGCAAATTGAGGTGTTTCTAATTTGTATTAGTTCAGGCTCTAAAAAATTAGTGTTTGTTTTCGACAAATTTTGATATTTTCTATTATTTTAGGCCGTACATGAAGTGTAATGTGGTATGCATGCTAGGCCGTGAACCATTATTTGCTCTATTTAGCCTATTCCTTCTAAAACCAACGTTCTCATACTCCAACCCCTGTACTAATTCAAAACCGACTATGATACCTCATCCTTACTTTAGGCCTTTAAATTAATATGGTGACAGAAGATGCATTCCCATTGTTAGCAGCTTTTCTTTCGTTAAATGTAAATTTGTCGTACATTAAGTCCATTGAACTGTCCCAGTTAGAGTCCATTGCACTGTCGCAAATTGAGTTACTTTTCCTGTATCAAAGTCTTATTGCAACGTTGTGATCTGCTCTTCTTGCTGCCTTTCATCAAGGGATCCGCACCTATTGCATCTGAATCAAGGCTTTGGTATGTCATCTAAACTAACATACATTGTTTCCCCGTGCTTTCTGGTTGAGTTAATGCAGATTTATCATGTTTCAATTGATTGTTTGGTTTTATCAGCTTATGTCATTCGTTTGCTACCTGCTTTGTTTTCATTCTTCGTTATCTCTATGATCTTTTGATACTTAACAAGTTCATTGGTTTCTTTGTTTTTGTTGGTTTTAACTTAGTCTCAACCATTCTATTATTGTTCAAGGGTGCATTGGTGTCATCTGTGATTTTGCTTTAACCAAGTGTTCCTAATTCTTAGTCGAATGTTGTTAGCCATTTTATATGTTTTTTTTGTCAATTGCTTTCTTTCTTTCTGTGAACTATATGTTACTTCTGTTTCTTCTATATATTAGGGAACCAAAACGTTTCGTTTCATCCTGTTAATTGTACAATGCAGTTGAAGATGAAGCAATCAAGCCCTGCAGCATCGTGCGGGCATTTTTTCTAGTCTAACCTATTTCTACACCCAACTTACTCTTTGCACCCATTTGATTTTTAACTAAACTATTAATATCTCTTTAAACTCAAATTTAATACCTAATATACCCCCATAAACCCAATTCAATATGTGGATTTATTTTTAAACCCATTTCTTCAACAATTGCTTCATAAGTTAATATCTAAATAGGCTTGATCCTAAAGATGGGCGTTCAGTGGACCCATCATTCATGTGATTTTGTGGTGATGAGTAGTGAAATTAACTTATCGATCACAAAGCATACAACTGATTCTGCCATTTTTGTATCCTGCCTTTTCTGGTAGGTGTATTACATGCACAAAATATCTGCTTTACATGAAACTATGAACAATTTAGAATTATGTGTGCAATATTTCTGGTTAGGTTGCAGACAACTTTCTGGATTGCAAGGAGATCGAAAATATGAAAGTGATTTGATAAGGCAGCGGTTGTCTCATCCATTGACTTTGGTAATCCATCATATCATATTGCAATTGCAGCCTTGTTCTGATTCAATTTTCAATAATTTAAGGAGTGCTGCTATATTATATACCGTAGACTTGGTGACACGCCCCGACCCTGATATTCCCCGAATACCAGGATAGACACGTGCTGGCCGACACCCGAGGGTGACGAAAGCCATTAATTGATACAAAAGCTTAGAATAAGAAATAAATAAGGGTTATGAATTTAAAAACAATGAGATAATAATTTAGGAACGTGCTCAGAGCATACAACTAAACCCAATCACTAAAAAGAATTGAGATAAAATTGAATGAATAAAGAAGTGGGTCCTACATCGAGAGGATCCGAAGATGCTGCTGCGGAAGTGTCTTGACGCCGGGATTAGGTGCCTTGATTCTAAGTCCTGAATGGGGGCGCAAAACAAAGGTGAGTGGACCAATTTCATATTTATATAATAATAAAACAGTTATCAAGATACTAACCCCCACAGTTTATATAATGAAAACTACTAGCATAATAAGTGATAGGTTTTAATAAAAATCCTAGCATGCCAAAAATATTTCAAAAGCCATGTATCGCGGAAAAGCATCGCGAAAATCGAAACATCAAACGTCTCATAAATCGTCTCGTAAACGCGGTGTGCTGCTAGTAAGATCACCGAATAAATATAACTCCCGGCCCAATGCCTGCACCTAAGTCTCTGCGCCCGTAGCCAGAGATAACTACCACCCGGCCCAATGCCTCTTCATGTCCCTCAGCCCGTAGCTAGGGATTATTTCTCCCGGCCTAAATGCCAACACCAGATCCTCGCCCCAGGCGGCATAGTGTCTACTAGCTACGCACAAAATGTTACGCCTCTCGTAAATACCACTTCATAGCGTAGGTTACCGATCATCGTCTACACTATGAAGAGGGGTTCAAAAACATGTTCTAGCATCCTATCGTCATCTATCAGATAGTCTACCAGTTCATGGTTTTTATAGAAAATACGATATATTAAAATATAGCTCAAAATAGGCTAACAATTAATTCCTCACCAAAACACGAGACGATAATCAATATCTAAAATCATCAGGCTTCACATAAATCAAATCATAAATTCGTAGGCATGCTATTCATTTATGCAATTACTATAAAATCATGTAATTTTAGAAAGGGGTCCACTCACAGTACTTAGTCGCCAAATTAGTCGCCAAAGCTGCGCCACTAGCGAAGACGAAAACGTCACAATAATTGCCCCTAAGCACATAAATAGTACATTTAGTCAAATTCTACTTAAACGATTGAATTTGGGAAAACGGACTTCAAAAAACGAGTCCAGGACGTCGAAATTAGCCTAGGAGAGGTCATGGACGAAACCCCGAAAAGTCAACTCAAGAAGTCAACGTTGACCCTTGACCGGTCAAAGTCAAAGTCAACTCTGACCGTTGACTAGGTCAACAGTCAGAGTCAACTGGTCAAGGTCACAGTCAACTGGGCTTTTAATTGGGTTGGGCTGAAAAGGGCCTTAAGGGTTTTGGGTTTTATTAAAGGTTAAAGGGTTTGGAAAAGGGCTGAAAACTCACTTTATAATTGGCCCAAGGCCTTACTTCCTAAAACAGAAAATAAAATTAAATAAAAACCTTAAAAAGGTTTTTGGGTTGGGCTAGAGGGTTACGGGCCCTAAGCATAAACGGCCCGAGGGCCTTAAGGTCCTAAACAACTAACAATTAAAAATAAAAACAATTAAAAGAAATTGGGCTAGGGCTTTTGGGTTTGACCCTTCCCCCACATGGGCCTAAGGCCCGCTTGACATTGAAACCGGCCTGGGAGGCCTGGTCTCACCAAGCACCACCACCGGAGCTTCACAGCTCCGGCCGACTACCACACACCACCCTAGACCCCGATCTAGGAACCAAAACGAAGAGCAAGACGAGGGGAGTGTTTTTATACCTTCCTTTCGTCGTGGAACAGCCGGAGATGGCCGGAATCTTCCCCGACGTCCTCGGTTCGTCGGAAATGGGTGTTCCTACACCCGAGCTTGATTCGTCCTAAAACCTCCAAATTTATGAAGTGAAACACAATTAAACCACAACCCACAAGATTCAAGGATGAAAAATGGGAGATTTGAGGCTTACCTCACCGGGAAATTAGAAAAATCTCGCCGGAGTTCCTTTCCGTTTTCTGTGTTCGCAGCACGAGAGGGAGAGAGAGAGCAGGACGATAATGATGATGGTGATGGGTTCTTCCTCGCGCACTCATGTGCCTCTGTGCGTGTGTGTGCTTGCGGTGCAGCGAAGAGAATGAGAGAGATGAGAGAGGTCCGAGAGAAGAGGGGGACGGGAACGACAGAAAGAGGAAGACGGAGAAAGGGGTTCACGGGGGGACAGAGAGAGAATAGATAAGAGGTTTAGGTGACTGCCACGTGGTAGTTGGGGTTGGAAATAACAAATACTATAATTATTTGGGGGTGGTTGTAACACTTGGGGTGATATATGAGCGGATTAATTCGCTCTTATCAGTACAGTGAGAAAGGAAAACTCGAATTAGAAAGATGGTTAACAAGGCGATCGGAGAGAAAAAAATTCATAAATTGAGTTATACCTTGGTTGGAGGATTCAAAACTTCAAAATCACAATCCATCAATAAAAAAACTTATTTTTCTCTATGAGAGTTATTAGGGTTTTAGTCAGAATGAACGTAAGGTAAACAAAGAGTGATTGTAGGGTTTAATTATAGTGTTTGAGTTTATTGATAAATTTGAGTTTTATTATTAATTTCATTTTGTACTCAATAGTAATTATGCAATAGGGTAAAATAGACAATTAACATTTAAAATTTAAGTTGGATGTAAAAAAAGGTTAAATGAGTTTAAATAAAATTTTCCAAAAATAAATGTAATCTACCTTTTTTTACATTTTTCGGTGGGTTAGATGATTTGCATCACAAATTTCTGACCCACTGAACTCCAAAAATGGCTTTTGAGTTGTAAAATGAGCATTCCAAGATAATTTATTCTTTATTAAACTAAAATAGAATTTCAATTTCACGAAACTAATTTTATTATTTATTAAAATCCTCTAGTGGCAATTCAGTAATACGGTCTGGTGGTATGCATCTTCATTTAAAAATGAGAGGTCTTAGGTTCAAATCTCGTAGATGGCGAATTCGATATCAAATTAGGTTGCTCATTGTGTAGGTTAGCCGAACTCTCATCCTATTAGTGTAAAAATATTGATGTACTAATTAAAAATTAAAAAAAAAAAAAAAACCCTCCAGCAAGTTAATTAGCAAAAATTAAATAAAAAACCCTCCGGCAAGGTTTGTCACAAAAAAAAAAAGCAGATAACCCTCCACCAAGTTGTCTAAAAAATAAAAAATAAAAACCTCCAGCGAGGTTAATTAGCAAAAATTAAAGAAAAAACCCTCCGGCAAGGTTTGTCACAAAAAAAACATATAACCCTCCGCCAAGTTGTCTCTGAAAAAAAAAAAAAAAAAGAAAAAAAAAAAAAACCCTTCCAGCAAGTTGTAATCCTATAAAATCGAGGGGAAGCCTCACTCATAATTCATTGAGCTGAGTTTATTCAAAGCATTCATCCTAAGCATTTCCTTTTTCTTTCAAATGGCGTCCAACTCTTCCAGCTCTTCCAACGTTTCCAACTTTCTTCCGATTAAACTTGACCCTACCAATTACCCTCTCTGGCAAGCCCAGATGCTTACCTTGCTTCGTAGCAGGAATCTCGTCTCCTTTGTTGATGGCACTAGCAAATGTCCTCCTGCCTTTCTCAAAGATGATGAGGGCATTTTTACTGATACTGTGAATCCGGAGTTTGAAGCATGGATTCAACAAGATAATATGGTTATGTCCTGGATCAAGAGCTCTGTTCATCCCACTGTGTTGGATGCCGTAATCCGGAAAACCAGTTCTCATTCTGCATGGACCTGTCTGCGCGAACTCTATGATTTGCAGCCCACTGGCCGTCTTCTTCAACTTCGCAGTGAGCTGATGAACACCCACCGTGGCGACTCCTCCATTTCTGAGTTTCTCAGTCGTGTCAGTTCCCTTGCTGACGCCCTCCCCTTATCTGGTGCTCCTGTTTCTGACTCAGACATTAATGCTGCCATTGTTCTCAACAATGTTGGCCCTGCATGTGAAAGCACCGTGGCTTCTACTCAGGATCGTGATGGGGCCATATCTCACAGTGCTTCAGAGGCCCTTCTGCTCACTGCTGAGCGGAAACAAAGGATGCGTACTGTCTCCTCTGCTGATACTAGACCCACTGCTCCCGCTGCTGCTCGTGGCGGTCGTCCTGGTACCTTACGCGGTCGTGGCAAAGGCTATAGAGGTATTCGTGGTGGTATGAGTACTCTGTTTTTAATCCTCTTTTTTTCTTCTCTTTTGTTTTGGTTTGGCCTCATTTTCATCTTTGTTATAGGCATAAGTGCTAGTTCAGGAATGGCTCACTTTCCACCACACAAGTGGCACTCGAAGGAATCGGAGAGGCCATTGCTGACTTCAGAGCTGCTTGCTCAACGATTCAAGAAAAACTTATATGTCAAGCCATATAACAAGTCTAAAGTGGATTGGACTGGAAGAATAGCTTATGCAGACCATTCTACATATAGATGGTGCGCTGTTGCTTTGCCTGAGGAGAACCAATTTCCGCCTTCTGTCAATCTTAAGCCCATTTGCTTGGAGTCCACTGAGCCGAAGGTTGAAGAAAATCGTCTAGCTTTAATCAACACTAGTCTAGATGAAGGTTAGTACTCTTAACATTTCTTTTAATGCGTTTGTCTTTGTATGTTGTTACTTGGGTAGTGTGGATATGTTTGGTTTTGCTGTTCATGGTTGATACGTGACAGAAGGCGGTGAGTTGGAATGGAATTGGCTAAGGAGCCCTGCGGTATCTATAGCAGAAAATGTGCTGGAAGACTTGATTTCTTCTTTTAAACACATGAGGAATCAAATGAAGTGCGGAAAGCCCAGTTTGATTGCTAGAGTGGGGAAAGTACTTTTTCGTAGGTGAGATTTCTTCCTTATCTGAGTCATTTAGTTGATTGTTTCATGCGATTATCCTTTTTACCTTTATGTTGTTCTTTTATCCGCCTCGGAATACTGGTTGAAGAAGAACAAAATAATAGTCGATAATATGATAGAAGGTTACGTTTGGCATTTTAGTTTAGAAGGTAGGATGCCAAGTTGGACAGTGAAGCAGGATTCTAAAACTCTGCCCTTGTTTTTCGATACTTGATACAATATTATATTGTTATCGATGCTTAATTACTGTCAATCATCTCATACTTCATATCAGTTTTGTACAAGGACAGTGGTATAACAATTTTTGTTAAAATCTTTGAATCAGGAGCCCTTTAGTTAACATGGAAGACATCAGAACAAATTTGTGTACTGAAATCTTGAAACAGTGGAGACGATCATTGTACACAAACATTCCTGTTTCATATAAGGAAAGGATTGTGAACGAAGTTGTCCCGAAAATTGGAGTTGATTTCGAAGGGGAGAAAGATACATACCAAGTAAAGGTATTTCTTTTAGACACATCAACTTACTGAGTTCTGAGTTCATGCTTTCTACAATTCTGACTTTTGCTATTGACTCACTAATCTATGTCCTTCTTGTATAGTTGTCTGATTCCACCAGACCAGATGCAACTCTCTCCTGCAAATGCCGTGTAATGAAAGAACATGGAAAGTTACAACTCTACAAGGCAAGTTTTCAAATTCCTGCGAACTAAATTGGATGAAATGGTAAATGGTACATGATGCATCAGTTCCATGATTGAGTTGTCATGATACTGATTAGATATATTAATACCTTAATATATCCGTAACTCTTCCTCTTAAGTTTTCCTGTTGCTTGGCGTAGAGATTGTTTACTAAGACTTACATTGCATTGCCAACTTTGTTTTAGATTGAACTGAATCAACTGCGTAACATGGTCGTGGATATTTCATGCACTACCAAAAATCTGGACCTGAGACTGATGCTATGCACGAAGAGAATCGTCACAGATCTGACTGTAAGCTGCTTCACCCAGTACCCTTCTTGTTTCAGCAAAGCAATTAGTTATAACCTATTTATCATGGAGCCACAATCAAAACAAACAACAGAATATTTTCGGTAAATGTAACTGGACGACGAGGTTTAAACCATATTGGATGCATTCCTGAACTTATGCAGCTTGAAATGAGGTTTTGTGATCATATGAATCGTTGCTATTTCAGGACGATGAGATGCAAAGCATTTGGGATCTGATTAATTCCGCGATTCTAGATCCAGATGTGAAGGGCGGGTTGAGATGGCCTTCGGGAAAGGATTCTTCCGGAGATAAATACAAAGTTGATGGGGTTTGGCACTTGATAGCTAATACGTATAAAAATTCATCGTTCAGACTGAAAGTCAGACATGCGGATCGATTTGATTTTAGAACCCTATCTGGGGAAGCTACTTGGGAGACAAGTCTGATGTTGAAAAAGGTCCTGTCAAAGTTAGAGGTAAACGCTGCCTGTTCTCTGGGACAACTTCTTTTACTTCATTTGCTGAAATAAAAGATTTATTTGAGAAGGTTTATCGTGTGCTGAAATCTCCTTTTCTTCCAATTTTCAGGAAGAGAATGCCGAAGCCAGCTCGGTTTCTGAGATACTGAAGGAAGACATGCATCTGATATGGGACAACTTCTTGAGCTGTGAACGTTTCCTGACATGAAAATGCATGTTGCAAATCAGGGATTTGCTTTGTTTTAGGTGTTTGTGATTTCAGGATGTTAAACCTTTGTAGTCGTAGTTAAGTGCTTATTGGGAGAGTGATTTGCTTGCTTAATTTAGGTGTTTGTGATATGAGGATGTTAACTTTTGCTTGAGTATGTATTATTTTAGGAGGTTCTACCCAAAGTACAATTGATAATAGGTGGAGTGTATATATACTCTTGAGGTTCTACAATACCTTCGACGAAGCTATTGCAAGGTCTTTTAGCTTTCTAACGACGGACAACACTCAACAACACACGTTAAAGATCCAAATGCTTATGCATTAAGTTGTCCTTTGGTTTTTTTAACTTTCTGATGGCGACGATGAAGGGTTTTTTTCTTCATATTGATTGTTGTCAGAGCATAAGAGTTTTCTTCAAATTGATTTTTTTTTAAATGAATATCATTTTTTCAATGTGTTTTTTATTCATGTGGCACAAATTATTCGAAAACTTGCCTTTTTTCAATTAATTTAATTTCGGATTGGATGAATTGAAGAAGATCAACGGACAGAAATTATCAAGGAGTGTGTGAATAGCACACTCCTTTACATATCTTATTGAAGATGCTCTAAAAATAAAATTAAAATAGAATTTCATTTTCATAAAGCTAAAATAAAAAAATAAAAATAAATAAATAAAAAACCTTCCAACGAGGTTAATAAGCACAAATTAAAGAAAGGGAAATTTTATTTGGACCCAATAAACCTATTTCTACACCCATTAATTTTTTTTAAAATTTTATATTCCAATTATGCCCTAAAGAAAAGATGGGTGTAGAAAGATATTATCAACTGGAGAATGGGTGGGTCGGAGAAGAACATCAAAAATATAATTAGTGGGTGGCTGCTGTCACATCCCGGCCCGGGGTCCACCACATCCCGGCCCCGTTCCACCACCGTAGCATGATATTGTCCGTTTTGGGCTTACCATTCCCTCACGGTTTTGTTTTTGGGAACTCACGAGCAACTTTCCAGTGGGTCACCCATCATGGGAGTGCTCTGGCCTCCTTCTCGCTTAACTTCGGAGTTCCTACGGAACCCGAAGCCAGTGAGTTCCCAAAAGGCCTTGTGCTAGGTAGGGATGGGAATATACATTTAAGGATCACTCCCCTGGGCGATGTGGGATGTTACAATCCACCCCCCTTAGGGGCCCGACGTCCTCGTCGGCACACTTCCGGCCAGGGATTGGCTCTGATACCATTTGTCACATCCCGACCCGGGTCCACCACATCCCGAGCATGTTCCACCACCGTAGCACAATATTGTCCGCTTTGGATTTACCATTCCCTCACGGTTTTGTTTTTGGGAACTCACAAGCAACTTCCCAGTGGGTCACCCATCATGGGAGTGCTCTGGCCTCCTTCTCGCTTAACTTCGGAGTTCCTACGGAACCCGAAGCTAGTGAGTTCCCAAAATGCATCGTGCTAGGTAGGGATGAGAATATACATTTAAGGATCACTCCCATGGGCGATGTGGGATGTTACAATCCACCCCCCTTAGGGGCCCGACGTCCTCGTCGGCACACTTCCGGCCAGGGATTGGCTCTGATACCATTTGTCATATCCCGGCCCGGGTCCACCACATCCCGAGCCCGTTCCACCACCGTAGCACAATATTGTCCGTTTTGGGTTTACCATTCCCTCACGGTTTTGTTTTTGGGAACTCACAAGCAACTTCCCAGTGGGTCACCCATCCTGGGAGTGCTCTGGCCTCCTTCTCTCTTAACTTCGGAGTTCCTAAGGAACCCGAAGCCAATGAGCTCCCAAAAGGCCTCGTGCTAGGTAGGGATGAGAATATACATTTAAGGATAACTCCCCTGGGCGATGTGGGATGTTACAGCTGCTCGTCAATTCCATCAAGGAAATACAATCTTCTTAACAACATATATATAATTAGTTCATCTCTAGGTTATTTGAAATTTGGATTTAACAGAGAAGAAGGTGGAATTGTGTACCATGAATGGGCCCCTGCCGCTCAGTGAGTTCATTAGCTTCTCAAATTCCATAACTTTCTAAGGCATGGATTTGTCTTAATTGCTTTAATACATGTTATGTTTCTTAAATAACTTAGGGAGGCACAACTTATTGGGGACTTTAATGGATGGGATGGCCCCAAGCACAAGATGGACAAGAACAGTTTGGGGTTTGGAGTATCAAGATACCAGATTCTGGTGGAAATTCAGCCATTCCTCACAATTCAAGGGTTAAATTCCGGTTTAAGCATGGAGATGGAGTTTAGGTTGATCGCATCCCTGCTTGGATTCAATATGCCACCGTGGACCCAGCAATTCCATCAAGGAAAAGATGGGTGTAGAATTCCGGCAATCCCTTCGTCCTCCATGCTGTTCTTCTTTTGAGCTACAATTTGCTGGGTTTTTATAATTAGTTCATTAAGGTTTAAGGAGATAATAGTCATCCCAAAATCCAGCCCCATGGAATTGGGCACGAAGAATTGAAAAACGACGAGATAAAGAGCAGATCGGTGGTGACAATTTCTGAAATGATGACCAGAATCAAATCTGGTTGTTGACAGGGTAGGTGGTTGGGTGGGTTTACATGTTTGTGTAATTTTTTTCAAGTATGTAAATTTTGTATTTGAGGGTAAAATGATAAGTTTGTGAGACAAAATTTCTAATTTAGGTGTGAAAAAAGAATTAATGAGTTTAAATAAAAAATCCGTTAAAGAAAAAACCCTCCGGCAAGGTTTTTCACAAAAAAGACAGATGACCCTCCACCAAGTTGTCTCTAAAAGGAAAAGCAAAAGCAAAAAAAATCTCCAAAAGGCAAAGCAAAAGCCAAAAAAAAAAAAAAAAAAAAAAAAAAAAAAAAAAAAAAAAAGGAAAAAAACCCCTCCAGCAAGTTGTATGACAAAAAGAAAAATTGTAATCCGATATAAACGACGGGAAGCCTTACTCGTAATTCATTGAGCTGAGTATATTCAAAGCATTTTCATCCTAAGCATTTCCTTTTTCTTTCAAATGGCGTCTAACTCTTCCAGCTCTTCCAACGTTTCCAACTTTCTTACGATTAAACTTGACCCTACCAATTACCCTCTCTGGCAAGCCCAGATGCTTCCCTTGCTTAGTAGCAGGAATCTCGTCTCCTTTGTTGATGGCACTAGCAAATGTCCTCCTGCCTTTCTCAAAGATGATGAGGGCAAACTTACTCTGAATCCGGAGTTTAAAGCATGGGTTCAACAAGATATTATGGTTATGTCCTGGATCAAGAGCTCTGTTCATCCCACTGTGTTGGCTGCCCTAATCGGGAAAACCAGTTCTCATTCTGCATGGACCTGTCTGCGCGAACGCTATGATTTGCAGCCCACTGCTCAGGGTCGTGATGAAGCCATATCTCACAGGGCTTCAGAGGCCCTTCTGCTCACTGATGAGCTGAAACAAAGGATGCATACTGTCTTCCCTTCTGATACTAGACCCACTGCTCCCGCTGCTGCTCGTGGCGGTCGTCCTGGTGCCTTCCGTGGTCGTGGCAAAGGCTATAGAGGTATTCGTGGTGGTATGAGTACTCTGTTTTTAATCGTCTCTTTTTTTTTCTTTTCTTTTTTTCAGTTGGCCACATTTTCATCTTTGTTATAGGCATAAGTGCTAGTTCTGCAATGGCTCACATTCCACCACACAAGTGGCACTCGAAGGAACCGGAGAGGCCATTGCTGACTTCAGAGCTGCGTGCTCAACGATTCAAACCATATAACAAGTATAGTGTGGATCCGACTGGAAGAATAGCTCATGCAGACCATTCTACATATAGATGGTGCGCCGTTGCTTTGGGTGAGGAGAACCAATTTCCGCCTTCTGTTAATCTTAAGCCCATTTGCTTGGATTCCACTGAGCCGAAAGTTGAAGAAAATCGTCTAGCTTTAATCAACACTAGTCGAGATGATGGTTAGTACTCTTAACATTTCTTTTAATGCGTTTATCTTTGTATGTTGTTACTTGGGTTGTGTGGATATGTTTGGTCTTGTTGTTCATGGTTGATACGTGACAGAAGGCGGTGAGTTGAAATGGAATTCGCCAAGGAGCCCTGGGGTATCTATAGCAGAAAATGTGCTGGAAGACTTGGTTTCTTCTTTTAAACACATGAGGAATGAAACGAAGTGCGCACAGCTCAAAGAAGGAAGGCCTACTTTGCTTGCTAGAGTGGGGAAAGTACTTTTTGTTAGGTTAGATTTCTTCCTTATCTGAGTCATTTAGTTGATTGTTTCATGCGATTATCCTTTTTACCTTTATGTTGTTCTTTTATCCGCCTCAGAATACTGGTTGAAGTAGAACAATATAATAATAGTCGATACTATGATATAAGGTTACATTTGGCATTTTAGATTAGAAGGTAGGATGCCAAGTTGGACAGTGAAGCAGGATTCTAAAACTCTGCCCTTGTTTTTCGATACTTGATACAATATTATTTTGTCATCGATGCTTAATTACTGTCAATCATCTCATACTTCATATCAGCTTTGTACAAGGACAGTGGTATAACAATTTTTGTTAAAATCTTTGAATCAGGAGCCGTTTAGTTAACATGGAAGCCATCAGAACAAATTTGTGTACTGAAATCTTGAAACAATGGAGACGATTATTGTACACAAACATTCCTGTTTCATATAAGGAAAGGATTGTGAACGAAGTTGTCCCGAAAATTGGAGTTGATTTCGAAGGGGAGAAAGATTCATACCAAGTAAAGGTATTTCTTTTAGACACATCAACTTACTGAGTTCTGAGTTCGTGCTTTCTACAATTTTAACGTTTGCTATTGAATCACTCATCTATGTCCTTCTTGTTTAGTTGTCTGATTCCACCAGATCAGATGCAACTCTCTCCTGCAAATGCCGTGTAATGAAAGAGCATGGAAAGCTACAACTCTACAAGGCAAGTTTTCTAATTCCTGCCAACTAAATTGGATGAAGATATTTCCTCGACTCTTCCCCCTCTTAAGTTTCCCTGTTGCTGGGAGTAGAGTTTATTTACTAGGACTTACATTGCAATGCCAACTTTCTTTTTAGATTGAACTGAATCAACTGCGTAACATGGTCGTGGACATTTCATGCACTACCAAAGATCTGGACCTGAGACTGATGCTATGCACGAAGAGACTCGTCACAGATTTGACTGTAAGCTGCTTCACCCGGTACCTTTTAGAAATTTACATCTCTATTCCTTGTTTCAGCAAAACAATTATTTATATCCTATTTATCATGGAGCTACAACCAAAACAACCAATAGAACATTTTCTCTTAAATGTAACTGGACAATGAGGCTTAACCATATTGGATGCATTCCTGAACTTATGCAGCTTGAGGAAATGAGGTTTTGTGTTCATATGAATCGTTGCTATTTCAGGACGATGAGATGCAAAGCATTCGGAATCTGATTAATTCGGCGATTCTCGATCCAGATGTGAACGGCGGGTTGAGATGGCCTTCGGGAAAGCATTCTTCCGGAAAATACAAAGTTGATGGGGTTTGGCACTTAATAGCTAAAACGTATAAAAATTCATCGTTCAGACTGAAAGTCAGACATGCGGATCGATTTGATTTTAGGACCCTAACTGGGGGAACTACTTGGGAGACAATTCTGATGTTGAAAAAGGTCGTGTCAAAGTTACAGGTAAACGCTGCCTTTTCTCTGGGACAATTTCTTTTAGTTCATTTGCTGAATTAAAAGATTTATTTGAGAAGGTTTTATCGTGTGCTGAAATCTCATTTTCTTCCAATTTTCAGGAAGAGAATGCCGAAGCCAGCTCGGTTTCTGAGATACTGAAGGAAGACATGCAGCTGATATGGGACAACTTCTTGAGCTGTGAAGGATTCCTGACGTGAAACTGCATGTTATAAATCTGTGATTTGCTTTGATTTATTAGGTGTCTGTGATATCAGGATGTTAAACTTTTGTAGTCCTAGTTAAGTGCTTATTGGGAGACTGATTTGCTTTGCTTAATTAGGTGTTTGTGATATGAGGATAACTTTTGCTTCAGTATGTTTCATTTTAGGAGGTTCTACCCTAAAGTACAATTGATAATAGGTGGAGTGTATATATATAGTCTTGTGGTTCTAAGATAACGATGGACAACACTTTACATCACACGTTAAAAATTCAAATGTTTATACATTAAGTTGTCCTTTGGTTATTTTAACTTTCTGATGGCGAAGATGGAGGGTTCTTGTTTTTTTTTTTTTTTTTCTTCATATTGATTTGTTGTCGGGGCATAAGAGTTTTCTTCAAGGAGAAACTAACATAAATTGATACAAAGTACAATTTTTTTTTTTTTTTTTTTTTTTTTTTTTTTTACATTTTTCGATGGGATAGATAATTTGCTTTCCAAATTTCTGACCCACTGAACCCCAAAAATGGCTTTTTTTGTAACATGAGTATTTCAAGATAATTTACATCTCCTAATGGAGATGCTTTAAGAATTTAACAAAAGAGTAATGTTTGGTAAACCAGTTTTTTATACTATATTTGTAAATCATGTGATTTGTCGCCAATAGTAAATAAACACGTTGATCAATACATAAGTAATAATTCAATTGTAAATAATTACGTCATATAGTTTACAAAATATGATTTAGATTAATAGTCTTTATAGCATTACCCTTAAATACAAATAGAAATTCAATTGCACAAAGCTACTTTTATTCGTTTATTCGTCTTAATAGCTACTCTAGGAGGAATATTTTTATGCGGTGTAAAAGTTTAAAATCCTCCAGCGAGGTTAATTAGCAAAAACATAAAGAAAATACCCTGGCAAGATTTGTCATAAACATGAATGATGCTATCTATACATCATTTTTTATATCTTACGCTCATTTCTTAATTTTTGACTGTCAAGTCGAATAAATTAAAAATTAAAAATTAACAAAAAAAGTAAAAAATAAAAAAATGCGCGTAGAAAAACTTATAACCCCCCAGCAAGTTGTCTCTAAAAAGACAAAAGAAGTAGAAAAACCCTCTAGCAAGTTGGAATTTATCTATTTTTATGGGTTAAGTATAAAGAGTAAAGGTGCGATCTTTCGAATTCCATTCCATTTTTATTTTCTTTAAAACCTCACAAGGCACTGCAGACAGTGAGAATATATAAATACAGTGAAAGAAGTGGCGGTTGATCACCCCAATTTCTTTATCTTCATCAAATTTCTCTTCCATCAAGATTTCAACTTTCAGTCTGCCTCTGTGTAGTGATTACTGGGTAAGCTTAGCTCCTTCATCTTCTCTCTCTGTCTCTCTACTTATAAATGGTTTGAATCATATCTGCTCTCTGTTCTGTGTTGATATGAATTCCAAGATATGTTTTGCTTCAAGAAAGTGATAAATAATGATTACCCAGTTGATCAATTTCTTAGGAAAGAACCCTACCATAATCAGATTCTCACTTTATTAGCTAAACCCTTGTTTTAATTTTTGTAATTGTTCCGAATGCAAATGAAAGGTTTTAATTTTCTCAGAAACCAATTGAAGTAAATGGAGTTAAATTAACCAAGAAGCTTAGAGATAAGTTTGATATTCTTAAATAAGCATGAGAAAGAACACTTCTTGCTGCATAAATTCGAGTACTCTGTTTTTTATCCTTTCTTCATTTCGTTTTTCTGTTGCCCTCACTTTGATCTTTGTGTTTTTTTAAGCTTAAGTTGTAGTTTTACAATGGCTTACATTCCTCCGCACAAGCGGCACTCGAAGGAACCGGAGAGGCCACTGCCGACTCCAGAGCTGCTTGCGCCTCAATTCAAGAAAAACTTCAAAGACAAGCCATATAATAAGTCTAATGTGGAATGGACTGGAAAAATAGTTTATGCAGACCATTCTACATCAAGATGGCTGACGATTGGTTTGGATGAGGAGAACCAATTTCCGCTTTCTGTTAATCTTAAGCCCATTTGCTTGGAGTCCACTGAGCCGAAAGTTGGAGAAAACCGTCTAGCTTTAATCAATACTAGTCTAGATAATGGTTAGTACTCTAACATTTCTTTTAGTGCGTTTATCTTGTATGTTGTTACTTGGGTTGTGGATGTGTTTGGTTTTGTTTTTGTTTTTCATGGTTGATACGTGACAGAAGGCGGTGAGGTGAAATGGAATTTGCCAAGAAACCCCGGGGAATCTCTAACAGAAAATGTGCTGGAAGACTTAGTTTCTTCTTTTAAACATGTGAGGAATGAAATGAAGTGCGCAAAGCTCAAAGAAGTATATCCTACTTTGATTGCCAGAGTGGGGAAAGTACTGTTTCGCAGGTTAGATTTCTCTATTATCTGATTCATTGGTTAGCTATTGAGCCTATTGTGCCATTCATTTAGTTGATTTTTTCATATGATTATCCTTTTTACCTTTATGTTGTTCTTTTATCCGCCTCAGAATACTGGTTGTAGTAAGAACAAATAGTCTATACTATGATAAAAGGTTACATTTGGCATTTTAGCCTTAGGAGGTAGGATGCCGAGTTGGACAGCGAAGCAATTCTAAAACTCTGCCCTTGGTTTTCGATACTTGATACAGTTATATTTTGGTATCGATGCTTAATCACTGTCAATCATCTCATATTTCACATCAGTTTTGTAACAACAGAAAAGAATTTTGTACTTCTCCTTAGTTGTACATGAGCAGATGAAAGACAGTTTTTTGTTGAAATCTTTGTATCAGGAGCCCGTCAGTTAACATGGAATCTATCACAAAAAATTTGTCTACTGAAACCTTGAAACAGTTGAGGAAATCATTTCACACAAACATCCCTATTTCATATAAGGAAAAGATTGTAAAGGAGGTTGTCCTGAAAGTTGGAGTTGATTTCGAAGAGGAGAAAGACGTATACCAAGTAAAGGTATTTCTTTTAGACATGTCAACTTACTGAGTTCTTGGTTCATGTTTTCCACAGTTCTGACTTTAGCCATGGAATTACTCATTTATTTTCTTCTTGTATAGTTGTCTGATTCTACGAGGCCAGATTCAACTCTCTCCTGCATGTGTCGTGTAATGAAAGAACATGGAATGCTACAACTCTACAAGGCAAGTTTTCCAATTCATGCCAACTAAATTTGATGAAACCATATATGTTGCGTCAATATCACGATTGAGTTGCCGCGATATTGATTAGATAATTTAGATAAAAAATAGTATGCTGCAAAATATGAGTAATATGAGTGTTATAAGATAACTAGATGTTCAACCACTGAATGTGATTAAGCTCTCCAATTTTTGGAATAATTGGTGAGGACTGAGGAGCTTTTCCTGTCATTAATGTTTTCCAGACTCTTCCCTGTTGCTTGGCGTAGAGTTTGTTTACTAAGACTTACATTGCAACACCAACTTTCTTTTAGATTGAACTGAATCAACTGCGTAACATGGTCGTGGACATTTCATGCACTACTAAGAATCTGGACCTGAGACTAATGCTATGCACAAAGAGACTCGTAACAGATCTGACTGTAAGCTGCTTCACACTGTCCTTTATAAATTTACATTTCTATTCCTTCTTGTTTCAGAAAAGCAATTATTTATAACCTATTTATCATGGAACCACAATCAAAACAAACAATAGGATATTTTCTGCAAATGTAACCGGACGATGAGGTTTTACCATATTGGATGCACACCTAAACTTATGCAGCTTGGATTGAGGTTCTGTGATCATATGAATTGTTGATATTTCAGGATGATGATATGCAAAGCATTAGGGATCTGATTAGTTTGGCGATTCTAGATCCAGATGTGAAGGGTGGGTTGAGATGGCCTCTGGGAAAGGAGTCTTCTGGAGATAAATACAAAGTTGTTGGGGTTTGGCATGTGATAGCTAATACGTATAAAAATTCATCGCTGAGACTGAAAGTGAGACATGCTGATCGATTTGATTTTAGAACCTTAACCGGGGAAGCTACTTGGGAAACAAGTCTGATGTTGAAAAAGGTCCTGTCAAAGTTACAGGTAAACGCTTCCTTTTCTCTGGGACAATTTTTTTCATGTGCTGAAATAGAAGATTTATTTCAGAAGGTTTATCGTGTGCTGAAATCTCCTTTTCTTTCAATTTTCAGGAAGAGAATGTCGAAGCCAGCTCAATTTCGGAGATACTGAAGGAAGATATGCAGTTGATATGGGATAACTTCTTGAGCTGTGAACATTTTCTAACATGAAATTGCAAGTTGTAAATCAGTGATCACCGTCTATGCAACATATCTGTGTATATCCTGAGTTTTATGTCCCAACATTCGGCACATTTGATGAATAATATGCAACTGTTTTAACATTTCTTGCAATTCTGTTTGTATCTCGCGTTGTTGATATAGTTAATGAAATTTTTGCGATTCGATGACTTCATTGCCGGTAAATGCTTCGGCTCAGATGCTTTCTTACAACACAAGATAGAAAAGTTCTGGAATTGCACAGAACCAAGTCATCACATATCGACTGTAAATAAAACCATCTACTGTTCATAGAGTTATTACCATATGAATTATAGACTATGGGTGAACAGAAAATTAAGGCTCGATTTATATCAAATCTTCAATCTTGAGCTTAAACTGTGGGGCACTATACGTGTTCATCGTTTGCTTCGTAGACATACGTAATCTGATTTAGTTTATCTGATCTTGGATATTCGCTCACGCTGCGCACCAACTTTGGACGATTGGTCGAGCTCAACTTCTTCATCTCCTGAGTACTCTTTTTCTCTTCGACATTGTTTCCTGAAGTCTTGTATGTCATGTATAGGATCATTTGGGCAATGCCAAAGAGAAACCCTAATACGTTTGGTAACTGCGCTCACCCGACAACCATTTGTGTCAGATTTCGAAATTAAGGGTTAGGTAGCCTGAAAATTCCAAGAATTGAAATTGGGAATTGGTACTTACTGCAATGTAGTAATCTTTTGTAAAAAATCCGTAGAAGAACCACATGGTGGCACAAAGTGTCAGGAAAAAGGACAAAGAAAATGGCATGAATTCCACACTTTTGGTTCTTATTACTTGCCTCTGCAGGAATGTAAATCCATGTCAAATGACAGTGATTGCCGTAATTCTAGATTTAAAGAAAAATAAAGATTAATTAATTAACTAGTTAATAAGTACCATAATGCTTAGAGGAGCAGCAAATACAGCAATGTTAAACACGGCACAAATCCATCCAACGGCGCTTATGCGCACTGTCCCTCCAAGAAGGAAGAAGGTGACTGGCAGCACCAACCCTAAAGCGGCTACATTTACTAGCAGGATCCAAATCAATGTAGTAATCTGCGAGCCATGATCAAAGTATAAGCATATATCCAAATTAACTAGCATGCATATCTGTTTTCTTCAGTACTTCCTGACAAACATAAAACAAAAAAAGAGCCATGCATAATGTTTGTGTCTGACCTTGTCATTCTTGGATGCGTATACAATGTAGAGGATCAGGTAAGTAACTTCTATAACGATTCCGATGCTGTTGATGCTGGTGATCAAATAAGCATTTGTCTTGAGGACTCCATAATACAACAATAAAGTCGCACTTAGTAGGGCAATCACATAAGGTATGGATTGAAACCCTTTCGATGATTTCTTCTTGTATATTGTGTAAAACGTTGGTCTGCAGAGAGAGAGAGAGAGAGAGAGAGAGAGAGAGAGTGTGTTAGGGTAATGCAACTTATTCATAAAGATGTGAATTAGGGATAGGGACATTTAAGTACGTAGTGAATTAATTATTTTTCATGTTAAGGGGTCTTACATTGGCGCCAAGAACGTCATGAATGACACAATGTTACCTGAGAAACAATGAAAATAATCCCAGGTCGTGTCAGAATCAGATAACATGATGAACAATATCGTAAAACAACTTGAAAATTTTAGATGTTTTAAAGAACTTTTTTAGAAGAATGAAGTTTGAGTGAGCATTTTAACTAATTGCCTCCTTAATTATATATAATCATATGAACGGAAGAGAAAGAAAACTGATATATATACAGTTATATACATATTTTACAAACCTAAGAGACCGAATATAAAAGCCAGTTGTTCAGTATTCAAGAACTGCATCGTGAGCTGATGACTGAAGAATATGTTTTTAACTTTGCAGTTTTTTTTTTTTTTTTTTTTTTTTTGTGAAGCTTTTTTCTTCACCTTTGCTTGCAGTAGTTAATTCGACACTGCAAAAAGCTTAAGGATCCCATTTCTCAGGTAGCCTTTTATAGCAAGATAGAAATTAAAAAGTTAGGCAACTCATCAATTACGTGACAAGTCTGAAATGAAACTTACATCCTCGTTCACAGTTTATATACGATGATAATATTAATTTATTATATGTGACTGAAGTCCCTAACTGGAAATCCTAAAACCACATGGCATCCATGAGCTGCCCATATATTATTGTGCTACGTAGATTAATCCAAGCGTTGAGTTTCATGATCGTGATGTCACATCGTGTCCACCATCCATCAAGGTTTTTTTACAGAGTTATCCTACTCAATCGCTGAGTACTTTTGGAAAGAAAAAAATGGCTGAGTACTCATGCATGTGTGGGAATGAAAATACTCACTCCTCCCGTATAGTTTAACTTTTTGCTACCCAAACATGTAATTAGAAGTAACACTAGTTTTTTTCAAGTATTAGGTGTGTGACTCTTTTACATTCTTCAACAATTAAGTAGACAAGAATTAAATACCATCTTAATTCCGTTGTTGCTCGATTTTTTATGTTCTTTTGGTCATTATGTTGAGTTTAAATAAACTTTTTCATTTTGTTATTCATTCCTGCGTGCGCAATAACACTTTAATTAGACGAATAAAAACACAAAATAATTAATATATTAAAACACAATGACTAGATTGGTTAAATTAAAATTTTCAAGTAAAACACATAGATTAAAAAGGGTATTAAATCCAAGTTATTAACATTTTGTCCACTAGGCACAGAATGAGTTCTAATAGCACCATTGTTTCTAAAATTATATTTAAATATCTTTATATTTTAATGGTTAGGGAAGTGTGATCTGCCATTCTAGGAATACAAACTTTTTAATTGTGAATCTATACAATTTAAAAAGTTCATAAGATACTCCATTTATTGAAGGTTCCCTGCTTCTGCATCTGCTTAACTTTGGGATGGTTACACAAGATGGGAACATGTCCCAATTTGTGAGCAAATATTGGATAATAGCTAGCTAGCTAGAAAGTACCTATCTATGATGTGACAACTAAAGAGATTTTACCTGCAATGTAAAGTAAAACCCTAATTTTAACAATCGACTATCAACGGAAAGTAGAATATTTTTGTGGTTACAGAAAAGTAAAAGCATTTGTCTGGTTTGGAAAGATTGGAATCATTGGATTGTACATGAATTACTCATCTTTATTGATTGCTTGGTCGTTTTTAAGCTTAAAATACTCTTTACTTTAATATGTGATAATAAAAATTAATAGAAGTGATTTATGAGTTTCTTCACCTTAAATTATTTTGGTCATTTAGTAAAAAATTTGTCAATATTCTCGTTATATAAAAGTGTTGGTTTAACAAAATACCATTAAAAAGGTGGTCATATAGTCGTTCAAATGACAATTTAATGAGTATATTAATAGTTTTTCACAGAATGACCAAAATTATTTATGGTGAACAAATTCATGGATCACTTCTATCGATCATTGTTAGAGATCAAAATAAAGAGTTTTGCCAATTTAAGAAATCATTTTAGCTAAAATAATCCTATAATTATCATCCGAATGCGAGGTGTTGATGGAACGGTTCGAGGTTAGCCAAGAGAAATGCCGTTAAACAGTGGCGGATCCACAGTGGGGTCATTGGGGTCGCACGACCCCTTGGAAGCCATGGAAACAACCTTAGAGACCCATTGGAGCTGCTGGTGCGATCCTTTGGAGCTGCTGGTGAGACCCCTTGGCTGCACACCAAGTGTTCGACGAAAAGTCTGAAAGAACCGAGGATGCTGTCAAGTTCAAGGACAGAAAACCTCGGGCGGAGCGGTAATGGCATCTGAACAGGAAACGTACCTCCATGTATATAACATTTGCAACTTTGCCAGTTTTCTCAAGCTGCAGTCCACGTGCTAAGAACACCTGACATCGAGCACATAGGTTGAGAAGCCCGTAACTACTGGAGCATTATGGGAGAAATAGAAGTCTATAAATGAAAGCAGCACAATTGAAAAAATCTGAAATAATCATCCGAGAAGGCTGAAACAAACCTGATGATGGTCGTATAGCCACCAATACAGTTCATCAATGTACAATAAGAGGAGAATATTTGTTTGTAAACGTAACAGAAGGAGTCACCTAGTCGGTAAATATCTGAAACACGTCCACGCCCATAGCTTCTTCCTCCAGGTATGAAATGACGATATGCACGCCGTTTATGTTAAAAAAAAATTGCGCGCTGTGCGCGCTATCCTTATTGACCCCCCAAACATTATTTCCTGGATCCGCCACTGCCGTTAAATGACATCGCAAATTAGGTCAAAAGTCGAAATTTGTACTTATAGTTTACCGTAAGTGTTAATTTAGGTTGTAGTTTCCATTTTGTTAACTTTATCCATGTGGTTCACTTAATTGATTGGAATTAATAACACCAATTCGGGTTTTTTTTTTGTTATAACACTTTCACTACAAAAGTAAACCAGAAAATTCCGTACTTTTTCAAAAACATGTTATAAGGCTTAAACATGCATTCTTCTTAGAATTATAATAAAGGAAAACTAATGAAAAGGCCTTAAAAACTTTGAGTTTTAACGATAATGACAAAATAAAGGATAAAATTAATAGTACCAAGATTGACTTTTTATTGTTAAAATGTGGTTTTTCGTTAAAGTGAACAGTACCGAAAGTTTTTCGTTAAAGTTCCCTTATAATAACCCTATATGCGAAATTGTGAAATGCATGTGGTCCAAAACGAAGATAGTAGCAATAATCTCTCAATTTTAAATCAATTGGAGTAATGGTTTCTCAGCTAAAAATTTGTGATTGGTCCTTTAACTATTAAAACGTGCAACTATGGTCGTTTCGTCAACTTCAATACAACTTCCGTCAAAATGTGTCATGATGGAAGAACCATGGCTACAATTGAGTTAAAGTGGAGGATCATTACTACAACTGAGTTAAAGTGGAGGGATCATTGCTCCACTTGGATTAAAGTTAAGGGAACATTGCTACAATTTTCTCAGTTAGTTTTCCATATTTGCTATTTTGATTCAGTCTCACGTGCGTGACACGTGAGTCATTTTAACTAAAGATCTTATGGAGTTAACAAAAAAACCATAGCTGCACATTTTGGTGAGTTAAGGGGCAAGGGTCATGAATTTTTAATTAAAATGATCATTGCTCTAATTGAATTAAAGTTAAAGGATCATTACTACAATTTCTTCTAAACGTATCGTAGTCAAGTTCCACAAAGAAAAACTTAGAGAAATGAAACTACAGTACTTAAATAATAATTACCATAATTAATTAATGGCCGTCCATGTTGCCTTTTCTTAGAAGCAACATTGAATACACCTATATGATCCCTCTGTCCATTTTCCATTTAAACACTGAGACGGCTCTCACAACACTTTCTATATATAACTGGGCTGTTTGCCCTAAATCTTTCTGTCATTTGGTAACTTAGCGTGGAATTCTAAGCACCACACACACTCATCATCTACGTACCAACTAGGTTTTATCCAAAATGAGGATTAACATTCACGCTGCCATAATATTCGATCGACCCAATGGGGCAAACTTGCCAGATATTTGTAATGCACATTCTTATGATAAACTTTATAGGTCTATGCAGTGGCAAATTCAAAGTTCTAACTTTGGATGGTCTTAATCAAAGGATGTTAGGCACTAGTCCGGAGGTGAGTTGGGGTGCCCATGTGCCTAGACAGGATCTAGGCAAAAGCCTAAGTGGGCAAGACAGATTTAAGTAAACTTACTATATATCATACAAGTTAGTACGTGTCTATTTACACTTGCAAAAAAAATGTACTTGTATTGAGAATTTGAGGTTTATTATTCAACATATAACATACAAAAATATCAGAATTTTTGTTTTAGTATTTTAGTGAATTTGATGGTATGAGATGAAAGTGCAAGCAACTACAAGTTCATAGTATTTTACGAAATACCTTATAGATGTCGTAAGAATTTATAGGGAATTTTTAAAAGTAACGGTGTGAAACGTATGGTGTAAAAATATTGGTTGAGTAATACACCATTTGTTTGCTAATTACAATGCTAGGGTTGAACAACCTGATTGGACAACAATTCAAAAAAATGAGAGTTGGTCAGGTGGGCAATGGAGAGAAAAAGTCTTTCTTCTTCGTTGTAACCAAGGTCTAAGAATAGCAAAGCCATGGTGGTTTTCTCTCTTCCACCACATGTTCACACCGTTGGGTGGTCCTCAGAGGTTCTCACAGACGCTTCTTCGGACGTCTGGGTGTTCCCGGACCACCCGAGTCCAAGAGTGAATCCGCCATTGGGTCTATGCAAGGTCCACCACCAATATCACTGATTGTCTTAAGTTAATCACTTATTACTAGATGTTGGGTTTTATCACAAAAGGTCTTGGTGATATTAGGGTTGGAGACTCTCATATATTAATTGTATATCATTTTTGTCATAGGACCGATGAGGGATCCTATTCTCTAACACGCCCCCTCACGAGATGACAAGGGAAACTATTTCCCACATCAAGAGCTGGTCAAATTTTTATACTGGAACTAACACAACTTTTTGAGAGTCGGGTCATCATTTAGGGACTAGAGCCAACGCAAATTTTTGAGAGTCGGGTCATCATTCAAGGACTAGAGCTAACGCAACTTTTTGAGAGTCAAGTTATCATTTAGGCTCGATGGTCCATTCAATCAATATCCTTAAGCTTGAGGTAGCGTAACTTTTGAAAGGCCAACTTAAGGAGTCAAATTCAAGCCCAGTAAATCGGGCCCATGACGTGTCGAAAGAATAATCTGCTTTGATACCATGATAAGCTTTATAAGCCCATACATGTCCACCACCAATATCATTGATATTGTCTCAATTTAACCACTTATTACTAGGTGTTAAGTTTTATCACAAAGGGCCTTGGTAATATTAAAAGTGAAAACTCGTATAGATTAATTATATATTATTATTTTTCATATAACTAATGTGAGATCCTATTCTCTAACATGCTAAACTATCAATCTCGACCACACATTCATACAAGAATTATTGCATCGAGAAAATGGTTCGTATTCACATTCCAATAACATACTATCATAAGCGCGTTTTGCCAGAATACAAGACGAGATGATGCAAGTACAACTTTTCTGGTCAGAATTAAATCCCCTTGAAAGTTTCCTTGTTTTCTTATGATGTAGCCCAATTACTTTAAAATATAGCTCATATGTTGTCAAAGTTTAAGGAGTTCTCTGTGACCAGCTTGGAAATCTTTCTTCTTTTAATTTGTGAAAAGGCATTATATATATCTTTCTCGTTTATGACAAGGAATGAGGATAAAGAGAAATAAATATGCACACATCACAATGATTTGTAGGTACGTAGCGGAAACTACTATGCAAGAGGCAGTGGTAGTGGTACACCTTAGATTATATTAATTACATCGTTATTTCTTAATAATTAAGGAAAATATGCGTAAATAGAAATTTGTTACAAACTTTTAATATTAAGGAACATTAAACAAAAACTAAACTGTATATGAACCACGGTTTAAAGTCCTCTAATTCTATTTGTACATATTTTCCGGTAACTAAACACCAAACAAACGCGGCCAAAGACCCCAAATTAACTCCAATCTTACTCTTCAGCAATAAGACCTACACACAACAGCCAAAAACTTTGTTGATCATAATTGCAAGTCAGACTGAAAACACATCGGAAGACATAGACAGTGGTGTCGCTGATGAATTTATCCCCTTATTCCTTGCCTTCTGCACTCAGAGAAAAGAGGAAAACAGGTTACCAATACAGCACATGTATATATGTGTACCAATGAGCTATAAATTTTGAGGGGCCTAACCATGTCAGCAAGAGTGTTCTTCCAAGCCTTGTCCATCTCTTCGAAAACAAGATCGATGGTAGGGCGGCCTTTGCTTGATTTGGCAACGCAAAGTACAGCAACTTGAAGGATCGATTCAAAGTCTGCCTTGTTCACATTTCCATTCAGTCTTGGGTCCTCAAGATCCTCAGGAGGGCGTTTGTTCATACTTATATCCTTTGCCTGCAAAAAAAATTAACTAGAATTGTCAATCTATCTTCTCTTTCTCTAGCTCTCGGCGCTAATAAACTGGTGTATATACCTTTCTTGTTAGTTGGTCTCTAGCATCAAGATCCAGCTCAAATACTTTTTGCCCCGATAGCAGTTGCAGAGCAACAATACCGAAACTGTAGACATCACTCGCGCAGGTTAACTTGGCATTGGTCATGTACTCTGGATCCATGTAGCCTATGGTTCCTCTAACATCTGTAAATACTTTGCTCTCCTCCATACCCAACATCTTTGCCAGCCCGAAATCAGATAGCTTGGGTTCCAAGTTATCCGTCAAAAGGATGTTTGTAAGCTACAAATTCAGCAACCAAGCATCAACATCATATACTCAAAAACAATTAATTGGAGAATCATATCAAAGTTGAAGGAAATGATTTCCGCACATTACTTTTCTCCTTTATACCTTCCTTTTTTTTTGTTATCCTGGTCTTCAGGTTGAATAAATCAAATGAAAATTAAGAGACAGAAGTAAAGAGAGATGTGCCAAAGAAGACAAAGGGTGTGCGGGAATCCGTTCTCCACATTTAATTGTTACCTTAATATCTCTATGAACAATGCATCCATCAATATAATGGTGGAGATATCTCAAAGCAAGTGCACAATCTCTTAGAATCTTAACTCTTCTTTCCCATGTTAAGACAGGGTCGTCACCTGATCGAAATAAATGAAATTATTTTTGTGATCCTTAAAGAAAAAGCATTTCCAAGATGATTAACTTATTAAATATGTTTTAGAAATCGATAAGAATCAGAGGAATTACTTAGGAGGTGTTGAGCTAGATTCCCTTTAGCGCAATATTCATACACAAGATATTGTTCGCCATCTTCGACGCAGCAACCAAAGAGGCAAACCAAATTTGGATGTCGAATCCTCGAAAGGCCTTCCACTTCTCTAGTAAATGAATCGGATGTGTTGCTCTTGTTTATGTGCTTAATGGCCACAACTTGCCCGCTCGGAAGAACCCCTTTATAAACTTGACCAGCGCTTCCTCGTCCAAGATCCTTTCTTTCAGTATTAATGGCATTCTCAATCTCGGCCTTGGAGAACCTGTACAAGCCAGACCATGTAGTAATCGGTCCTGAGTGAACCGGTTTTTGAGGCTGCTTCTTGGTCACAAATTTTATCAACAGGATGATCAGCGTCACTGCGGTGATGCCTATTAAGATGGAAAGTATCGCTTCTGCCAAAGAATCTGATAGATTAAATGATTAATTTCTTTGAGGACACATGAACTTTTGGTTGTCAATTTTCACCAAATAGAGTACATTGAAATAGTACTATAGCTGTACTTACATTTGATTTTGATGTAGCCTGGTTCTGCAATGGACCGAAAGCGAAAACACAAGAAACAGAAAATTAATTAAGCAGATAGAATCATAAAAATACTTGAGTAAATAGGAAGTTAATTGAGCAAGCATGAGGCATTGAAGTAGTTTTCATACCGAAGGTGTCTAACAAAGACATACAAAACATATAGTCATTGTCGATCGAAAAGGTATTGTTCATCTTCTCTTCTAAAACAGAAATAACAGCTGCTATACCACATATGCCCGTCTCAGTTGCGTTCCCATCCTTCACTTCATATGCTTCCAGCAAATCGTCCCTCAAATCTAATACGGCCTTGCTGCAATTTCCACAAACATCCTCAAATGCATTGCTAAGGTTTGAGCAATTACTTATCGCGTTTTGGAAGGCCTGCTCTTTCTTGATGGATGCAAGAGTTGTGTTCGAGCACGCACTGCTACCGTAGTAAAGGCCATCAAAATGACAGTTTTTTGCAGACACGTTTCGCTCCTTCTGAAAAGGGCCGTTACAGTTTTTCCATTCTTGTTCTGGAAGAAAGACACTGGCACTGCCCTGAGTCTTGACTGAGTGAATGGCTAAGGCTTTGGACATGGTGGTGAGGACATTTCGACAGCACGGGCTTGTGCGGTAGCTTCCCCAAACGTTTATTTTATGTCCTACGCGAGAGAGGCACTCCCCAGTTGGTTGGTATGGAATGGATGTGAAATTTAACACACAGCCTCCTGCAAGAAGTCATGCATATATGATATCTTATAAGCATGTGTGTTCCAAATGTTTGCATCTACAATTCAAACAATCAGAAATGTTCCTAGCTAGACACAAAGGCTGCAAAGTAATAGATAACCTAAATAAACATTGTTTGGCTCCTTACATGTAAAGAGTTATTTCTCGTTACTAAATGAAATCAATCTGATGACGCAAAAAGAAAAATTGTTGCATGGAAGGAGTCAAACAAATTTCATTTCAACCACATATATTTCAATTAATTTATCTAGCTATCAGTCATTTTAATAAACTAGAAGAGACTATGCCTCCCTAGAGGAGGCGATCCTTTGGTTTAATGGAACCAAGTCTCTCCTTTGTTGGAAGGAGCTACAAGTTCAACTCTCACAACAGTTATTAAAAAAAAAATATATATATATATATATATATTTACTAAAGTAAAAAATAAAAGGACCTGAGGGATCATCTGGTGAAGATAAATCATCTGCAAAAGTTAAGATAAAATAAGCGACAACGAGTAAGATGGTAATTTTGTAAGAAAAGTTGCTTGCTGTCATATTAGTTTTTTACAAGTCCTACACCAATAATATGAGGAATTAAGCAAAGAAAATTATGTTTTGTGAAAGATTTACAATGTAGCCGAAACTTTTCCAAGGCAAGAGTGGAACTGAAAACTTATAGAAATTAGAAACCCTAGCCTTCCTCGTCGACATCGAAAAACGAATAGGGATATATTCTTTGCTTCTGCTAGTTTTGGTTCTGAGACAGCCAGCTGCTCTTACAACATTGAAATTTCCGGTGGCTTTGATCATGTACATAAACCATAATTAAGGGATGTTAATTAAGTGATAATTAAAATAACATCCACTTGTGAAGTGGCTCCAAATGCATATGCTTATTAAAATGTTGAACCAATCATCTAATCTTCATTCACATCGCCACATATATATGTACCTGTACAAAACTACAAACTAATATCTTTTTTTACAACATCATCTTATTTTATAACAAAAGCTTATCTGTTATTTGGCATTTTTTTGGTGCTTATTATGTCTGGTAAATCCCCTACAGTGCGAAAATACTAATTTTTGGACAATAGTGATATTTTACACTTAATTCATCTTAACCACAGAAGAGATATTTTACCTTAAATTTATCTAAACTATGTAAGGAGAATTCAAACTTGAGTGTAAAAGGGAATCATACTACTCTAACCAATTTAGCTAAACTTGATTACTAGATATGATACTATTTTTTTTAACACAAGCGAGATGTTACAAATACAAAAAGAGTATTCAAACTTGAGTGCATAGGAGAAGCACAATAATCTAACTTTTGTTTATTCTCGGACATGTCTTGCCCTCAAACTCACCGGTACGGTGACAATTAGTTTGGCTAAGTTGGCCATTTATGTTTTGTTAAAGTTTTTTTGAATTAAGGACCTCTTGAATGTTACCTCGAATATGTCTTTAACATTTGTTTCAAGTCTTAATATTATAATAAAGTCGCTATCATTTCGTCTATTCTTCTTTAAACTAATCTATTTTTCTTTCTTCATAATCCAATTTCTAAGATGTACACTAAGAAATTATAAAAGGGACATAATGGATGATTTCCGTACATTATTAAATTAATTACTAAACCATCTGCGCTTCTCTAGATTTCTCCATAATCCTCCTCTTCATCGCCCTCTCATGATTCTTTAAAAGCTCCATCTTTATTTGTTTTCGATAAAAAAAAAACTTAAATCAATTTTGTATTAACATATGGGCCAAAGATAATCATGGGCCTTGGTTCCCAAACTATGGAGCATAATCATGAGCCTTGGTTATTTCATTGTTAATGTTTGGGTTCGATTTTGAGAGGTTTACAAACACTTTATTCGACTGTATTTGGGAAAATAATAATTTAGAGGTGGTCATACCGTTCGTAGAAACGTTTTTTGGAAAAGCACATTCCAAACGATAGTTGATCTTTTTTTTTTGTTTTCTTCAATTTCCTAAAAAAAAAAATCTTGATACGAAAATAAAATATCTTCTATTCAGAATTCTCAAGCAGCTCTATACTACAAAACTCTTGCAGCGATTGAATTGAGACAAATTATTTGAGTTAATATTTCTTTTTGTTTTGTGTGTATTATATTTGCTATTTTGCATTTGGTCTAATATCTTAATGGATAGAGAAATGATTTCCCACTCATGCGTCCCGATTTTGAAACTCTCACCTCTCTTGAATTATTATCATAGTTACGAACTCTCCCTCCCTTGATAATAATATTTTTTTTAAACAGTTCTGCCAAATGGATATTTTGTATTGAGATTTAAGGATTGTATACAAAATAGAGATATAATATAAAATTCATAAAAAAAACAGATAATTAAAAAAAATGAAAACAAAAACAAAAGCCACTTGGAAATTGGAATACGTTACAGCCCTGGTTTCCACACGTTGGGCCACTCTTATCCGCCCAACCCAACTAAAATTTGGCGCCCTCTTCTCTCCTCTTCCATTCTTCTCTTTTCTCCATTTTGCTTAGTTGTCGACTGTCTGCACCTAATTTACTGCAAAGTAGATAGATAAGCTAGCGGCTGCCAATTGCCATGCCCATCATCTTCTCCACCAATACACCACAAGGTACTCTCTCTCTCTCTCTCTCTCTCTCTCTCTCTCTCTCTCTATATATATATATATATAGTGTTCATTTTTCGCAAGATTAATTCATTAAAGCTACTTAGAATTATACATTGTATAAATTCCATACCACTTGTACTAGCTAAGTTCTACCAAACTTTTTTTTTTCCGTTCCTTCGAGTATTTGAGAAATTCAGCTAAAATTCAGCTTTTAGGTAGTGCAAAATTTCAGCTTTTGGGTAGTGAAAAAAAGATCAGATTTTGGGTCTCCCTGCAATCTTCATGTAGTTTTAATGGGATTCCCTGGGCAGCCAAGTCTTTTACTTTTTATTTTGTAACTACATAAATACGTCGTTTTTGCCATCAGTTCGTGTTTGAGATCAAGGGACTTGAAAATGACCAGAATTCATCCGAGAAAACTTTGAAATGACACCTTTCGTGGTGTCATTCGGAAGTCCTTTGTTTGCGTCTTTGTAGTGTTTTAAATTTGTAGAGCTTGAGTAGTTAATTGGTAGTGCATTTTCAAAAATTTAGTCTGGAGTTCCTTAGAACTTTGTATAAAGTCCCTCTTCCAAACTAGAAGTTCAAAATTCGAATTGTATTTGTAGTCTTGAGAGTGGAGTCCGAATTGAACTGCGGTAAATCTTTGTTTTCGTTTATAATCTGAGGTTGAATAAAATTTATCACAAGAATTAGGCCAAATAAATGTATGAGGGCATTTAACTTCTGTGAAGGAGAAGCAAATGAAAGGCTGTCATAACATTTTTGAAGGGAATGGATTTCTGATTATTTACATTCCGGGGAAAAGGGAAAATTACCTCTGATATAATGAACTGTGTGCAGGCCAGAATTCGAAGTAAAAGATTCTGAAGTATGGCGTTGGCTGGACGTTCGGTCTTCCTGTCCCATAAAGATGGTATAGGAAATGCTTGTATTAGGTTGGGACTTAAAAGTGATGAAAGGCTTCGGAAGGGAAGGATGGTTGGTTTTCATGTGGTTGTGAAATTTTCCTCCCAGAGAAGAAAATCAAGATACTGCCAATTCATTAGTGCTAAAAGAAACTTTTCTGGCTTGGGGTCAAAGCGTTCTTCGCTGCTCTCTAGCAGGATGGAGGAGGCTTTCTCAGAACGAAGCACAAAAACTAGTGAACCCGAGGTAACTCGTGTAATATATCTGCAGTCTTGGTTTCCTTATGTAGAGTTGAGTGATGATTGACGTCTTTTTCCCTTTTTGCTTCCTCTTTGCAGATGGGACGCGCGATTGATTTGATGATTGAAGAAGTATTGAGTGTTATTAAAGAGTGGAGCCAGTTACATTTCATGAAAGTAGCTGGTTTACTGTTATGCACTTTCATGGTCATGCCATCAGCCAATGCTGTCGATGCTCTCAAAACTTGTGCCTGCTTACTTAAGGAATGCAGGTAATTCATTCAAACAAGTTTGATCTTTTAGTCGTATCTTTAACATGATTTCTTCTGCGCTTCTTGTTTTCTATTACATATCCGGATTTTCTGTAGTTTAGTGTGTTATGCAGATCCGCCAGTCCTACCAAGTCCATAAAATGGAATAAAGCTTAATTTTTTTGGGAACTTTAACGAAAAGCTCCCGGTACTGTTCACTTTAACAAAAAACCACATTTTTACACTAAAAAGTCAATCCTGGTACCATTCACTTTACCCTTTATTTTGTTCTTATCGCTAAAACTCAAAGTTTTCAAGCCCTTTTCATTAGTTTTCCTTAATTTTTTTTTAGTAAATGTTGGTTTAGGTCTTGGCTTATCATAAGACATAAGGTAACGGAAACAAGTGGATTTCTAAATTATATGTTCACTATGCATGTGTTATGGTTTTTCTCTTGTGTGTGGACACTGAAAAACTTTAGCCTTTGTCCTTAATTGGATTACTGGAACACCTATTCATGTCAGGGTAGAACTTGCGAAGTGCATCGGAAACCCGTCATGTGCTGCCAATATTGCTTGTTTGCAAACTTGCAATAATCGACCAGATGAGACTGAATGCCAGGCTAGTCTCTCTCTCTCAGTTTCAGCGGTGATAAAGTTTATACAGGAGAGAATTCTGGTGTCATTAATTCTATTTATCTTCTTCATTTTTGCAGATTAAATGTGGTGACCTGTTTGAAAACAAAGTCGTAGATGAATTTAATGAATGTGCAGTGTCGCGAAAGAAGTGCGTACCTATGAAATCTGATGTGGGAGAATTTCCTATCCCAGATCCTGCTGCTCTTGTTAAAAGCTTTGATATGTCGAAGTTCAACGGAAAGTGGTTCATTACAAGTGGCTTGAATCCTACCTTCGATGTATTTGATTGCCAATTGCATGAATTCCATACAGAATCCAGCAAACTTGTAGGGAACTTGTCCTGGAGAATAAAAACCCCAGATGGTGGCTTTTTCACTCGATCGGCTGAGCAGAAATTCGTGCAAGACCCAAACCAGCCCGGCATTCTATACAATCACGACAATGAATATCTTCACTATCAAGATGACTGGTAATTCACGTCACGTCTATACCTTCTTATCTTGTTCCTGTTGGATTTCTCATGCTTCCATCCATTTATATGGCGGTTTTGTTTCTCATTTGGTTTCTGCATAAACCCAAAAACCATATGAGAACACATGTATAACTTATGCAGGTATATTCTATCGTCTAAGATAGAAAACACACCGGATGACTACATTTTTGTGTACTACCGTGGAAGAAATGACGCATGGGATGGATATGGTGGTGCTGTTATATACACAAGGAGTTCAGTTTTGCCAGAAAGCATTGTTCCCGAACTTGAAAGAGCAGCTAAAAGTGTGGGAAGGGACTTCAGCAAGTTTATCCGAACAGACAATGCTTGTGGACCTGAGCCTCCGCTCGTAGAGAGGTTGGAAAAGACAATTGAAGAAGGGGAAAAGACCATTATAGAGGAAGTTAAACAGATAGAAGGGGAAGTTGAAAAGGTCGAACAGACTGAGTTGACATTTTTTCAAAAGCTACTGGAAGGGTTTAACGAGCTTAAACAAGACGAGGAGAACTTCTTGAGAGGTCTTTCGAAAGAAGAGATGGATCTGCTGAGCGAGCTAAAAATGGAAGCTGGTGAAGTAGGAAAACTGTTTGGAAAAACTCTTCCGCTGAGGAAGCTAAGATAGTTGAGTGTTATGAAACGGTCAGCTTCTTGCTTCTTGTTTATACCATATTGTAATTTATTTATTTTTGCAGAATGTAAGCTGATATTACATGTTATTCTTCTCTCGAGCTAGCTATATATGTTTCCAATTGGTTTTACTGGTTGGCAGAGTAAATTGTTGTAAAAGCTAATTTACAAGACTATGTTGATCCATATATTCAACTTGGCAACTCCATACGTAAAACTCGTGAATGTAAGAGCACGGAGGTAAGTTATAATCCTTTTCATGTCACCGCTTTGTGCAATCTACATTTGTTGCTCAATAATAGTAAAACCACTTAAAAATCCTTATAGTTTTTAGTTTTTAGCTTTAATATTCTACTAAATATACATTTATTACTCAATAAATCGTAAAATCACTTCCAAACGCCTTATAAATTTTTCCTTGATGCTCAAAGAAAATACTTCTAGAAAATAAATAAATAAAAAATTGCAATATTTACAAAAACATGGGTTTACACAGTTTTTAGTTTGTTTTGTAAATTCGTACAAAAATCGTCATTGAATCTATTTGTTTTCACTTTTGCTTCACTGTGAGGTTTTGAAAATTAATGTAAAACTCTCCATTGATATTTTTTAGGATGGAACCCCCTTTTAGTACTGTTTTGAGCCTTACTAATATATTTTTCACTTATATATTTAGGTTTCAGCTTTAAATATTCTACTAAAGATACCCATTGGTAAATACATTAATTTCTTATCTGAAGCCAGCCATAATTAAGTAGGTTCTTTTGTTTGTTTTCGGTTTGTCTCTCTTAGTTTATGGGTATATGTCATTGTCAATGAACAAAGACGATACAGAAGTCTTCAAAATGAAGTATAATCGAAATCTTTAAAAAAAAAAAAAGAAAAAAAAAAAGAGAGAGAAGCTAGCACATCATAAAATTCTTGGCCTCATGCGCTTTCTCCTTCTACCAAAGTACTTTTGCATCTCAATAGGACACCTTCGTAGCAATGCTTCTCGTTCGCTATCTTTGAAGAACAAAAGCCATGCATGGCTCGTCCATACAAAACAAAAAAAAACAAAAAAATCTCATGTTCAAATGTATGTGCAAGTTAGAGACATTTTAGTAGTGACTGGATTGACATTTTTTTGATGATTTAAAATCCTGCGATCCGTTGTTCTTTCTGTGTTGGTCCACAGAATCTTTTCCATCTTTCAGTACTGGTGGTAGTTGTGGTACTTTGCTGCTTCTGCTTTCCTGATCCTGATCATCTGTGCAAACACTTCCGCCTTCTGATGATTTTTCCTCGGTACTGCTATGGCCGCCTAATGTAACAGTAGCAGTCTCTTTTTGTGATGCTTTTTTCTTTCTGCTAGTGGAAACGGTTTCTTCTGTTGACCCTCTGCTGCTGCTTCTAGAAGAAACACTCGCATATTTGGATTGACTGCTGCTCACTTGGTTTGAACTACCATCCAGATTGTTACCACCCTTGCTGCTCTGGTCACTTGAATTAACACTGTCGTTCCGTGATATCATGCTGCCCCTTGTAAACGAATGCCATTCTTTGGATTCTGTAACAGTTACTCGGCGTTCATCTTCGCTACCTTCACCTTCTGAAATGTCAACACTACGACGGTGGCTCTTTGAATTTCTGATACTCTCCTGATCAGAAGCCTCCTGGTCTTCATCATCATAATCTGCTGCAGCATCAGAATTATCGTCTTCTGAATATTCGGAAACACATTCTGATTCATCATTGTTCTCTTCACGTTTTTCAGTTGGGGTTGGATCAGCTGGAAGAGGAGCAGGGACAGCCTCAGGAGGAGGAGTTGTGGAAAGAAAACTTAGAGTAGTCACAACGTCACTCATGAAGGGACGGACTGCTGCCTCCTCTTGCAAACACATGGATGCCATTGCAACAGCTTGATTTAGATCCTTTTCCGGGAACTGCTTGTTAAGAAGAGGATCTGCCATATCAGGATACTTTTTTGGGTCCCTGAATAAGGGTTGTGCCTGCTCACACACATGAAAATGAGAACGAAGTTACACATGATGGTAATAGTGAACGAGAGTGAAAATCACTAGGTCAAGGGACAGAAACAAGGGGAGTGAAGAAAGAGACACGGGAGAACCATTAGGTCAATTAAAGAGACGTATTAGATAAGTGAAAATGATAAGATAATTACCCAAGATACTAGATTTTGCTCATCATTTGACCTTGTAGTGTCGACAGCTCTTCTTCCGGTAATGAGCTCCAGAAGAATAACTCCGAAACTGTACACATCCGACTTCATTGTGACTTCACCTGATCTAGAATACTCAGGAGCACAGAAACCATAGGTTCCCATCAATCTTGATGGTCCATGCATCTTATCTCCCTCAGGGCCAAGCTGGGCAAGTCCAACATCTGAGAGCTTTGGATTGAATTCTTCGTCTAACAAAATGTTCGAAGATTTCAAATCTCGATAGACAACAGAGGGATTGGCCTTTTCGTGCAAGTACTCCAGTCCCAAAGCAGCACCATAAGCTATTTTAACTCGGGTGTACCAATCTAATGGCTTGTTATCTGGTACATTGCCTGCACATAGTTTTGTTCATATCCAAAGTTAAGCAGCTGATAAAGGGGTTCTAAATCAAGAAACCAGTAGAAAAAGGGAGGGTTGCGCACGTACCAAGAACACGATCATCTAGAGAACCCCCGGATATGAATTCATACACCAAAAGTCTTTGATCTCCATCAGCACAATATCCAATTAGGTTAACCAGATTTGGATGGTGTAGGAGGCTTAGCGTCAAAACGTCCCCAAGAAATTCGTTCCCTTGCGTTCCATGTCTGTCTAGTTGCTTCACCGCCACCACCTATAATCAAGATTGGAAAAATCAAGCCTCATAATTTCATTACTCATTAGCAAGTCTTCATTAAAACCAAAATATGCAAGAGAAACTGAAAGTGTTTATAACCTGCCCGCTCGACTGAAGGGTTCCCTTATAGACTCTTCCAAATCCACCTTCCCCCAAAAGACATTCCTGCCGGAAATTCTTTGTTGCGGTGGCGAGCTCACGGAAAGTGAAAGTCTTTGCATTAATATCTTTTGGGTTAACTCCCCCGGTGGCCTCTGCAGGTTTTTGTTTCTTCAATTCTGCAGAAAAGCGATAGGGTTTTAGGCCCTTTCCAATACCTTTTGACAGCATTGTCAATCATTGTTTTGCATTAGTTTCTACGTGTAGTGTATGACTACCCTAATTGATTCTTTTTCGACAGTTAACATTTTGTAGCTATAGCAATTTACAGATTGATACCACAAGGGATAGCAAAACAAAAATATGGTCACGAGTCATGGAAAACCTCCTCTAAAACCTTTTGAGAAACTTAAAAATTGTGAAGGCATTGTAATTTAGACATGCATTCATCTTTAGGCGTAATATTTACGCAATTTCTGTTACGATCATACTTGATATTTTCAAACTTTATACTTCACATATACCTTTCATATGTATATGTCTTCATTTCATTGTTTCGAAATCATTTATAACCAAAGGTTGAGAAAAATGAAAGAAAGAATAAAAACGAAGACTTACCTTGCGCGATAGGAGGAGGAGAGGAGGCATTCTCTAATCTCTTGTTGCTATTTGATCTCTTACTTCTCTGTGAGCCGAAACACGGAAAGCAGCTCATGTCTTCCGACTAATCTTTGATATTCACAAACCTCCTTTCAACTTACAGAAGAACTTTGGCAAACGGTTGAATGCTTGCTAGATAATTCAGAATGTAGTTAAATATTACAACGCCAGTCTTTTTCCAGAAAATTAATCAAGTTAGCAAAAAGTTAAAAAGAAAAAAATGTAGGTCAAACTCCAATCTTGTTTGACAAGAAACAAACGAAGGTTCATAGAGGAGGAGGAGGAGGACGAGAAGGAGGAGCGGATCAGGGTCCTCCGGGAGTATTGAAGGAGGAGGACCCCGGAGGTGGGGCGGGGTTAGCTAATTGCAGTTTGGAGGGGGAAAAAACCAAAAAAAAAAAAAAACTAACAACTTGGTAGAAGGAGAAATGGGAGGCAATGCATTTGCACGGTTTTGGGGGTTAGAAAATGTGAGATTTTTCGTTAGACTTCTCTCAGAAAAAGGTGGAGATGTGAGGAGATGTGTCTGGCCCTTTAAAACTATGGAGAGAAAAATGTGGGAATTTTATTGAATTTTAGTTAAAAGACAGGCTAGAGATGGAGGGTCTACAGCCCAGGAATTTTTATCAGCGGTTATTTTAAGGACGGCAATCATTTATTGGGTTAAGTTCACGTAACTATCCAACCTTTTGGGATGGTTTTAAATTTGTCTTAATATTTAAAACATTTCAAACAACTGCATAAAGTTTTAAAAATGAAACTTTAACGAAAAGTTTTCGGTACTGTTCAATTTAACGAAAAACCATATTTTTACATTAAAAAGTCAATCCTGGTATTATTCATTTTACCCTTTATTTTGTTCTTATCATTAAAACTCAAAGTTTTCAAGTCATTTTCATTAGTTTTTCTTTTTAAAAATTGAACATTTGTTAAGTCACCAGCGTTAAGTGATGACCTTGACAAGTATTGAAGCAAGATTTCACTCTCATGTCACTTATACAAATCTAAATCCCGAAACCAATTTCTTTTAACTAGACAAAGCGTTTAAGTTGGCTAAATGACATAGAAGTTGATGATTGAATTATTACTTAAGCGTTGATAAACGTGCTCATTCTTATTGGTGACACATTATTTAGTTTGTAAATTTTATCTAAAAATTTAATCTATATAACATTATCTATTTTTCAACCCACTGCACATTTCATTTTTTTTTAAGGGTGGAAACGCTTGAAAGAGAGAATAAGAGAGAGAAAGTGAGAGTGGAAGAAAGGAAAAGAAGTTTTTTTTTTTTAATTTTTAAAATTGAAAGATTAAAATCATCTACAGGTGATGATGTTTAAATAGAAAAATAACAAAATTTTGTGTTGTTAAATTACATTATTGTCTAATTTTTTTGTTTTGATAAAAGACTTAACAAAAAAAATTATATTAACATATAATTTAGATGTTGCGAAAAAAGACTAAACATCTTTTCATCCTATAATTGACAAAGGACCTGGTTTCTCTTTCCTCCCACTTCTCATACACATCCATCTTTTCCTATTTTATGCGGTAACGGTTAAGCCACGTCAACATTTTATATTAATTTTTTATAAAGATAATAAAATAAAAAGTAATAGTAATATAAAATGTTAACGTACCTTAACCGTGATCACACAAGGAGGAGATGATAAGAGTGTACGGGAAGTGAGAGGGCAGAGAAGCCGGTTCCATTGACAAAAGAAAAGTTTTGTTAACATGTAAATATCACCACTGCCGTGTCTATTTGCACCGACTATAATTAAGGGCTAAGCTTTCATCAGCGACTATAATTAATGGCTAAGCTTTCCTCTCTATATAAACAACCACCACGTAGCAATCAGAAAACATATCAAAACAAATTACAGGAACCAGAAGAAAACACATGGATCTGCAGGCCTTGCCGGAAGGCTGCATAGCCACCGTTATCTCGCTGACCACGCCTCGAGACGCGGCCACCATGTCCTCGGTTTCGAGGAGTTTCAGGTCGGCAGAGGAATCCGACGCCGTCTGGGGCAGGTTCCTTCCCCCCGATATCCACACTATCCTGTCCTCCTCGTCACCCTCCATGTCCGTACAGCCGCCGCATGTGTCTCCCTCCTCCGCTTCCAAAACCAAGGAGCTTTACCTCGCTCTGTGCGACAACCCAGTTCTCATCGAACAGGGCAAGTTGGTAATTTCACTACTTTTCTCCTTTATCTCTTGTTTTGTGGAATTTATTTGATTTTAAGAGCTGTTTGATAATTATTTAGTTTTGAGTCTTCCGCTTAATTTTTGAAAACTCAAGAAAACGCTTTTTAATTTTTGCTTTTTTAATTTTTTTTTATACACCGATATATTACACTAAGAGATGGAAGCTCGACAAAGTCTCGTAATATGCGATCTATTTGGTATTGAAATCGTCATCCACGATACGAACTTCATTTGTAAGTAAAATGTTTTAAGTTCAAATCTTGTATCGGAAAGTATCAAGTCCGAAACTTTGGGCGCCGGAAAGATCGAAGTATTGTTGTTGGGCGAGGAGAGAGTGAGTTCGTAAGTATTGTTGTTGGCCGAGGAGAGCGTGAGTAAGCGGTGGGACCAAATGTTTTGTGTACATTTGTTGGTGTGAATATTTATAACAAGTGACCAAAGAAAGTATAAATTTTTAGTTGTGACGGGAACACAGATGGTACACCACGTATTTTTATGTAAGTGGCGGAAAATTTTAATTTTTAAGTTATTAACTTTTTAACACACATATTTCACTATTTATATAAGAACATGTGATGTATCATCTCGTGTGACGGTCATAGCGAAAAATCTCTCCAAAGAAAGGCTAGAAAAACTGAGTTAGAAATTAGAATGCATTCTATTGGTTTGGTTTGTTTGTTTGTTTTTTGTTCCTTTCTTTTCTTTTCTCTTGTAGCGTTTTCTATCTCTCACTGCTCTAAGATCCTGAGCGTTAATTGGCATGATAATGCAGAGCTTTTCACTGGACAAATGGAGTGGGAAGAAATGCTATATGATTGCTGCAAGGGCCCTTTCAATCGTTTGGGCCGACACTCCTCAGTACTGGAAATGGATTTCTATCCCCGACTCAAGGTCCCTAAATTTCATTCTTTTTCCTTTTCAAGGAATTGTTACCTTATCAGCATTTCAAAATAGTCATCTGTTCTGCGCCCGTTCCACGAAATTGAGGACTGCAGATGATTCCATGTTTTTATCGCATAAACTATGTGTAATGGTTGGTCATAGATTAAATTTTGAGTATAAGTTAATTATACTAAACAAACAGGTTTGAGGAGGTGGCAGAGCTTGTGGATGTGTGTTGGCTTGAAATCCATGGCAAAATTGAGACACGGATGCTGTCCCCATCCACCCTTTACAAAGCTTATCTTGTATTCAAGACAACTGCGGAGGCTTCTGGACTTGAGCTCCGCGATGTGGAGGTCACAGTGGGTTTAATTGGGGAGATCAATGAGGCCCAAGACCAGACCAGGGAGATCAATGAGGTCCAGTATCCGGAAGAGCGCAACGACGGGTGGCTGGAGATAGAGATGGGGGAGTTCTTCTGTGAAGAGGGTGAAGGTGGGGAGTTGGAGATGAGTTGCTTGGAGACAAATGGTCACTGGAAGAGCGGCCTCATTGTTCAAGGGATTGAGGTCAGGCCCGAAAGGATGTAGAAATCAATTGGCGGTAGATTACTGTCTCTATAATTTCAAAATATTATAATGGAGCTGTTTTCATATGCTAAATGTTGCAATTGAAGTGAGTCATGTCAATGTCCTTAGTCAATTGCTTCATTTGTTGTAATGTTTGTGTTCGATTGAGCACAAATCTTTGTGATCTTTGTGTTCAATCACTTCGTATGTCTAAACTTTTAGCATAATTTAATATACTGTTATAAGCGATATTCTTACTTTGAGCTACATTAAACATGTTCGTCACTAAGGAGAAAATTGTTGCCCTGAAGTTGCATTCTTTTCATTTTTCATTCAAGTTCGTTCAAGCCGACAATGTTATTAAAACTGTAGTATGAGCCACAATTACGTGAGCCCAAAAGCAAGGAAAGACCACTTAACATGTTACTGCAAAAGTAAGTTCAAATAGATACAATGTCAATGTATGGGTTTAGTTTATAACAAAGTACCTAAAGTTTTAAAAGTTGAATATTCGTTCGGGCACCAGCATTAAGTGATGCATAAAGTTTTAAAAATTGAACATTGGTTAGATCATCAGCGTTAAGTGATGTTCTTGACAAGTATGGAAGCAAGATTTCACTCTCATGTCACTTATACAAATCTAAATCCCGAAACTGATTCCTTTTAACTAGATAAATCATTTAACTTGACTAAATGACATGAAAGTTGATGATTTGATTATTACTTAAGCGTTGATAAACATGATCATTCTTATTGGTGACATATTATTTAGTTTGTAAATTTTATCTACAAATTTAGTCTCTATAACATTATTCATTTTTCAAACCAAATTGCACTTTTTACGAGTAAAAATGCTAGAAAGAGAGAATAAGAGAGATAAAGTGAGTGGGAGAGAGGAAAAGAAGTTTAAAAAAAAAATTAAATGATTAAAATCACCTTCATCTGTAGATGATGTTTAAATAAAAAATACTAAAATTTTACTTTATTAAATTACATTATTGCCTAATTTTATTTATTGGAGAAATTCGGTTCACATCCTTCTTTTTGTTACTTCATTAATTAAAATCATATTCATTTTCAATTTTTGATCAAGGTCCTTGGTTATTAATAATATCATTAATTATTTGAATAATAAAATATTTTTATTTTTAAAATATATTTCTTTAGTGTTAAAAATGTTACAATTAGTATATTTATATTTCTGGCTAAATTTTTATTATATATTTTTATTTTTAGTTTGTACCTATTTTTAATTTGCAAATATTTTTTAATTTGTATCAATTTTCTTTTCATTTTTAACTTGTACCCATTTATTAGTTTCTTTTTGTGCCCATATTTTTTAAAGTTTTATTTGTGTTTGTACCCATGTGTGTACCGTCACATAACATTATATATTTAATCAATGATAGAAAAATTACATATGGTTTATTTATGTTTTATGCTTAAACTTTGTATCATATATTTATATTTTTAGTTTGTACCCACTTTTAATTTGCAACATTTTTTTTTAAATTTGTAGTATTTTCTTTTTAGTTTTATTTTGTACCCATGTATTAATTTTTTTAGCGCCTATATTTTTAAAAATTTCACTTGTACTCATAATTTTTTAATCTTTTATCTATACCCTAATTTATTTATAATGTACACATTCTTCTTTATTAATGTACCACTTTGTTATATGTGAAATGTACCAATTTTTTTAGCATTATGGATATTGGATACATTCTTTTGCCATTTATTATTTCTTATTTTTACATAGTTTTTATCCATTTATTCAATCAAAATGTTTGAATTTTTTTATTGTAATCATTTCTAATTGTATTATAATGAGAGATTTTAAATTTATAGGATTATAAATCTCATGAAATATCAAACAATTAATGTCAAAGCTATAAAAATATAAATACTAATAGTAATATGAGGTGTACAAAATCAAGCGAGTTTGATCAAACTTTGATCAAACATGTAAATATGACCACTGCCGTGTCTTATCTTTCTAAGTCTCACCAACGTTATCTTTGCACCGAGTATAATTAAGGGCTAAGCTTCCTGGCTAAGCTTTCCTCCCTATATAAACCACCACGGCTAGCAATCAGAAAACATGTCAAAACAAATTACAAGAACCAGAAGAAAGCACATGGATCTGCAGGCCTTGCCGGAAGGGTGCATAGCCACCGTTATCTCGCTGACCACGCCTCGAGACGCGGGCACAGTGTCCTCGGTTTCGAGGAGTTTCAGGTCGGCAGCGGATTCCGACGCCGTCTGGGGCAGGCTCCTTCCCCCCGATATCCACACTATCCTGTCATCCTCGTCACCCTCCATGTCCGTACAGCCGCCGCACGTGGCTCCCTCCTCCGCTTCAAAAACCAAGAGGGAGCTTTACCTCGCTCTGTGCGACAACCCAGTTCTCATCGAACAGGGCAAGTTGGTAATTTCACTACTTTTCTCCATTTTCTCTTGTTTTGTGGAATTTATTTGATTTTAAGAGGTGTTTGATAATTATTTAGTTTTTAGTCTTCCGCTTAGTGTTTGAAAATTCATGAAAATAGTTTTTAATTTTTTTCTTTTTTAATCTTAATATTTTTTTATACAATGATATATTACACTGAGAGATGTAGAGCTCGACTGAGCCTCACAATAGACAATTTACTTTGATATCAAAATCGTTATTCATCCACAAGATGGACTTCATAAGTCAAAGATTTTAAGTTCGAATCAGAAAGTACCAAGTCTGAAACTTTGGGGGCCGGAAAGATCGTAAGTATTGTTGTTGGCCGGGGAGAAAGTGAGTAAGCGGTGGGACCAAATATCTTTTGTTGGTGTGAATATTTAGAACAAGTGACCAAAGAAAGGAGAAAATTTTAGTTGTGCGGGAAACACAGATAGTACATAATGTGTTTTTATGTAAATGGTGGAAAATTTAAAATTTAAAATTTAAAATTATTAACCTTTTAACACACATATTCCACACATGGTGTACCGTCTCCTGTGATTGTCACACTGAAAAATCTCTCCGCAGAAAGACTAGAAAAACTGAGTTAGAAATTAGAATGCATTCTATTGGTTTGGTTTGTTTGTTTTTGGTTTTTGTTCTTTTCTTTTCTAAGATCCTGAGTGTTAATTGGCATGATAATGCAGAGCTTTTCACTGGACAAATGGAGTGGGAAGAAATGCTATATGATTGCTGCAAGGGCCCTTTCCATCGTTTGGGCCAACACTCCTCAGTACTGGAAATGGATTTCTATCCCCGACTCAAGGTCTCTAAATTTCTTTCTTTTTCCTTTTTAAGGAATTGTTACCTTATCAGCATTTCAAAATAGTCATCTGTTATGCGCCCGTTCCTCGAAATTGAGGACTGCAGATGATTCCATGTTTTTATTGCATAAACTATGTGTTATGGTTGGTCATAGATTAAATTTTGAGTATAAGTTAATTATACTAAACAAACAGGTTTGAGGAGGTGGCAGAGCTTGTGGATGTGTGTTGGCTTGAAATCCATGGCAAATTTGAGACACGGATGCTGTCCCCATCCACCCTTTACAAAGCTTATCTTGTATTCAAGACAACCGCACGGGCTTATGGATTTGAGCACCGCGCTGCGGAGGTCACAGTGGGTTTAATTGGGGAGCAGCGCACGAATCAAAATGTGTTTCTGGGCGCTCGGAGAGTCCAGACCCGAGGCCAGGGCTACCACATGGCCAGGCCTCGGGGTATTCGCCGGACACACATTCTAGACCAGCCCAGGGAGATCAATGAGGCCCAGTATCCGAAAGAGCGCAACGACGGATGGCTGGAGATAGAGATGGGGGAGTTCTTTTGTGAAGAGGGTGAAGGTGGGGAGTTGGGGATGAGTTGCTTGGAAACAAAGGGTGGACACTGGAAGAGCGGCCTCATTGTTCAAGGGATTGAGATCAGACCCAAAAGGATGTAGAAATCAAGTGGCGGTAGATTACTGTCTTTTTATTTTCAAAATATTATAATTGAGCTAATTTCATATGCTAAATGTTGCAATTGAAGTGAGTCATGTCAATGTTCTTAGTCAGTTGGTTCATTTGTTGTAATGTTTGTGTTCGATTGAGCACAAATCTTTGTGATCTTTGTGTTCAATCGCTTCACATGTTTAAACTTTTAGCATAGTCTAATATACTGTTACAAGCGATATTCTTACTTTGAGCTATCGGTTTGGGGATTTAGAGTTGTATAGATGACGTGAGAGTGAAACTTAGTTCCAATATTTATCCATACTATCCCTTAACATTAATTACATCGTTAATTAATGGTAATGATGTCTCACTTTACGCCTATGACCTAACGATGTATATTTTCCAAAACATTAGGTGGTTATTTGGAATGCTCTAAAAGGTTGGAACAATTTAAAATTACCTCTAAAGATTAGATCATTATTCCTACTTAACCCTTATTTATTTGACCTTGTGTTGCCATTTTAGTTCCAACTCCATTTCTTTTGTATTACTGTTTTTAATTAGTAGTTTTTAATAAGATCTTTACACCTAAAAATGAGTTAGATAATTGGATTAGATACTTGTATTAGCAGTATGCTATAGATTGAGGAGTGTATTAGTACCCTTCAATGCAATTTAAATCCTAATGGAAGTGTGATTGGACTGATGGGTGTCCTCTTAGGTCAAGGGAGCCTCATTAAAATAAAATTTACTTATAACACCTTAAGCGCTAATTGGTTAAGTTTATGTGCATAACGTCTTGTCTTTTTTAAACATAGAAAATATGTATTGAAAAACTTTACTTTTACTCAATTTTCTTCGATTTTAATCCTAATTATTTAGTTATGATATAAATGGCCATTTAGAGTTCCCTTTAAAAATGAAAATCGAAGCGATTAACCAATTTAAGACTAGAATCGTAAAATCCAAACTCTAAATGATGATTCCCTTGCACTATCAATCATGCTTTTGTATAAATGAAATAAAAATTTAAGAGCCTGTTTGGTATCCTATTTGAAATTTTTTATCATTTCTCAAAACATTTATTAAGAACATTTCTTAAAAACAATTTTTTTTAAGACTAAAAAACTTGATTGGTTTGCGATTTAAAATTTTTAAATCTTACGATTTAAATTTGACAAATAGGTCTAAAAAGAGGGGGCCATAGTAAAGGGAGAAAGAGGAGAGAGGAGAAAAAAAAGTAAGAGATAATTGAAGGAAATAGAAAGAAGATAGAGGATCAGACGAGATAGAGATGAAGATGAGCGAGAAAGAACTGAGAGAATGAAGAAATAGCAGATTGGAGGAGAGACGAAAAAGGTAAAAAAAAAAAAAAAAAAAAAAGAGAGAAGAAGAAAAGAGAGAGATAGATTTGGAGTGAGAGGGGAGAATGAAGAGAAAAGAAAAGAATGAGTTTAAGTTTAAAAACTCTAAAAACTCACTTTTTATGTTTTTAAATAATAGACTATATTTTTGAGTTAATCTTGAGTCCAGTTTTTTAAAATAGTCCTACCAAACAATTTTTAAGGCCTAAAACTTGAAAATTATTTTGTGCTTAAAAAGTTGAATTCAAGTATAATACCAAATAGACCTTAAAGGACTCAGTAAAACTTGTATTCCACCTGTCAAGTTTTCAACAAGCCACAACAACGACCTCTTAATCGTACCAAAAGGGACAACACATATGACGCCCATTCCTCAATGACCAATTCTTACCAACTAGACCAAGTCTTCTTAGGTATTTTCAACATATTTTTGACAAGTTTATATTATTAACTACTTTAACTAATGGTGTGGAGAATGAATTCCAAACGAACATAGAATTATTTTGGTGTTGTAATAAGAAAATTAAAGATCCTCTGGCTAGTGTAAAACTTTCCAAGTGCGGTTTGACACCACACATAGTGATTCTAATAGGAAATATGCAAAAAATTAATACACCATATGATCGTCTGACTTAATCCACATATGCTTAATATTTTCCTTTTAACATCTTACATTACTTTTGATTTTATATTGAGGTAACAAGTAAACATGTGGGAGTGAAGTGGAAAATAGAAAGTACAAAGAAGTGTAGTGCGTTTCCGACTCCAAAAGCAAAGCAAAAGTGACGAAAGTGCAGAAGAAGAGTAAGAGTACGGTGAGTATACGACTTAGTACAATAAGTGTCATAATATAAATACTTAAAATAAAATTTTTAACTACTTGTATTAAGACACTTTAGTGTGCCAAACCGTATGCTGTACACACTAACAAATTTCTAGCGGGGTACAAGGATTGTGACATGCGTGGTCGCAATTAGGGAGCAATGCAAACCAAACATGCTTGCTTCATAGTCAAAAACACCCCACATGCTTGCTTCATCGTATTCATATTCTTCCCCCATCCTAATCTTTTTGTGTTGTATTAAATTTAAACCTTCTTTTTCTTTTTATTTTATTTTTTTCCCATCGTCATTTTCTTTGACAAAGAGATAGTATAATCTGGTAAGGGATTCTCGAACAGGTAATTTGATTTCCTTTTGTTTTGCACGTGTTTATTCATGTTTTTCAATGAATCCAAAGGCTTAAATAATTGGTGTAAAAGAAAATTTTATTGTGGTATTTCTCTTCATATGTAAGTAAGAGATTTTAGATTCGATTCGTCAAAGGTGAATTTGAACCACATTATTGCTAGCATATTGTGAGTCTCAAAACTCACTCTCTCACTTCATAATGTCGATAATATCGTTAGTTAAAAAAAATGTAAAGTGTCCATAAAACAACTTAGTAAATTAATAATTGTGCTCAAAATCTGTTTAGTCAAAGCTAAACTAACTGTAGTCCACTATGCCTGCTGATGAGGATAAAGCTCTTCTGTTTTTTAACAACGATTGCCTATATTGAGGGGTAAGAGAGTGTGCTAAGTCTTACAATAGACTAACAATAATATGATTCATTCGTCTTTGACGAGAATCAAACCTAAAATCTCTCGCTTACAAGTGAAGAGAAATATTACTAGCATTAAGTGGTGATACCTCACATTTTTTAGCGAAATACTCTCAAGATTCTCGATAATTCCAACTTTGTTCCTCAGTTTTTCTGAAGACACCCACACCACCGTAAAGAAGCCAACGCCAAACAAGCCCCAATTTGATGGCCACCCGTGTCTGAATACCTACCTCTGTCATTGACATTGGCACAGCTGACAACTCCCATGCCGTTAGTAAAAACTCACGGACAAGAATTGTCTGTCCTCCCACTTTCGGTGCCCTCCCATGCATTTGTGTGGTCACGGTTAAGTCACGTCAACATTTTATATTAATATTCAATTTTGTCTTATTATCTCTATAAAAAACAATATAAAATGTTGACGTGGCTTAACCGTGACCACACAAAATAAGAGAGCACGGGAGGGCACTGGAAGTAGGAGGGCAGACAATCATTGTCCAAAACTCACCACCTCAACTCATCCAACCAGATAACCCTTCAACCCCATCACGTCAGTTGTAGAAGTTGTCGATCATCCATCCAACCTGTCTGTGGCACGAAAGTCTGTCGTCCAACGTCCTAACTCGCCCCCCACCGTCTCCAGATTTCTTATTGCCAAACTTCACCAACCATCCAAAATTCCAAATAGGGTTGAAGAAGTACGTGCAAGTTGTCGGGGATTGTTGAGAGAGGAGATATGGTGCCTTGGTGAGAGGTTGGTTTTTTGCTTCAGATTTTCTGCGGTGGTTGGCTGGCGACACGTGGAATAGGGTGTGTATTTTCTTATCATACAAAATAAAAGTGTGAGATGTTTTCGTAAGATTATGAGGTGTTAATTAAACTATCCTTATTACTTTGTGACGGAATATGATCCGTTTTGGATTTTCTTTGTGGGGATCCGGATGATTAATCAATCATGTTTGCTCATCGTATATTATGTGATTAGAAATTATTTTAAATTTTAAATTTTAAATTAAATATAAATAGTACCTAACGAAAATTGACTGCACAATATACAATGAACGAACACGATTGATTGATTTTTAGATCCCATAAAGATTGTAGAGGGATTTGGATCATCTCCTGAACCAATGGAACATCTCTCTATTGGCTCAGGAGAGGATCCAAATCCTTTGGGGAGGATCTTTGTCCCTTTGTGACAATAAATATAAATATATCTATTCGGAGGATTCTGACACCTTTTTTTTTCACAGCGGGAAAGAGAACCAAGACTTAACGGCTAAGCTTTCCTCTCTCTATAAATACACAACCAAACACCACGTAGCAATCAGTAAAAATACGAAAACAAAATACAACGTATTTTTCATTTATCCGAGGAACGCAAAAAATTGTTGAAGTTATTCTTAGGCGGTGGCGGAAACCAGGAGAACAAGTAGAAAACGGATAATGTCGGTGGCGGAGGAATCTCCGTGACGACGACCGATCACATGGATCTGCAGGCCTTGCCGGAAGGGTGCATAGCCACCGTTGTCTCGCTGACCACGCCTCGAGACGCAGGCACGTTGTCGTCGGTTTCGAGGAGTTTCAGGTCGGCAGCGGAATCCGACACCGTCTGGGACAGGCTCCTTCCACCCGATATCCACACGATCCTGTCCTCCTCGTCACCCTCCATGTCCGTACATCCGCCGCATGTGTCTCCCTCCTCCGCTTCCAAAACCAAGAAGGAGCTTTACCTCGCTCTATGCGACAACCCTGTTCTCATCGAACAGGGAAAGTTGGTAATTTCACTACTTTTTCCATTATCTCCTATTCTTTTGTGGGATTTATTCGAGTTTAGAGCTCATTTTGATAATCATTTTCGTTTACCGTTTTTAATTTTTTTTTTTAAATACAAAGTCTAGTGATTTTGGCGCTCGTTTTTATTTCGCATGTACAGTAAAAAATGGTGCAATATTCAGTTTAACGTGCAGATGGTCGAAGGAATAGCTTTAAAACCGCTAGTGTTCAATTCTTTTTAGCATTAGAAGAAGAGTAAATTGTAGCTATGGTCTCTTAACCTTAACTCAATTTGAGCAATGGTTCCTCAACTAAAAATCCATTACCATTGGTCCCTCAACTAATCAAAACGTGCAACTATGGTGCCTCAACTAAAAATTGATTACCATTGGTCCCTCAACTTTATTTCAACTGGAGATATAGTCCATTAACTTTAACCCAATTATAGCAATGGTCATTCCAACGTAACTCGTTTTGACAAAATTTTTGACGCAGTTGACGAAAATGACCATAATTACACACTGAGTTGAGGGACCCTAATTATATAAATGGTTATTTCAACATAACTTATTTTGATAAAATTTTGATAAAATTGATGAAAATGACTATAGCAACCAATTTTGATAAGGGACCAATGGTACTGAATTTTTAGTTGAGGGATAATTGCTCTAATTTGATTAAAGTTGAAGGATCATTACTATAATTTAATCTTAGACGAAATACGAAGAAGGGCTAGAAAAAATGAGTTAGAAATTGGAATGCATTCCCTCGGTTTAAGGGTTTATTTTTTTATTTTTTTATTTTTTGTATAGCGCTTTCTATTTTTAACTGGTCTAAGATCCTGAGTGTTAATTTGCATGATCATGCAGAGCTTTTCACTGGACAAATGGAGCGGGAAGAAATGCTATATGATTGCTGCAAGGGCCCTTTCGATCGTTTGGGGCGACACTCCTCAATACTGGGAATGGATTTCTCTCCCCGACTCGAGGTCTCAAATTTCGTTCCTCTTCATTTTCAAGGAATTGTTATCTTATTAGCATTCCAAAATAGTCATTTGTTCTGCACCCATTCCTCGGAATTGAGGATTGCAGATGATTTTTTTTGGAGTGCGATAACATTTTCATGTTTTTATTGCATAAACTATGTGTTATTGGTTGCTCAGAGATTAAATTTTGAGTATAAATTTAATTGTAATAAGCAAACAGGTTTGAGGAGGTGGCAAAGCTTATGTGTGTGTGTTGGCTTGAAATCCGTGGCAAAATCGAGACACGGATGCTGTCCCCGGCCACCCTTTATAAAGCTTATCTTGTATTCAAGCCAACTACAGGGGCTTATGGATTTGACCAACAACCTGTGGAGGTCACAGTCGGTTTAATTGGGGAGGAGCCCACGAAACACGAGGTGTTTCTGGACGCTCAGAGAGGCCTTGGTTCCCAAGGCCCCGGCTTTCCCATGGCCGGGCCTCTGCGTATTAGCGTCTTCAACCGGAGACACATTGTGGGAGTCCAAGATTTTCAGCTCAGAGAGATCGAGGTCAACGAGGCCCAGTACCCGAAAGAGCGCAACGACGGGTGGCTGGAGATAGAGATGGGGGAGTTCTTCTGTGAAGGGGGTGAAGGTGGGGAGTTGGAGATGGCTTGCTTGGAGGTTAGGCGTATACACTGGAAGGGTGGCCTCTTCTTTCAAGGGATTGAGATCAGGCCCAAAAGGATGTAGAAATCAAGTGGCAGTAGATATTATTGTCTCTGTAATTTCAAAAATATTATTGAGCTTGTAATTTAGAACCAAAAAGGTATTTGCCTTGTTGGTTTTTAAAAGTTTTTTTTTTGGGGGGGGGAGAGGAGGCTACCTCAACCTGCAAGGCTACGATCATAACATCATGACCGTAGCCTCGTATATCACTTATGAATGAGGTTTTTGGTTTTTACAGATCACTTAGTATGATTATGACTTACTACTATCATGATCGTAGCTAATTGCTTCATTGTTGTAATATTTGTGTTCGGTGCTATAGAAATATAAAACTATTGGTTCCATGGAAAAGCCAAGACTTGTGACAATTGAGCAAAAATCTTTGTTGTATCTCTGTGTTCAATTGCTTCTCTATGTCTTTGAATTTTTCATCGTAGCATAATCTAGTTTATTGTTATAAACAATTACATTACTTTAAATTACACTAAAAGAAGAGGACAATATGAATTTTAGATGTTTGAATTCACTAGAATAATTCCTCGCTTAGAATCCCAATTTAGATTACTAAATATTGATCACACTGAATACTTGTTCTAACCTTTGATATGTAGCTCTTCTCAAACGCAATACTTGATATCTAAACTATAGTTCGAGTCGCATATTGTCAAACATCTCAAAAGCACTTAACATGTTACTGCAAAAGTAGGTTCAAACAAATATAATGTCAAGATATAAAAAAGATGGAAGTCACATCCTCTCCAAGAGCTGACAAATCATGTAATCCAGAGAAAGAGATACGAACTTTTGATCTGTGTGAGGTGGACCAGTGGAATGAACTAACGAAAACCGTAAAATTTAAAATGAGTGGTATGAATTTTTTTGTCCCTCGACTATAGACTGTTAGATCTAAAGAATATCTCGATTCAAAAATATGGACCAACAACGCACTACTAATCAATACCATATTATCTCCAATTAACTTAACCTACTTGCTACACCAATTAATTAATTACTTTTGTACAAGTAATAGTTAATATTAATATATGATATTTTTATATATTTTTCTTTGACAAAAAATATATTTTTATTTTATTTCTCTTGAGTGAGAAACGCAAATAAGGACAATTTTGTTTTGTTGTCAGTGGGTCGTAAAACCCAAGACGAAGGTGTTCGGTCAAGTGTTGGTCCATCTCCTCCTCCTCCTCCTCGAGTTGCCAGACTCCACCAAAGGAGATTAGAGAACGAAGACGACCCAAAAGCGAAAAAGAAAGCACTTTCAGCAGAAGCAGCTTCCACTCTCACCTCCACCAGGTTTTCCATTTCTTCCTCCTTTTCCTTCTCTAATTTTCTATTTTAATCTCACATATATTTATTATCCACCGCATCCCACAGAACTTCAAATAGAAATTAAAGCACAAGTTGTCGATTTTAATGGGTTTGTCAATGATTGCTGAAAAGGAGAAGAACCCACTTCGTAAAAGTGCTTATTTGAAAACCCTTTTGGGGTATTGGGATCTGAGGATTAGTGTTTGGATCCGTTCTGAGATTCCCAAATTGTAATTTGGAATTTTTTTTTGGGAATTTCTGGTTGCTGATTGTTGTTTTTGTAAAATTTCAAGTCTTGGGTTTGAGTTGGGAATAATTTTGGGGGCAGAATGCTCTATTTGATTTTATGGGTTATCGGTGATTTTAGTTTTATAGTGTTGTAAGTAAGTAATCACCAGTAAGTCAGTGACTCAAATGGCCACATGGACTGTTCCGGTGACGTTTGCCTTTTGTGCAGTCGAGTCGGGTCTTAGGGTTCTTCAAATTCAACCTACATTGTGTTGGATAAGACTGTTCTTAAGCCACACTTTTCGGTTTCTGTCTTTGCCGTCAGTCTGAGGATGAGGGGGTGAGAAATGTGCGAGGTGTTAGCGCTACTAGGTCGTTTAATCGTGTTATCCATAGATTCTGTAGCAAATGAAAATTGACTCTGCTACGGGAGCAAGAGTGATGGGGGGTTTTAGTATCATCAAAATGGATTACCCCTCATTTGAATTGCTTGTTGGATGTGGCTCCAACACAAGTAATCTTACTGGTAGATTCAAGTTTCACAATTACGCCAATAAGTGAGTTTTTTCGTGTCCTCAAAATTTGTTTAATAGTTGATACCAGTTATTAATAAAATTACTCTTTTTTTTTTTTGATTCACAGGTGTGGTAATAATTCATCAACACCAAAGGGTCAAAGGATATACCTTGAAATGCTCTTATCCTATACTAAAGGCGCCCTTCGCTGATGAGTATTGATTAGTTAGGACTGGTACGATTCTTCCCATTTCAGTCTCCTGTTGATCAGTTATGCACACACACGCACACACAGAAAAATGCTGCCTTCTTGTTCTTGTGTTCCCGTGCTGTATCCATATATAACAGGAGGTCTCATGTAGTGCAGTGTTTACGATACAGCCTTTCTGGAGAATTATCAATCTGTGACAGTATGAGGGGAACTGTTAGAATCATGTGAGACTTCTGCTACCGTCGTGGATACATGGAAGATCATTCTTTAGCTGTGCAGAACGATTCTGTTGCCTTGACGGAATATGCTTTAGACTTGGCTATTGGGCAAGAATTTCCTGATGTTGAAACTTGCAGAAGAAGATTGAAGAACATTGCTTTAGTACAACATTTTGATCTTCGTATAGTGAAATCAGATCGCAGCCGGTTTATAGCCAAGTGCTCCAAAGAAGGTTGCCCATGGCGTGTCCATGTGGCAAAATGTCCCGGAGTTCCAACCTTTACAGTAAGAACCCTGCATGGTGAGCATACCTGTGAAGGAGTTCTCAACCTTCATCATCAGCAAGCATCAGTAGGTTGGGTTGCTAGGTCTGTAGAAGCACGGATTCGGGATAACCCACGGTATAAACCAAAAGAGATCCTGCAAGATATCCGTGATCAGCATGGAGTTGCTGTTTCTTACATGCAAGCTTGGCGTGGCAAGGAACGTAGCATGGCAGCACTTCATGGAACTTTTGAAGAAGGGTATCGCCTTCTTCCTGCATACTGTGAGCAAATAAAGAAAACCAACCCTGGAAGCATTGCTTCAGTTTTTGCCACTGGACAAGAAAATTGCTTCCACCGTCTCTTCATTTCTTACCGTGCATCAATCTATGGGTTTATACATGCTTGTAGGCCACTTTTGGAACTTGATAGAGCGCACCTCAAAGGCAAATACTTGGGTTCCGTACTTTGTGCTGCAGCTGTTGATGCTGATGATACATTATTTCCTCTGGCAATAGCTATCGTTGATGTGGAAAGCGACGAAAATTGGATGTGGTTTATGTCAGAATTGCGAAAGCTTCTTGGAGTAAACACTGACAACATGCCTAGGCTAACAATACTCTCTGAGAGACAAAGGGGTGTTGTAGAGGCAGTGGAAACTCATTTTCCTAGTGCCTTCCATGGTTTTTGTCTGCGTTATGTTAGTGAAAATTTTCGTGATACCTTTAAAAATGCGAAGTTGGTGAATATCTTCTGGAATGCTGTTTATGCTCTCACTGCAGTTGAATTTGACAGCAAGATTGCAGAGATGGCAGAGATCTCACAAGACGTGATACCATGGTTTCAACACTTCCCTCCCCAACTTTGGGCTGTAGCATATTTTGAAGGAGTGCGATATGGCCATTTTACTCTCGGTGTTACAGAGCTGTTGTATAATTGGGCTCTTGAATGCCATGAGCTCCCTATTGTGCAAATGATGGAGCATATTCGTGATCAGTTATCATCATGGTACAATGACCGCCGGGATATGGGAATGAGTTGGACATCAATTCTAGTACCATCTGCTGAGAAGCGGATTCTAGAGGCAATGTCTGATGCTCGATGCTACCAAGTACTTCGTGCAAATGAAGTCGAATTTGAGATTGTGTCAACTGAGCGGACAAATATCGTGGATATACAAACTCGCGTGTGCTCATGTCGCCGCTGGCATATATATGGTCTACCTTGTGCACATGCTGCTGCTGCACTTATGTCCTGTGGACACAATGTCCATTTGTTTGCTGAGCCTTGCTTCACAGTAGCAAGTTACCGAGAGACCTATTCGCAGCTGATTCATCCTATTCCGGATAAGAGCTTATGGAAGGAGCCAGGCGACGGAACAGAGGGGGGAAGCACCAATGTTGATATCATGATACGCCCACCCAAGACTCGGCGGCCACCTGGAAGACCCAAGAAGAAGGTCCTTCGTGTAGAGAACTTCAAGAGGCCGAAGCGAGTTGTTCAATGTGGTCGCTGCCATATGTTAGGACATTCTCAAAAGAAATGTACCTTACCAAATTGACCTGAATTAGACTGTTTTAAAATCGTTCTTCAACCTAGATTTTGGTTCCTCTTTTCCTTTCGTTGTTCTGAAACGCTGTAGAATCAGTTGTGTTGTAGTAATGTTGATGTCTGTTTTAGTTTTAACTACTTTAGTTGCGAAACGAGGATTCGGTCTTTTTTTCTTTCTTCTGCAGAGTACAATCTGTTTATGTGTTAGATCGAATCATAAATGTCCAGGCATACGCATCTCTCAGTTCTATCGGCATAAACTTCCGGTGAATTGCTGAACGCTGCACGCTGCAACTTCATTGTATCGGTTTTCGGTTTAGCTGTGTTTTCTGGTATGGATTCTGCAGTTTACAAATCTGTTTCATTTGAGAGTTAATGAAGATGGTGGTAACATGAACATTAACTTTGCAATAGATGTGAACAAACAGCTATCATCGAAAAATATCGTACAAATCCAGACTTAAAACCAATGTAATCAGCGCAAATTGAGTTCAAATTCACGCGACAGTTACAGAAAACAGGTGTAGCCGTGTCGACTATCATCCAATTTCTTTTGTATTTGAGCATCAACAATCGAAAAATGACTAAATCTAAATTTAGTAAGAGAATTGAATGCTAAGCTTCTATTTGAGAAGTGATTATAAGATGTGTGTAAGCTTCTCTGCCTCGAAGTTATATGAACATATTGGGGAAGGGCCTCACCGCCATGAATGCGTCCACCATCTGAAAAATAAGCAAAAACATTTCCGCAAGTCCTTCTAAGTCATAACCGGGGTTTCATAAACTCATGTTTGCTTTCCAAAATCACGCAGCACGCAGAGACAAATAACAACTTACAGGACGGCCAATCATCTAAAAATGCTAGAAAAGCTTACCTCATCAGTCACAGCAGCCCTAGCCCTACGATGTCTTTCTACCATTTCCGTCAAAACTTCAACAAGCAGTTGCTTCACTTCACCTGTTAGCATGCGCCCAGAACCATACTCCTAATAGCACCTCAGGTGAATTAGCAAAAAGAGGATGTATAATATGTTGACATAGAAAACAGATAAATTCACTGGGGCGATGAGTCTCACCTTCCGTATCTCTTCGAGTTTATCATCGTCGTCTAGGAAAAAGCTTAGATATTTGAATGGAATATCTACCTGAAAGTTTCCAGAAGATAAATTAATTCCTCAATAAGTTACAAGGCACCAAACCAAGTACTAACAAAGAAATCTCATAAGATATGAAATCAAATTGGCATGAATTGTAGACTGATAAGCAAATTTGCCTTCTTGTTTGGACAATCTATAATGAGGAAAGAAGGTTGCACATCCAGCAACAAATAACACTCTCATGCCAATCGGGGAGGGCACATTTCTATTACTAACATGTGAGACAATCCAAATACCTCGAGATTTGCTCCAAGCTCTCTATGTTTCTCTACTGAATCTTGTCCACCAGAAAATGCATACCTGTTGATCTGCGTATACACACACATTCTTTGTTTTAGGTTAATCTTGAAGAATTTTTGGACCATTTGGATTGTGATTTTCAGCTAGAAGAATGGGACACTGAGACTACGGCAACGTCAAATGTAAACCTTGTTCTTAATTTCCTTTGCAGAATCAGTTACATATATGGCAGAATTTGGATCACTAGCCGACATTTTTCCAGTCTCTCCCTGCAAGTATCCACATTCCAGAAAAGGTATCAGAAATCACATCATAAGCTACATACAGTAAAACATAATATCATAAACATACCTGCAGGGCAGGGAAGAAAGAAGACTCAATCAATGCAGGTTTGTGATACCCAATTCGTGGAGCAACATCTCGTGTCATTCTAAAATAAGGATCCTTGACAAATCACAAACAAATAAACCATAGTATTAGAAAAAAACAAAAGAAAGAAAAACAACGTTAAATCAAATTAACTAGCACACAAAGTTATTAAAACGCTTTGAAACCCTCAAAATGTTCCGTACAGCATTTAAAGTAAGGTGGTTCCCTAGAGATTTAGCCAAGGGAAAAAGAACACGTATATCCTAGCTGAGAATCATCCATATCATGCATACCTGGTCAATTGCGCAAGGTATTAAGCAACGAAGATTGTCTTGGCCAGGGAAGAGATGTGGAAATGAACTTGGAAATGATGGAACTGCCTGCATTAAGACACGACCATATTGGATCTCTTTATTATGTATCCCAGCGCATTTTTGCATCCATACGTCATCTTACATAGTCACATAACCAATACAGAACATCAAACTGAAGGTTTCAGAAAAATCAATATTCGACTTGGACTGAGCAATGCATTGTTTTCCTTATATGGTGGAAAATATGAAAGATCAAAGATGTTCACTGGTGAAAGAATTGTACAGTTGACTGGCAGCGAGTCAACAATAAGAGCTCATAGGAAAGAGAAAGCACTTATTGAGCTAAATCAAACTTACAGAAGGTGAGGTTTAAGTCAAGATATAAAAAGAAAACAGATATTAGCTCAGTAGTTTTGTGGAACTAGTCAGTAACAATGAACAATAATTTAATAATTCTTCATATGATAAGCAGCGTAGCCAAGGAAATTACCTGCACAGGTGGAAAACTAACTTTTCCTATGTGATCTTCTCCAGTGAAACCAAAGATACCAACAACCTGGATATTAAATCCGAAATTCACAAAATTATTACAAAAACTGCAACAAAGAGGTATACAAAGAAAACATTTCGCCATGGGGGGAAAGTTCACCTTATTATATGTGACACACTTTCCAACTTTCACCATATTCTTGTAGAAGGCACTGCACAGGAAATTACACATGAAATCAGTAAGCAAGTGTTACAACACGAGCGCGCACACACACAAAGTATCCATGACAGAATCAAACCCTACTAGGTTTTCCTAATTATTATTGTATCTTGTCAAGCAGTTTGCAGCCAACTAAATTATCAAGGGCAAATCATTCTGGTTTGATAAAAATGGAACCTCACGCGAGTGTCAAGCAGTTTCAACAAACAAAAGGGTTTCCATAAGATTCTAAAATCTCAAACCCTTCCAACATGGGTAGAGAAGCAAATAGCTTTTGTAACCCACTTAAACTGTTGACAAAAAATTCAAGCATAAACTCACATACATATCAACACGAAGCTATATTAACTTCATAACGGATTTAAACCTACACATCTGTTACTTACCCACCAACGAAGTCGAAATCGGAGAAGATGAAGGTTTTTGATATGTCAAAACCACAAGCAATAATGTCTTTAGCATTCTCCCTGGCAAGTCTCTGGCTCTCTTCCACGGTCAGATTTTTCCACATGCACTTCTCATCGTCGGTAAGTTGTACAACGAGCGGAACCTTGAAGACCTCTTGCAAATATCTGCATAAATAATTCAATTCATAAACTTTTCAAAATCTACTTCACATCAGACACGCGAGCAATACCAATTCCAACACAAAGCACAGAGATACCGATGATCACACTCACGAAAACCCGAAAAGATTGAAAATTTCATAAAAGACCAACATCAGATAATCAGAAAACAATGCAGTGGGAGCTTACTTAGTGAACATGAAGGGGATAAGATGCCCCAAATGCAGAGCCTCGGAGGAGGGCCCTCGTCCCGTGTACAAATAGAACTTGTCTCCCCTCTCGTAGGCATCCAGAATCTCATTCAAGTCCCTGCATTTCACATAAACTCGAAATTCGACCCCCAATTCAATTTTTTGCAATTTTTCCAGAAAAAAAAAAGAAAAAGATGAAAACTTAAGAGAGAGAGAGAGAGAGAGAGAGAGAGAGAGGGGGACCTGTGGGCAAAGAAGACGCCGCGGCGGAGGAAGACGTGGGGAGGACGGCCGGTGAGGCGGTGAATGCGGTCGACGAGCGACTGGTCGATTCTCTGGCAGCCGAACTGGTCGATGAGCTTGTCGTAGTCGATTTTCCCGCCACCTTTGGCCGACACCATCCATGGATTCACTACCTGCTCCTCCTCTTCCTTCTGTTCTGGTTCAGCCTCTCCCTCCCTTTTCTCCATCGTCACTCTCTCTCTCTCTCTTTCTCTCCGTCGTTCGCTCACTGTCTGTAAAAATCGGCGGCGTCTTCGTCTTCTTCCTTTCTTTTTCTTCGGAGGGTATTTTGGTGTTTTCATGGAGTTTATCTCCACGTTCTGTAAGCTTGTTATTTGTTTATGTGCCCCTGTATTATTACGAAAGTTTCACTTTCCTCTCTAAATTTGTAATTGTGCGATTTGGCCCCATGTTCTTTCATTTTGTGCCCGGCCTATCAAAAATTTTTAGTGCACTCGAAAAAATACGACACTACGTGTTATAATATAAGTGAAGATACATTAAAAATTTATACTTCAAAGTGCAACATATCAATTTTTTCTTTCATTTATATTTTAACTCGTGGTGTACTGCTTTGTATTTTGGATACCCAAAAAAATTTCTCAATTCCATCAAGTTGATCGAGAAAATTAACTTCATTGACTGATGTGGAATGGGATAGGCAAAAGTACGAAAGCACATGAGGCCGCAAAATCTTGCAATTTAAAATGGATTGTTCTATTCTCACATCAATTTTTACTTTTCACACAATCTTATTTAATGCATTCGCTTCAACCGTTGAAAATTGAGAGAAGTGTTTGAGAAGAAAAAAAAAGGACATATAAATAGCACTACCCTTGAGAATTCAAGGAGGAAAGTGGAAATAATGCAAGGAAATTATTAGCTACACCATGTAGTAGCACAAGCGGCATACAAAAACAAAAAGGTCTATTCTGTTATCTCCCTAAACGGCGTCGTCTTGGCGACACGATCAATAGGGGCCCTATTTTGCTTGAATTGAACCCTAATTTACAACCAAAAAATCCCCCTTTGATTCGAAGCGAATCGTCGTCGCTGCCAAATGCTTCAATGAAGAACAACGAAGATCCCCAATCGCAATCGACGAAGAAAACCAGAGAGTTACCGAATCTGTTGGAGTGCCATTGTTGCCACCTGAGAGTCGACATTGCCAACGCCAGCGCCAAGAGCAAGCTTCAGATCCTCTACAGCGAGTGGCGCGTCGTCCTTCTCTGCAAGAAATGCCTCACGCGCGTCGAGTCCTCGGAGCTCTGCTCCTACTGCTTCGCCGCCACTTCGCCGTCGCAGGAGGACTCTTTCACTTGCTGCCAGTGTAATCGGAGAGTGCACAGGCGTTGCGATTCCGAGTATCGAGGGATTGCGCTGTTGTCTCAGAATTCTTGCTTGGCGGTGGAGGCTGAGGTTTGTGCCGATTGCTGGCTGCCGGAGTCGCTTGCGCGGTGGAGAGGGGTTGTGAGGAGTCAGAAGGTGAGGAGGAGTGGAAAGGGGAGAGCTTGTTTGGGATTGGGGAAGTATAGGGTTTCGGCCGTGGTGGATGGCAGGAAAATTCGTGATGTATCTGGTGCTGAAGAGGGCTCAAAGGATGCGGCTTTCGACGACGATGATGATGATGATGATGATGATGACGACTACGGCGACGACGATGATGATGGGCAGTTGGCTGCCATGAATGGCTCTGCTAAGAAACTGCGTTCGCGGAGTTTGAGAGTGTGTGTTTGTGATTCGTCGACGGATGTTGGTTGTTTGAAGCTGGATATCGAAGAGGAGAATGGGGACGATGACGGGCAGTTGAAGGAAGGACAAGGGAGCTGCTCCAATGGTGTTGACTTGGAGTCTTTTGCTCCCAATAAACAAGAGCAAGATGAATGTGTCTGTGTTACAATGCCGAAGGACGAAAGGCGCGATTCAAAGCTTGATCCTTTTTACTTCAAGTACAGGAAAAGGAGCAGGGTTAATCAGTCTGTATTAACATATAAGAGAAGGCCCAAAAAGCTCAGTCCTTGTTCCATGTTAACATATAAGAGGAGGAGACCCCAAAGCCACCTCTTTGCTTGTTATCTGTTAACATATAAGAGAAGGAGACCCACAATCGTATATGACCGTTCATCTGGAGACCGATACTGAATCTTTGGGTTGAGTCTCTGGAGATCACAGGGCTTTATTGTTGAAGTGGCTCGAGCCCCCATTGAAATGGAATGACTGAGGTCGGCCATGGCCTGGTACTGAATCTTGATTGCTACAGGTTGGAGAAAACATCCTCCTTTTTGTATGCTTCCATTGTGATTGTCAGTATGTTTTGTGGCACTGTATGATTCTTCATGTAGTATGATTCAGTTCAGATATCAAATTGTGTTCTCGGGCATGAGTTTACGATTATTTTCTTCCAATTTGGGTGATAGCGATAAAGATTAGATTGTTCAAGAGTCTAGATTTACAAGTTCGAAGTAATAAGGGAAGGTCTTTTCTTTCGTTAAGTAGTGCAGTAGAGCAGGGGATGGTGGCAGTGTATCACATCATTCAATCGGGGCTTCTTGGAGCTATCTTTATTACCAATAATCCTGAGATAAGCGAATTAGGATACGTTACAACTCCTAGTGTTGTAGCGAATCAAAGGACGAGCCGGCTGTGATTGACTATGCACGGAAAAGTGCGAACCCTACTGTCAGCATAAATTTCCAACAAACACTGCTCAAGACAAAGCCTGCACCCGCTGCTGCTTTGTACACTTAGACAGGTCCTTCAAAAAGTTATCCGGGCCTTTTGAAGTCGGATATAATGGCCCCGGGGTCATTAGTTTTGGCTGCTTGGTCTCCGAAGGTTGCATCAGTTCAAATTGGGTTCATTGTGAACTTGCGTAGCGACTACAATTTGATATCCGGGACATCCATGGCTTGCCCTCATGCTTCAGGTGTAGCTGAGCTACTGAAAGGTGCGCACCCAGGATGGAGTGCAACAGCAATTAGGTCTGCTTTGATGACCACAGCCAATCCATTGGACACTACTCGCAATCCAATTCTTGACGACGGTGACAATTTCAACTCTGCTTCACCATCAGCTATGGGAACAGGTCACGTCGATCCTAATAGAGCACTTGAGCCGGGCCTAATATACGATGCTACCTCGCAAGAGTATGTCAATCTCTTATGCTCCACGAATTTTACGCGTAAGCAATCTTATCCATCACTAGATCACGCGCCTATGATTGTTCCAAACCATCTTCCTATCTGAACCATCCATCTTTCATCGCATTGTACTTTCATCACAAAACAAAGACAAGAGTTCAAACATTTCAGAGGACTGTGACAAATGTGTGGGAGATGGCACGGCTCGGTACATGGCTCCGGTGATTGCTCCACGGCTCGGTACATGGTTCAAACATTTCAGAACACATGACTGCATCAATTGGTTGTGCTCCGTGAACTTATTTGGCAATCGATTACAAAAGCTCCGAGGAAGAAGCCATCTCGTTTGGTGCAATTGTTTGGGAAGAAGTGGCAGATATGCTGTGAGGGAGCCCTTTTGTGATCTCTCATGCTATATCATCATTGTCTAAGAAGACACTACCTAGCTAGTATTTCCAAGTAGTTTGGTAGCTTAAAGATAAGCAAACTGCAACCTAATGTAAACTAGCTACATGGGTACAATTGCACAATTTCAAACTCTAGCAAACTCCATGTTAGCTTTGGAGCTTGAGTACTTAGATGAACCAACATAATATCCTAAGTTTTGGGATGTTACATTAACGTTATAAAACACTAAGTTCTCGTTCCTTTGTTTTGCCAATAATGTTATGATACAATAAGTTCTAGTACTCGTTGCATGCAAGTCATTTTCTGTTGCTGACGCATCATGTGATAGAAAATGCACCATAAGAAACTTTCTACATTTTCTTGGGCCTGACCTCAATCCCCTGAACTATGAAGCCACTTTTAGTCCAATTATTAACCTCCATACAAGTCATCTCTATTTTCGCACCATCTTCTTCTCCTGGACAGAAAAACTCACCCATCTCCATCTCCAACCAGCCATCGGTCATTTTCTTCGGATATTGAGTTTCACTGGTTCCGACGGGGGCTTCTTCTTGGTCCAGAAACACAGCGCGCTTACTACTGGCCTCTTCTTCTCCAAGAAGTCCTACCGTGACTTCCAAGGAATCTTCACGATCAAACCCATCCGCCGTTGCACTTAACTTGAACACAAGATAAGCTTGATAGACTGTGGATGGGGAGAGAATCCGTGTCTCAATGTTGCCACGGATTTCAAGCCACCAAACAGACCTAAGCTCAGCCACCTCCTCAAATCTGTTCCACATAATTTTACATACTAATCAATTGCCTAATTACATACATACATATAAACACATATTTCAATCTACAGATATAACACTACAGCCAATCCAACCGTGAACGCTTGCTTAATATTTTCAAAGTGTAGCACTTAGCTTAATCAGTAAACAAACCAACAAAACGTACAACGAATGAAGAATTTTACAGACCTGGAGTCGGCAACAGAATGCCATCCCCATTTGTCAGGAGAATCACCCCAAGGAATCATAAAGTCCCTTGCCGATATCATGTAGCATTTTTTCCCACTCCATTTGTCCAGAAAAAACATCTGCATACATAGAGCATAAGAAGGCAAGAACATCCAAACGGGTAGTAACTCATCATCCATCCAGGGAAATGATTTCTACGCACACATGTATTTCCATAAAAACTTTTGATTAATTTATTCAATCTAAACTTCAGAAATAGACTGTGCGTATTACGAGAAAATTGGCGTGTAGAAATCATTTCCCTCCGCTAATACCCGTACAGTATACCTAAGTCCGACAAGTGCATGCATACAAAAAAATAAAAGTACAAAAAAAAAAAAAAAAAAAAATCGTAAGATCATGGAATTAGCAGCAGCAAAGTTATATTCATGTTTCAAATTTTGGGGGTCAACCCTAATCCTACCACAAGATAATGTAAAGTTACCATTTTGCCATCGTCAAGGAGGATAGGGTTTTAGCAGAGAGTGAGGTAAAGCTCCTTCTTGGAGGAGGAGGAGGAGGACGAGGAGGAGTGAGATAGGATGGAGGGGATATCATGGGAAGGAACTTGTCCCAGACGGCGTCGGATTCGAGGGCCGACATGAAACTCCTAGACACCGCCGAAAACCTGCATGCATCTGGAGGCGTCGTTAAGGAGACGACGTTAGCTATGCATCCTTCGGGCAACGCCTGCAGATCCATGTGAACATGATGATGATCGTCATCGAGTACCATCAATATCGCCGTCCCACAGCCACCGCAAGTGATTCCTTCTTCTGCTGATGTACCGGCGTCGACCGTCTTCTTTTGCTTCTCTTGTTGATATCCGCCGCCGCCGTGGCTCATTACGTTGTGTATGCCGTGGCTTTTGTTGTGCGTGTTCTGTTTTGTGTAAGAAACTTGTCATATTTGTAGGGAGAGGCAGGCCATCTACAAACTAAACTATAAGATCATCTCTAACCGACCGGACCAAAGGATTATAGGACAAAAAATAGCTTGGAATGACACGAAAATCGTCTCCAACCGAGGACTAGGCCAAATGGCTTGTGGGCCCCATCAGACCAAAACCCCCAAATTAGGCCAGCGAACTAACCTTTTCCAGCCAGCCAGCCAGCCCTCCAGTGCCAGAATATCAAGCTTGACATTTTGCCAACCCTTAAGGTCAGCCTTCCAGTGCTAGAATGTCAAGCTTGTCATTTTACCATCCCTCCAGCGGTAGAATGTCAAGCTTGACATTTTGCCAGCTCAGTCCATTTGAATGTCAACGGCTACCTGATGTCATGTTGCCGTCAAGTTACCATTGGAATTTGAAATTTTTTTTGGACGAATTTAAAAAAAAAAAAATCTAATTTTTTTCCTATAAATACCTAAGTCATTCCTATACCATTTCTCACATACTTTTCATTTTAGCGACATGTGTCGCTCGAAATCATATCTGAAAAAATTATTGAGATTACTTAAGGTACCGTTTGGTACGCAGACGGGACGGGACGGGACGGAACAGATGATGTAAATATTGAAAAAAATAAGGAGAAATTTTGTCATAAAATGTTATAAATTTGTGTTCCACGGATGTGGAACGGGTCGTTCCAGGGGAAGAGGTGGAACAAAAAATCAGCCAAATTTCGTCCCATGGGACAACTCGTTCCACAGTTTTTAGGCGCACCAAACGTGGGACGGAACGGCTCGTCCCGTTCCGTTCCACGTACCAAACGGTACCTAAAGATAAGAAATCTGGAGAGTTATTCACCTTAGGGACACGTGTCACTCGAAATCCTATCCAAAAAATTTATTGAGATTATATAAAGATAAGAAATCCAAAAGCTTATTCATTTGGTGACAAGTGACACTCAAAATATGTCTGAAACCCTTATTTTAATATGATAGTTTAATTTAATTAACCATATTAATTCAATTAAAAAAATAAATTATGTTTGGCCTATGACTCTTTAGCCCTCTCGGTTGGAGATGATTTTTTGTCAAAGGGTTATGTTTAGCCTATGATCCTTTAGTCTCCTCGGTTAGAGATGATTTTTTGTCAAACGGTTATGTTTGGCCTATGATCATTTAGTCTCCTCAGTTGGAGATAGTATAAAATATGATATAACACTGTTCATTAAAATATAATTTATTGTAGGGCTATAGGACTAAAGGGGAGCCCCTTGGCCCTCATTCGGTTGGAGATGGCTTAAATAAGCTAACTAGGACCCAAATAAAGGTTTTTGTTAAGAGTGATATCATATATGATATGTGACAGAAAACTCATTTGACTTTTGCTTTCTAATTGTCTTTTTTGCCGCAAACAAAAATGAAGTCAAACATCTTTAATTTAACTTTACTGTGTGAGTCTCATTGACAACAAATAAGATAAAAAATAAAATCAATTTCATTAATTTTTCTCGCAAGCGATATAGTTTCATGATCCAACATTTTTATATTGGGTTCAAAAATAATTTCAGTAAAGCCCAAAGATAGTAAAGACTAGCAGGCCCAATAACAGCCCAAACAGAATAACGAGCTTTAGCTGGTAAACACAAATGGTACATGAAAAATAAGCTCTTATTTACCATTTAAGAATGGCATTCAGGCAAATGACTCAACTATTGATACAATTAGATGCGATTCCGGCGACGGAAGTCGAGAATTCAAAAGCAATACCGCTCGTCGTCCCTTCACTAAGCAAAAAAAACAACAACAAAAATCAATCGTCGTCATCTTTCAACTCAAAATTACAATCAGGGGAGCAAAACATTGATTTGAGTTGTCCTAGTAAATACAAATGGTAATTCAAGTGTGACTGCTACAGAAAAAACATTCCGGTTTCAATTTCAACAACCGTCTTGAAATATTTGGATCTGAGTACACTGACTTTATACATCTCAGAAAAAATGTAAAACCTGAAAAATAAAGACGCCCGGTAAGCTAACGGAAAAAATAGACGGTGTGTGTGTGTTTAGAGAGGGAGGGAGGGGGAGAGAGCCGTAGTGCTTACACTCAGGTTACCTCAATAAAATTGTACAAGGGAAATGCATAGGCCACCGAAATTGGTTCTGACATCCCCAAAAATTTGATTAGCCACCTCCGACGAAGCAAGTGATTCGCTACTTTACAACAACATTTAACTGGCTTCCTCGCCAAATCTCTGCACCAAAAATTCATCTAGCTGACCCCAGTTTGGAATACTAGATTCGCTCATTTTATCCGAAGGCAAAGATCGAATGCAGCCAAGAATGTGTTTGACATCCCGGCGCAGCCTGGTAGACAAAGTGAAAAGTTGTGTTTCATTAAGGAGTTCTAACAATTTGTATGCACGCAAGAGGGGAGGGGGGGGGGGGGGGGAGCACCTGTCCTTGGCTTGTGGTGTGCTGATCTCTAACCGTGAAAATGCTTCTGATATTTGCGAATGGAAGACCAAAATTACTTGCCTAAAAATTAAGAACCACAGTAATCATTAACTGCCCCTCTCATCAACCAAAGCACATCGACTAAATGTGGGGGGCGGGGTGGGAAAACAAGACCCTTTGAGTCTTTGACCAAGTTTCCAAGCAAATTCCATGTGATATGAGCCTTACCTGAAAATCGCTTGGACATCGACCTCATGTAAAGTTCGAGTTAAAACACGTTGTAAGTATCCGACTTCCTGCAAATCAGTTGGGTGAGGCCCATAAAGATCAATTAAGATAAAGAAATCCCCGGAGGGGTGTTAGATAAACAGATACAATAACCACTTGTTTCTATTAAAAAAAAAAAAAAAAAAAAAAAGATACCTTGGCAAGGGATCGAGCAAACTGGCTAGGCTGTGGATCAGCCTCTTCAGGTCTATTCCAGCTCTCTACAATTTGGGGCAACCCGCGTAGATGAACCAATAACCTTTCTCTCATGATTTGAACTAGCTTGGTGTGTATTTCATCTCTGTGAACCTTATAATCCTGTTTTAAATTGAATGAAGAAACATCGGAATGGTTTCTGGAGTATGTGCAAAAAACTTGGCTAAAGTAAATATGGGCTCAAAGAATCTGATTTTAGAATTCGAGATTACAGGTGCATTCTGAAAGGTTAACAAACTTGACAAACATGTAAATTACATATATATAATTAAAATAAAAGTAGAAGACAAACCTGAGCTACTCGATCAATTTCTGATAGCAGCAATGCCTTTCTTGTCTCTGGCACTTTTTGAAAAAGAATTTGCCTGATTTCTTGCAGAAACGGAATGAATAAAGTGATTACTCGATGATCAAAGTAGAATTCTACAAATACATACATATATACATTCACAGCAATGCCAACAATTTTTCAAAATAAAGTTGTAATCACCTACCAGGAATAATAGCATACGTAAAACTGATGACTTGACTTGCCAAGGCCAAGTGTTTAGAAGTAATAGACTTTAAACCGGATACCTGCATTGTCACATGTGATCTATCAAAAAGCGGCAAGAATGACCCCGGGGAGCATAGTCAGTAGATATAACAGGACAAAGTGACCACAAACTTGGAACAGCGTTTTGAACAATCACTTAAAGCATTTCTGGGCTCAAGAAAGAAAGTTGCATGTAAAATCAGTGTAATGCGTTTTTGATACATGTACATTGAAGAACAGTAGCTATTTGATCACCTCAGTTGCATAACCCTTTTGGTGTTTGAGCGAAAATTCCTAAATATTTGCAACAATATCATCTATTATAGAGAGAAATTAGTACCTGCATGGCACCAGCACCAAGAACAAGCTGACACGTTCTTGTATTGAAAAATTTTAAAATTTCTACAATACGATGAACAACTTCTGAGGACAGTGTTGGGAAAAAGTTGTTCATATCAATGTATTCTGACAACATCTTCATCAATATCAAGCCACTGGAGGAAAAAACCAAGGACAAGGAGAAAATGTAACTAAAGGCTTATACTGAAAATTCTTATAATTATTGAAAAAAATTAATAGTAAGTTCCTTGATGGCGGAAAGAAGAGTGCAAACCAAAACTCCAAATTGCAAATCAGGATTGGAGTAACAAAAAAAAAAAAAAGAATAAATGGGGAAAACAAAAAGATAGACAACAAGAAATAAGAAAAACAAGGCAACTGACCAGTTTACCATGTGAAAACCAACACCTTTGTAGAAAAGCCTTTGAGAGGTTGATTTTCCTCGCTCCTTATTGCTATGGTTATTTTGAGCAACAGAATTTGCAACATCAGCCTTATTTTTCTCAGTTCCATCAGACTTTGGTGTCTCCTTTACAGTAACATCCGCAGATGTTTCACTAGAATCCGCCCCTTTAGATTGCTGTTCAGCAACTGATGATTCCGTTTCTGCTGCATGTGAACTATTACTGCTTGTGGCCACCTCATTGTAACTTGTTTCCGTATTATCTTGGACAGCATCCAGGTTCTCGGAAACCAATGATTCAGAACTAAATAGTGAAGTGACAATGATCTGAAATTCATCAGGAACATCCACTTCCACCCAAGTTTCTTGGTCAAGAACTGCCTTAATTTTTGCCATCTACAACAACCAAAAAAAAAAAAAAAATTGGTTCATAGCAAAAACAAGATAAAGCAGAAAGTAAAGTATAAGTATATACTATCGGAAACTAACACGAGATTCATGCTGAAAATCCATAAAGGCTTTGGCCTGTGACTGTATTGTTCCCCTGATGCTAAATCCCGGCCTTCCCCCTATCTGTTTTATGTTGGCAGTGGACAAAATGGCACCAGAGACATAACATGGTTGATCATAAAACTAAAGGATCAAAGAAAGGACAATAAAAGAAAGGGGACAGATAAAAGAATTAAATATGCATACCTTCTCTGTAGCTGTTATAAAGTCTTGGGTGATGTTATATATGCTCAAAAACTCCTGCAATCTCAACCTTGGATGAAGAAGAGCACGAACACCGAGTAGTTTTGCCCATCTTCCATGAGCAGCATCACATGCTGCAACAACAGCTTCTGTGTTTTCTCGTAACACATCAGCTCTGTTTAGAATCACATTGTTTCAGACAGTATGCATTTGGAAGCACTCCAATTTTTGGACATATCAAAGCTAAACCCCTAAAATTAACCAAAGAATTTCAGACCTTCCTAAGGGCAAAATTTATTTTACATGGCAAGACGAACACAAAACAAAATTTAAAATTCAAAGATGCATAAGGTTTCAGCAAAGGTGAAAATTTTGGACATCAGAGTAACATAATCAAGAGACAAGAGCCCACCTAAAATTCTTAGAGATGTTTGAAGGACTTGTTGCATCATTAGCTTTCCCTTGAATTGAAAGTGCCTTTGTAGCAACCCTATGGGGTGAATATGGCATAAGCAAGCCACCTTGACCATCACCCTCTTGAGCTGTTTCTGCAGCCGCAGCACCAACTGCAATCGCTGCAGCAACTGAATCGGCTGCATAGTGACCATCAAGGTTGCACATAATCCATTCAATGGCCTTCTTCACTTCAGCAGCCCGCATTAGATGTGCCTGCATTCACTAAAATAATTCATATGACATCACACTCAAATAGTGGTTGATGCTTAAAGAAAATAGAAAAGAAGAACTTAGATAAAGCTCACATGAAAAAATGAATGAAATACAGCACATATGCCATCTGATAATAACTTATCGAGCAATCTAAAAACAGATCATGTAGGTATGGTGAGTTTATGTGACCAGCACCTGTTCTTTTATAAGAACTGCTGCCCTTAAAACTGTTTGTCCCTTACCCTAATGCTCCCAAATGAATTTGACTGATAGACTCAAATATTAAAGCAACAGAATTGACCAAAATGGAGGAGGAGGAAACCCATCTATGATTTCTTTACATGTATTAGGGTTTGAGAATATCTGTAATTGGTTCAACCGGCTATCAAGTGATTGAAAATTATGACAAGCGATATTAGTTGGTTCATATTAGTGAAGTAGTCACAACTTGCAAGAAACAAAATATATAATTGACTACGCATCGCAGACAACCCCAAGCCAAATCTATCCTCAAGCTAAGCCCAATAAATGTTAATCATTAGAAATATCAAATTTAATAGATACACACTAAACCTGAAGAAAATAAATAGTGAGTATACTGGGAATTCAACGAAGCAATTATAGAGCATCTTATTTTTCAGCAATACAATGCCTACAAAACAAAACAAGAATAGTCTAGAACACATACCCTTACAATTAGAAAAATAGCACTTAAAAGTTGAATAAAGCTCTCAGATGACAGGCTCCTCAACTTGCTCGCAAGTGATGCGCCAAAACCTAAAAAACCATGTTTAAAAGATCAAAGACAAATTCGTGTACAAAAAACACGGCACAAAAAGAAAAGAACAAGACAGAACGTAAACATAAAAATTGAGAATTATACAATCTATTTTTCTTCTATATTACGTGTAATTCTTCATAGGCATAGATGACAAACAATATCACAAATTTCTCACCATCTGCATCAACTCGCTCTCCAGGTGTAAAATCTGACTCCAGTGGTCGTGAAACAAGAATGGGAAGCAGCTCTGCAACCGCATTTTTAATAGCAGTCTTCATGTCAGCTGTAAGTTGGTCACGATATAACCTCAACACAGAAGGGAGCTTGGCCTGAAAGTAAAAGGATACCAACTTTACTTAAAAGATCACTAAAGGTACTCCTTGATCACAGAAAGAAATCAACTCCACCCCAACGAAAAAAAAAAAAAAAAATGGTTGAAAACATATTAGGTTTGACAAAACGATGACTACTCACAGTTCTAAGCAATCCAATGATGACAGGAAGAAGACGATCTTGAAAATTGGAGGTTTCTTCATCATCCAACTTAATCTGCTGATACAAAAATAACAGTGACCAGTTTACATATAGAATCATGCCCAGACTTCTGAAATCACGATAAAGGATATCAACTGAAAAAAGCAGTTGCAGCATATAACATATACAAACAAGAAACCATGAAGTTTGGACAAGGCACTGGGTGTACAAAAACAGTTAAGTCAATCAAAGATCCTACAAAGTCTTTATAGCTGAAGTAAATGGTCAAACTTAAATTAAACGCTTTCGGGCAGGTTCCACAAAACTTGCAACATGGCTTATGGCAGGGCACTGGTTTTTGAACGATCTTCAAATACTGTTGTCGTAAAATCAGATTTCAAAGCATACTATCGAAAAGATATGGTGCCACATAATTTCTGCAAAGAAATTTTTAATTCCTACAATAGTGTATTTATCTGTAAGCATTTCAGCTGATTCGGAAGTAAAAGAAATGCAATGGCTACTAAACTTAATTATCTGCTTTTTTTCAATCAGTGGAGAGCAGCTCCTCACGGGAGAGAATAGACTTGAAATATTATGCAATTTAAGAAAAAGACTTGAGCTTACTTCACCATCTTCTCCTTCTCCATTCATGAGACTAGATGCCCTTGCTTTCACTCTGGATATAATTATAACATCTGTATCTCCGGCATCGTGTATTGAAGCACGCATAAACTCTGCAGAAAGAATGCTACAAGAATAAATTTAATAAGTTACTATAAACATGGCTCATCGAATTTTATTCCATTTGAAAGACATAAAATGTTTATCCCAATATTCTGGTCAATATAAGCCAAACAGGATGAAGAAAGGCATCTCTATTTCAGATTCTCAGAAGAAAGAAATTAAAAGCTGCCCATGGGAGTCTTGATGAAACACTCCTGGTACTATTCACTTTTAACGTTAAGGACATTTTTACTCTAAAAAGTCACTCATGGTACTATTCACTTACAACACTATTTTGTCCTTTTGATTAAAACTAAAGTTTTTGAGGACTTTTGGTTAGTTTTCCTTATATTGAAAAAATCATAAGCAACTCAAATGGTGTCACTCATTTGTTTAATAATAGTGCCACTACAACAGGAAATCATACCTATTTATCGATTCAATTGAAGCAGCTACACGATCCCGGAGGTGATGAAAGCAATGTAGACCAGTAAGCTCATCCCCATCCTATTAAACACATTGACATCAATAAGGTAGATAGAAATTGTAGTCTGGTACACCGTTCCTTGTTTTAGTACACTAGTTTTTGGGAGCAGATCAAACAAAACGTAAATAAAAACATACCAGCAAATGCTGTAAATCATCTGTGACGTCCAAGGCTCCAGCACAATCTGCAGAGGCAACAAGCTGTATGACAGAAAAAGTAAATCAACTTATATTAAGAAACTTGCTACTTATAAAAATGACCATATACATTTTCACCTAACTTCTCAATTGAAAATCATGAGCATTTCTTAAAGACGGGGACGAAAAACAAGCCACTAATCATCTGAAAGTTAGGTGCACAACAAGAGTTTAATTTTCATAATCCGTCAACAGGTTGGGGATAAAATTGCAACTACAATTTTGAGTAATTGTGCAACAAATTCAAAATCTATCATTGAATCCGAGTAGAGCTATCGGAAACCTCACCAATCACGTATCAGTGCTTCAAATTGGGTCTTGCTAGTATTTGCAAGAAATGTAAATGGTCATCAAGTTTTATGCTTTGAACCGATTCTCGAAGGAAATCAATCTACTAAGAAAAAAGATCAAATCCAACATCGCAAATTGGCGATTCTTGAAGAAGTGAATTCTAGACCAAATAGCTACTAACTAATAACTATCAATACATGCACAATTCAATACACTACAAACCCGAAATGATTAAAACCGAAAGAAAGATATTGAAGCGCAATGCATACGAGTTTAAGTGCCGAAAGAGCTTGATTGACGTATAAAATGAGCCTCAATTTCTGCTGCAGAGCCAACAAATTGCTCCTGGTTTCATTCAGATCATGAATCTGCCTTGCGCAGTCGACCAAATCGACATCCAAGAGCAAAATTGTCTCCTTGAGCTCTCGAATCCGACTGCATCCCTCGACGATCTTGACATTCAAGTCCTGCAACTGCCCCTGGGCCTCAAAGAAGGAGTTGGAACGCAGCGAGATCTCCTTCACCAAGTGAAGCTCCACCACGTCCAAGTAATGCGATAGCTTCTCCTGCAGCACCAGGTTCTCGGAGACGTTCGTGAACGGGCACGCCGAACGGAACGTGGCGCCGTCTTCCAGGGCGAAGTCCTCCTTGAAATAGAGCGCCGGGACTTCCCGGAGGCACGCGACGAGGGCTTCTCCTTGGCCGCCGATGGAGTCGACGTCGGATTTCTCCTTCTTGACGTGGTTGAGGATGTCCGCGAAGCGGTTGTAGTGATCGGAGACGGAGGCGAGGTAAGGCTGGAAGTCGGATCGGGTCACGGAGTCCGATGCCGATTTAGGCACGAGAGGAGCGAATTCGGGCGGGGAGACGGAGGCGGAGGAGGACCACCAGCCGACCCAGGAGGAGGCGTCGGAGGCATTGGGGTTGTTGAGGATGGAGGCGAGGCTTTGGCTGGTGTTCGGGTCGGATATGGAATTGGATCGGCTGTTCAACTTTCCGGGTCGGGCGTCCATGATTACCATCTCTTTGTTGGAGGCATTGCTGCTGTTCTTGTAATTGTGGTTCCGGTTCATGAGCGAGTCGGGTGAGTCGACTCGGGGCGAGTGGGATAAACCCTACGACGAAGGAGGGGAATGCGCGTGGTGGTAGTGGATCTGGGATTTGGTGTTTTTGCAGGTGATCATATCATATGCTCTCATATGGGATCTGGGGAAAGAAGGAGGGAAGGAGGAAGTGGGGGATAAAATGGTAATTTAATTAATGGTAGTTTAACTAATTAAATTACAGATACGGGCCGACCTGGTTTGGCGGCAATTGGTGCGAAAGCTGGTTTTCAATTTGAAGCCCAAAAGTTTTTCCACTTACTAGGGGTATGGGCCCAATCCAAGACCAGGCCCATTTTGTTTTCTTCCAATTTTTTTATTTGATCGATGTGATCTAAACTAGGGGATAGAGATTCGAACTTGGGTGTCGAAAAATGAAGACACTGCTCTAGCTAACATGACTAAGTGAGGTATGTGAACTCCAAATTTTGAAGATGATTGGATTAGAAAATTCAGCATTCGGCAAGTCAATTATTTTTTAACGTGGGTATTTACTTATTGATATTGTATTTTGGATCAATAAAATTATTAATCATGTCGTTTACTCATATTATAAGACATAGATTAGTAATAACACATGACGATCGGACCATTGCACTAAAAAAATTCTCCTTACATAAAGCAAAAGGATCATTTCAGTTTAACTTGTTAGAAAATCATTTCAAGTGCATAGTCAAGTTGACTAAACCTAACTTTGAGAATTTGGTGAGCGAGTATGGAATTGGAAGTATGGAAGGAAAGAACAAAACCTTCACATAGAGGTTGAATAGTTAGCACGACAACAATATTACGCTTTCCACCACTTGGAGAGTGAGCCATGGTAAAATCCTTGTTAATTCGAACAATCATGGCTCACTCCCTCCAAATCCACAAAATTCCAACTCCATCCTGTTCCACGTTCATTGACGAATTAATACAAAATATTGAAGGATGAACCACGAAGACGTCGTTTGGGGAGGTCGAGAAGAGGTATGACACCTAATGAACCACGTAAAACGAATTTGTGATTTTATGCTGTGAGAAATTTGGTTTCGCAAAATGTTGGCAAACAAAAACCAAACCCCAGCATAAATGTTCGCTACTTTACACAACCGAAGAATATTGAAACTCACAGCCTCACCGGTTTTGCAGCGTTCAAGAAGCCGAACAGCAAATGTCACCAAATGCGGCGTTGAGGCCTTGTATGATGGTATGGGTTCAAATCTCGTCAGTGACTAATCTAACAAAATCTAACGTTTGACCAAAAAAAAAAAAAAAAAGCTAACAATACCATCAACATAAGCTGCCAGGTTAGTACTAAATGACTCTCACGGCCACTTTTGCAAATATATATTTGATAAATTTTCATTGATCTCGGAAAATGATGTATCTTGGTAGGTATAGTCCTCCATGTCATGGGCGGCAGGAGGAGGAGGAGCAAGAGAACTGCTTGCAGTTGTCCCCAACTCATTGAGCTGCTTGACGGCATCTGCGCTCTCCTGCAACTCCAGTGCGCACTCAAGTTCCACCTCAGCTTCACCCATTGTAGGCCGTTCAGCCCCTGTAGGGCGCACCCATCTCTCGGCGATGTTCATAAATTTTCTCAAACAATCTGGAGCTACTTTTCCCGCCAGAAATGGATCAATCATGGCAGGGAAAGTCTCACCCCTTTCCACGCATTCAGGCATCTCTGTTGAACAAGATTTGGCACACAGCACTTCAAATAACACCATTCCGAATGAGAAGACATCAGTTTTTTCGGTAAGCTTGCCAGACAATGCATACTTTGGATCAAGATAGCCTATTGTACCAGACACCTCCGAGTTTAATTTGATTAATGCATTTGACAGGGCAAAAGGACCCAACTTGGCAATCCCTAAGTCAGAAAGCTTGGGCACCAAGTTTTGGTCTAATAGAATGTTGGAGCATTTTATGTTTCGATGGATGACAGCATGCTTAACCCCTGCGTGGAGGTAGTGTATTGAACGCGCCACCCCAATACAAATTTTCAGCCTTTGCTTCCAAGTCAAGGGAAAATGATCTTTATTTTTAATGTTGGAAGGATCAAGGAGGTAATCAGAGAAGGTACCGTTGGACATGTAATCGCAGACAATGATACACTCTCCATTTTCTTGGCAGAATCCGATGAGAGAGATGAGGTTGGGATGGCGCAGCTGGCAGAGTAGCTGTACCTCCGCCCTGAAATCAGGCATTACCAGTTCTGAAACTTCGGAAATGCGCCTGATTGCAACGACGTCTTTCCTGTCCTCATCCCCATTGACCTTAATATGTCCTTTGTATACTGAGCCAAAGCTACGCTTAGCAATACATAAGCTCTCGTCGAAACATTGAGTTGCTGCACTGATCTCAGCATGTGTAAAACGACGGCATAATTCTTCAGGAAACGCCCAATCTTTTTGTTTCTTCTTCCGAAGAGAGAAGAAACGAGAGACAGACTGCGCAGTACGCCCCATCACTATGCATCAAAGACATGGACTCACAAAGTGATCCTCCTCATCCTCTTATATTATGTAGGTTTGAGAGAGAGGGTCCAAAATTATTAACCAGGTCCAGCTGCTGTCGGCTGGTTTTTTTTTTTTTTTCTTGGAAATTAATGGCAGTGTATGGACTCAAAGTCCTCCAAAGATCAAGACTTCTCATTAGAGAAAGTCAAGTCAACTGAATCGTTAACGATATGATTTTTCGGATCAATCCAACAAGTGTGAACTGTGTTCACACCCCACTTTCTGCGGATAAGACCACATGCGGATAAGACCACATTCACTTCATGTAATGCTGTGTGGAAACCCCACGTTCACACAAACACGTATACCTAGTTAGGACGATGTCGGTGTTTTAAATCAATCATGCATTGTCTTGTGTTTTAATTTTTTCACACCATACTGCATGATTATTTATTTTTGATACCATTACCGTAGTTTCTCAGTTCCGACACTCCCAACAAGCAGGTGGTGGTCCACCTTTTATTTAACTTTTTCCTTCCTAATAAAACTAAACTTCAGACTGTAAGCTTCAATATGTTTCATAGTCTGAAAACAAAACAGCATAGGACGCCAATGAAGTGGAATCATGTCATATCAAAGTTGGAGAAGACAAATCCGCATTAGCCAAATTGTCTGCAACAACATTTGCTTCATGACATATGTGAGAGGTGTAGAAAGTCATCTTTTGAATGCGGTCTAAACAAATAGACAATTGCGTACGAAGAGACCAAAGAGGATCAAAAGCAGTCGATTGGAAAGCAAAAATAACACTAGAAGAGTCACTTTCCAATCCAATACAACAAACATGAATTTGTAAACACTGAAATTATAAGCTTATTTTTTGTAAAATTTAGGGGTCGTTTGATAACCATTTCGTCTTCAATTTTCAATTTCAATTTTTTGAAAACTGAAATCTTGTTTGGCTGACACGCCCCGACCCCGATATCCCCGAATACCAGGATAGGCACGTGCTGGCCGACACCCGAGGGTGACGAAAGCCATTAATTGAGTGCAAATGCTGAAAACAAGGGATAGATAAAACTTATAAATGGTAAATAATAAGGAATATGCATTTAAGGAACGTGTTCAGAGCACACATCTAACTATAATACTAAAAGAATTAATATAAAAATTGAATGAACACAGGAGTGGGTCCTACACCGAGAGGACTCGAAGATACCAATGCGGAAGTGCCTAGATACCGGGATTGTACGACTCGATTCTAAATCCTGAAGGGGGCGCAAAACAAACATGAGTGGACCTATTTGATATAAATATAATAAAACAGTTATCAACATACTAACCCCCAGGTTTATGAAAACATATATATAATGATAAACATAGGTTTTCCGAATTCTAGCATGATGTGCAGTATCTCAAATCATAACTCATATAATAATCACTAGTGAATTGTCCGATAACCCCCATGCCCCATGCCGGCTTCCCGTTTCTGAGCAGACAGTCAGAGGAAAATACACTTCATGCCTCATGTCGGCTCCCCGTCCCTGTGCTAAATAGCCAGAGGAAACACACTCCAGGCCCTATGCCAACACCAAACCGTCGCACGGGACGGACCATAATCTATCCCTACGTCCCGTAGCGGAAAGGACCACTAGGTAAGTACAAAACCATTAAACATATATATATTGAAAAACTACTTCATAGTATAAAGTCATCCATCATCTATACTATAAAGAGGTGTTCTAAACATGTTCTAAATATCATATCGTCATCCATCGGATATTCTATAAGAACATGGGTTATAGGAAAAATAGTAATAATTCAAACTAGCCTCAGCAATCATATCATCTCATAAAGTACTTCATAAAACATAAGTATTAAATCATGCTTTTCATGTATGCATTCTATTATTAAAACATGCTTTTGAAGGGGTCCACTCACCGTACACCGATGGTGCAAAGCTGTACCAAAAAGGTATAACGGAATCACCGTTAATAATTGCACCTATTCACATAAAGGAGTACCTTTAGTCAAACTCTATTCAAACGATTGAATTTAGGAAAACGGACTTCAAAAACGAGTCCAGGACGTTGAAATTAGCCTAGGAGAGGTCTTGAACGAAACCCCAAAATGTCAACATTGACCGTTGACTGGTCAAAGTCAAAGTCAACTCTGACCATTGACCAAGTCAACAGTCATAGTCAACTGGTCAAGGTCAAAGTCAGATTAGGCTTGGATTGGGTTGGGCTGAAAGGCCTTAAGGATTTTGGGTTTTATCTAAAGCTAATGGGGTTTTGGGAAAAGGGCTGAAAGCCCCTTAACAGAAAAATGGCCCAAAGGGCCCTAAATTCCTAAAACAGAAAATAAATAAAAACCTTAAAAGGTTTTGGGTTGGACTAGAGGGCTACGGGCCCTAATCCTAATGGCCCGAAGGCCATTTGGGTCCTAAACTAATAACAAATAAATCAAAACAACTAAAACTAAAATGGGCTAAGGTTTGGGCTTAATTTCCCACACGGGCCTAAGGCCCTCTTGACATTGGAACCGGCCTGGGAGGCCTGGTCTCGCCGAGCACAACCACTGGAGCTTAAACAGCTCCGGCCGACCACCACACACAAACCTAAACCCCGATCTAGGTACCAAAACGAATAGCAAGACGAGGGGAGTAATTATATACCTTCATTTCGTCGGGGAACGGCCGGAGATGGCCGGAAAGTCCCCCGACACTCCCGAGGTCGCCGGAGATGGGCGCGCCTACACCCATGGTGGTTTCGTCCTAAAAACCTCCAAAATCATGAAATAAACTCAATTACATCACAACCCACAAGATTCAAGGACGAAATAGAGGGATTTGATACTTACCTCACCGGGAAATTACAAAATCTTGCCGGAGTTCATTTTTCAGTTTCTGGGGTCGCGGGAACGAGAGGGAGAGAGAGAGAGAGAGAGAGCAGGACGTGATGATAAAGGGTGATGGTTCTTCCTCGCACACTCGTGTGCCTCTGTGCGTGTGTGTGCTTGCGGTGCAGAGAAAAGAGAGAAGTGAGAGCCGAGAGGGAGAGACAGGAAGACAGAAAACGAAAAAGAAGAAGGAAGAAATGAGGGGTTCACCGGGGGGGACAGAGAGAAAAGTGAGGTGAGTGAAGGGGGTGCTGCCACGTGGCAGCTTGAGGGAAAGAAAGGAATCCATTTTCAGATTGGGTAGATAAAATGGGACAAAATTGATATATTTAAAATGTTTTGGGATAATTACATACATATATTTTTATAAATAGAGGGTGGGTGTTACAATCTACCCCCCTTAAAAGAATTTCGTCCCCGAAATTTAAAATCACTTACTAAACTGAAATACTCAAAAATAGGGATAAGAATATATGTATAAAGAGAAATCAAGTCAGAGTGGGTGCATCAAAGAGAATATGCCACACCGTCGCGAGCGGTTGCCAAATCCTCTATCATGCCTCCAAGCTCTTACTTTCTTCCCCATTAGTGTAAAAGTAGAAACATACTTTAATAAGATATAAGGTCGAAAACATATATTGACGTAAGGTCAAAATGAGTACGCAAAATACTATAGCGTCAAAAATAGATATGTACTAACATATAGGTCGAAAACTCAAGCTGAATTTAAAACTGAAAACAGAAATACTTCCCCCAAAACATTTATAACGACAAAAACAAATAACTAAAGTAAAGGAAGTTAAAATACTTATACTGAAAACCAAAACTGAAAATGGAAATGGGTTTCGCCCAAGAATTCGTAACTTCACGTACTCCGAGAAAAGATGTGTCTTTGGGTCGAGTCCCAAGAATAACGAATCTGTAACAATTGCCGTAGACGGATCTTCCTGCCCACTTGCTTAACGAACCCAACAAATAAGTTATCGATACAACAGTCGGTCGCCTGTGATATCGATCACACATTTGTTGTCTCGATAAGCAAGCAGTAATTTCCTGAGGGTGCACAATTTTTCACGTCGTAAATTTGATCCTCCGAATACCAGTTTACAATACTCCTCTGCTAACCAATGTTGCATGTAGAAACCCTCGTACCATGTCGCAAAAGTGCCATACTCAAACCGAACAAAATAAGAACTGTCGTCGTAAAACTCTATCCAGCACTAAGCATCCTATCCTCCTCAGTTCTTCCAAAAGTGACCAACTACTCCAGAGTTTCATCAATAAAGAACCTATTTGAAAATTGTACCGTGAGATTCAAGAGAAGTGGCTACCATGTTAGTAGTAGACCCAAAAGCTCGAACCAAGCAAGCAGAAAAAGGGAAGTCATCTTCCTCAACGTGCAGTATCTCTTGGGAACTGTTGTAGTGCTCAAACCACCTCTCCATTTTGCTTAGTTGCATATTTCTAGTCAACCAAGGTCAAAGTTGGTGGAAAGAAGAACTCGCAATTGATCATTCTAACAATCAAAGAGAGCACACACCTTTCAAGAAAAGTGTAAAGATTATCCAATTGTCGCCTCGATCGTGCTGAAGTTCCATCTCATAATGCACCAAACAGATCTACTAGAAGTGTTTCGACAACCACGTACTCACAAAAATAAGGTTCGGAAGTGAAGCAATGGAAATATGCGTTGAGATGAACACATATCGTTGGAAAATAACCGATGTGATGCCTATGAATTCTAGTAAGATGGTGATACAATATGCTGACCTTCTGTACTAAAACCTTCAACCAACTTTTACTAAAAGACCGCTCAAACCTCACGCCACGTGCTCGCCAACCGAATGATCCTGGTGCGAGATAGTGGAGAGCTGCGTTGAGGCGAACACATCACGTCATCGAAAAGGTCTACCAGAGCACGATATGATGGTTATGAATTGTAGCAAGATAATGAGTGGTGACCATTCAATTCAGCATGAAGATAATGATGCAATATGCTACTCATCTGCACCAAAATCTTTCACCGGTCTCTTACCAAAAGACGACTCAAACTTCACACCCACGAGGAACTCTTTCTGGTAAGTCTGGTAAGCTTGTCAAAATATTATACTCCTAACATTCCTGTCCAAAACGATAAGAATTGGGCGCACACTTCCGCCGAATCGATCGATCGTGAATTCCTCACTGATTGAGCGAAAAACCATGTCGAGAAGGCTAAAAGAACACTCAAGAATTTGAGAGTCAAAACAGTCCATTAAAAATGGAGTACAGGATATCGAAATTTAAACCAGAAACCATGCTGAGAACAAACTTTTTTTTTTTTTTTTTGTTCCGGCATGATTCTGTTTACATTGAGAAACAAACAAGCGAAGGAATATGAAGATGCAGAAATAGAAGTCACTGTTTATGATTATTTGGCTAATCATCACAATAAGGTCGGTTGGTTTCTTAGCCAAAAGGAAGAGGTCTAATCTTAAGAATAGTCAAGAACTGTTAATAAGATTTGACGAGGCCAAAGACATTTCGAAATTCACAATACTTTGTGAGATTTGTTTCAAAGTTCAAAAATTAAACATAGAACCTCTGAATCAACAGGATGACAAAGAAGAAAGATACAAAACAGCCTATGTATACATGCAGTGACACGATTGGCTACCTTAAAGTGATGCCTCTGAGCAAACCAAAGCTCAATGAGTCCAGAGAAGTTTAGAGTAAAGCTTGATCTTCGTACAATGATAAATATGGTAAGAGTCTCAAGCCATTACATTGAAAATTATAAGGCTAGACAGTTGGTGGACAAGAGCACTGGTCGGTTGGGCTACAAGCAAGAGGCTAAGTTCATCTATACCGAAAATTACGTGGAGAATGAACTAGGGTTTACTGCCAAGTACCAGACCCAAGTGAAATTTAAGGAGTCCGTTTATCCAAACAAGTCTGGATTTCATCATCCAAGTCCAACTATAACAACAAGAATCGCAACTCTATTTGGAAATTGATGGGAATAGCGTCTGCTACCGAGAAGTTTCCCAAGAAAAGTGTAATCTCTAGACGAAGTCAACTCTCGAAGGATTTGATGTAAAGTTGACGGTCAAAGGTTAAGGAACTTGACTTCATCGTTGGAGTAATCAAGAAGGTAATCGATAGAACAATCGCCGAGAATTGTTATAAAGATTCACCCAAATTTCTTTAGTGGTAATGAGTTCGAGAACATTGATTTTGCTCCCACCAACTACCACCTACTAACCGTCGTCACGACTATCACTTGCTCGCTTTCTCTAACACACACTTCGAAAGTTTCGAGTAATTTCTAAAGAGATAAGACTCTGTCTGCCATTCCTAGGGAATGCATGTCACAGAGTACAACACTGCTTCAGAACTCCAGTTGGTCTTAGCCAATTCGTATCGCCAAGATTTTTCTGTTTCCCAAGATTTTAATGTAAGGCCGACTCCGCCCGAAATTCCTAGGGAACACATGTTGCAGAGTGGCATGGCCATTTCAGATTTACAGCTAATCTTGCCCAAACTTCCTCAAACCGAGATTTCTAAAACATGTCGCTTCCAAGTAACACCGACTCTGCTCGTCATTCCCAGGGAACGCATGTCGTAGAGTATTGATCCGATGTTGAAAGTCGTCCAACAATCCACTTCTTCATTATTGAGGCACAATCCCGACACGAATTCTTGTATATCAACCAGAAGGTGACAATTCAAACAGAGAAAGATTCGCATAACTGTGCCGAATGCCACTAAATCCAGAAGTCCTGACATCCGAATGATGTCAAAACCGACCCCCTACTTTAGTAAGAGAAGATCCTAAGTATGCTCTGAACAAATTAGGCTCTGATACCAATCTGACACGCCCCGACCCCGATATCCCCGAATACCAGGATAGGCACGTGCTGGCCGACACCCGAGGGTGACGAAAGCTATTAATTGAGTGCAAATGTTGAAAACAAGGGATAGATCAAACTTATAAATGGTAAATAATAAGGAATATGCATTTAAGGAACGTGTTCAGAGCACACATCTAACTATAATACTAAAAGAATTAATATAAAAATTGAATGAACACAGGAGTTGGTCCTACACCGAGAGGACTCGAAGATACCGATGCGGAAGTGCCTGGATACCGGGATTGTATGCCTCGATTCTAAATCCTGAAGGGGGCGCAAAACAAACATGAGTGGACATATTTGATATAAATATAATAAAACAGTTATCAACATACTAACCCCTAGGTTTATGAAAACATATATATAATGATAAACATAGGTTTTCCGAATTCTAGCATGATGTGCAGTATCTCAAATCATAACTCATATAATAATCACTAGTGAATTGTCCGATAACCCCCAGGCCCCATGCCGGCTCCCCGTCTCTAAGCAGACAGTCAGAGGAAAATACACTTCAGGCCCCATGCCGGCTCCCTGTCCCTGTGCTAAATAGCCCGAGGAAACACACTCCAGGTCCTATGCCAACACCAAACCGTCGCCCGGGACGGACCAGAATCTATCCCTACGTCCCGTAGCGGAAATGACCACTAGGTAAGTACAAAACCATTGAATATATCAATATTGAAAAACAACTTCATAGTATAAAGTCATCCATCATCTATACTATAAAGAGGTGTTCTAAACATGTTCTAAATATCATATCGTCATCCATCAGATATTCTATAAGAACACGGGTTATAGGAAAAATAGTAATAATTCAGTCTAGCCTCAGTAAGCATGTTATCTCATAAAGTACTTCATAAAACATAAGTATTAAATCATGCTTTTCATGTATGCATTTCTATTATTAAAACATGCTTTTGAAGGGGTCCACTCACCGTACAACGATGGTGCAAAGCTGTACCAAAAAGGTATAACGGAATCACCGTTAATAATTGCACCTATTCACATAAAGGAGTACCTTTAGTCAAACTCTATTCAAACGATTGAATTTGGGAAAACGGTATAACGGAATCACCGTTAATAATTGCACCTATTCACATAAAGGAGTACCTTTAGTCAAACTCTATCCAAACGTCGAAATTAGCCTATGAGAGGTCCTGAACGAAACATCGAAAAGTCAACTCAAAAGTCAACGTTGACCGTTGACTGGTCAAAGTCAAAGTCAACTCTGACCGTTGACCAAGTCAACAGTCAGAGTCAACAGGTCAAGGTCAAAGTCAGATTAGGCTTGGATTGGGTTGGGTTGAAAGGCCTTAAGGATTTTGGGTTTTATCTAAAACTAATGGGTTTTTGGGAAAAAGGCTGAAAACCCCTTAACAGAAAAATGGCCCAAAGGGCCCTAAATTCCTAAAACAGAAAGTAAATAAAAACCTTAAAAGGTTTTGGGTTGGACTAGAGGGCTACGGGCCCTAATCCTAATGGCCCGAAGGCCTTTTGGGTCCTAAACTAATAACAAATAAATAAAAACAACTAAAACTAAAATGGGCTAAGGTTTGGGCTTAATTCCCCACACGGGCCTAAGGCCCGCTTGACATTGGAACCGGCCTGGGAGGCCTGGTCTCGCCGGAGCACAACCACCTGAGCTTCAACAGCTCCGGCCGTTCCACGACAAAAGGAAGGTTTATAATTACTCCCCTCGTCTTGCTCTTCGTTTTGGTACTTAGATCGGGGTCTAAGGTTGTGTGTGGTGGTGTTACATTGGCAACTATTTTCAATTTCCAAAAAAGTTAAAATTGAATACCAAAAAGTGAAAACTCAAGGACCAAAATTTGAAAACTAGAGAAACCAGAGAAAGTAGTTACCAAATATCTTTACTGTTACCTGAGCAGGTTGTGCTGGCTAGGTCTAGATGTGAAGTCGGCGGAGTGGTGGCTACAACTCGTGAAGAGGCGTGGTGGCTACAACCCGGGAAGAAGAAAGTTGTTTTGCTTTCTCTTCTCTTTTAAAACCCAACACGCTGTTAAAGGCTTTGACTTTAAAACCCCACGAACTCCTGTCCCCACAAACTCCTTTCTCCAGGACTCCAGAGGTTCCCGGAACCACCCGGATCCCTCTGTAAATCATGACTGTATATCCAAGTTTATATTCATTTGTAACATTTGTAATGAAGAAAATAGACGAACAAGGTTCTGCAAAGAATCATTAAAATAACTATCATTCAATCTGAATGTTATATGCTTTTGGATTTGGATGAATTTTGGTAGCATTGATCTATTAGGGAAGACCTAAAAAAATAAACGGTTGGATCGTTGAAAAATATTAATAAGTAAACCCTACAAAATATGTGTCAAACAATAATGATATTAATAACTATCATTCATTAAGTTCAGTTGACTGACTTGATTTTGAAGTCTGGCTATTTTGGAAGGCATCAAGATTTATTAACCAGCGCGGTTTAAACGAATTAAGATCCAAATGTCACGTTTCTTCGATAATTTGTGGAAGAAAGGTGTACCATATTCATCTGATCATAGAAGAAAACCTTCGGATCCAGATCGAGATGAAGCTAAATGGGCGTTTCCAGAAGAATTGTGTCGTCGGTTTTCACTCGCAGAGATCATAGCAGCAACTCAAAACTTCAATGCGAGGTTACAGATTGGCAGTACCAGAAATTTGTCATTTAAAATTAATGGCCTAATAGATAAGTTTTTGGTGTTCGATCGCCTTGAGGGTCCGAAAACAAGAAAAGACGGTGTTAATGTCGATGTTGCAGGTGTCTACAAAGGATACATCAACCTCGACGGGGTAACTTCCACGGTTGCTATCAAGCGTATTACAGGTGGACATTCATATATTCAGCAGGAACGCGAGTTCAAGGCGGAGGTGCAGCTACTGTGTCAGTTGCGCCACCCCAATTTAATCTCTCTAATCGGATTCTGCCAAGAAAATGGAGAGTGCATCATTGTTTGCAACTACATGTCCAATGGTTCCCTCTCTGACTTCCTTTTCAATCCTTATAACAATAATACGTATCCGTTGTCTTGGAAGCAACGGCTGAATATCTGCATCGGGGTGGCGCGCGGAATACACTACCTTCACGCGGGGGTTAAGCATGCAATCATCCATCGCAACCTGAAATGCGACAACATTCTATTGGATCAAAGCTTGGAGGCCAGGCTTTCTAACTTCCGGCTGTGCAAGATGGGTCCTCCTACTTTGTCAAACGCATTAATCAGATTGAACTCCAATTCCGGGGTGTCAGGTACATTCGGGTATCTTGATCCATAGTATGCTTTGTCCGGCCAGCTTACGGAAAAATCTGATGTCTTCTCATTCGGAGTGGTGTTATTCGAAATATTGTCTGCCAAACATTCGACAGAGATATCAGTGTTGGAAGCTAACCAGCTCCTGGAGTCGAGGGGTCGAAGGCAGCAAGGGGCTCCCGAGCAAAGGGTGTTGTCTGCATCGAAGAAGAAGAAAGAAGATTAAGGGTTTTAGTCTCCAACGGCTATTTTGTTTAAATGTGGGTGTAAGTGTGTGAGTGACAAGTGTACACTCCAGATTAAATCACTTAACCCCCAAATGAAGGGTTAGGATGTAATCTGGAGTAGTAAGGCTTAAATGGTTGTTAAAGTCTCTTGTCAATCATTTTTTAACAAGTATGGGTGATGGCAATGCACCATACCCTTGTAAAATCTCACCTTACTTAATCAATCAGGGTTGTTGCATTCTTTAGCACAGCCAGTATCCAACCTCCAAGCTCTCTCCATTCTCTGTCATTCTAATAAAAAGAAACTGGTTCAAACACTCAATCAAAACACAAAAACAAACAAACTTTATCATGGCCTTAGAGCTTTGTTACTGATCTAAAAAAAAAGGAGAGAAGTCTAGGCGTAATATGTGCAAATAGAGATTTCCGGGAGCACCAACGTAGTGTCTTCTACAACAACAATCAACAAACTACCCTGAAATGAAGGGATCCAGCAGTAGCAGTGAGCTAAAAGCTCCAGTCTTTGATGGGGAGAATTATGATTTTTGGAGAATAAGAATGACAACCATTTTCAAATCCTATGATCTATGGGATATGGTTCAACACGGGTATGAACTACCTGAGATGGAGATCGATGCTCTAGAGGAGGATCTCACAGAAACACAACTCAAAACACTGAAGCAGAATCGGATGGAGGATGCTAGAGCACTTGGAATCATTCAAGGTGCTGTCTCAGACACCATTTTTCCGAGGATAGCAAATGAAGAGACTGCAAAGGGAGCTTGGGAAGTTTTACAGCAAGAATACAGAGGAGACACTAAAGTTAGAAAGGTAAAACTTCAGTCCCTTAGAAGAGATTTTGAGTATACAAAAATGAGGGAAAATGAGCTGTTAAAAGACTACTTCACTAGGCTATTTGATGTTGTAAACAAGATGAAAACATATGGTGAGGAACTGCCTAATGAAAGAATTGTCCAAAAACTGTTGATTAGTTTGACTAAACCCTATGATTCAATAGTGAGTGTTATAGAAGAAACCAAAGACACTTAAACTCTCAGTGTACAAGATGTGATGGCATCCTTAAGAGCTTTTGATCAAAGGCTCGAGAGGCATGCTGACTCTGCACCTGAGAAAGCTTTTCAATCACTCAATGTTGGATCTAGTAGTCAAGCCAGTGCAAGCAATCAGAAACCACAGTGGAAGGGCAAGAGCAAGAAATGGGAACTGGTCACTGTGGTGTGGCTTCAACCTGCAATTCGCCAACACTGAGTCACCAACACTGGGTCCAAATAGGTATACCGTATGTCAGATATATGTTTGTATGAATGTGGGCCGGGTTTCCAAACAGCGGCTTTCAGTTATTTCAATTACGTAAGTGAATGTGGTCTTATCCGCGCAAAGTGGGGTATGATTACAGCTCACACTTGTTGAATTTATCGGAAAAATCATATCGGAAAAGGATTCAGTTGACTTTCTCTAACGTGAAGTCTTGACGCTGCCATTAATTTCCAAGAAAAAACCAGCCGCCAGCAGCTGGACCTGGTTAATAACTTTGGACCCTCTCTCTTGAATCTACATAATGTAAGAGGATAAGGAGGATCGCTTTGTGAGTCCATGTCTTAGATGTGTAGTGATGGGGCGTAGTGCGCAGTCTGTCTCTCGTTTCTTCTCTCTTCGGAAGAAGAAACAAAATGATTGGGCGTTTCCAGAAGAATTATGCCGTCGTTTTACACTTGCTGAGATCAGTGCAGCAACTCAATGTTTCGACCAAACCTTATGTATTGGTAGGGGTGGCTTTTGCTCAGTATTCAAAGGGCGTATTAAGGTCGATGGGGATGAGGACAGGATAAACGTCGTTGCAATCAAGCGCTTTTCCAGAGGTTCAGAGAGAGGAATGCGTGAGTTCAGGGCGGAGGTACAGCTACTGTGCCAGCTGCGCCACCCCAACCTCGTCTCTCTAATCGGATTCTGCCAAGAAAATGGAGAGTGTATCACTGTGTACGACTACATGCCCAATGGTTCCCTTCGTCATTATCTTTACGACTCCAATATTAAAAATAAAGATCCCCTTCCCTTGACTTGGAAGCAAAGGCTGAAAATTTGTATTGGGGTGGCGCGCGCAATACACTACCTCCACGCAGGGGTTAAGCATGCTGTCATCCATCGCGACGTGAAATGCTCCAACGTTCTATTGGACCAAAACTTGGTGCCCAAGCTTTCCGACTTCGGGTTGTCCAAGATGGGTCCTCCTGTCTTGTCAAATGTATTAATCAAATTAAACTCGCGGGTGTCTGGTACATTCGGGTATCTTGATCCAGAGTATGTAATGTCCGGGCAACTTACCGAAAAATCTGATGTCTTTTCATTTGGAATGGTGTTATTTGAAGTGTTGTGTGCCAAATCTGGTTCAAGAGAGATACCTGAATGTGTGGAAAGGGGTGAGACTTTCCCTGCTATGATTGATCCATTTCTAGTGGGAAAAGTAGCTCCAGATTGTTTGAGAAAATTTATGAACATCGCCGAGAGATGTGTGCGCCTTACAGGAGCTGAACGGCCCACGATGGGTGAAGTGCACGTGGAACTTGAGTGCGCACTGGAGTTGCAGGAAAGCGCAGACGCCGTCAAGCAGCTCAATGAGTTGGGGACAACTGCAAGCAGTTCTCTTGCTCCTCCTCCTGCCCATGACATGGAGGACTATTCCTACCAAGATATATCATTTTCTGAGATCAACGAAAATTTACCCCATATATATTTGCGGGAGTGGCCGTGGGATTCATTTACGGATCCGGCATGTTATGCTGATGGTATTGCTAGAGTTGATCCTAACAGGGAAGTAATAACTTAGAAGAAATATTGTGATATTCAATAATACTACTCTTGAAAGAAATAAACTTTGGTTATATCTATCCGAGGAACACTACTGATTCTTTGGTTTAATTCCTCTATATGCAAATTAAAGGTCAGAGATTCTAGCTTTGATGGCATCAATCTCAGACCCAAGTTCATTAAGGTTTGAAGCTCGGTTGAAAAAACAAGCGTACCTTTTTAGTGGATTGGAAATTGGTGTTACAATTGTGGTGTTAAAAGTCCCAATGACATCCTCGGCATCATAAGCAACTTCTCTAATCTCGGAAACCCAATTTCGAAGGCTGTCATCTTCGTCTTGCTTCTTATCGGCATCTTTCAAGAAGCATTGCATCCGCCTTAGTTCGACGCGGATCTGCTCAACGTTTTGCTTGACCCCATGTAACAAGGTGGCTTTCTCAATCAGCAGGTCCCACTACAACAAAAATAAGCACTGCACACAATAAATTATCAGTGCCCTTTGAGGTCAAAAAGCACCAACAATTGTGCCTGTAGATCAATAGCAACAATGCAGCAACTATCTTTGTGTTTGTGCCCTCTATGGGCGTTACCTTTGCTAAAAGGGCACAATACTGAGTTTTGTGCTCATGATGTCAGCACAAATAAATGGTGTTTTGTGCCTTCGTTCTGACAAAGTTGCCAGACAACCTTTTCCTGGCATGTTAGCACTAATAATGTAATTGTGCCCGCATGCATTAAATATTTAAAAAAAAAATCACAATTTGAAAAATTGAAACTGAAATTGAGGTTTTTTTTTATTTTTAATTTTCATAAAATGTACAAAGCCTACAATACATTCTCAATCTCACAAACATAGTGTAATGTTACATATTTCATCTCTAATGCAAAAAGTACTTGAAAGCAGACGTTTTTGGCATGATGCATCTTCCCCAGCAAGCCTTGCACCTCATTGAATCTCTGCTACTCCATAAACGAATTAATGAAGATGATCATTAGGAGAAGATCTTCCATTTCTGTTTAAGTATTCCTTCAAATAGTTTTTCCCTATCCTCCTACACAACAACATTAGTAAACTCAATAATTCAATGATTATAGTAATGTAAAACAAGATAATCTTAATACATAAGAATAGAACCCATCTTTGCTATTTCACAAACAAATTAATCAGACGGTCTATGTGGAATATGGACCTTTTTCTGCCACGGTTACGAAATGAAACCCAAATTCAAAGGTTATGAATCAATACCTATTAGTCGGATTCGAAATAGAAGCAGATCAACGTCAAATATCAACCATTCGTAACACACAATATATCAAATTGAAGCTGGGACTAAGAGGAGTTTGATTTTACCTAAATCGAGGCCAAAGGATGGCCGGAGGTGGCTGGAAAATGGCTTGAAAGTCACGGCCAGTTTGGGTCTCTACGAATCCATGATAGATTTGACCAAATATTTGTTATTGTTTAGGACCCAAAGGCCTTCGGGCCATTATGTTTAGGGCCTGTGGTCCGTGACCCAACCCAAAAACCTTTTAAGGTTTTATTTATTTTTCTGTTTTAGAATTAGGGCCCTTTGGGCCATTTTCTGTTAAGGGGCTTTCAGCCCATTCCCAAAACCTATTTTAACCCAAAACCTTATAATTTCTAATATCCATTTAAAACCCTAGGTTCCTACAAATCCTTTAAAACCTAAACCCATCCTATCCCAAATCCCCTATTTTATTTAATTCAAACCCAATATTTTAGAAAATCCTTTTATTCATTACTTATATATTTTTGTTCTTAGGTAAAGTTGCTAGTGGGGAAATTCTTAATCTTTACATGCGCGACTCTTCTGCTAAGGAATATTTGTGAGTGGACCCCTTCTAAAATTACATGATTTTATAGTAATTGCATAAATGATTAGCATGCCTACGAATTTTGTGAATTGATTTATATCAATCCTGTTTACTGAATTTATTGATTTCGTCTCGTGTTTTGGTGAGGAAATAATTGTTAGCCTATTTTGAGCTATATTTTAATATATTGTATTTTCTATAAAAACCATGAACTGGTAGACTATCCGATGGATGACGATAGGATGCTAGAACATGTTTTAGAAACCCCTCTTTATAGTATAGACGATGGATGACTTTATACTATGAAGTGGTTATTTATGAGAGGCGTAAATATTTGTGCGTACCTAGTAGACACTATGCCGCCTGGGGCGAGGAACTGGTGTTGGCATTTAGGCCGGGAGAAATAATCCATAATTACGGGCTGAGGGACATGGAGCAGGCATTGGGCCGGGAGTTATATTTATTCAGTGATCTTTCTAGCAGCACACCGCGTTATACGAGACGATTTATGAGACGTTTACTGTTTTGATTTCCGCGATGTTGTTCCGTGTTATGACTTTTGAGATATTTTGGCATGCTAGGATTTTTATTAAATCCATCACTTATTATGCTAGTAGTTTTCATTATTAAACTGTGGGGGTTATTACTTTGATAACTGTTTTATTATTATATATATGAACTTGATCCACTCACCTTTGTTTTGCGCCTCCATTCAGGACTTAGAATCAAGGCACCTAATCCCGGCGTGAAGGTACTTCCGCAGCAGCATATTCGGATCCTCTCGATGTAGGACTCACTTCTTTATTCATTCAATTCTATCTTAATTCTTTTTAGTGATTAGGTTTAGTTGTATGTTCTGAACACGTTCCTAAATTATTAATTCATGGTATTTTAAATTCATAACCCTTATTTATTTCTTATTCTTAGCTTTTATATCAATTAATGGCTTTTGTCACCCTCGGGTGTCGGCCAGCACGTGTCTATCCTGGTATTCGGGGAATATCAGGGTCGGGGCGTGTCAGAGGATCTCACAGAAACACAACTCAACACTGAAGCAGAATCGGGTGGAGGATGCTAGAGCACTTGGAATCATTCAAGGTGCTATCTCAGACACCATTTTTCCGAGGATAGCAAATGAAGAGACTGCAAAGGGAGCTTGGGAAGTTTTACAGCAAGAATACAGAGGAGACACTAAAGTTAGAAAGGTAAAACTTCAGTCCCTTAGAAGAGATTTTGAGTATACAAGAATGAGGGAAAATGAGCTGTTAAAAGACTACTTCACTAGGCTGTTTGATGTTGTAAACAAGATGAAAACATATGGTGAGGAACTGCCTAATGAAAGAATTGTCCAAAAACTGTTGATTAGTTTGACTAAACCCTATGATTCAATAGTGAGTGTTATAGAAGAAACCAAAGACACTGAAACTCTCAGTGTACAAGATGTGATGGCATCCTTGAGAGCTTTTGATCAAAGGCTCGAGAGGCATGCTGACTCTGCACCTGAGAAAGCTTTTCAATCACTCAATGTTGGATCTAGTAGTCAAGCCAGTGCAAGCAATCAGAAACCACAGTGGAAGGGCAAGAGCAAGAAATGGGAACTGGTCACTGTGGTGTGGCTTCAACCTGCAATTCGCCAACACTGAGTCACCAACACTGGGTCCAAATAGGTATACCGTATGTCGGATATATGTTTGTATGAATGTGGGCCGGGTTTCCAAACAGCGGCTTTCAGTTATTTCAATTACGTAAGTGAATGTGGTCTTATCCGCGCAAAGTGGGGTATGATTACAGCTCACACTTGTTGAATTTATCGGAAAAATCATATCGGAAAAGGATTCAGTTGACTTTCTCTAACGTGAAGTCTTGACGCTGCCATTAATTTCCAAGAAAAAACCAGCCGCCAGCAGCTGGACCTGGTTAATAACTTTGGACCCTCTCTCTTGAATCTACATAATGTAAGAGGATAAGGAGGATCGCTTTGTGAGTCCATGTCTTAGATGTGTAGTGATGGGGCGTAGTGCGCAGTCTGTCTCTCGTTTCTTCTCTCTTCGGAAGAAGAAACAAAATGATTGGGCGTTTCCAGAAGAATTATGCCGTCGTTTTACACTTGCTGAGATCAGTGCAGCAACTCAATGTTTCGACCAAACCTTATGTATTGGTAGGGGTGGCTTTTGCTCAGTATTCAAAGGGCGTATTAAGGTCGATGGGGATGAGGACAGGATAAACGTCGTTGCAATCAAGCGCTTTTCCAGAGGTTCAGAGAGAGGAATGCGTGAGTTCAGGGCGGAGGTACAGCTACTGTGCCAGCTGCGCCACCCCAACCTCGTCTCTCTAATCGGATTCTGCCAAGAAAATGGAGAGTGTATCACTGTGTACGACTACATGCCCAATGGTTCCCTTCGTCATTATCTTTACGACTCCAATATTAAAAATAAAGATCCCCTTCCCTTGACTTGGAAGCAAAGGCTGAAAATTTGTATTGGGGTGGCGCGCGCAATACACTACCTCCACGCAGGGGTTAAGCATGCTGTCATCCATCGCGACGTGAAATGCTCCAACGTTCTATTGGACCAAAACTTGGTGCCCAAGCTTTCCGACTTCGGGTTGTCCAAGATGGGTCCTCCTGTCTTGTCAAATGTATTAATCAAATTAAACTCGCGGGTGTCTGGTACATTCGGGTATCTTGATCCAGAGTATGTAATGTCCGGGCAACTTACCGAAAAATCTGATGTCTTTTCATTTGGAATGGTGTTATTTGAAGTGTTGTGTGCCAAATCTGGTTCAAGAGAGATACCTGAATGTGTGGAAAGGGGTGAGACTTTCCCTGCTATGATTGATCCATTTCTAGTGGGAAAAGTAGCTCCAGATTGTTTGAGAAAATTTATGAACATCGCCGAGAGATGTGTGCGCCTTACAGGAGCTGAACGGCCCACGATGGGTGAAGTGCACGTGGAACTTGAGTGCGCACTGGAGTTGCAGGAAAGCGCAGACGCCGTCAAGCAGCTCAATGAGTTGGGGACAACTGCAAGCAGTTCTCTTGCTCCTCCTCCTGCCCATGACATGGAGGACTATTCCTACCAAGATATATCATTTTCTGAGATCAACGAAAATTTACCCCATATATATTTGCGGGAGTGGCCGTGGGATTCATTTACGGATCCGGCATGTTATGCTGATGGTATTGCTAGAGTTGATCCTAACAGGGAAGTAATAACTTAGAAGAAATATTGTGATATTCAATAATACTACTCTTGAAAGAAATAAACTTTGGTTATATCTATCCGAGGAACACTACTGATTCTTTGGTTTAATTCCTCTATATGCAAATTAAAGGTCAGAGATTCTAGCTTTGATGGCATCAATCTCAGACCCAAGTTCATTAAGGTTTGAAGCTCGGTTGAAAAAACAAGCGTACCTTTTTAGTGGATTGGAAATTGGTGTTACAATTGTGGTGTTAAAAGTCCCAATGACATCCTCGGCATCATAAGCAACTTCTCTAATCTCGGAAACCCAATTTCGAAGGCTGTCATCTTCGTCTTGCTTCTTATCGGCATCTTTCAAGAAGCATTGCATCCGCCTTAGTTCGACGCGGATCTGCTCAACGTTTTGCTTGACCCCATGTAACAAGGTGGCTTTCTCAATCAGCAGGTCCCACTACAACAAAAATAAGCACTGCACACAATAAATTATCAGTGCCCTTTGAGGTCAAAAAGCACCAACAATTGTGCCTGTAGATCAATAGCAACAATGCAGCAACTATCTTTGTGTTTGTGCCCTCTATGGGCGTTACCTTTGCTAAAAGGGCACAATACTGAGTTTTGTGCTCATGATGTCAGCACAAATAAATGGTGTTTTGTGCCTTCGTTCTGACAAAGTTGCCAGACAACCTTTTCCTGGCATGTTAGCACTAATAATGTAATTGTGCCCGCATGCATTAAATATTTAAAAAAAAAATCACAATTTGAAAAATTGAAACTGAAATTGAGGTTTTTTTTTATTTTTAATTTTCATAAAATGTACAAAGCCTACAATACATTCTCAATCTCACAAACATAGTGTAATGTTACATATTTCATCTCTAATGCAAAAAGTACTTGAAAGCAGACGTTTTTGGCATGATGCATCTTCCCCAGCAAGCCTTGCACCTCATTGAATCTCTGCTACTCCATAAACGAATTAATGAAGATGATCATTAGGAGAAGATCTTCCATTTCTGTTTAAGTATTCCTTCAAATAGTTTTTCCCTATCCTCCTACACAACAACATTAGTAAACTCAATAATTCAATGATTATAGTAATGTAAAACAAGATAATCTTAATACATAAGAATAGAACCCATCTTTGCTATTTCACAAACAAATTAATCAGACGGTCTATGTGGAATATGGACCTTTTTCTGCCACGGTTACGAAATGAAACCCAAATTCAAAGGTTATGAATCAATACCTATTAGTCGGATTCGAAATAGAAGCAGATCAACGTCAAATATCAACCATTCGTAACACACAATATATCAAATTGAAGCTGGGACTAAGAGGAGTTTGATTTTACCTAAATCGAGGCCAAAGGATGGCCGGAGGTGGCTGGAAAATGGCTTGAAAGTCACGGCCAGTTTGGGTCTCTACGAATCCATGATAGATTTGACCAAATATTTGTTATTGTTTAGGACCCAAAGGCCTTCGGGCCATTATGTTTAGGGCCTGTGGTCCGTGACCCAACCCAAAAACCTTTTAAGGTTTTATTTATTTTTCTGTTTTAGAATTAGGGCCCTTTGGGCCATTTTCTGTTAAGGGGCTTTCAGCCCATTCCCAAAACCTATTTTAACCCAAAACCTTATAATTTCTAATATCCATTTAAAACCCTAGGTTCCTACAAATCCTTTAAAACCTAAACCCATCCTATCCCAAATCCCCTATTTTATTTAATTCAAACCCAATATTTTAGAAAATCCTTTTATTCATTACTTATATATTTTTGTTCTTAGGTAAAGTTGCTAGTGGGGAAATTCTTAATCTTTACATGCGCGACTCTTCTGCTAAGGAATATTTGTGAGTGGACCCCTTCTAAAATTACATGATTTTATAGTAATTGCATAAATGATTAGCATGCCTACGAATTTTGTGAATTGATTTATATCAATCCTGTTTACTGAATTTATTGATTTCGTCTCGTGTTTTGGTGAGGAAATAATTGTTAGCCTATTTTGAGCTATATTTTAATATATTGTATTTTCTATAAAAACCATGAACTGGTAGACTATCCGATGGATGACGATAGGATGCTAGAACATGTTTTAGAAACCCCTCTTTATAGTATAGACGATGGATGACTTTATACTATGAAGTGGTTATTTATGAGAGGCGTAAATATTTGTGCGTACCTAGTAGACACTATGCCGCCTGGGGCGAGGAACTGGTGTTGGCATTTAGGCCGGGAGAAATAATCCATAATTACGGGCTGAGGGACATGGAGCAGGCATTGGGCCGGGAGTTATATTTATTCAGTGATCTTTCTAGCAGCACACCGCGTTATACGAGACGATTTATGAGACGTTTACTGTTTTGATTTCCGCGATGTTGTTCCGTGTTATGACTTTTGAGATATTTTGGCATGCTAGGATTTTTATTAAATCCATCACTTATTATGCTAGTAGTTTTCATTATTAAACTGTGGGGGTTATTACTTTGATAACTGTTTTATTATTATATATATGAACTTGATCCACTCACCTTTGTTTTGCGCCTCCATTCAGGACTTAGAATCAAGGCACCTAATCCCGGCGTGAAGGTACTTCCGCAGCAGCATATTCGGATCCTCTCGATGTAGGACTCACTTCTTTATTCATTCAATTCTATCTTAATTCTTTTTAGTGATTAGGTTTAGTTGTATGTTCTGAACACGTTCCTAAATTATTAATTCATGGTATTTTAAATTCATAACCCTTATTTATTTCTTATTCTTAGCTTTTATATCAATTAATGGCTTTTGTCACCCTCGGGTGTCGGCCAGCACGTGTCTATCCTGGTATTCGGGGAATATCAGGGTCGGGGCGTGTCAGAGGATCTCACAGAAACACAACTCAACACTGAAGCAGAATCGGGTGGAGGATGCTAGAGCACTTGGAATCATTCAAGGTGCTATCTCAGACACCATTTTTCCGAGGATAGCAAATGAAGAGACTGCAAAGGGAGCTTGGGAAGTTTTACAGCAAGAATACAGAGGAGACACTAAAGTTAGAAAGGTAAAACTTCAGTCCCTTAGAAGAGATTTTGAGTATACAAGAATGAGGGAAAATGAGCTGTTAAAAGACTACTTCACTAGGCTGTTTGATGTTGTAAACAAGATGAAAACATATGGTGAGGAACTGCCTAATGAAAGAATTGTCCAAAAACTGTTGATTAGTTTGACTAAACCCTATGATTCAATAGTGAGTGTTATAGAAGAAACCAAAGACACTGAAACTCTCAGTGTACAAGATGTGATGGCATCCTTGAGAGCTTTTGATCAAAGGCTCGAGAGGCATGCTGACTCTGCACCTGAGAAAGCTTTTCAATCACTCAATGTTGGATCTAGTAGTCAAGCCAGTGCAAGCAATCAGAAACCACAGTGGAAGGGCAAGAGCAAGAAATGGGAACTGGTCACTGTGGTGTGGCTTCAACCTGCAATTCGCCAACACTGAGTCACCAACACTGGGTCCAAATAGGTATACCGTATGTCGGATATATGTTTGTATGAATGTGGGCCGGGTTTCCAAACAGCGGCTTTCAGTTATTTCAATTACGTAAGTGAATGTGGTCTTATCCGCGCAAAGTGGGGTATGATTACAGCTCACACTTGTTGAATTTATCGGAAAAATCATATCGGAAAAGGATTCAGTTGACTTTCTCTAACGTGAAGTCTTGACGCTGCCATTAATTTCCAAGAAAAAACCAGCCGCCAGCAGCTGGACCTGGTTAATAACTTTGGACCCTCTCTCTTGAATCTACATAATGTAAGAGGATAAGGAGGATCGCTTTGTGAGTCCATGTCTTAGATGTGTAGTGATGGGGCGTAGTGCGCAGTCTGTCTCTCGTTTCTTCTCTCTTCGGAAGAAGAAACAAAATGATTGGGCGTTTCCAGAAGAATTATGCCGTCGTTTTACACTTGCTGAGATCAGTGCAGCAACTCAATGTTTCGACCAAACCTTATGTATTGGTAGGGGTGGCTTTTGCTCAGTATTCAAAGGGCGTATTAAGGTCGATGGGGATGAGGACAGGATAAACGTCGTTGCAATCAAGCGCTTTTCCAGAGGTTCAGAGAGAGGAATGCGTGAGTTCAGGGCGGAGGTACAGCTACTGTGCCAGCTGCGCCACCCCAACCTCGTCTCTCTAATCGGATTCTGCCAAGAAAATGGAGAGTGTATCACTGTGTACGACTACATGCCCAATGGTTCCCTTCGTCATTATCTTTACGACTCCAATATTAAAAATAAAGATCCCCTTCCCTTGACTTGGAAGCAAAGGCTGAAAATTTGTATTGGGGTGGCGCGCGCAATACACTACCTCCACGCAGGGGTTAAGCATGCTGTCATCCATCGCGACGTGAAATGCTCCAACGTTCTATTGGACCAAAACTTGGTGCCCAAGCTTTCCGACTTCGGGTTGTCCAAGATGGGTCCTCCTGTCTTGTCAAATGTATTAATCAAATTAAACTCGCGGGTGTCTGGTACATTCGGGTATCTTGATCCAGAGTATGTAATGTCCGGGCAACTTACCGAAAAATCTGATGTCTTTTCATTTGGAATGGTGTTATTTGAAGTGTTGTGTGCCAAATCTGGTTCAAGAGAGATACCTGAATGTGTGGAAAGGGGTGAGACTTTCCCTGCTATGATTGATCCATTTCTAGTGGGAAAAGTAGCTCCAGATTGTTTGAGAAAATTTATGAACATCGCCGAGAGATGTGTGCGCCTTACAGGAGCTGAACGGCCCACGATGGGTGAAGTGCACGTGGAACTTGAGTGCGCACTGGAGTTGCAGGAAAGCGCAGACGCCGTCAAGCAGCTCAATGAGTTGGGGACAACTGCAAGCAGTTCTCTTGCTCCTCCTCCTGCCCATGACATGGAGGACTATTCCTACCAAGATATATCATTTTCTGAGATCAACGAAAATTTACCCCATATATATTTGCGGGAGTGGCCGTGGGATTCATTTACGGATCCGGCATGTTATGCTGATGGTATTGCTAGAGTTGATCCTAACAGGGAAGTAATTACTTAGAAGAAATATTGTGATATGCAACAATATTACTATTGAAAGAAATAAACTTTGGTTACATCTATCCGAGGAACACTACCGATTCTTTGGTTTAATTCCCCTCTATGCAAATTAAAGGTTTGAGATTCTAGCTTTGATGGCATCAATCTCAGACCCAATTTCATTAAGGTTTGAAGCTCGGTTGAAAAAACAAGCGTTCCTTTTTAGCGGATTGGAATTTGGTGTTGCAATTGTGGTGGTAAAAGTCCCAATGACAACCTCGGCATCATAAGCAACTTCTCTAATCTCGGCAGCCCAATCTCGAAGGCTATCATCTTCGTCTTGCCTCTTATCGGCGCCATCTTTCAAGAAGCATTGCATCCGCCTTAGTTCGACGCGGATCTGCTCAACGTTTTGCTTGACCCCATGTAACAAGGTGGCTTTCTCAATCAGCAGGTCCCCAAGTCTTTCAACAACAAATGATACCACAAACTTCTCCATGCTTTGTGCTTGCTAGCTACTTCCTGATGCTCAAAATTACGGCCAAGGATCTGCTGTCCCCAATTTCATGTCTCCTTGGTGTCTCTTTATTAATTTTTTGACATGTGTTTCCACTTAACTCTGATATTAACACCGTTAATTATTATATATAACTAATTGAAAAAAAAAAAACCACAGAATTACAAAAAAAAAAAAGAACAGTCAAATAAACACCGACAACCACACCCAAAAACGAACAGTCAAATAAAGTCTGCCTCCTCGTCGTCGTCAAAGCCCCTGATTTTCAGAACCTTTTCCTTCCCTTGCACGACCACCTTCAATGTCTTAATCTTGTCCGGGATTCTTCTCAAACCGCTTCAAATCGCGGCTGCGATTGGAGGTCAATCTGCTGCCATATAGGATTACACTTGGGCGTGAACTAATTAGGACTCCCCATTAAACAATGATTTGCGGCCATATAAGGATTAAACATCAATTTGCAGCCATAGAAGGATTAAAAATCGATTTGCTGCCATTTACCTATTAATACGAAGAGCTGATCGAACTGCGATTTGGGCGTGAACGGCCTGATGGAGGAGAAGAGGCCCGGTCGCAGGGGATTTGGGCGTGAATGGCGATTTCTGCAATTCTTTAGTTTTTTTTTTAATATAGTTATATATAAATTGTTAGCGGTGTTAATTTTAGAATCAAGTGAGGAGACACATGTTAAAAAACTAATAAATAGACATAAAGAAGACATGAAATTGGGGACAGCAGATCCTTGGTCCAAAATTACAGCATAACAAAGGTTAATTTTACACAAAAAAAAAAAAAAAAGTCTCATTCAGTAGGTAACTAGAAATTAGGCCCGTGCGTTGCCACGAGAACCAGCTGTTTCAGGTGTAATCGGATGAATAAAACACATTTAAGTTGAATAAATTTAACACAATTATAAACAAACAAAGGGATACATAAGTGAATGAGGTCAATAAGATAAGCAGTTTTGCTTTTATATACATTCAAGTGAGTTGGCATATAAACACATTGTATAATGGGTGGGAAGAAACTGAACGTCTTTGATTAAAAAGGGATGGTTTCCAAAAAAGTTATGTTTCTTTCCTTAAGAAACAGAAGAAACATTTAGTTGACACATATAATATGTGTCATGCAGTGCAGACAACCATTTCAACAGGTAATTAAAAATAGAAAGTGTTGAGGACTTGTTCAAGTAGCTAATTTTGTAACCACAACTGTTCAAAGGCAAAAATAAGCAGGTTTGTTTCCATACGAAACTGAAGAAACAGAAGCAACCTGCAGTTTACACATATTTTGCCCCTGCAGTTAAGACGGCAAAATATATGCCCTACAGTCTACATACCTCACTTGTGCAACATATGCCTTACACAGGAAAAACATAAAAAATCGAATACAAATTTGTAAATTATGGACGGATTTTGTTTTACATTTTTATAATCAAATCAACCTGCAGATAAAAGTTATATTCAAGTTTATACCAAATTCATATAACATTTCCAAGTAAATTCATACAGAATTCGTTTAACGATAAACAAAAAATTTAGCAAGTTGGGCTAAAATACTGCAATTGCTCAAAGTCGAAAAAGAGGGGAAAAAAGGTAGTCAGCTTAGCATAATATACAAATTTTCAAGCTTTAAATTGCCTTGTTTGCAAATCAGTATTCCGTTATGCATATAACTATTGAACTTATTATTTGAATCCAAAGCGGAAAAGTCAGGAAGACATTCACAAAATCAAATCAAACGCACCAAATATCACATCAAAGAATAAATTATATAAATTGACAGATTGAAAGAAACTCAGTAGAGATTAGAAAGAGAAAGAGAGACCGAAGGAACTGGGAAAGTGAAGAGAGACATAGTTGTAGAGGTTAACGAAGGATGCCATTGCCAAGAAATCAAGCTTGAATAATTAACATTTATTGTTACAGATGATTAACTCTAAGGTCTCTCAATATCTGTGATCAAATGCATGTAAAAGGTTAAATGAGTAATTTAGCTTGTTGATTTTTCGTCAGCCACCAGTGCAAATTTCATCCGAATTCTCTCATATGCTTTGTAAATCTACCAGGATTGGTAAAAAGTTAAATAATAAAATCAGGGATTAAACTTAGTTACTATAATATGTTCATGTATTATAAATTATTAATACATGCAAGTGAAGAATGGTTCCATTGTAGACTGAAATGCAAAGAGGGCAAAAGATTGCATAATTGGAAGGAAGAGCTTCAAGATGAGAATTGAATTGATCAGCAAAATATCGCATATACTGAGATGGAAATTGTAAGGAATGTGGATGTACAAATCACATGAGAATTGACTTAACTGATAAGTGCACAGTAACCAAAACCCTAAAAAATTATAATATGCAAACAGAAAAATCTAAAAAACCAAGGAGATGGGAAAAGGAGGATGAATCATTATTTAACTGAAGAATACAATTCATAGAACAATAATTAGTACATAAAACGAAAGCAGCAATGTAAAAGTCATGTGGCTACCTGAATTCTGAGGGCTAAGGACGATAGCTTAATAGCACCAAGTTCCATTCTCAGTCAGAGTTTGGAAACTGAATTCACGACTCTTCTGGGTTCCTATTAACAAACATAACACGGCGGACCAAATTAAAAACAACTTTAAACCGAAAATTAAAATCTAAGTTGTTCTAGTTCTTTTTGTAAGAATTCTCATAACCCTGAACAAAGAGAAAATTTTACCGTGAGCTTGGAGCTTATAGGGGTCACATTCTCCTTGCTCTGCAATCACACATCACAAAATTCGAAGTTGAAAACTTTTTAAAAATATATATAGCAACTTGTCCTACCAACCTGACTTTAAAATACAACTTCACTAAAACTTTTAGCTGGTTGTGGTTTCTTACATTACAAAAATGATATATAATGTAAAATAATGAACTTGATTCTCCATGGAGGGGTATGTGTATCTTTTCGAACATCTATAGCAGACAAAATGGAAAGGTACAGAGCATTAAACAATTATCTACACCTAAACAATGGTCTAAAAATAAAACCTAATACAAAATTGCAGCTGCTAGTGGTTGAGATTGAAACAGAGAGGTAAAACATACTGATGCTAAATTTGATTTTAAAGATTGGTAACAATCATGGAACGATGCTGGATATGATTATATCCCAATGACAAAGTTACTTTTATAATTATTTATTGGCTAACATTGCATTCATGGTATAGTTAAAGGCTCTATACGTTTTTAGCACCAATTAAGTTTGGTTCCAATGCGTACAGAATGAAAATAAAATGTTGGGGTTAACATTGAACAGTTTAAAGATTAAACTGGTTAGACGGTCTTATTAAGGACAGGTCGTATTGATGACCAAGAAAACTCTGGAGAAGAAGCAAGCTTCAACGCTCCCCGTGGTTTAGTAAAAAGGAGGGGAGATTTTATCTGGGTCATTTCATTCATCATGAACTTAATAGGTGATCAAATTATCCAACGAAAGATTTAAAACTAAGGACAAAGGGTTGCACAAAAGTGAAAGAGAAGCGGATAAAAGCGAAAAAAAATAGAAAAAAAAAGGCAGGCAACAACAAAAGTAACAGAAAACTAACAACGCAAAATACTTGATACATTGAAAAGTAAATGTCTAAACGGATTATATACCTTCAATAAACACCGTGCTTCTTGAAAGTGAAGAAGAACGAAATGAGACAGTGATATTAACCATCTGATTACAGAGACAAAATCTGCAGGATCACAAAAGGAGAATTTAAATGTAGAATTTATCTGTAAATCAAAAACTCCAAAAAGAAAAATAATAAATAAAAAAATGAGGTGCATCAAGAAAAGAAACCTTACCAAGCTCAAAGCCCTAATGTCTAATCTAAATTAGAGAACACTAACCCAGAAGACAAAGTACTACACATTTCTTAGTAAATTACTTTGTGGTGGAGGCTATATATATAAGTGATAATTTCAGTAACTTGTTGCTGAACCTTCGTTTATCAAAACATAATAAAGTACATAGAAAAAGCATCGTTAAATCTTCCCAACTATAAAGTACCTGAACATTTTTTTCACTCACACCAGGGACACCACAAAGTAAAGGAACTAATAGCCCAACTAATTGGTTAATGTCTTGTAAACCTTCCACTTGTTGTTTATATGAGGATATGGCTGCACCAAAAATAAATATAGTTAAAATAAATTCAACCAATATGGCATGGAAACCATGGGAATTAATCATATGAACCGACTCAATTGACCGAAAAACACAACACAAAACGCATCAAACCATCAAGAAAACATAACCAAATTGATGTCCAAAGTCTAGGGTAAACAACACACACAGAGACTTGAAGTGGCAGATATTTGATGTTGTATGAACAATTATAAAAATCTTTTGCTGAAATAGCAAAATCAACACTACCAACATGAATTTTGACACGAAAAATATCTCACATGCCCTGTCTTAATCACAATTAAGGGAACATTAAGCATCTTAATTAGTTTACAAAATTAATATCAAAAGTCACATTTCAGCAGCAATTAATAGCAGAAATCAGAGTTTAGTGGCAGGGGACCAAAAGAATCTCAGTAAAAATGAAACAATTCCAAACAAATAGAAAGAACTCGAGAAAATTCACCAAAAAAAAAAAAAAAACTGGAGAAACAATTTCAAACAAATCTTTAAAAAGCAACCGCACCCGTTGCTCACTGTCTCTCTCCCCAATTCCCACTTCTCCATACATCTATCTCTTTCTATCAGCTTGCAATCATGTAAACTTGTACCACGGAAAATGTGAATCAAAGTAAAACATTTGGAAAGCATTAACGCTTCAATAATTCAAGGAACTTGGCTAAAATACCGTGATACAATCATTAATCTGCCGATGCACCAAGAATGTTGAATAGTTATAATTCTCTAATGTGATGTCTAGAGGAGGGACTTTAAAGTACAGAGGGATTTTAGATTCGGTTGTTAAAAATGTACAACAAAAACATTAGACTAAATCTATGAAGCTGCTATTAGAAGAGAATGGAAGTTCTTCTAAAGTCAGATTCTAGTTTTTAATCCTGTAATGATTTCGATCACTGGGCAAAACTGATTTTCTAATACATGATGGACTTGTTATTTCTCTCCTGAGTCATGTTTTCTAAATTTTTTTTCTTCTAAAGTTTTGGCTGATCATCCAAATTGCAACGACATTCAACCTTTGGGACTTGTGTAAATTTGGGGCAAAAAAAAAAAAAAAAACAACCAATATACCATGGCTTGTCATTTTTCAACCTATCCAATTGAAAGTAGCACATCTCTAATTCAACATATCCAATTCATATCAGCACACATCCAAATTCCAGTTCAATAAACCACATATCCAAATCAATTCAAACTAAATACCTAATATTCAATCACATATCCAATTCAAACAACATGGCCAATATTCAAGAACATGTCCAATCTTTAAGCACATTTACAAAACAGATTTAGAACACTATAAAATCCTCTTAGTAGCAGAACATAAACATCAAAATCCAACAGAAAGACAAAGCAGCATACCAATTCTCTATCTTGTATGCTGTTTTCAGGTGGATCTTCCTAACTCGTCCCAAAAAACCGTGCATATAGTTCACCTGCAAGCATCATCCCACAGCCAAAAATTAGAGAGAACCAAGGAATACATAAGGAACCATGAAATGGGAAAAAAAATCAACCAACAGAGGAATGAGAAGCAAACACCAGAAAATTTTAAAGAAGCACAGAAATGAGCACAGCGAAACCCAAAAATTCGAATGATGGTTCTAACAAAGCAAACGGAAAACAAAACAATAAACAAAGCTAAAATTTTCTACACACACAAAAAGTAGTGCTAGGGCTCAGTGAGAGAGAAGGTAGTGCTAAAGGCACTATTTGTCAGGCAATCATATAATAGCCACAAAAACAACGCTAAAATTTTCTACACATACAAAAAGAAATTGACACAATTTAACCAAATGTAATTTCAGCAGAGGGACAAAAAAAACCTAAATAGAACAGAAACAAAATCTCAAAATCCAAGTAAAACGAAGAACAAAAATCACATGACAAAAATTAATATAAAAAAAAAACCCAACATGCATGAAAGACAAATAATCGGTGAAAGCAAGGAAATCCATTTGCAAAGAAGGTTTTTGTTTGAAAACCTCAACAACTGGATCTTGTTAAGAGCAAGGCGAGGAGCAAAACCAAGCAAGAGAAAATTGAGCCAATACATATACAAAAGGGGCAAGTAAAAGAGTCCATGAATTTCCAGTGTACCAAGTTAGTAAAAATGTACTCCAACATGACCAGGTCAAAAGGAGTTTCCTTCACTCTCAATATGGTTTATCAAAAGTAGTGTCTCATTTTCTCCAGGCCAAACATGTAGGACAACACCAATCACAACTACAAATACTAACAATTGTGCAAAAGAATTATAAAAACACTCATGTACCATATAAGAACAAACCTCACAATTGGTCTTAAGAACTGTTTTTCCAAAGAGACCCACTACAATGCGATCTGAAAGAAAACAAAACATGAATAATATCAAAGTAAAATCTACGACAGGTGATGAACAAAATACAAAGCTGTCAGCTTTAATTTAATTATTATCAAATATTGAGGGAAATTAACAACTACCCAGAAATGTTTGCTCAAAATTAATTGATAATATGAATAATTTAATTACACAACATTTACAAAACCCAAAGTTCTTTAGCTTAATTTGATCTTACCATTTAATTGGAAGAAGTAAAAAATTACACATAAATGTTTGCACACAATTAATTGATGAAACAACCAATTAGGCAATCAAAAATTTCAGATGAAGAAATCATGCCAATGGGTTTTCATTAATTTCGATATCGAAGTTTAACTTTGTGAGTCGCTCCAAATCGTTCTCCTGCCAAAAACAGAAACAAACCCCCAAAATAAGGAGCTCTGTTGGTTCCCAAATATTAACAACTGTTTCACGTGTACCTTTCATCAAACAGGTGGTGATCGCTGCTACTAAGCAGGATTGAAGATTGAGTATCTCATTATTATCGGAATTAGAAGTCATCTTCCAGACGAAATCAAATACTCAGGAATAGGCAATCAAACTAATGGTGTAGTGAAGAAAATAAAACACAACCTACTACTCCCTCTCTCTCTCTCTCTCTGTGCAAAGGCGGCATGGCTCTCATTCACCAAACCCTCATCGAATGACAGCCACCTAGACCCATCCCAATCTGTCCCAAACCCATAGGACAAAATTAACCTTCCTAACTTAGCATCCAGACCGCTTCGGATCTAAAAACTTTTGGCACAGAGAGTGCACATGCATAATTAAACTTCACAGATCTAGTGCATGCAGCCGTACATCAGTAAAGAGAGCCAGAGATTATTACATTTTACCTTGGGTCCGAGATCCTTAAGTCGTGTGCTCTCCATTTTCCAAAAGGACCTGAGTGTTGCAGTAGCGTCCTCCAAAGAAATCACAGATACATTAGCTGGCACAGAGAATAGACACATTTTTTTGTTTCAGACCGCAGATCCAAGAACCACACTTATTTCACTGATTTTTAGTTATGGACAGAAAAGCGAAGCAAGGGATTGGATGTTTACCTTTGGAATTTTGTGCTCTCTAATGAGAGAGAAGGGAACCCAGAATGAAAAACAAACCAAAGGGCAAACAAATAAATCGACGCCCAGAAAATCCCCCAATCGATTTAAAAAAAAAAAAAAACCAAAAACCATGCTGCCTAAATTCGTGTTATAGCAACCCTAAATTCAAAAAATTTCTCTAGGTTTCCATATTTTCTCATCCAACAAACCACAAATTCATATAAAATCGGAAAAGTAAAATTACCAACAGTGGGGCTCGTATGAGGGCGTTCCTCCGCCTGCAATGGCGTCGAGATTGCTTTCTGCAGCAAGGATTACACAGGAAGTCAGTAAAATTCATCGACATCTGCAAGAAAACAAAACCACCGAAAGTCAGAGATTTCCAAAACCGAAAAGAAATGAGAGAGAGAGAAAGATTGGAGTATCGTAAGTGTATAAACATATTGGAAAAACAATTGCAGGGCAATTACTACAATATGAATCAAAATTCCACTGTTTATTACACAGTGCTTTGGAAATGTGTAAGTAGAGAAAGAATTGGAGTTCTTACAGAGTGTTGGCGAACTGAATATTAGCTTCGAGCGCCTTGAGAGATTCATTGAAGGACTTCATTCAACGTTTATCAAATGCCAGTAAATTCTGTAATGTACATAGAAAAATCCAGAAATATTAGAGATGAACAAAAATAAGTGAATCAGACGACTGTAATTTTGAAATATCATCTATTTGCTAATACGACATTTTTCCATCAAAATAACATAAACCCCAAAGAAAAAATGGAAATTGGGAACGACCCATAATCTGAAAATTTACAAATATTAACAGAAACGGATGAAATATGAGAGAAAGAATTGGAGTTCTTACAAAGTGTTGATGAAGTTTTAGAGAAATAATTCGATTTTCCTGATCGTTTTTACTCTTTTCTCATCCCTCCCATCAAAAATCCTAAACACTCATCACTCCACCCACCTCAAATCCTCTCTCTCTGAAAATAGCAAAAATATATAACCCTTTCTCTCTCTGTAATCTGAAGAAAAATCTGATCAAAATTTATAAAATTGGTTTTTGGTTTGGGAAGGTGTAGACAGTTAGAAGGGAATTTGTAGAAAGAAGAATGGTAACGTTTTCAGTAGTTGGGAAGCAAAGCCATATATGTAGCTCGGTTCGTTTAGAACCAACGATCATCCACACAAAACTTTGACTTACACAAAAACCGATTCAATAAACCAAAACAGATACCCAAAATTATAACCAAACAATCAAAACCCACAATAAAAAAACCATACAACAACAATGCTTTCACAGAAAAATCTCTAAAAAAACCCCACAAACCCCCAAAAAAAAATCAATCTGATTACCTCGCCCCTCTCCCTCCCATCAGTCCCCTCCAAATCCATGGCAATTGTGCACGGCTCACTGCCAACACACTTGGCAATCCAAATACTCTTTGTAGTTTGGCTCCTAAAACAAATCCACAAAATCAGATAGTCCTCTCCCCCAAAAAAGCACTTATTCCAAAAGCAAAAAAAAAAAACCAAAATTGACTACACAATCAATTCCAAACTCAGAAACTAACCTTCCACTGTAAGCATCCATCTCCCTAAACTTAGTCCGAAACAAATGATTTAACAAAGTGCTTTTCCCTGCAAAATCAAAAGCCATAAGCACCAAAACCAAAGTCACCAAAAATCTCAAAACTCAACCAAATCGAACAAAGTTTCAAACTTTTACCGCTGCTCTGCGGACCCATGACTGCAACAACCGCATAGGAGAGTCCGCACTCGGTAAGCTTCACCTCCTTCACGAACCTGTCGAGCCCATCTGCGTTAAATTCTCCATCGCTATTGATAAGTAAATTTAAGAAAACATCAAAACCCCTGGAAAAAAAAAACAAATTCTTTCAGAAAAACCAAAGAAATTCACTCAGGTAATCAATCAATTAAGTACCTAATTCTCCTGGATGTCTTGAATAAATATAACACTCCAATATAAATTAACTACCCAATAGTAATTTTTCCTGTTTCTTTCTTCTTATTCTCGGGAAAGAAACATACCCCAAAACAAATAATTGAAGAAAACATACAGAAATTATTGGGGAGGAGTAACATACAATCTGCTGGGTTCTTCTTCGCTTTGCAGATAAGAGGTGGTGGCTTCTCATCGAGTTCATGTATGCCCGGAGTGAGATGGTGAGCGGGCGTGAGAGAATAGGGCAGTGAGAGAGAGTCGGGAGAGAAAAAGAGGGAAAGAAATGGGGATGGAAACAGACGGAAATGTAGTCGAACAATCCACGATGACTGACGCGTGGGCGCTCTTTCACTGTGCAAAATCGAGGATCCCCACTCCTCCCTCTCCCTCTTTCTCTCTCGTTGTCTCCCTCTCCCTCTGTCTGTCTATCTCGATCCCAGAGCGGCCTGACCTCCCATCCCCGAAACCCTCGCCGAACGAAGAATAAAGAGGCGGTGGCAATTTTGTAAATAATTCAAAATCCATCCCAAGCCACTGTTCATTTCTACAGTGCCATTCCAAACCTTACTTTAGACTAAGAGCAAGTCCACCTCTAAGGACTTTGTGCCAGCACCCAGCGCATTTATCCACTCAATTGAACAGTAATAGACCCCAGTGAACAGTAATAGGTCAAAGCATCTCCACCCCTAAAAATACGCTGGCACCCAGTCTATCTAATATTATATTATTTTATTCATATTAATTAATATTTTATCATTTATTTTATTTTTTATTTTTTCTTCTTTCTTCCTTTCCCTCTTCGATCCTTTCTTTCTCTCTCTCTCTCTCTCTCTCTCCCTCTCTCTTTTCCAGCTCACTCCCGTGACCTCTCCTTCTCATTCCTCTTCAAAACCTTCCATTTCTGCACGCCATCCACCCCTGCATCTCCGACGCCGTCGACGCCGTCCTCCTGCATCTCTGACGCCGTCCTCCTGCATCTCCACACCTCCGACGCCGTCGTTTCGTCCTCCCGTCGTTCTCCCTCCGTGGTTCCTTCCCTCCCGACATCCTCTCCCGCCTCGACCAGCTCCGCTCCTCAGCCTCCACAACAACTCCCTCTCTGACGTCATATGCCCTCCGACGTCACACTGACGTCAGATAGGCCGGTCCCAAGGTCTGTCGATTTTAGGCCGGCCTGTGGGCTGGGTGCCAGTCGATTTCACAGGCTGGAGTGAATTGACAGGGTGCCAGCCTGGTTTTTTGACTGGGTGCTGGGCTCTCTTCTTCCTGGTGGACTTGCTCTAAAGTAACAAAAAAAAAAGCCCAGCCGAAACCTTAAAGCAATGGCATGTCCGTAAATAAAGTGAAATTCAGGTACAATGAACAGTAAGGAACAGTGCCAATTGCAATGCTTTCTTTAGACTAAAGTAATTATTGGCAAGTTTCTCTCCTCTTGTTGGGAGGCGGTGATGGTCCAATTATCCAATATGGCGTGCGTGACTGGAAATATTTTGATGTGAATGTGGGGCTGTCGTATCATCACATAAATATATAATATCCACACAACCGTTCGATTATTTCCAGTTCAGTACATTGATATGTAATACATACGGGTTAGGATTGATGCACACCCATTTTTTTACACCCATTTTCACAAACATTTTTGTAGGATACATTCCGTAACTTTTTTCGAGGATCTGAACCGTGTATATTTCTATTCATCATTCATAAATCGTCATTTAAAAAAAAATAGATCAATCCAAAACCTTTAAGATATTCATTTGTAATGAAAAAAATAGATGAACAAGGTTTTGCAAAGAAACATTAAAATAACTATCATTCAATTTGAATGTTATATGGTTTTGGATTTAAATGAATTTTGATAGCATTGATCTATTAGGGAAGACCTAAAAAAATAAACGGTTGGATCGTTGAAATATATTACTAAGTAAACCCTACAAAATATGTGTCAAACAATAATGAGTGTCCCCAATAGCCCCATATATATATGTATATAAATATCATTAATTTCAGTTGACTGACTTGATTTTAAGTCTGGCTATTTGGGAAGGCATCAAGATTTATTAACCAGCGCGGTTTAAACGAATTAAGATCCATATGTCACGTTTCTTCAATAATTTGTGGAAATAGCCTCAGTGTACATTAATATTTGAGAGCATCGCGTGAGGCCATATATATTTATTGGTGCACACTCAATTTTTAACACACTTATTCATAAACACTTTGTAGGACACACTCTATAACTCTTTTCAATGATATGAACCGTCTATATTTTAATTTATCATTCATAGATCATCCTTAAAAAAAAAATCAATAAAAAACTATTAAGACATTCATTTGTAATAAATAAAATGAACGAACAAGGTTTTGCAAAGAAACATTAAAATAACTATCATTCAATCCGATGGTTATATGGTTTTGAATTTGAATGAATTTTGGTAGCATTACTCTATGAGGTAAGACCTAAAAGATAAACGGTTGAATTGTTAAAATACATTACTAAATGTGGCCTACAAACTCTAGCAAAACAATAATGAGTGTCCCCAGTCGTAGCCCCATATATATATATCAAGACCAGTTCAGTTGATTGACTTGGTTTTGAAGTCTTCTATTTTGGAAGGCATCAAAGACTTATTAACGCGTTTTAAACGAATTAATTAAGATCCATATTATTTCTATTTTATAGATTATGGGGTTTCGTAGTAGTACTTCATAGTAAGGTATGTCACGTTTTTTCAATAATTTGCGGAAGAAAGGTGCACATTCATCCGATCATAGAGGAAAACCTAAGGATAGAGATCGAGATGAAGCTAAATGGGCGTTTCCAGAAGAATTGTGTCGTCGGTTTTCACTCGCGGAGATCATAGCAGCAACTCAAAACTTCAACGCTAGGTTACGGATTGGCAGTACCAGAAATCTGTCATTTAAAATTAATGGCCTCATAGATAAGTTTGTGGTGTTTGATCGCCTTGAGGGTCCGGAAACAAGAAAAGACGGTATTAATGTTGGTGCTGCAGTTGCCTACAAAGGATACATCAACCTTGACGGGGTAACTTCCACGGTTGCTATCAAGCGTATTACCGGTGCACATTCTGATATTCAGCAGGGACGCGAGTTCAAGACGGAGGTGCAGCTACTGTGTCAGCTGCGCCACCCAAATTTAAACTCTCTAATCGGATTCTGCCAAGAAAAGGGAGAGTGCATCATTGTTTGCAACTACATGTCCAATGGTACCCTCTCTGACTTCCTTTTCAATCCTTATAACAATAATAGGTATCCGTTGTCTTGGAAGCAACGGCTGAATATCTGCATCGGGGTGGCGCGTGGAATACACTACCTTCACGCGGGGGTTAAGCATGCAGTCATCCACCGCAACCTGAAATGCGACAATATTCTATTGGATCAAAGCTTGGAGGCCAAGCTTTCTAACTTCCGGCTGTCCAAGATGGGTCCTCCTACTTTGTCAAACGCATTAATCAGATTGAACTCCAATTCCGGGGTGTCAGGTACATTCGGGTATCTTGATCCAGAGTATGCTTTGTCCGGCCAGCTTACGGAAAAATCTGATGTCTTCTCATTCGGAGTGGTGTTATTCGAAATATTGTCTGCCAAACATTCGAAAGAGATACCAGGAATACACATGACTCTCCCAGCTGATACTCTGGATCCATCTCTCATGGGAACAATAGCTCCGGATTGTTTGATAAAATATTTGGACATCATCCAAAGATGCGTCCGCCCTACGGGAGCCCAACGGCCAACGATGGGTGAAGTGGAGGTGGAACTTGAGCGTGCGGTGGAGCTGCAGGAGAGAGCAGATGCCGAAAAGGAGTTGAGGACAACTAGCACTCCTCTTGGTGGTCCTGCTGACTGTGCCTACGATTATCAAGGGATATCAGTTTCCGAAATTACTGATGCTTTCTCGTTTCTGAGAGTTAGCCCGACGGGGTCTGCTGATCTTGGTTCAAATAGTATTAACGTTTCAGTACTTTCTGGTGACAGTGGCTCTGGATTCGAATATTCCGGGCGGTAAGCAAAATATTACTTTAGAAAAATTGAATCAAATTACAAGATCACTACTGAGACCAAATTATCCTTTTTCTTCACTAATTGCTATCAGTAAGCTAAACCAACTACCTATATAGACGGTGGCTGAAAATAATTCTGGCCCCCTTTTGATCATATTTTTCTTTTCTATTTTACTTTTTACCATATTGTATTAGCATTTCAATCAATCAGCATTGATTAATTTAATTAATATTCTCATTCAAATTTGGGGGTGGCTTTCTAGCTTTCTACCAGTCGTTGGGTGGGTTGAATGTTGAGTCTGAATTTCAAGATCAGATTCAATATTCAGCGCGTCTATGTGCTTTTGACAGCACCATTTGCGGTGTAGTCTGTCTGCGTTGCTTGCGTCCCAATCCAACTTGAAGGTTGGTCAGTTTCATTGAAATTTGAGGCTGGCGAGTGCCTGGACTTGATCAACATCATCGGATAGTTAAGCGTTAAGCCTGTTGGAAAATATAAATGAAGGTATTTTAGACACTTGATTTAATTAGTTATTTGATTTGATTTGGTCTGGATTTTCTTGTCCTGTGGACAAGGTTTAATTTAGGGGCATTTAGATTTTAGGATCTCAATAAGATAATTTTTAGATTATAACCTGAATGAGTTTTAAAATCTTATTTAGGTCCCTAATTTAATATTCAACGCCACATCATATTATAAAATACCTCTATTACCTACCATATTTACAAACTTTGCCATTTAAATTGTCAACCTGTTCTATAATTAAGGCTTAAATATATTCCGTTAGTAAACTATTCAAACTCAGGTAAATTGTACTAATTTATACTTGCTGACAAACAAATTAAGTTAAGTCTAGTAATTTAAGTCAATCACCTTAATAAGTCAAAGATAGAAAAATCAATATGTTAAAAAATTTAAATAATAACCCGTAATATTATTTATATATATATATCACAAAAGAAATAGTATATCAACTCCTTTTTATCTACGGAAATATCGGTATGGAAATGTCGGTACATACATACACATAGGTACAAAAGTAACGGTACGAAAGTATTGTGTAACGACTTGTTCTCAATTATTACGGTTTTTATAATTTTAATGTGTGAATTTAAGAAAATGCCCCTCGAGGCAAAAATGTTGACTTTTGTTAACCACCTTATCGTGTCACGTAAGATCCGTTTTCTTAGCATGTCCTTGTAGTACTCGTCGCTACAGACGCGTAGGCGTAAGCTGGATGCAATTCGAAACTATAACGAAGATTTTACAAGACTTGAAATGATAAGGGTATTTTGGTAATTTTACAATTGGAGATATTTCTCCATCATGGACCATTAGGGTGGCGACACGTGGCAGATGACCCCATTTCTGGGGTGTTCCTTTGTCATGTGACATCTCTCTCTAGAACTCTTTTTCTTTCTATTTTTCTCTCAGCTCCCTCTCGTCTATCTCTAACTCCCTCATTTCTGTGAGCCACCACCTTGCCTCACGAGCCCCATCACCCTCTCGTCATACATACCACCCAACCTTTCGAACTCCCCATCCCTCTCTGTTATTCTCTCTTTCTCAGAGCACGAACCACGACACCATTACCACTCATAATCTTCTCCGGTGAGCACCATAAACCACCAACCTTATCCCTTTCTATTCTCTCTCATTCCTTTTGGAGTCTCTCGCATTCCTCGTTCCCATTCTCCCTTTGCAAATGCATAGACTGAAACTACCACCATTAGTAGCGTTGGTCGATGAATCCGACGAGTTCCATCACCTTCGATTTGGTAAGCCTTAGACTGACTCTTTTTTGTCATAAAAATGCTATGCGACTTCGATTGCTCAGTGGTTTACTCATGGTGGTGAAGGATTAACATGAAATCGGCTCGAGAAGAATTTCCCAGTTTCTGGTGAGCTACAAATGTTTTTTCGGCCAACTCCGGCCACAGTCGAGTGAACCAAAGGTATATTCCGACTTCTTGTTCTTTTTTTTTTTTTGAAACTTTTGACTTCTTGTTCTTTGGGCTTCATTTTGGTGTAAGGAATGACTAGGTTTAGTTAAGTTTAGAGATGATCAGAGCTTAGGAAGCTCCGGCTTCCTTTTTCGTGAAGTCCGACCGATACACAGCCTGAAACCGGGTCAACCCAACCGGCAACCTAAAGCCTAACCCAATAATCGGCCCAAACCTTTGGGCCATGTATCAGGCCCAACTCATTGACCCTAACCCAGGCCCAACCCACTTACCCTAACCTGGATCCGACCCTAAAGCCATCTCAATTCTATGGTATGCGCGTGGGCCAAGGTGTGGGTGTGCGTCATGGTCGGCGTATGGAGCACACGCGCCTCCGCCGAAGGTACTGTGCTCCGTCATTGTCCACGACAGGGCCGACGACTTTTCAGGTGACCCATCTTTGCTCGTGGGGGAACAAAATATTTATGAGTAGACCCCTTCTTAACTTGCATGGTTTTATAAAATATTAGATTGTATGCATTGCATATTTCATGAAATGAGCATGTTTTCTATCATGTTTTATGGATTCTATATTCATGCTTTTGAAATATTTATGATTTATTGAAATTACATTTTACTAAAGGATATAAATTATTGGATTCTCGTATATGAATTTTTATGGCTTTAAAATATGATTTATTTTACGGATTTATGATTATGTGATATCATGGATTTATGAAATGAGGCTTGAGCTTGTGAGCTCTAGATTTGGATATGAGTTTTGAGGTATGTTTTCGATGCTTATCTAGCAAATTATCATACAACACATCCACACAACACGGGTATGTAGATGTCTATGGCCATAGGACACAATTGAGGAGATTTATGTATATACCTCTTATCCGAAGTAACCCAGAGTCGTATAGCTTCACCTTCGGGTGATGGACCATGGCTTTCTTCACTGGCGTAACCCAATGTCGTACAGCTTCCCCTTCGGGTGATGGACAAGTACTGCCTTCAGGCGAATGATGAGTGAGAGATTTATGTTATACCCCCAGCTTCACTAGCCTGGGGCTAGTGTCGGTGTGTGATGTCATATATCATCTTTTCTGGGAGTCGTACAGCTTCATCTTCGGGTGATGGACCATGGTTTTCTCACTGGACCATGGTTTTCTCACTGGTGTAACCCAGTGTCGTACAACTTTACCTTTGGGTGATGGATAGGTACTGCCTTCGGGCGATTATGATACCCCTAGATAGTACAATATTGATGAGATTTACGGATTTACCTTCGGCGACGATATTCATTTCTAAGCACGGTTTTATACGTACTGATTTTATGAACGTTTGCATGACATGTAGAGTTTTCAGAAAAACCTATATGTAGTTTATATGAGTTTTCAAAACAGGGGGTTAGTATGTTCAGAAATAAAATGATTTTCCTATTATTAGTATTATTATAAACTTTGGTCCACTCAAATTTTTTGTTTTGCGCCTCCTCATGAGTTAGAGTTGAGGCACACAATCCCGGCGTTATGGCACTTCCGCTTAGGCATCTTCGAGCCTCTTCTGTGTAGGTCCCATTCCATGTTTGGACCTTTTTTATAATAATTCTCTCACATTATTCTGGATTAGTGGTATGCTCTGAACACAGTTATGCATTGTTATATTTCTGTCTAATTGCATATTTTCTTTATAGGCATGTTTAAAATGGCTTTGTCACCCTCGGGTGTCGGCCAGCACGTGCCCATCTTGGTATTTGGGGATATCGGGATCGGATCGTGACATATTGATACGTTAGCATCGGCACAAAAGTATCGCGCGGAAATGTCGGTACATATGTACATATAGGTACAAAAGTATTGATACATTAGCATCAAAAAGAAAAAATCGGTAGATTAGATGTATGAGAAGGTAAAAATAAATCATCAACAATGGAAAAAATGGTAAAATTAAATCATGCAATATTAGATGTATAAGAAGAAGAAATATAAAATGATAAGTGATAAATAAATTAAATATGAGCCATTACAATTCACTCAAGGATAATATAGAAAGAAAAAAATTATATAAAAGAAATTAGGGTAAAGTACAAAAAACTATCTCAACTATTGGTGTCACGACACTTTCATACCTCATCTTTTAAAATTGACAATGTCATACCGCATCTTACGAATTTGTGACAATGTCATACATCCGTAAGTTTTTCTGTTAATTTCTCTGTTAAATGCTGACGTGGCCCGACAAGTGTCCCACTCACTAATCCAGCTGGATTAAAAAATAATTAAATATATTTTTAATAATTAAATATTAAAAAAATTAAGAATAAAAAAACAAAAAAAAATTTCCTAGGGGTGCGGCATCCCCTTTCCTTATCCCACACCAATTTCAATTTTTTTGTTCTTCTCTCTCCTCATTCTTCTTCTTCCTTCTTCATCTTCTTCTTCTTCTCCTGGGCCGAAACTGGATTTGTCACTTTTTTTTTTTCGTTCTTCTTCTCTCTCCTTCTTCTTCTTCTTCTTCTTCTTCTTCTTCTTCTTCTTCTTCTTCTTCTTCTTCTTCTTCTTAGGTCGAAACTGGGTATGAATTTTTTTTTCTTTTTGTTTTTTGTTTTTTTTTGTTTCTAGGTTGTAAGTAGAGGGAAAAGGGGACGAAGATGAAGATGAAGATGGGGAGGAGACAGAGATGGTTCTTCTTCTTCTTCTTGGGCCAAAACTGGGTTCAAATTTTTTTTATTTATTTATTTATTTTTGTTTCTGGGTTGCAGGTAGAGGGAAAATGGGAAGAAGATGAAGATAGGGGAGGAGAGATGAGTGCGCGTTGGGTTGGGGGGACGAACTGGGTTGGCAGAGTGAGGGAGGCGGAGTAGTCGAGGAAGATGATGTCGTGGAACGACATCGTTGCAATCTCCAGATCGAGGGTGGCGGGATGAGGGAGGCGGAGTAGTCGAGCAATATTGGGTTCTTCGTTTTGGGGTTTTCGAATTGCGACAACAATTGCTACAATGGGAAGATGGGTTTTGTTCCTCCGGGGCCTGGGTCTTCTGGGATGCAGAGAAGTGAGAGAGGTGAGAAATGGGGGAGAAAGAGAGATGAGAGAGAGGGTGGTGGAGGACGGGTGGGAAGGGGTCGGGTAGGAAGGGGTTTTGGGTTGCAGAGAAGAGAGAGTGGCGAGAAAGGGGGGAGAGAGAGAGAGGAGAGAGTGAGAGAGATTTAACATATATATATTTTTATTTTTTTTATTTTTGATTATTAAAAATATATTTTATTTTTTTTTAATTCAATTGGATTAGTGAGTGGGACATGTGTCGGGCCACGTCAGCATTTAACAGAGAAATTAACAGAAAAACTGACGGAGGTATGACATTGTCACAAATTCGTAAGATGCGGTATGACATTGTCAATTTTAAAAGATGAGGTATGAAAGTGTCGTGACACCAATAGTTGAGGTAGTTTTTTGTACTTTACCCAAGAAATTAAGTCTGACATTAAATATAAATGCTGACTTGGACATAAGTCAAATGACTATAATTAATTTTTTTTTATCTTAGTTAAGGTTTTAGTCTAAAGATAATTTTTTCCAAGGATTGATATGTAGTTTCCACTTTAATTTATTTATGTAGGTTTCCTTTTCGTCAAGGAATTAGGTTTACTTATTTGATTTGGTTTACTTATTCAATTGGGTTTGTATTTTGTACTCTACTTAGATTGCCAGATTATGATGCTCTACTTAGATCATCAGACAAGGGTGCTCTACCGAAACCACCAGATCATGATGCTCTACTTAGACCACCAAACAACGGTGTTTGACTGAGACCATCAGATCAGATCCTCCAGAGTGCTAGGCATGCAGAGCACACTGCCTAGCACCATGTGGTATATCACTTGCCAAAAGACCTCCTCCATCTAATGGTGATCTAGTCCTCAGTCAAACAGTCGTCTTACAATGATGACATAGCAAAAATAGGACCCGGTCATTACATAGGCCCGCGTTAACAACATCACGAATACAACCGCAAGTATTTTAGTAACAATTAACTAATTCATCTTTTAAATTTATCAAAAACCCTTCATATTCAACTAAACGTAAATCGATCCATTAATGATGGGGTTTAGTACTACTTGCGCTGTCCATCTCGTGCTTCTTCTTCTATGCATGGAAGAAACTAGCATCATGGGATGAAATTACTTGTGGTGAGCTTCCACGAAACTTGGTTTTGGATCTCTCGATCATGATTTGTTGACATGTTTCATTAGTGTTGAGCAAAATTTGTACAAAGATCGTAAACAAATAATTCACTCGACACAATTTCACCCTTATTCATTTTTCGAAGCGAATTTTTATTAATTTGAGTTTGATCCATTATAGACTATGTGTCTATTAATTACAACCCTTCACTTAAAGAACGGAATACCCTTTGATTCTAACATGAAAAATATGAATTTCGGGGGTTGGTGTTTTTATTTGATTTTGTGGTTGCATTTAAGCAAAAGACCTAAATTGCCAACGTACCCTCGTTGAGGGATCAAGCTGCTTTAAATGATATTTGAATTTTTTTTTAGGGAATGAATAATCCACTAAAAAAATATGGAAAAGAATTTGGTCCTTGGTTTAATCCAACGATTCGGACAAAGTTTAGAATGAATTTAGTTTATAAACCAAAGATTCGTTTCGATTTTACGGTTGTACTAAAATTTGATATCAGACTCCCTACGTATCTTAAACGGAATCAAACAGGCGTAGTTCGTAATATATTTGTTGGGATTTGATGCCTTGTGCAGTTTCAGCTCATGCGGGCGAGGTTTTGAGCCATTGGAGCTGAACCATTTGAGACTTGTCGCGGCTTCGTACCATTTGATATTCGATACGGGTTCGTGGCATTTGAAGCAACTTTGTGCCTTTTGGAGCGGCTTTGTGCCTTTTGGAGCGACTTTGTGCCATATAACATTTGACGCGGTTTCGTGCCATTGATTTTTGATATGGCTTCATGCCTCGAAACAGTTTGCATCCATAACATTTGAAGTGATTTCCACGGAATCGATGTCGTTGCCATAGACCCAATTTTTATTCACGGAGTTCAAAATTTATATAGTTCACGTGAATAAAAAATTATTATTTTTTTCTTCAATCTCACATGGAACCAAGGTCTAAAATATCGATGATATCGGAAATATCGGTAGTCCAAAAATACGGAAATTTCGATGGAAATATCGGGATATTATCGATATCGATAAAAATTGAATAAAAACTACGGAAATTGTAAGAAAAACTTGGAAATTTTTATTGAAACTTTGCAGGATGTTTATTTAGTCAATTATCTATTAGTTTATCACAAAAAATTGGAAGGAAATGCATTGCATGATGGATTTAACTGATTTAAGTTGATTATATAGCGAGCTGGCAAACATTGTGAGTGTAGAAAATATGTAATAATTAATGAAAGAAGTTTAAACACACCATAATCATTTATATATAATGAATTAGTACAATATTTTACACTTTATACATTGCATGGTAAGATACATGAGTGACTTAGTACCACATATAGTTCCTATCAAGGTCTAAAATATCGATGATATCGGAAATATCGATAGTCCAGAAACACGGAAATTTCGATGGAAATATCGGGATAATATCGATATTTTAGACCTTGCATGGAACAACATTCCCTATAAAATTAGGAACTTTGTTGCGTGAGCAGCATCCATTGGAAATCTAGGAACTTTGTTTGGAGAATTCTTTCTTACTTTTGTAGAATTTGTAATCACTTGATCAAAGTAGCAGGAACAAAAGTAGGCCCATTTTTCCTAAGGTTGCCATGTGAGTGAGTTTCCCGATGAAGTTGTCAGCAAGTTTTGTTCTCTCTTTTGTTTGTGAATTAAGCTTTCCAAGTTCAAATAGGACTTTGCTTCCCCTGCTTCTTTATCATCAGCAACCTCTCTTCTTCTTAACTCCAAGACACGGCTACGACCGGGTTTGTTTTTATTTTTTCCTTTGCTAGAAGCATCATTCTTTTTGGTGCGACTTCTTTCTCCAACTCTGTTCATACAAATCCATCGCTTGCTGTGACGTTGTCCAAATCATTGCTTGTTGTAGCTTCCTCTCTCGTCAAGCGGGAGTTGTTGTTTCATGCATTGAACCACTCCAAGAGAATGCCGGAAGAACCGAGTTATTTGTCATTGTAATTTTTTAGAGGACCTTTGGAGAGCGTCTAAACAGTAGAGACGGGTTGGTTATTGTCTTCCTTCGTTGCAACTTTCTTCCTCCATATTTGATGCTTGTCGCAACGTACATTGAACAGCTACCGTGAATGAGGCATGATTTTTACGTCTCGCCATTGTGACTTTCTTTTTTAGCTTAGCGGCTCTGATTATGCGATGCATGACTCCTAGAATGGATAGGGACTGCTTGCGTCCTCAAAGGCTCTGTTCGAGAAAATTCCCGACAAATAGATTTTGATCGTTCTTGTAAAGATCACCTTCCATCATCTCCGTGTCTGCATAGAGACATGTTGTGCCGAGAAAATACTTGACGAGTAGATCCGACTATCCTGTATATATCACTTTCCAGCACCTCCGTGTCTACGTTGAGACATGTTGTGCCGAGAAAATTCATGACGAGTACATTTTGACCATCCCCGTAAAAATCCCTTATGGCACCTCCGTGTCTACATAGAGAAATGATGTGCCGAGAAAGTGCTTGACGAGTAGGTCATGGGATTTCTTGAAGCATTATTCTTTGTCTTCTAACTTATAACTTGCTGCTGGGATTTCTTGACCACCCTTCTATACCAATTGATTGCATTTATAAAAAAAAAAGGTAGATTGTTGCGGGATTTGGAGATGAATCATGAGGCCTTGGAGAGTTCCATGAGTTTTGGTGGAGAATCCAAGAAACATGAGAGATTGGAAAAGAATTTGGGCTTGCTTCTTTACAGTCACCACCTCCATTTTTGCTTCGGGGGAATGGGAGAGGTTGAAGAAGCAAATTGCTTCTTTTTTTTTCCTGCGAAGCTGAGAGAAACCAAACAAAGAAAGATTTAGAAGGATGGATTTATACCTTTAAATGCTTTGTTGCTTTCCTTTGCCATGTATCCTCTTCTCTGTTTGCATTTGTCTCCTTGAATTTCCGCACCACTTCACTTCTTTGATTTCTCTCCAACTCTCTCAAGATTTCCGTCGTCTGTTCTTCTCCGTTGTCTCTCAATTTCTGCAGCGTTTTTTTGTCTCTGTCTTTTTTTTGTCCCCTTTCTTACTACAACTGATGCCTATTTATAGACATCTTAGGAAGGCTCTAGAGTTTTTAAGTGGGGGAAATGGAGGCCATGTATTTCACCACTTTCTCTTAACCTCGCTCACCAACTGTCCAGTCCTCCACTTCCTTTTGTTGCAGAAAAAAGGGAGCCCCTGTTTTACACGTTACTTCTCCTTTTGTAAGGAAGAAATACATATATATATATATTTTTTATTTATGGATGTTGATGTGCATGTAAAGCCCATCTTTACCTTTTGGGCTGGATTACATTTTTATTTTGTTTTGTAGTTTGATCCAATTTGTATGAATTCTATTTTTTTTTATATATTATATATTATATATATATATATATATATATATTTTGTTAGTGTGAGATTATTTGATGAACTGGAAACGTACGAATAAGTTGACCGAGTTTGTTTCTGTAACATTTTTTACTTCAGCTTGTTCTTCATTTCCTTCCCCTTTTGCTCTCTCAACTTCAAATCTTATACCTTTTCATTCGGCTATCATTTTCGACAAATTTTATATCAGAATCTAAGCCCTCGTCGAATCCAACACGTTTGCCACCTCGAATTCCCCCAAAAACGGCCACACAAGGCATAACAAAGGCGAGAAAGGAAGCAAATCCCGCCGGAAAACTCCAATTTCCGCCCAAACTCAACGGAATGACCTTAGTCCAAGAGAGAAGTTTAATCCTGGCTTTGTTTCTATGTAAGTGGTTCCCTTTCTTTTGAACTATTATGTGGTATATAATTTTATTTTTGGTTGTTCTTCTTGATGAACTTTGAACTGGTGAAACATGGAACAAATTTTTCTTCTGAAAGTCAATTAGTCTATTCCTATACATGGAGTCGTTGGTTGTGTGTGCTTTTCTCATGAACATTTTTATTATCATCTTAAAGAATGAATCCGGATTCTCACAAAGAGGATCCGGAGATCCATCAATTATATTCGTTCATCGTATATCGCGGTCAAATATTATTTTAAATATTTTTATTTAAAATTAAACACAAATAGTATTTGACAAAAAACTGATCATACGATGTACACGATTCGCGAATCCCTAAAATCCTTACTAAAAGGATCCGGAGATGATCATGTTGGTTAAAGAATAAAAGCAGTTGATATATATATATATATATATATATATATATATATATATATGAGGCCTTTAAGGGAAGAAATTCTCAATTTTTTTTTATATGTGGATTAATTGTGCGGTTCACATCACATTGAATCTTAACAATCTAAACTTTTATATTTTTCAAGTTGCATCTTATTGATCATCCTTACAAAATATTAACCAAATCGAAAATACTTGAGATATTTATTTATTTATTTTTTTTGAAAAAACATCGACGGTACGAAGGAATTTTATTGATTCGTAAAAAGAAGTTACACTTAATCAGGGGCACCATAAATCTTACCCCTCATAAAATAAGAAAACCAAAATACAAGAAAAGAGGGGGATATAAACCTTACCCTTCTTGAAAAAGAAAATACAAGAAAAAGAGAACATAAACCTTATCCCTCTTGGAGAAGAAAATACAAGTAATAGAGGGGGACATAGAGTCAATCTCATCTAAAATAAACCTTAAAAGGTTACTTGCAAGATAAGCGGCAAAACAAAAAGGAAACCCCAAAAGGATTAGGTAAAAAATAAAATTATACATCAAGAAGTGGAGATAAACCTGTAAGCCGGCATGCTCAAGAAGTCTGAATGTAGAAAATGAAGAATCTCTATAGAAGGAGTTGCATGCCAAACAAAAGAAGAAGAGAGAAGCTCTAAATTGGCTAATTTGTCAACAACGACATTCCCTTCTCGAAATGTATGAGAGCAACGGAAACCCTTTTTCTGCAACTGGGAATTGACGAACACTTTGTTCTATAAGAAACAATGAAATTTCATTGTGATAATTAAATTAACAAATCGTTTCGGATTGAATTGAATTTTTGCAAGAATGATCTACCAATCAAGACTTATGAAATTGACAGTTTGAATTATTGGTATTTTTTTGATAAAAATGGAGATCTCCTCTTAAAGGGTGTACATATATATATATATATTATGGTGAGAGTTCTATGAATTAGTGATAAATCTGTTGGTGTGGCCGGTGTTCGGGGGCATTTGTAACTGGTAATAGTTTCTTCATTTTGTAATAATCCTAGATTAGTAAATGTTCTGTTAGTCTATCATGGCTTATGAAACAAGTTTATTATAGAACTTCACAGTTTTGCTAAAACGATTGTTAGTAATTCAGAATGTTCAAATCATGGTTAGTAAATTCCTTCAATATCGGATGTTTTGATTCTATATTGTGAGTAAATTCTCATTGCATCCCGAAAATGTAAATTTTCATTGCATATCTATGTCCAAATTAGAAGCCTATTAATGCAGCTCTTATTGGTGTATAAATGTATTTGCTGTGATGGTTTTATTATACGTAGGTTGTAGGATGTAATGTGAGCCGTTGGATCATATTCCATAAGGCATCTAGATTAGATTGTATTGAGTCATAGCTCATGACAAGTGTTAGCATCTTACATGATGACTTAAGAATGGATGGTTGTGATTGATTTGTAATGATGTGAGAGAGTGAGTTTGTTACTCACTCCTCTAATGGTAATATATGCTCTCCGAGCTTCTTGCTTGGCATGAGTGGAATTCAATGAACCTTGAAGCTTCCATAGCTCTCTAATTCCTTCTCTCTGTACATTTCTACTTTTTACCATTCCATTGAAGAAACTCAATCCAGAAATCAAACATTATCAGCTCTGACATACTCCTGAAAATGTGAAAATGTAAGGAGACATACTCTTGTTGTAGGACATTCATAGTAAATTCATATGCGCATGGATAGAACATCTGGACTTTCTTTTGAATACTTTGGCTCCGCATGCACATTAGTATTTATGCTCTGAACTATGAACATTCTGGTAGTGGAGGGTATGAGACCCATTAGGTGTGGCCCTTGGAGGTGGTCTGTGGTTAAATAAAGTTGTACTACTTTTTGCAGGTTGAGTTTTAATGAAATTTTTGTTGTGATTGGCTCATATTTTGAGCTGGCAACAATGAAGTGACCTGTGTTTGTTTTCAGTGGAAATATCACATGGTGTGGGCTGCATGAAAGTTGCACACAAGTGCTGCAAAGTAAAAGCAAAAGTGGACAACAAGCCAAATGTCTTTCAGCTAGTAAACTAAACAAAGAAAAGTTTGGTAGACATCATCATGAGTAAAGACACAATGATGATGCTTGTAAGAAAATAGAAAAAGGTGGTTGCTTTTGCTTTAATGATTATGAAGAAATGTGATGATGGATTGGCCTTTATTTAAGAACCAGGAGTGTCTCCTGAGCATTTCCCTAGGGATCCTAGGGATCCCGCAATCTTGTCCGTTCATCGTATATCATGCGGTCAGAAATCATTTAAAATTTAAATTTTAAAATTCAAATATGAATAGTACCTAACGAAAACTGACCGCACGATATAAAATGAACGGACAAGATTGCGGGATCCCTAGGATCCCTAGGGAAAGATCCGGCGAGGATCCTGGTTCTTTATTTAATGCAAGGAAATGCTTGCATTATGTGTGCTTGCCGAGGGAGAAGGTTTGCATCAGAAAAGCGTCCAAGGTGGAGAGAGCATTCTGCTCTCCCATGGGAAAGGTTGAACATGAGTTGAGAGAAAATCAAGAGAGCTAGAGTGAAAAATATTCTAGTGAAATAACTCTTGGGGTAGAGTGATGCTCTTGGAAAATTCTATGAGTGGGTGTACAAGGGATTTGGGATTGGGTTATGTTGATTTAACTCATGTGTACTTGTACTGTTATTCTCATAGTGAAGAGCAATATCTCTCCAGGGACGTAGGCATGTTTTTGCTGAACCTCGTAAATTTCTCAGTGTCTTTATTTCTTGTATTTTATTCTGTTCAACTGAGTGTGATTTGGTGAGGTTGTAATCTGAATCTCGTTTCGCACTAATGAACGGGCCAAGGCACAACAATTTTAAGGGAGGTTTTGTTGAATTTTTGGTAGATTATAAGAAGGTACTTTATTAAATTGTATTTGCATGCACGTTATGGCTACGTTTCTGAGTGACGGCCATCATTTCTCGATTTCGGTGTCCACTTGGATATTGGGGTTCGAGGGTGTCAAAAACACTGCCAACTGGCCTAGCTCATATCTACACCTGACATCTACTTACTATGGTATTAAAAAATTTGGTCGCCCAAAATGGGTCGCTGAATGCATTTAGATAGTTGTGGGGTGTGACAACAAGCTCCACTTGAATTTAGATTAGATCCACTCGCTTATAATTTTTAATGATCTATCAAAGCTAGAAGTCTTCATCTTCGGAAGGGCTTTGAGTCTTTACACTGCCATTTCTGATTCGCAGTGTTGGATTTTGTGGCTCAATACTTCTTGGGCCTTTAGTTTTTTGTCTCAAGCCCAAATAGATTTGGCCTTTTGTTACCCATTTGAAAGCCACATGGCAGCTAGGGTTGATTAAAAGGCACCAGCCTTATATAAGGCAATTCATGCCTTTTGGTCTGTGGGGGAGCAGAAACGCAGCGGCAGCAGATAGCAGAAAAACAGAGACCAGCCGATAGAGAAGAAAATTGAGTGCTGCTGTTTTTTCTGTTCTCCATTTGTGCAATCATTCATTCAAAGATATTGTGCTACATTTTGTGGCTTTTGGGAGAGAAGGATTTGGTATGTGTTTCTTCTTCTCCATTTGTTCTTTGTACGAGTGAGAGCTATTGGGTGTACGTGGGATTTGGGGTTTGAGTGTTAAACTCTATTTGTAATCTTCTTTTGATATTAGTGGAATTTCCTCGCCGTCTCGGAACTGGACGTAGGCTTACACCGAACCAGTATAAATCTTTGTGTCATTTGGATTATTTGTCTTGTCATATTTTGCCGTTGTAGCTTATTGGTTTCATATTTGACGCTTCCGCACAACACACAGCTGGTTTATAATTTGGGATCCTCTCTCTAAACTCTACTTAGCGGAGTGCGACCATAATATTTTGTTACGGCCACCGCTGCGTGTGGCGTCTCCCAGTCCACCAAGGCTTGCAGTGTAAATGCAGATTGTTGATACGTGATGAGGCGTATTCCAGGGTCTGTCTCGCGTTTCTTCTTTCCTCGGAAGAAGTCATCACATGAAAATTATAAGAACACCGAGAACGATTGGGCGTTTCCAGAAGAATTATGCCGTCGCTTTTCACTTGCCGAGATCACAACAGCAACTCAATGTTTTGATGCGAGCTTATTTATTGGTAGTGGTGTCGTTGGCTCAGTATACAAAGGGCGTATTAAGGTCGATGGGGATGAGGACAGGACAGACGTGGTTGCAATCAAGCGCATTTTCACAGGTTCAGAACACCAAGTGCGTCAGTTCAGGGCAGAGGTGGAGTTACTGTGCCAGCTCCGCCACACCAACCTCATCTCTCTCATCGGGTTCTGCCAAGAAAATGGAGAGTGCTTCATTGTTTACAATTACATGCCCAATGGTTCCCTTCGTGATTATCTTTATGAAACTTCCTATATTAAAAATAAAGATGCCTTTCCCTTGACTTGGAAGCAAAGGCTGAAAATTTGTATTGGGGTGGCGCGCGCAATACACTACCTCCACGCAGGGGTTAAGCATACGATCATCCACCGAAACGTGAAATGCTGGAACATTCTATTGGACCAAAACTTGGTCCCCAAGCTTTCAGGCTTCGTGTTGTCTAAGAGGGGTCCTCCTGTCTTGTCAAATGCATTAATCAGACTGAACTCGGAGCTGGCCGGTACAAAGGGCTATATTGATCCAGAGTATGTATGGTCTGGCCAACTCACCGAAAAATCTGATGTCTTCTCATTTGGAATGGTGTTATTCGAAGTTTTGTGTGCCAAATCTTGCTCATCAGATATACCTGAATGTGTGGAAAGGGGTGATACTTTCCCTGCTATGATTGATCCATTTCTGGTGGGAAAAGTAGCTCCAGATTGTTTGAGAAAATATATGAACATCGTCGAGAGATGTGTGCGTCTGTCAGGAGCTGAACGGCCCACGATGGGTGAAGTGGAGGTAGAACTTGAGTGTGCACTGGAGTCACAGGAGAGCGCGGACGCCATCAAGCAGCTCAAGGAATTGGGGACAACTGCAAGTAGTTCTCTTGCTCCTCGTCCTCCTGCCGCTGCACATGACATGGAGGACTATACCTACCAAGATATTTCATTTTCTGAGATCAATGAAAATTTACCACATATATATTTGCGGGAGTGGCCGTGAGATTCATGTAGTACTGATCTGGCAGCTTATGTTGATGGTATTGCTATCCTTGATCCTAACAGGGAAGCAATAACTTAGACCAAATATTGTGATATGCAATTATACTACTCTTGAAAGAAATAAACTTCGGTTATATCTATCTGAGGAACGCTACAGATTTTTTTATTTCACTTATTCCTCTATATGTAAATTAAAGGTTCTGTCCGCATGTCATACACGAGAAAACCAAATGTACGTAGGGCTAATTGCTTGTATTGGAGTGAATTTGGTCTACATTGAGGCCAGTCAGAGAAAAAATCATGTCAGAAGAATAAACTACCGTCTTCGTTGAAAGTTAGAGTGAGAACAATGTAAAAATTACTTGGTACTTAAAAGTTAAAACTCATAAATCTCATTATTCCTGGTTTCCAGTCTCAGCCAGGAAAATGTTTTAAGTGGAATTTGACAATGGTTACCATCAAGGCTCTGTTGCCTTAATCATAGCAGAAGCCGAAAACTAAAAAGGCTGCGTGAGAGCTGCAAAACATGTGAATTCCATCTTGAATATCCATTTGGATTGCCCCAAACTGTTTTATTTGGCTTGATACTGACCGCTCGAAGGACCACGGAAACATGAGTCGGTTTCTGTTATCAATTATTGAAACTTCAACCGTACTAATACTCTTTGACAAAACTATACATTTTTAGTGCATAAGATAAGAGTAGCTATTAGTTCTCGCTACAAGAACATTACAAAAGGTACGATGAAATAACCAGTGAAGAAATAAACTTCAACAATTCTTACCTAATCAGCTTCAGTTGCGGATTACAACGGACGGCACATGTTGCACTTTGTAAAAATCCTCCCCTTCACTTCCCATGTTGACCTTGAATAGACATCCATATATCTCCAATTCCTGAAGTGTTTTCACAAACCTCAGAGAATCCGGAATCATCTTCAGTTTGATGCAACTCGATATTTCCAAACGACAAAGACTAGGCATGGCTCCTTCTTCCATCGTCCAATCCTCTAAATTAGAAAACCCTCGGAGGAGTAGAGACTTGAGTTTTGGGAAACCTTGGTTAGAGCAGACCATTTTCTTCCCAGCGAACATTTGCCATCCGCTTAAAATTCTCAAGTTAGGCAGTCTTTCCAGTGTTGGCATTGGATCTTCCTCAAGGTTAGAGCCCCACAATGTTAACTTGGCAAGGTTTGGAGGGAACTGATGGTATTCCGGCAGCTTCTCTATCCGCCCTTCCACGTGCAATTTTTGTAGACGGCGACAACTTAAGATTAGTTGTCTAACATCAACAACCTCATCAGGGAACGAAAGTGTCTCACTTGTCAAGGACAGAGACTCGAGGCAGCTTAACGTTCTGCTTTGGGGACTGAAACTTTTCACCAAACTTTTGAAATGTTTTGGATCATTCAACACCAATTTTCTGAGATTGGTCAACTTGCGAAGATCTTCTACGTCACATTTGTTTGCAGGAAAGTTTACAAGTGTCTGCAAGTTGATGAGATTTCCCAGTTGCAGCTTATCAACTGCATTGCCACACCACTTGGGAAGATATAAATGCCTTAGCCTTTCCATCCTCCAGATCACATTCGGAATTTGCACTGTCAGATCCCAACTCAATTTACTTATGGTTTGCAAATTTAAAGTTTTCAAGTGGATCAAATTGCCGATGGATGATGGCAATGCTTGTATATGTGTTTTCTTCAAACTTAGAAACTGCAACTGAACCAAGTCCCCGATATCTTTAGGTAACTTTTCATACGGTCCCTTGGCACCTTCAAGATCGAGAACTTTGAGCATTTTGAACTCAAAAATTGTTCTTGTAAGCAGCCAATTCACCAATCTACACTTGCTTGCATGGAAATATATAAGGGACCTGAGACTGAGGTGGGAATCTTCTTTGTATTTGGATGGGATAAGATTATCGACTTGTGAAGGTAAGAAGACAGCAAGTCTGCGAGTTTTACCAGTTGATGTTGTTTCAGAAAGCATGCGAGAAGAAGAAGAATTCACCACCATATTTTCATCCGGATAATGAATAATCTGGAGAAAGTTTTCCTGCTTTGCTTTCGACAAACACAAGTCACGCATAAGATCATGGAGGCGGCAAGTTTTAATTTTTCCGGTTGATCCAAGAGTTCCAACTTGAACCATGCACCTATTAATCAAGTAACCCAAGTAGCGTTCTGCAACATCCTCTATTGTCTCATCTCCCTCTGCTTCATGATGTGGCGATACAATGCCTTCTGCAATCCATAATTGAACCAGCTTTCTCCGCGGAATTTCAAAATCTTCCGGAAAGTGACTCAAATAAAGGAAACAGGGTTTTAATTGAAAAGGCAAATCATGATAGCTCAAAGCCAAAACCTCAGGTACCGTAGAGTGTTGCTCGTCCCCTATGGCTCGCTTTAGATACGAAAGAATATCTCTGTGGACGATATCCCACTCGTGCACTGTTTCTTTAGTGGCCAAAAGTCCTCCAAGCACAACAATGGCCAAAGGCAAGCCAGCACACTTTTTGACAATTTCCCTCCCTAACTGCTCCTTATCTTTGCTCCTGATAAAATCTGCAATGTTAAAGAAGAAAACCATTTAGCGAAACTCTGAGTTGGGGATACCAATCCTATAAGAAAATGTGATGAAACTGAGTACGCACATAAAGGGATCAACAACTAACAGTCTAACACTAAACTTGAGCTCCCATAATTCGAGTGAGACACCGATGTTTTAAAATCCTTCACATCTAGAAGTTCAAGAATTTGAATTAGGATCGGTGAAACTGAAGAAATGATTGCAAATCTGAAATACTGATGACTTTTTATTCATTTATGGATCCTTGGTTGGGTAGATTTTAAGGACAAACTTCAAATGTATCTTGCAAGAATAGAGTTATTAATTTATTGGTTAGCGATGTATTAAGTTCCTAACTAGTTAGCGCTTGAGTACTATTTATATATGAAGGAAATGCATAATGATACAAAATCCGGATGCATGCTTAAGAAATTGGAATGGTAAACTACCTGGACTACCAGTTCTTGGAAATGCCTTCTTCTGAAGCAACTCCCAACCCTCTTCTTCAGTTAAATTCCTCGGCTCATGAAGACCGCTTCGGTCTACAAAGGAAGCTACATCTTTATTACGAGTTGTAAGCAATATTCTGCTGCACCCTTTTCCCGACGATGGGAAGGCAGGACTTAGAATTTTCCAGGCCTCAATCGTCCAAATGTCATCAAGAACCACCAAATATTTCTTCTCCATTTGAACTTGATAAAGCTTCTTTGCAAGCTCTTCGTCTCTCAATTTCAAAATATGATCCCTCTCCTCTTTCGACGGAGAGGTTAGTTTAATCAGAATGCCTTCCCAAACATCCCTTGGTTTGCATTGTTGAGATATATAAGCCCACGCAGAACCCTCAAAATAACGCCTAACAAGATCATTGCGGTAAACTTCCTTGGCAAGAGTGGTCTTTCCCAAACCGCCCATCCCAAAAATGGACACAACTCGACCGTGTTTTTCTTCATTCATGAGCTCCACCACTAGTTCGTTTATATTTCCTTGTAAACCAACGATATGGTCATCAATAACATGGGAATAAGACCACCTCAATTGTCTTTGCTTCTCAAACGCGATACTCGACGAGCCCTGGTGATCTCTTACAACACTCAAGCCGTAAGTTTGTGTACTTCTAGTAAGGTCAGAGATTCTAGCTTTGATGGCCTCAATCTCAGACCCAACTTGATTAAGGTTTGAGGCTCGGTCGAAAAAACAAGCGTACCTTTTTAGTGGATTGGAAATTGGTGTTGCAATTTTGATGGTAAAAGTCCCAATGACATCCTCGGCATCGTAAGCAACTTCTCTGATCTCGGAAACCCAATTTCGAAGGCTATCATCTTCGTCTTGCCTCTTATCGGCATCTTTCAAGAAGCATTGCATCCGCCTTAGTTCGACTCCGATCTGCTCAACGTTTTGCTTGACCCCATGTAACAACGTGGCTTTCTCGATTAGCAGGTCCCCAAGTCTCTCAACAACAAATGATACCACAAACTCTGCCATGCCTTGTGCTTGCTAGCTACTTCCTGATCTTCAAAATTACAGCAGAACAAAGGTTAATTTTACATACAAAAAAAAGAAGAAGAAACTATTTCTTTTTTTCTTTCTTTCTTATCTACTAAAAGAATATAACCAAACTAGCTGTGTATTGTGATTTGTATAACCAACTCACAATTATTTTGATATTTACCACCGTCCAAATCTCATTCAGTATGTAATTATTGGGAAGATTCTTACTTCTTAGCTATATATATATATATATCTCGAGTTTATCTTTGTTTGTGTATGTCCCTCTTGTCACAAGAGGATAGCTTGAAAGTTCTCTCCTCTTGTTGGGAAGGTGGTGAGTGGGCCAATCTGGCGTGGGTTATTGGAAATGTCTTGATGTGAATGTGGGGCTATCATTTCATCATATAATATCCACACAACCCTTCAATTATTTTGTAGGATACAACCCCTCAATTATTTTGGAGGATACTCTGTAACTGTTTCTTAAGGATCCGAACATATTATATTTCAATTCATCATTCATAGATCATCTTTGTAAAAAAAAAAAAAAATCATTTGTAGGAAAGAAAATGGTTGAAAAAGGTTATGTAACTAAAAAAAAAAATACTAAAATAACTATCATTTAATTTTACCATCATATACACCTATAAAAAATCTGACAGTTATACGGTTTTGAATTTGGATGAAATTTGGTAACATTCATCTATAAGGGAAGACATAAAAGATAAATGGTTGGATGATTGAAATGCATTACGAAGTAGTTTCTACAAAATAAATAATCAGGCATTATAATGATAAAATTAAAACACTAGATAATGCGTAATTAACTTATGACACGAGTCACCAACATCGGGTCTAAGTAGGTATACTGTATCTTAGACCCGATGGAAACTCGGCCCACATTCAAACAAACATATATACGACATACAGACATACAGACTGTATGTCGTATATGTCTGTATGTCGTATATATGTTTGTTTGAATGTGGGCCGAGTTTCCAAACAGTGGCTTTCAGTTATTTCAATTACGTAAGTGAATGTGGTCCTGTCCGCAGAAAGTGGGGTATGAGCACAGCTCACACTAGTTGGATCTATCGTTAAAATCATATCATAAAAGGATTTAGTTGACTTTCTCTAATGTGAAGTCTTGGTCTTTGGAGGACTTTTGAGTCTTGACGCTGCCATTAATTTCCAAGAAAAAACCAGCCGACAGCAGCTGGACCTGGTTAATAATTTTGGACGCTCTCTCTCGAATCTACATAATGTAATAGGATGAGGAGGATCACTTTGTGAGTCCATGTCTTTGATGCATAGTGATGGGGGGGCGTACTGCGCAGTCTGTCTCTCGTTTCTTCTCTCTTTGGAAGAAGAAACAAAATGATTGGGCGTTTCCTGAAGAATTATGCCGTCGTTTTACACTTGCTGAGATCAGAGCAGCAACTCAATGTTTCGACCGAACCTTAGTTATTGGTGAGGGTGGCTTTGGCAGAGTATACAAAGGGCGTATTAAGGTCGATGGGGATGAGGACAGGATGGACGTCGTTGCAATCAAGCGCCTTTCCAGAGATTCAGTACAGGGAGTGCCTGCGTTCAGGGCGGAGGTACAGCTACTGTGCCAGCTGCGCCACCCCAACCTCATCTCTCTCGTCGGATTCTGCCAAGAAAATGGAGAGCGTATCATTGTCTACGACTACATGCCCAACGGTACCCTCTCTGATTACCTCCTTGATCCTTCCAATATTAAAAATAAAGATCCTTTTCCCTTGACTTGGAAGCAAAGGCTGAAAATTTGTATTGGGGTGGCGCGTTCAATACACTACCTCCACGCAGGGGTTAAGCATGTTGTCATCCATCGAGACGTGAAATGCTCCAGCGTTCTATTGGACCAAAACTTGGTGCCCAAGCTTTCTGACTTCGGGATGTCCAAGATGGGTCCTCCTGTCTTGTCAAATGCATTAATCAAATTAAGCTCGCGGGTGTTTGGTACAATAGGCTATCTTGCTCCAGAGTATGCACTGTTCGGACAACTTACCGAAAAATCTGATGTCTTTTCATTTGGAATGGTGTTACTTGAAGTGTTGTGTGCCAAATCTGTTTCAAGAGAGATATTTGAATGTGTGCAAAGGGGTGAGACTTTCCCTGCTATAATTGATCCATTTCTGATGGGAAAAGTAGCTCCAGATTGTTTGAGAAAATTTATGAACATCGCCGTGAGATGTGTACGCGGTACAGGAGCTGAACGGCCCACGATGGGTGAAGTGCAGGTGGAACTTGAGTGCGCACTGGAGTTGGAGAAGAGCGCAGACGCCGCCAAGCAGCTCAAGGAGTTGAGGACAAGTGCAAGCACTTCTCTTGCTCCTCCTCTTCCTGCCCATGACATAGAGGACTATACCTACCAAAATATATCATTTTCTGAGATCAATGAAATCATCTGTAATAGGTATAGGTATTCGCGAGATTCTTTTAGCACTGATGAGGCACCTTCTGTTGATAGCATTGCTAGCCTTGATCAAGCATTATAATGAGAAAATATATTATGAAGTTGTTTCTACAAAATAAATATATTATAAATTTGGTAACATTGATCTATGAGAGAAAACATAAAAATTAAACGATTGGTTCATTAAAATATATTATAAAGTTGTTTCTACAAAATAAATAATCAAGCATTATAATGAGAAATTTAAAACACAAAATAATGCACGATTAACTCATGACACCGAGTCACCGACACTGGGTCAATGTAGGTATACCGTATATATGTTTGTTTGAATGTGGGCCGGGTTTCCACACAGCGCCTCTCAGTTAATTCAATTACATAAAGTGAATGTTGTCTAATCCGCGGAAAGTGGGGTATGAGCACAGCTCGTACTTGTTGGATTTATCGGAAAAATCATATCGTAAAGTTTAAAAACATTCGGGTGACTTAACGTTTTGCTTGACCCCATGTACCAAGGTGGCTTTCTCAATCAGCAGGTCCCCAAGTCTCAACAACAAATGATACCACAAACTCTGCCATGCTTTGTGCTTGCTAGCTACTTCCTGATCCTCAAATTACAGCAGAACAAAGGTTGATTTTACATACAAAAAAAAGAAGAAGAAGCTATTTCTTTTTTTCTTATCTACTAAAAGAACATAACCAAACTTCTTAAATTTCAGGTAGACGGGCCATGGGCTCATTCCAACAACACCAATACTGTCCCCACTTGGCCACCTGCTCAATCCGTCAGGTGTGGGATTTTAATACAAAAGGCATCGGATGTTAGTTAGAGTGGGGTAATTCTATATAAATGGCTTGTTCTCAAGCCTTATGGCTTGCATCCGCCTTAGTTCGACTCCGATCTGCTCAACGTTTTGCTTGACCCCATGTAACAAGGTGGCTTTCTCGATTAGCAGGTCCCCAAGTCTCTCAACAACAAATGATACCACAAACTCTGCCATGCCTTGTGCTTGCTAGCTACTTCCTGATCTTCAAAATTACAGCAGAACAAAGGTTAATTTTACATACAAAAAAAAGAAGAAGAAACTATTTCTTTTTTTCTTTCTTTCTTATCTACTAAAAGAACATAACCAAACTAGCTATGTGTTGTGATTTGTATAATCAACTCACAATTATTTTGATATTTACCACCGTCCAAATCTCATTCAGTATGTAATTATTGGGAAGATGCTTACTTCTTAGCTATATATCTCAAGTTTATCTTTGTTTGTGTATGTTTCTCTCGTCACCGGAGGATAGCTTGAAAGTGGCTCCTCTTGTTGGGAAGGTGGTGAGTGGGCCATTTTAGCGTGCATTACTGGAAATGTCTTGATGTGAATGTGGGGCTATTATATCCACACAGCCCTTCAATTATTTTGTAGGATACTCTATAATTTTTTTTAAGGATTCGAACTTATTATATTTAAATTCATCACTCATAGATCATCCTTGAAAAAAAAAAGAAAAAAAAATCATTTGTAGCAAAGAAAATGGACGAAAAAAGTTATGTAAGTAAAAAAAATACTAAAATAACTATCATTTAATTTTACTATCATATACGCCTATAAAAAATCCGACGGTCATACAGTTTTGAATTTGGGTGAAATTTGGTGGCATTGATCCATGAGGGAAGTAGGTGGGTATACCATATGTCGTATATATGTTTGTGTGAATGTGGGCCGGGTTTCCACACAGCGGCTTTCAGTTATTTCAATTACGTAAGTGAATGTGGTCTTATCCGCTGAAAGTGGGGTATGATTACAGCTCACACTTGTTGAATTTATCGGAAAAATCATATCGTAAAAAGATTCAGTTGGCTTTCTCTAATGTGAAGTCTTGGTCTTTGGAGGACTTTTGAGTCCTGACGCTGCCATTAATTTCCAAGAAAAAACCAGCCGACAGCAGCTGGACCTGGTTAATAATTTTGGACCCTCTCTCTCGAATCTACATTATGTAAGAGGATGAGGAGGATCGCTTTGTGAGTCCATGTCTTAGATGCATAGTAATGAGGCGTACTGCGCAGTCTGTCTCTCGTTTCTTCTCTCTTCGGAAGAAGAAACAAAATGATTGGGCGTTTCCAGAAGAACTATGCCGTCGTTTTACACTTGCTGAGATCAGTGCAGCAACTCAATGTTTCGACCAAACCTTATGTATTGGTAGGGGTGGCTTTGGCTCAGTATTCAAGGGGCGTATTAAGGTCGATGGGGATGAGGACAGGATAGACGTCGTTGCAATCAAGCGCATTTTCGGAGGTTCAGAACGACGAATGCGTGAGTTCAGGGCGGAGGTACAGCTCCTGTGCCAGCTCCGCCACCCAAACCTCATCTCTCTCGTTGGATTCTGCCAAGAAAATGGAGATTGTTTCATTGTCTACGACTACGTGCCCAACGGTACCCTCTCTGATTACCTCTTTGATCCTTCCAATATTAAAAATAAAGATCCCTTTCCCTTGACTTGGAAGCAAAGGCTGAAAATTTGTATTGGGGTGGCTCGCTCAATACACTATCTCCACGCAGGGGTTAAGCGTGCTGTCATCCATCGAGACGTGAAATGCTCCAACGTTCTATTGGACCAAAACTTGGTGCCCAAGCTTTCTGACTTCGGGTTGTCCAAGACGGGTCCTCCTGTCTTGTCAAATGCATTAATCAGACTGAACTCGTCGGTGGCCGGTACAATAGGCTATCTTGATCCAGAGTATATTTTGTCTGGCCAACTTACCGAAAAATCTGATGTCTTTTCATTTGGAATGGTGTTACTTGAAGTGTTGTGTGCCAAATCTGTTTCAAGAGAGATATTTGAATGTGTGGAAAGGGGTGAGACTTTCCCTGCTATGATTGATCCATTTCTGATGGGAAAAGTAGCTCCAGATTGTTTGAGAAAATTTATGAACATCGCCGTGAGATGTGTGCGCGGTACAGGAGCTGAACGGCCCACGATGGGTGAAGTGCAGGTGGAACTTGAGTGCGCACTGGAGTTGGAGAAAAGCGCAGACGCCGCCAAGCAGCTCAAGGAGTTGGGGACAAGTGCAAGCACTTCTCTTGCTCCTCCTCTTCCTGCCCATGACATGGAGGACTATACCTACCAAAATATATCATTTTCTGAGATCAATGAAATCATCTGTAATAGGTATAGGTATTCGCGAGATTCTTTTAGCACTGATGAGGCACCTTCTGTTGATAGCATTGCTAGCCTTGATCAAGCATTATAATGAGAAAATATATTATGAAGTTGTTTCTACAAAATAAATATATTATAAATTTGGTAACATTGATCTATGAGAGAAAACATAAAAATTAAACGGTTGGTTCGTTAAAATATATTATAAAGTTGTTTCTACAAAATAAATAATCAAGCATTATAATGAGAAATTTAAAACACAAAATAATGCACGATTAACTCATGACACCGAGTCACCGACACTGGGTCCAAGTAGGTATACCGTATATATATGTTTGTGTGAATGTGGGCCGGGTTTCCACACAGCGCCTCTCAGTTAATTCAATTACATAAACTGTATGTGGTCTTATCCGCGGAAAGTGGGGTATGAGCACAGCTCGTACTTGTTGGATTTATCGGAAAAATCATATCGTAAAGTTTAAAAACATTCGGGTGACTTAACGTTTTGCTTAACCCCATGTAACAAGGTGGCTTTCTGTTGTAAACTGAAATAGAAAGGAACGAAGTTACCAAAAAAATGTAGAACCCTTGAATGGTGAATGATTCTTGGGATGAGTCGCAGACTAAGTCGTTCTCTTTAAGACGTTTCGCGGCTCTGCCCAAAGTGTGCAAGCAGTTCACAAACACCACGTCGTCCCCAGGATAAAACAACCCAGAACCTTCTTCTTCTGATAAGATTCTTCCTTGCACACCGGAGGAACCTTCGAACTTACACATTTCCAATATGTTGCTTTTTATAAATCAATATATATATAAAACTTTTCTTACTTCGTCTATGTTCTGCCATTCACCTGACCTATATATAATATCTATATCTATATATATATATATATACATATATATATATATAAAGAAATAGACATTGGAGGGTTTGAAACCGTAAGAAATCATGGATGTTTATGGGATGCACGTTGGAGGGTTTGAAACCGTAAGAAATCATGGATGTTTATGGGATGCACGTTGGAGGGTGTGAAACCGTACGAAATCAAGGATGTTTATGGGGATTTATGGGATGCAAAACTGTCTGCAATCAAAAGATGATAACAAATTATGTTTTATATTTAATGTTTGTAATAAATCAAAATATAAATATTTAAAATATTTAAATAAAAACATAACTGCTCCAACAATCTCCCACTTGTTTTTATTTAAAATATATATATCAAGCAACATATCATAAAGCTATGCATAAGTAAATGTGTTTCTCAACTTGAACCTGTACATAGTGTTAGTGATCCAGATTATACTAGAGTAACTTATTGTTTTGAACTCTATCTCTGACAACACCACACATATAACTTTATTGAGGTGAAGTTCAAAAAGCCAGCACATTACGGCCATGTGCTTGTATCCCAATATAGTGAACGCTCTAGAAACTTGCCCAAGATTTCATAGGAAGCGGCCTCACTTCCACATTCACATAGGTAAGACTATCAAGGATATTCTTATAGCTAGATATTCCACTCAACATAGAGTATAGACCTTACTAAGAGAAAAAATATCAACCTAAAAACGCTTCAGGATGTCATGCTTCTTAGGGATGGACATGGAATAATATTCCAAATTAAAATTAGCAAGACTTCACTCATATCACTTGTGACTTGTTATTACCCTTTGAACCTATTTCTTGGGATCTCCAGTCTATAGGTTGGGTTGCTATCACAAATGACTCAATTTTCTACGGGCTTTAGTCTCATCCCTTTCGAGGTTTTCCAAACCTTTTCTCATGTTAGTCTTTTCGTCAAAGGATTTTTCCAAACTTTTTCTCATGTTAGTCCTTTCGTCAAAGGATCAACTAAATTTTCTTCTGACCGTATATAACTGGAATCGTTTTCTCCCATAAAGGGGTATCTGACAGTAGGTTTCTCAACCATCCTGCTTCTTCTCCCATAAAGGGGTATCTGACAGTAGGTTCATAAATTTTAGAAGAATTAGAACCCCCACTATTTCGAAGATTAAAAAATCAACCGATTACAAAAATCACAAGGCACATTTTCATAATCGATATCAAATTAAAGAACATGAAAAATCAGTGATTAAAAATTAAATAAACTCTCTCTTTAAAAACACTCAGCAATAAAACTACTGATTTTTCTGAAATGAAAGTAGCTCTCTGTGCACTTGGGGATGCTAACATACTTTTGAGCTCCAATGATATTTCATGCAGCGATAGAAAGTATAATACAAATATCAATGCATACGGCAGCAAAAACCAATACCCAAAAGCATGTTAATTCGAATACATGCAGCAGCAGCCAAAACCAAAGCCTATTCTAATGCATGCAACGCATGAGAGAAACATAGATTATGATATGATAATGACTTGTAAAAAACCTAACGCATGCAGCAACACTCTTAAACAAACAATGAAGAAAATATGATTTTCTTTTCTTCCTAATGCATGGCAGATTGTTGACGTCTTAAAATTGTTGTAAACTGAAATAGAAAGGAACGAAGTTACCAAAAAAATGTAGAACCCTTGAGTGGTGAATGATTCTTGGGATGAGTCGCAGACTAAGTCGCTCTCTTTAAGACGTTTCGCGGCTCTGCCCAAAGTGTGCAAGCAGTTCACAAACACCACGTCGTCCCCAGGATAAAACAGCCCAGAACCTTCTTATTCTGATAAGATTCTTCCTTGCACACCGGAAGAACCTTCGAACTTACACATTTCCAATATGTTGCTTTTTATAAATCAATATATAAAACTTTTCTTACTTCGTCTATGTTCTGCCATTCACCTGACCGATATATAATATCTATATATATATATATATACATATATATATATAAAGAAATAGACATTGGAGGGTTTGAAACCGTAAGAAATCATGGATGTTTATGGGATGCACGTTGGAGGGTGTGAAACCGTACGAAATCAAGGATGTTTATGGGGATTTATGGGATGCAAAACTGTCTGCAATCAAAGGATGATAACAAATTATGTTTTATATTTAATGTTTGTAATAAACCAAAATATAAATATTTAAAATATTTAAATAAAAACATAACTGCTCCAACACTTTCTCAATCAGCAGGTCCCCAAGTCTCAACAACAAATGATACCACAAACTCTGCCATGCTTTGTGCTTGCTAGCTACTTCCTGATCCTCAAATTACAGCAGAACAAAGGTTAATTTTACATACAAAAAAAAGAAGAAGAAGCTATTTCTTTTTTTCTTATCTACTAAAAGAACATAACCAAACTAGCTATATGTTGTGATTTGTATAACCAACTCACAGTTATTTGGATATTTACCACCCTCCAAATCTCATTCAATAGGTAATTATCAGGAAGATTCTTACTTCTTAGTTATATACCCCGAGTTTATATTTGTTTGTCTGTCTTTCTCTTGTCGCAAGAGGATAGCTTGAAAGTTTCTCTCCTCTTGTTGGGAAGGTGGTGAGTGGGCCAATCTGGAAATATTTTGATGTGAATGTGGGGTTATTCTATGATCATATAATATCCACACAGCCTTTGAATTATTTTCCAATTCAGAGTAAATGATGGGAAAAGGAGAAGGGAAAGAGAGAAGGGTGATGATGGCACCGAAAGAAAGAAGGGAAAGAAAGAAGGGTGATGATGGCACCGAAGGAAAAGGGCAAGGGAAAGGGAAAGGAAAAAGTAAAAGGGAAAGGATAAAAGAGTCATCATCATATTTTCCTTCACCATTACCTTTTTTTGGAGCATGGGAACGGCTGAGAAAAAACAACACAACATTCATCAATTCATAAACAACATACAAAGGGGATATCATACTTTAACCTCCCTCATTCTCACGTCTCTGCCGCTCCACCTCGGCCTGGATTAGGCAGGTTGGAGCTCTCACCCCTGGCCATGTACGAGGCACTTTGGACCGGCAACTTTTAGTCTCTCTTGGAATTTCGCCTAACCCCTGTAAAGCTCCTTCTATTGTCCCTGTTCTTTGGCACCCCCCTCCTTCTTCTTGGGTCAAAGTGAATACTGATGGCCTTGCTAAAGGTAATCCGGGTCCTGCGGCATGTGGCGGGGTTTTTCGAGATTCTGCGGGTTATTTTCTTGGTGGTTTCTCCCTAAGCTTGGGCCATCGTACTTCTTTCTATGCGGAGCTCCTTGCTGTCATCCTTGCTGTCGAATTGGCCCACGCGCGAGGCTGGCAAAATTTATGGCTTGAAAGCGACTCTTCGAGTGTAATATCATGTTTTGCTTCTGGATCTTTCTCTCCCCCTTGGTCGCTTCAGACACGCTGGAACAATTGTACTCTCCTTTTGCAGAACATGGTTTTTCGTTGCTCTCATATTTTTCGAGAAGGGAATGCTGTTGCTGACAAATTAGCCAATTTAGGGCTTCTATCATCTTCACTTGTCTGGCATTCCACTCCCCCAATTGAGATCCTCCCTCCTCTGCACTCAGATTTCTTGGGCATGCCAACCTACAGGTTTGTCTCCTCTTCTTGATGTGTCTTCTCCTTTCTTTTCCTAACCTTTTTGGATTCCCTTTTGTTTTGCAGGTTATTACCTTTTAAGGTTTATAGAGGGGTTTGGGCTTATGTCCGCCTAGTTTCTTCCTTGTAATTTCTTTTCCAAGAGGGGTACGGTCTATGTCCCCCCCTCTTTTTCCGGCATTTCCTTTCTCGAAAGGGGTAAGGTGCATGTCCCCCCCTTTTTCTTTTGTATTTCTTTTCTCTTGTTCTATGAGGGGTTAGGTTTATGTCCCCCCTGTCTAGGTGTAACTTTTTTTTTCTTATCAATAAATTTCCCTCGTACCGCCGAGGTTCTCCAAAAAAAAAAAAAAAAAAAAAAAAAAAAAAAAAACACACACATTTTCACAAACACTTTGTTGGACACACTCCGTAACTTTCTTTAATGATTTGAATAGTTTATGTTTTAATTAATTATTCATAAATTATTCTTGTAAAAAAATTAGATCAATCCAAAACCAGACATTTATTTATAGTAAAGAAAATAAACAAACACGGGAAACACTAAAATAACTGTTATTTAATTTGACCATCATATACGCCTATAAAAAATCCTACAGTCTTATAGTTTTGGATTTGGATGAAATTTGATAGCATTGATCTATAAGAGAAAATATAAAAATTAAACGGTTGGATCCTTCAAAATATATTATAAAGTTGGTCTTATCCGCGGGAAGTGGGGCATGAGCACAGCTCACACTTGTTGGATTTATCGGAAAAATCATATCGTAAAAACATTCAGTTGACTTTCTTTAATGTGAAGTCCTGGTCTTTGGAGGACTTTTGAGTCCTGACGCTGCCATTAATTTCCAAGAAAAAAACAGCCGCCAGCAGGTGGACCTTGTTAATAATTTTGGACCCTCTCTCTCGAATGTACAGAATGTAAGAGGATGAGGAGGATCACTTTGTGAGTCCATGTCTTAGATGCAAAGTGATGGGGCGTACTGCGCAGTCTGTTTCTCGTTTCTTCTCTCTTCGGAAGAAGAAACAAAAAGATTGGGCGTTTCCAGAAGAATTATGCCGTCGTTTTACACTTGCTGAGATCAGTGCAGCAACTCAATGTTTCGACCAAACCTTATGTATTGGTGAGAGTGTCTTTGGCACAGTATACAAAGGGCGTATTAAGGTCGATGGGGATGCGGACAGGAAAGACGTCGTTGCAATCAAGCGCTTGTCCGGAGATTCAATCCAGGGAGTGTGTGAGTTCAGGGCGGAGGTACAGCTACTATGCCAGCTCCACCACCCAAACCTCATCTCTCTCGTTGGATTCTGCCAAGAAAATGGAGATTGTTTCATTGTCTACGACTACGTGCCCAACGGTACCCTCTCTGATTACCTCTTTGATCCTTCCAATATGAAAAATAAATATCCCTTTCCCTTGACTTGGAAGCAAAGGCTGAAAATTTGTATTGGGGTGGCTCGCTCAATACACTACCTCCACGCAGGGGTTAAGCATGCTGTCATCCATCGAGACATAAAATGCTCCATCATTCTATTAGACCAAAACTTGGTGCCCAAGCTTTCTGGCTTCGCGTTGTCCAAGATGGGTCCTCCTGTCTTGTCAAATCCATTAATCAAATTAAACTTGCCGGTGTCTGGTACAATCGGGTATCTTGATCCAGAGTATGTATCGTCCGGGCAACTTACCGAAAAATCTGATGTCTTTTCATTTGGAATGGTGTTATTCGATGTGTTGTGTGCCAAAACTTATGCAAAATTGTTAATAGAAAGCCCGGACGGCAGCGTGATTTTCCCGGATATGATTGATCCATTTCTGAAGGGAAAAGTAGCTCCGGATTGTTTGAAAAAAATTATGAACATCGCCGTGAGATGCTTGCGTCTGAGAGGAGCTGAACGGCCCACGATGGGTGAAGTGCAGGTGGAACTTGAGTGCGCACTGGAGTTGCAGGAAAGGGCAGACGCCGTCAAGCAGCTCAAGGAGTTGGGGACAAGTGCAAGCACTTCTCTTGATCCTCCTCTTCCTGCCCATGACATGGAGGACTATACCTACGAAAATATATCATTTTCTGAGATCAATGAAACTTTCTGTATATTAGTGACCTTCATTTAGTACTGATGAGGCAGCTTCTGTTGATAGTATTGCTAGCCTTGATCCTAACAGGGAAGCAATAACATAGAAGAAATATTGTGTGATATGCAATAACTATACTCTTGAAAGAAATAAACTTTGGTTTATCCATCTGAGGAACGCTACAGAGTTTTTGGTTTCATTCCTCTATATGCAACAATGTTGTTTTCGCATGTCATGCACGAGAAAAACAAATGTACGTAGAGCTAATTGCATGTATCGGAGTGAACTTGGCCTACTTTGAGGCCCTCGGAGGTAGGTGAAGGTAAAGAAAAAATCATGTTGGAAGAATAAACTACCAGCTTCATTGAAAGTTAGTGCGAGAACAATGTCAAAAATACTTGTAGTTAAACTCATAAATCTTTTTTTTTTTTTTTGAGGAGAATTTATTGATAAACAAGAAAAAAACAATATGTCAGGAGGACGTGAGGCCAAACCCAAACCATTAAAGAATTCATAACAACAATTCAAAACCTATTTCAGCAAAACCTATAACAAGGAAGCTTAGAAAGGTTGTGAGAATAAGCAGCTGCAGCACAAGGAGGGCATGAATCCCACCAATGGACACCGGGGTGATCAACACCATAATTGGCCAAACAATCAGCAACTTGATTACCCTCTCTAAAAATATGAGAAATCTGAACCTGCATGGAGGATGGTAAAACTCGACAGTTATGCCAACTGACCAACAGCCTCCAAGGGATAGATGTCAAGGAAGGTGAGGATGAAGAAAGAAGATGAACAACCAGTGAGAAGTCACATTCAATCCATAAGGAATGCCAACCTTTATCCCAAGCTAAAGATACAGCATGAATAACAGCGCGTAGTTCGGCATCCAGAGAAGAGGCCAAGCCTATTGAACCCGCAAAACAACCAAGAGAATTACCCGTAAAATCCCAAAAGATACCACCAAATGCAGCCACACCAGGGAACCTCTTGCAGCACCATCAGTATTCACTTTGATCCAAGACTGAGAAGGAGGGCGCCACAACACCTCAATAATTTTTGGAGCCTTAGCAGGACGTCCACGAACACCAAGGAGTTGACATTTAATAGAGGCGGCAAGTTTTAATTTTTCCTGCTTTGCTTTCGACAAACACAAGTCACGCATAAGATCATGGAGGCGGCAAGCTTTAATTTTTCCGGTTGATCCGAGGGTTCCAACTTGAACCATGCACCTATTAATCAAGTAACCCAAGTAGCGGTCTGCAACATCTTCTATTGTTTCATCTCCCTCTGCTTCATGATGTGGCGATACAATGCCTTCTGCAATCCATAATTGAACCAGTTTTCTACCACGGAATTTCAAAATCTTCCGGAAAATGACTCAAATAAAGGAAACAGGGTTTTAATTGAAAAGGCAAATCATGATAGCTCAAAGCCAAAACCTCAGGTACCGTAGAGTGTTGCTTGTCCCCTTTGGCTCGCTTTAGATACGAAAGAATATCTCTGTGGACGATATCCCACTCGTGCACTGTTTCTTTAGTGGCCAAAAGTCCTCCAAGCACAACAATGGCCAAAGGCAAGCCAGCACACTTTTTGACCATTTCCCTCCCTAACTGCTCCTTATCTTTGCTCCTGATAAACTCTGAGTTGGTGATACCAATCCTATAAGAAAATGTGATGAAACTGAGTATGCACATAAAGGGATCAACAACTAACAGTCTAACAATGTACGTAAGCTCCCATAATTCGAGTGAGACACCGTTGTTTTAAAATCCTTCACATCTAGAAGTTCAAGAATTTGAATTAGGATCGGTGAAACTGAAGAAAGATTGCAAATCTGAAATAGTGATGACTTTTTATTCATTTATGGATCCTTGGTAGGGTAGATTTTAACAACAAACTTCAAATATATCTTGCAAGAATAGAGTTATCAATTTATTGGTTAGCGACGTATTAAGTTTCCAACTAGTTAGGGCTTGAGTACTATTTATATATTAAGGAAATGCATAATGATACAAAATCCGGATGCATGCTTAAGAAGTTGGAATGGTAAACTACCTGGATCACCATTTCTTGGAAATGCCTTCTTCTGAAGCAACTCCCAACCCTCTTCTTCAGTTAAATTCCTCGGCTCATGAAGACCGCTTCGGTCTACAGAGGAAGCTAATTCTTTATTACGAGTTGTAAGCAATATTCTGCTGCACCCTTTTCCCAACGATGGGAAGGCAGGACTTAGAATTTTCCAGGCCTCAATCGACCAAATGTCATCAAGAACCACCAAATATTTCTTCTCCATTTGAACTTGATAAAGCTTCTTTGCAAGCTCTTCGTCTCTCAATTTCAAAATATGATCCCTCTCCTCTTTCGACGGAGAGGTTAGTTTAATCAGAATGCCTTCCAAACATCTCTTGGTTTGCATTGTTGAGATATATAAGCCCACGCAGAACCCTCAAAATAACGCCTAACACGATCATTGCGGTTAACTTCCTTGGCGAGAGAGGTCTTTCCCAAACCGCCCATCCCACAAATGGCCACAACTCGACCGTGTTTTTCTTTATTCATGAGCTCCGCCACTAGTTCATTTATGTTTCCTTGTAAACCAACGATATGGTCGTCAATAACATGGGAATAAGACCACCTCAATTGCCTTTTGCATCTCAAACGCAATACTCGACGAGCCCTGGTGATCTCTTACAACACTCAAGCCGTAAGTTTGTGTACTTCTAGTAAGGTCAGAGATTCTAGCTTTGATGGCCTCAATCTCAGACCATACTTCATAAAGGTTTATAGCTCGGTTGAAAAAACGACTAACTTTTTAGTGGATTGGAAATTGGTGTTGCAATTTTGATGGTAAAAGTCCCAATGACATCCTCGGCATCGTAAGCAACTTCTCTGATCTCGGAAACCCAATTTCGAAGGCTATCATCTTCGTCTTGCCTCTTATCGGCATCTTTCAAGAAGCTTTGCATCCGCCTTAGTTCGACTCCGATCTGCTCAACGTTTTGCTTGACCCCATGTAACAACGTGGCTTTCTCGATTAGCAGGTCCCCAAGTCTCTCAACAACAAATGATACCACAAACTCTGCCATGCTTTGTGCTTGCTAGCTACTTCCTGATCTTCAAAATTACAGCAGAACAAAGGTTAATTTTACATACAAAAAAAGAAGAAACTATTTCTTTTTTTCTTTCTTTCTTATCTACTAAAAGAACATAACCAAACTAGCTATGTGCTGTGATTTGTATAATCAACTCACAATTATTTTGATATTTACCACCGTCCAAATCTCATTCAGTATGTAATTATTGGGAAGATGCTTACTTCTTAGCTATATATCTCAAGTTTATCTTTGTTTGTGTATGTTTCTCTCGTCACCGGAGGATAGCTTGAAAGTTGCTCTTCTCTTGTTGGGAAGGTGGTGAGTGGGCCGTTCTAGCGTGCATTACTGGAAATGTCTTGATGTGAATGTGGGGCTATTATATCCACACAGCCCTTCAATTATTTTGTAGGATACTCTGTAATTTTTTTTAAGGATTCGAACTTATTATATTTAAATTCATCACTCATAGATCATCCTTGAAAAAAAAAAAAAAAGAAATCATTTGTAGCAAAGAAAATGGACGAAAAACGTTATGTAAGTAAAAAAAATACTAAAATAACTATCATTTAATTTTACTATCATATACGCCTATAAAAAATCCGATGGTCATACAGTTTTGAATTTGGGTGAAATTTGGTGGCATTGATCCATGAGGGAAGTAGGTACGTATACCATATGTCGTATATATGTTTGTGTGAATGTGGGCCGGGTTTCCAAACAGCGGCTTTCAGTTATTTCAATTACGTAAGTGAATGTGGTCTTATCCGCGGAAAGTGCGGTATGATTACAGCTCACACTTGTTGAATTTATCGGAAAAATCATATCGTAAAAAGATTCAGTTGGCTTTCTCTAATGTGAAGTCTTGGTCTTTGGAGGACTTTTGAGTCCTGACGCTGCCATTAATTTCCAAGAAAAAACCAGCCGACAGCAGCTGGACCTGGTTAATAATTTTGGACCCTCTCTCTCGAATCTACATAATGTAAGAGGATGAGGAGGATCGCTTTGTGAGTCCATGTCTTAGATGCATAGTGATGGGGCGTAGTGCGCAGTCTGTCTCTCGTTTCTTCTCTCCTCGGAAGAAGAAACAAAATGATTGGGCGTTTCCAGAAGAATTATGCCGTCGTTTTACCCTTGCTGAGATCAGTGCAGCAACTCAATGTTTCGACCAAACCTTATGTATTGGTAGGGGTGTCTTTGGCACAGTATTCAAAGGGCGTATTAAGGTCGATGGGGATGAGGACAGGATAGACGTCGTTGCAATCAAGCGCATTTTCGGAGGTTCAGAACGACGAATGCGTGAGTTCAGGGCGGAGGTACAGCTCCTGTGCCAGCTCCGCCACCCAAACCTCATCTCTCTCGTTGGATTCTGCCAAGAAAATGGAGATTGTTTCATTGTCTACGACTACGTGCCCAACGGTACCCTCTCTGATTACCTCTTTGATCCTTCCAATATTAAAAATAAAGATCCCTTTCCCTTGACTTGGAAGCAAAGGCTGAAAATTTGTATTGGGGTGGCTCGCTCAATACACTACCTCCACGCAGGGGTTAAGCGTGCTGTCATCCATCGAGACATAAAATGCTCCATCATTCTATTAGACCAAAACTTGGTGCCCAAGCTTTCTGGCTTCGGGTTGTCCAAGATGGGTCCTCCTGTCTTGTCAAATGCATTAATCAAATTAAACTCGCGGGTGTCTGGTACAATAGGCTATCTTGATCCAGAGTATGCACTGTCCGGACAACTTACCGAAAAATCTGATGTCTTTTCATTTGGAATGGTGTTACTTGAAGTGTTGTGTGCCAAATCTGTTTCAAGAGAGATATTTGAATGTGTGCAAAGGGGTGAGACTTTCCCTGCTATGATTGATCCATTTCTGATGGGAAAAGTAGCTCCAGATTGTTTGAGAAAATTTATGAACATCGCCGTGAGATGTGTACGCGGTACAGGAGCTGAACGGCCCACGATGGGTGAAGTGCAGGTGGAACTTGAGTGCGCACTGGAGTTGGAGAAGAGCGCAGACGCCGCCAAGCAGCTCAAGGAGTTGAGGACAAGTGCAAGCACTTCTCTTGCTCCTCCTCTTCCTGCCCATGACATAGAGGACTATACCTACCAAAATATATCATTTTCTGAGATCAATGAAATCATCTGTAATAGGTATAGGTATTCGCGAGATTCTTTTAGCACTGATGAGGCACCTTCTGTTGATAGCATTGCTAGCCTTGATCAAGCATTATAATGAGAAAATATATTATGAAGTTGTTTCTACAAAATAAATATATTATAAATTTGGTAACATTGATCTATGAGAGAAAACATAAAAATTAAACGATTGGTTCATTAAAATATATTATAAAGTTGTTTCTACAAAATAAATAATCAAGCATTATAATGAGAAATTTAAAACACAAAATAATGCACGATTAACTCATGACACCGAGTCACCGACACTGGGTCCAAGTAGGTATACCATATGTCGTATATATGTTTGTGTGAATGTGGGCCGGGTTTCCACACAGCGCCTCTCAGTTAATTCAATTACATAAAGTGTATGTGGTCTTATCCGCGGAAAGTGGGGTATGAGCACAGCTCGTACTTGTTGGATTTATCGGAAAAATCATATCGTAAAGTTTAAAAACATTCGGGTGACTTAACGTTTTGCTTAACCCCATGTAACAAGGTGGTTTTCTGTTGTAAACTGAAATAGAAAGGAACGAAGTTACCAAAAAAATGTAGAACCCTTGAGTGGTGAATGATTCTTGGGATGAGTCGCGGACTAAATCGCTCTCTTTAAGACGTTTCGCGGCTCTGCCCAAAGTGTGCAAGCAGTTCACAAACACCACGTCGTCCCCAAGATAAAACAGCCCAGAACCTTCTTCTTCTGATAAGATTCTTCCTTGCACACCGGAAGAACCTTCGAACTTACACATTTCCAATATGTTGCTTTTTATAAATCAATATATATATAACTTTTCTTACTTCGTCTATGTTCTTGCATTCACCTGACCTATATATAATATCTATATATATATATATATATATATATATATATAAAGAAATAGACATTGGAGGGTTTGAAACCGTAAGAAATCATGGATGTTTATGGGATGCACGTTGGAGGGTGTGAAACCGTACGAAATCAAGGATGTTTATGGGGATTTATGGGATGCAAAATTGTCTGCAATCAAAGGATGATAACAAATTATGTTTTATATTTAATGTTTGTAATAAACCAAAATATAAATATTTAAAATATTTAAATAAAAACATAACTGCTCCAACACTTTCTCAATCAGCAGGTCCCCAAGTCCCAACAACAAATGATACCACAAACTCTGCCATGCTTTGTGCTTGCTAGCTACTTCCTGATCCTCAAATTACAGCAGAACAAAGGTTAATTTTACATACAAAAAGAAGAAGAAGAAGCTATTTCTTTTTTTCTTATCTACTAAAAGAACATAACCAAACTAGCTATATGTTGTGATTTGTATAACCAATTCACAGTTATTTTGATATTTACCACCCTCCAAATCTCATTCAATAGGTAATTATCAGGAAGATTCTTACTTCTTAGTTATATATCCCTAGTTTATATTTGTTTGTCTGTCTTTCTGTTGTCGCAAGAGGATAGCTTGAAAGTTTCTCTCCTCTTGTTGGGAAGGTGGTGAGTGGGCCAATCTGGAAATATTTTGATGTGAATGTGGGGTTATTCTATGATCATATAATATCCACACAGCCCTTGAATTATTTTCCAATTCAGAGTAAATGATGGGAAAAGGAGAAGGGAAAGAGAGAAGGGTGATGATGGCACCGAAAGACAGAAGGGAAAGAAAGAAGGGTGATGATGGCACCGAAGGAAAAGGGCAAGGGAAAGGGAAAGGAAAAAGTAAAAGGGAAAGGATAAAAGAGTCATCATCATATTTTCCTTCACCATTACCTTTTTTTGGAGCATGGGAACGGCTGAGAAAAAACAACACAACATTCATCAATTCATAAACAACATACAAAGGGGATATCATACTTTAACACACATTTTCACAAACACTTTGTTGGACACACTCCGTAACTTTCTTTAATGATTTGAATCGTTTATATTTTAATTAATTATTCATAAATTATTCTTGTAAAAAAATTAGATCAATCCAAAACTATAAAGATATTTATTTATAGTAAAGAAAATAAACAAACAAGGAAAACACTAAAATAACTGTTATTTAGTTTGACCATCATATACGCCTATAAAAAAATCCTACAGTCTTGTAGTTTTGGATTTGGATGAAATTTGATAGCATTGATCTATAAGAGAAAATATAAAAATTAAACGGTTGTTGGATCCTTGAAATATATTATAAAGTTGGTCTTATCCGAGGAAAGTGGGGCATGAGCACAGCTCACACTTGTTGGATTTATCGGAAAAATCATATCGTAAAAACATTCAGTTGACTTTCTTTAATGTGAAGTCCTGGTCTTTGGAGGACTTTTGAGCCCTGACGCTGGCATTAATTTCCAAGAAAAAACCAGCCGCCAGCAGGTGGACCTTGTTAATAATTTTGGACCCTCTCTCGAATGTACAGAATGCAAGAGGATGAGGAGGATCACTTTGTGAGTCCATGTCTTAGATGCATAGTGATGGGGCGTACTGCGCAGTCTGTTTCTCGTTTCTTCTCTCTTCGGAAGAAGAAACAAAAAGAGAAGAAGAAACAAAAAGATTGGGCGTTTCCAGAAGAATTATGCCGTCGTTTTACACTTGCTGAGATCAGTGCAGCAACTCAATGTTTCGACCAAACCTTATGTATTGGTGAGAGTGTCTTTGGCACAGTATACAAAGGGCGTATTAAGGTCGATGGGGATGCGGACAGGAAAGACGTCGTTGCAATCAAGCGCTTGTCCGGAGATTCAATCCAGGGAGTGTGTGAGTTCAGGGCGGAGGTACAGCTACTATGCCAGCTCCGCCACCCAAACCTCATCTCTCTCGTTGGATTCTGCCAAGAAAATGGAGATTGTTTCACTGTCTACGACTACGTGCCCAACGGTACCCTCTCTGATTACCTCTTTGATCCTTCCAATATGAAAAATAAAGATCCCTTTCCCTTGACTTGGAAGCAAAGGCTGAAAATTTGTATTGGGGTGGCTCGCTCAATACACTACCTCCACGCAGGGGTTAAGCATGCTGTCATCCATCGAGACATAAAATGCTCCATCATTCTATTAGACCAAAACTTGGTGCCCAAGCTTTCTGGCTTCGCGTTGTCCAAGATGGGTCCTCCTGTCTTGTCAAATCCATTAATCAAATTAAACTTGCCGGTGTCTGGTACAATCGGGTATCTTGATCCAGAGTATGTATCGTCCGGGCAACTTACCGAAAAATCTGATGTCTTTTCATTTGGAATGGTGTTATTCGATGTGTTGTGTGCCAAAACTTATGCAAAATTGTTAATAGAAAGCCCGGACGGCAGCGTGATTTTCCCGGATATGATTGATCCATTTCTGAAGGGAAAAGTAGCTCCGGATTGTTTGAAAAAAATTATGAACATCGCCGTGAGATGCCTGCGTCTGAGAGGAGCTGAACGGCCCACGATGGGTGAAGTGCAGGTGGAACTTGAGTGCGCACTGGAGTTGCAGGAAAGGGCAGACGCCGTCAAGCAGCTCAAGGAGTTGGGGACAAGTGCAAGCACTTCTCTTGCTCCTCCTCTTCCTGCCCATGACATGGAGGACTATACCTACGAAAATATATCATTTTCTGAGATCAATGAAACTTTCTGTATATTGGTGAGCTTCATTTAGTACTGATGAGGCAGCTTCTGTTGATAGTATTGCTAGCCTTGATCCTAACAGGGAAGCAATAACATAGAAGAAATATTGTGTGATATGCAATAACTATACTCTTGAAAGAAATAAACTTTGGTTTATCCATCTGAGGAACGCTACAGAGTTTTTGGTTTCATTCCTCTATATGCAACAATGTTGTTTTCGCATGTCATGCACGAGAAAAACAAATGTACGTAGAGCTAATTGCATGTATCGGAGTGAACTTGGCCTACTTTGAGGCCCTCGGAGGTAGGTGAAGGTAAAGAAAAAATCATGTTGGAAGAATAAACTACCAGCTTCATTGAAAGTTAGTGTGAGAACAATGTCAAAAATACTTGTAGTTGAACTCATAAATCTTTTTTTTTTTTTTTTGAGGAGAATTTATTGATAAACAAGAAAAAAACAATATGTCAGGAGGACGTGAGGCCAAACCCAAACCATTAAAGAATTCATAACAACAATTCAAAACCTATTTCAGCAAAACCTATAACAAGGAAGCTTAGAAAGGTTGTGAGAATAAGCAGCTGCAGCACAAGGAGGGCATGAATCCCACCAATGGACACCGGGGTGATCAACACCATAATTGGCCAAACAATCAACAACTTGATTACCCTCTCTAAAAATATGAGAAATCTGAACCTGCATGGAGGATAGTAAAACTCGACAGTTATGCCAACTGACCAACAGCCTCCAAGGGATAGATGTCAAGGAAGGTGAGGATGAAGAAAGAAGATGAATAACCAGTGAGAAGTCACATTCAATCCATAAGGAATGCCAACCTTTATCCCAAGCTAAAGATACAGTATGAATAACAGCGCGTAGTTCGGCATCCAAAGAAGAGGCCAAGCCTATTGAACCCGCAAAACAACCAAGAGAATTACCCGTAAAATCCCGAAAGATACCACCAAATGCAGCCACACCAGGGGAACCTCTTGCAGCACCATCAGTATTCACTTTGATACAAGACTGAGAAGGAGGGCGCCACAACACCTCAATAATTTTTGGAGCCTTAGCAGGACGTCCACGAACACCAAGGAGTTGACATTTAATAGAGGCGGCAAGTTTTAATTTTTCCTGCTTTGCTTTCGACAAACACAAGTCACGCATAAGATCATGGAAGCGGCAAGTTTTAATTTTTCCGGTTGATCCGAGGGTTCCAACTTGAACCATGCACCTATTAAACAAGTAACCCAAGTAGCGTTCTGCAACATCTTCTATTGTTTCATCTCCCTCTGCTTCATGATGTGGCGATACAATGCCTTCTGCAATCCATAATTGAACCAGTTTTCTACCACGGAATTTCAAAATCTTCCGGAAAATGACTCAAATAAAGGAAACAGGGTTTTAATTGAAAAGGCAAATCATGATAGCTCAAAGCCAAAACCTCAGGTACCGTAGAGTGTTGCTTGTCCCCTTTGGCTCGCTTTAGATACGAAAGAATATCTCTGTGGACGATATCCCACTCGTGCACTGTTTCTTTAGTGGCCAAAAGTCCTCCAAGCACAACAATGGCCAAAGGCAAGCCAGCACACTTTTTGACCATTTCCCTCCCTAACTGCTCCTTATCTTTGCTCCTGATAAACTCTGAGTTGGTGATACCAATCCTATAAGAAAATGTGATGAAACTGAGTATGCACATAAAGGGATCAACAACTAACAGTCTAACAATGTACGTAAGCTCCCATAATTCGAGTGAGACACCGTTGTTTTAAAATCCTTCACATCTAGAAGTTCAAGAATTTGAATTAGGATCGGTGAAACTGAAGAAAGATTGCAAATCTGAAATAGTGATGACTTTTTATTCATTTATGGATCCTTGGTAGGGTAGATTTTAACAACAAACTTCAAATATATCTTGCAAGAATAGAGTTATCAATTTATTGGTTAGCGACGTATTAAGTTTCCAACTAGTTAGGGCTTGAGTACTATTTATATATTAAGGAAATGCATAATGATACAAAATCCGGATGCATGCTTAAGAAGTTGGAATGGTAAACTACCTGGATCACCATTTCTTGGAAATGCCTTCTTCTGAAGCAACTCCCAACCCTCTTCTTCAGTTAAATTCCTCGGCTCATGAAGACCGCTTCGGTCTACAGAGGAAGCTAATTCTTTATTACGAGTTGTAAGCAATATTCTGCTGCACCCTTTTCCCAACGATGGGAAGGCAGGACTTAGAATTTTCCAGGCCTCAATCGACCAAATGTCATCAAGAACCACCAAATATTTCTTCTCCATTTGAACTTGATAAAGCTTCTTTGCAAGCTCTTCGTCTCTCAATTTCAAAATATGATCCCTCTCCTCTTTCGACGGAGAGGTTAGTTTAATCAGAATGCCTTCCAAACATCTCTTGGTTTGCATTGTTGAGATATATAAGCCCACGCAGAACCCTCAAAATAACGCCTAACACGATCATTGCGGTTAACTTCCTTGGCGAGAGAGGTCTTTCCCAAACCGCCCATCCCACAAATGGCCACAACTCGACCGTGTTTTTCTTTATTCATGAGCTCCGCCACTAGTTCATTTATGTTTCCTTGTAAACCAACGATATGGTCGTCAATAACATGGGAATAAGACCACCTCAATTGCCTTTTGCATCTCAAACGCAATACTCAACGAGCCCTGGTGATCTCTTACAACACTCAAGCCGTAAGTTTGTGTACTTCTAGTAAGGTCAGAGATTCTAGCTTTGATGGCCTCAATCTCAGACCATACTTCATAAAGGTTTATAGCTCGGTTGAAAAAACGACTACCTTTTTAGTGGATTGGAAATTGGTGTTGCAATTTTGATGGTAAAAGTCCCAATGACATCCTCGGCATCGTAAGCAGCTTCTCTAATCTCGGAAACCCAATTTCGAAGGCTATCATCTTCGTCTTGCCTATTATCGGCATCTTTCAAGAAGCACTGCATCCGCCTTAGTTCGACGCGGATCTGCTCAACGTTTTGCTTGACCCCATGTAACAAGGTGGCTTTCTCGATTAGCAGGTCCCCAAGTCTCTCAACAACAAATGATACCACAAACTCTGCCATGCTTTGTGCTTGCTAGCTACTTCCTGATCTTCAAAATTACAGCAGAACAAAGGTTAATTTTACATACAAAAAAAGAAGAAGAAACGATTTCTTTTTTTTCTTTCTTTCTTATCTACTAAAAGACCATAACCAAACTAGCTATGTGTTGTGATTTGTATAATCAACTCAGTCCAAATCTCATTCAGTATGTAATTATTGGGAAGATGCTTACTCTATATATCTCGAGTTTATCTTTGTTTGTGTATGTCGCTCTCGTCATAGGAGGATCGCTTGAAAGTTGCTCTTCTCTTGTTGGGAAGGTGACGAGTGGGCCATTTTGGCGTGCATTACTGGAAATGTTTTGATGTGAATGTGGGGCTATTATATCCACACAGCCCTTCAATTATTTTGTAGGATACTCTGTAACGTTTTTTTAAGGATTCGAACTTATTATATTTAAATTCATCACTCATAAATCATTCTTGAAAAAAAAATACTAAAATAACTATCATTTAATTTTACCCTATAAAAATTCCGACGGTCATACAGTTTTGAATTCGGGTGAAATTTGGTGGCATTGATCCATGAGGGAAGTAGGTAGGTATACCGTATGTCGTATATATGTTTGTGTGAATGTGGTCTTTAGTTTCCCAAAAATAAAAAAGAGTGAACGTGGTGTTTAGTTTCCACACAGCGGCTTTCAGTTATTTCAATTACGTAAGTGAATGTGGTCTTTAGTTTCCCAAAAATAAAAAAGAGTGAATGTGGTCTTATCCGCGAAAAGAGGATGAGGAGGATCGCTTTGTGAGTCCATGTCTTAGATGCATAGTAATGAGGCGTACTGCGCAGTCTGTCTCTCGTTTCTTCTCTCTTCGGAAGAAGAAACAAAATGATTGGGCGTTTCCAGAAGAACTATGCCGTCGTTTTACACTTGCTGAGATCAGTGCAGCAACTCAATGTTTCGACCAAACCTTATGTATTGGTAGGGGTGGCTTTGGCTCAGTATTCAAAGGGCGTATTAAGGTCGATGGGGATGAGGACAGGATAAACGTCGTTGCAATCAAGCGCTTTTCCGGAGGTTCAGAACGAGGAATGAGTGAGTTCAGGGCGGAGGTACAGCTACTGTGCCAGCTGCGCCACCCCAACCTCATCTCTCTCATCGGATTCTGCCAAGAAAATGGAGAGTGTATCATTGTCTACGACTACATGCCCAACGGTACCCTCTCTGATTACCTCCTTGATCCTTCCAATATTAAAAATAAAGATCATTTTCCCTTGACTTGGAAGCAAAGGCTGAAAATTTGTATTGGGGTGGCGCGTTCAATACACTACCTCCACGCAGGGGTTAAGCATGCTGTCATCCATCGAGACGTGAAATGCGCCAACGTTCTATTGGACCAAAACTTGGTGCCCAAGCTTTCTGACTTCGGGTTGTCCAAGATGGGTCCTCCTGTCGTGTCAAATGCATTAATCAAATTAAACTCGACGGTGGTCGGTACATTCGGGTATCTTGATCCAGAGTATGCATTGTCCGGGCAACTTACCGAAAAATCTGATGTCTTTTCATTTGGAACGGTGTTATTTGAAGTGTTGTGTGCCAAATCTGGTTTAAGAGAGATACCTGAATGTGTGAGAAGGGGTGAGACTTTCCCTGCTATGATCGATCCATTTCTGGTGGGAAAAGTAGCTCCAGATTGTTTGAGAAAATTTATGAACATCGCCGAGAGATGTGTGCGCCCTGCAGGAGCTGAACGGCCCACGATGGGTGAAGTGCAGGTGGAACTTGAGTGCGCACTGGAGTTGCAGGAGAGGGCTGATGCCGTCAGGCAGCTCAATGAGTTGAGGACAAGTGCAAGCACTTCTCTTGCTCCTCTTCCTGCCCATGACATGGAGGATTATACCTACGAAAATATTTCATTTTCTGAGATCAATGAAATCATCTGTAACAGGTATGGGTATTCGCGAGAGGCAGCTTCTAGCCTTGATTCTAACAGGGAAGCAATAACATAGAAGAAATATTGTGATAAGCAATAACTGTACTCTTGAAAGAAATAAACTTTGGTTTATGTATCCGAAGAACGCTACAGATTTTTTGGTTTCATTCCTCTATATGCAAATTAAATGTAGTTTTTGCATGTCATACACGAGAAAAACAAATGTACGTAGGAGCTAATTGCACGTATCGGAGTGAACTTGGTCTACTTTGAGGCCCTCGGAGGTCGGTGAAGGTAAAGAAAAAATCATGTTGGAAGAATAAAATACCAGCTTCGTTGAAAGTTAGAGCGAGAACAATGTCAAAAAAACTTGTAGTTAAACTCATAAATCTAACTATTCTTGGTTTCCAGTCTCAGCCATGAAAATGTTTAAATGGATTTTGACAATGGTTACCATCAAGGCTCTGTTGCCATAATCAATTATACCAAGTATTTCAAAAATACATAAACAACGAAAGTCAACAGTCGAGACTCGAACTAAACAAACGCCCCTTCAGTACATCATTAGAGAATCACAACCATCAGCAGAGGAAATATATGCAACTATGCAAATCGAAAAGAGTTATTTTCAGCTTCTTCTAGTCACCAAAGAAATATAGCTTCTCTGGTTTCCTAACTCCGTTTTCTGTAGCATTAGTTGCAATCCTGCTGCAAATTTTCAGTATTAAATTAATGCATGCAATTCAACATTGGTATATCTACTTGTATACATAGAGCATAATTTTTTTGCACTGCTGGGACAATAACCCTCGTATAAAATTAGAATCATGACAATTCAACATTGATGTATTACGAAGCAAAGAACGAATTTAGGAGCCAAATCTTCATAAAAAGACAATGCAAACAAGGAAATACAAGAACTTGTTAAATTACCTTCTCTTCTTCTCCATAGTCTTTCCTATAGTCTTGGGGAGCGGCTTCCTTGTCATGTTCCTCATCATCATCCGTATTTGATTGGACCATGAACTATTGCAATCAGAAATACACAATTCAAAAGCGATTTTATAGATTAGATTTCCAAACAAGAAACAAATTGCAAGCTTAAAGCAGTTCCTACTGATAGTATATTTGACCCAAGAAACACCAAAATAAAAATAAAAACAAAAACAAAACAAAAGAAAACACAGACAAGCACACACACACACACACAAGACAAGCAAACACAGATAAGTTTTATCTGCAATTCAAAGGACTCTTTTCTTGAAACCTTACCATCAAATATATCCTTAGCTAGTTGATATACCATGCCATCGGAAAGTACCTCCCTCTTCCAGCTTGGAAAAGTTGATCTTATAGAACATCAGACATGTCACAATACACAGTACTAGGTTCCGTCATCATCATCTACAGGTTGAGAATGTTTTATTTATACAGTAGGTCCTGGTGCCACGTTACAGGAATGACAGCTTATTTCAGTGCATGATCAGCTGACTTCCACACAAAATTCGCAGCTGACTTATGAGAACGATTCGCTTATAAGCATAAACCACCAATCGAGTCATCAGTCTCTTTTAGACTTCCAAGTTCCCTTTTATTCCTTGCATTTACAAATTGCCTGAATAACAAACTGTGTACACCACCTTTGTACAGCTTCCCATATAAACAAACAGACTTCCACCTGCCAAGCTACCTTGAAGCTACAGCCTTGCACTACAATCATCAGATATAGTCTCTTCAGAAGAACCATCACTGTCTATAATAATTACGTTGTCTTGTTTACCCGCGTGATGAGAATAATCCCTTCTCAGTTTCCCCATCCCTAGTCCTACAGATGAGTAGTTGAAAAGAGGAGCAGTACTTAATGGCTGTGAGTCATTTACTCTTAAACCACCACATGTAAACTGCATTTCATTCCTTGGTGCCAAATGTGATCCCCGAGGATCAAATCCGAGAAGGGTGAGATTCAACCTATCTGAATGAGCAATTGATGAAACAGTTGAAGGCACAGTTGGCGGTGGAGAAGCAACAGCTTCTCTGAGCCAGTGGGGTAAATTTCCCTTTGCTCCAACACAAGTTGTGGGGCCATCAGTTGATAATAACTTGCCCCTTCGAATACTTCTACTTCTATTTAGAACACTAAATTCATCATCCTCATATTTGTCCCTTCCCATTTCAAAACGAGATGTCCTTTTTGTGTAACCAAGAGGCCTCCGGGGATTTCCATTGCCATTGTTGCAAATATAAGCCGACTTAAATAGTGGCCTCCTCGAGGCATTACCTCCTCTATGAGCATCAACATCGCCAAGTGAAACTTGGGTTATGTCTGTTGTATTTTCTTTCCATATTCCTCTTTTTGGACCCGAGAAGTAGTTGCATCCCAATTGAGGAACACATAAACCACTAAAAAGTTTTGACTGTTCCTCTTCCCACTGCTCAGCTAAGTCCCTTGCCACCCTCCATGGTGAGAAGTGCAATCTTGGATCCCTTAACATAGCATTCCAATTGTCCCGTCCATATCTCCTCACGCCCATCCATAGAAAATCCAACTCTTCTTCAGACCACATGGTATTATATGGCATATAATTGTCATGAAAACTACCCCTCTCATTCAAAGCTCTTGCTTGGCTTACAACACTGTCATGCATAATCTTGTGTTTCAAAACTGATGATAAACGGCTTGAGGAAGATTGGAGCGCTGCATCTCGGATGAATTCTCTTGTTCCAATGATGGAGTTCAAGAAGGGAGATGTATTGAAGCAGGTATTGGCAGCACATCCTGCAAGTACAGGCTTTTCGGTTAAGGATAGACCCAAAAACATAGGAGATCCTTGTTTTGGTTGATTATTCTGGCCTCCCAACTGAAGAACTTTTCTCCGTTCTGAAGCTATAGAAGCAGCTACCTCAGGTTGTGTTATCACCGGGCAAAAAATGTCACTGGTTTTTTCTTCTGGAAACAGCTGGAGATGAAAATATAAATAAAATTATTTGGCAGCCAAATTATCCCCAAATATCCAAAAAGCAAGACTTACAAAACCTACCGGTAGACATTTGTTTTCGGAAGTAAATTCCTCGGAAATCAGAGGACCAACTTTATCATCATTATCTTTGCAGCTGGCACCAACTTCTAAAAATTCCAATGCATCTCTGTGTAATTGTGAAGCTTGAGTTTCTACTCTTTCATTTCTCGCAGCCAGCATTTGGGGAGGAGACAGTTCATGTAATACAGCGGCATGATTTCGGCTAGTAGAATCCAAGGAGCCCCCCATAGTTTTTGGCGCAGCAATATTAGGTTGCTGTTGAGGACTCAAGTTCAAGTCAAAATTGCAGTCGGTGCCACATGAATCTGCTAGTAAGAATGTATTGTCAGTTAAAATAATGTAACTGGTTCAATAATGCATGCCTAGAAATTAATGAAGTCTTACCGGATGGGATAACTGACAGGTGCAAATAAGGAAGTGATTGGCCTACACAAGGGAGTTCTGTCGCTTTAAGATCATCACTTGACAAAACTTGAGCTTTGTTTCTGGAGTGCTTCAAATCTGTCTCATGATCGATGGAGCACTTTTCAGGGGAAGTTTCTTCGCACAAAGCGGCATTAGCACAAACACAATCACTCAATTTGGTTACCAATGAGCAATCATTTTCTGCAGGCACAGACTTGCTTTGTTTATCAGACTTATCTATATCCTTTCTTCTTGTTTTCCTTCGGCAGAAAGTAATTAATGGGGCAGTCGACTTGGTCTGCACAGCTGAATCGCAGCATAAGTTATCCGCATTAATTTTAGAGAACGGATCAGTCTCTTCCAAGTTTGATGCATTCAATCTTAGCAAAATACCATCACATTCAGAGGTGCCTTTTCTTTCAAATGATGATGATGATGATGATGATTTCGGCCAGACAAAATCAGCGGTCATTTCAGTGGCATTCCCCATTAACCCGGAAACTAACTTTCCTCCAGCATTATCATCGTCAACCAATGCTTCATTATTAGTATTTGAGGACGAGTCAACTTTCTTGTGACGGGAGAGACCCTCATCGAGACTGTCCAGTCTGCTTGATTTTCGTATTGAATGAGGTATTGAAGAATCATTTCTGTCATAGTCTTCTGGTGCACACTTATCAATCAAACGAAGTTGCAAGTCTTCTCTACTTAGAGAAGTGTCACTCGGAGCCACAAAAAGTGAATTATGGCAATCATGTCCCTCTTCAAGAGCTTTTCTTGATCGCCGCTTTCGCTTGTATGTTAAAAGCACTTTGGTCCCTGACATTTAACCTTTCACAATGAAATCTTGCTGCAATTCTACACTCACTAGTCCTTCCACTATATTGACTCACATTTTCAACACACAAAAACCTGCAGAAAGGAATAAAATCCAGTTAACTAAACAAAAAGACATGACTCAAATAAAGATGAAGGGAAAATGACAGATTCCAAGTCTACTGTGAAATGGTAATGACTCTTATGAGAACTGTCGCAAACAAAAAATGTACTAACATTGTCAAACACGGGTATTCATTTGCTAAACACGTTAAACAGTTGAAAAAAAATTCAGTTTGGAATAGTTAAAAAGGAGACTTCTTTTCTGCTTTTTCTACTTTTTATATATTCCATCTTTCTTTGTTCTTCACAAGCACATTTTCTTTTGTTTTTTCCTTCCCTTCTTTCTTCTATTTTGAAACTTCTGTTTGGTTAAGACAACGAGAGGAAGGGCTCGTTTGGTGCCTATGATTGGATTGGATTGGAAACTCACTGTATTCAGAGTAGGTTGAAGGAAACTTATCCCTTCCAATCCCAACAAAATGGCGATATTATGCGGCAGAACTTTCCTTCATTCCTAATAATGTCCTCAAAACGTAAATTCATTCACCTATATGTACAATTATATGTGTTATCCATTCCGATCCAATCCCAGGCATCAAACGAGCCAAAAATGATAAAACTCATGTATATCAGGAACTGACATGTACAATGAGACTTGCTGCCTTAAATCCCCGGTTTTACATGTGCAGCAAGAGTTGAACAAGGGGTAAGGATCTCAGAAAATTCAAAATTTATCCCAGTCCAAAAGCGAAACATGCACGATTACGCTACCTAACACACGAAAACTATTCCTGTTTCCAAACAACACACATGCTATACCAAATTAAAAACCATAAAACATTCCAAGAACGCAACTTTTACTGTACTGTTACACATTGAATTCATGAACTTCAAGTTAGAGCTCGAAATTCAACCAAGAACACAACTTTTACTTTAAGGAAGAGCTGGGAATTCAAAATTTAACCAAATAAAAAACCGTAACACGCACATATAAGCTACCAAACACACGAAACCATACCTGTTTCCAAACAACACACATCTACACCAAATCAAAACCAATAAAACATCCCAAGAACACAAATTTTACCATGATGTTCCACTCTCAATTCATGGACTTCTCACTAAGCTAAACAATTGCAGAGAACTCCATGTCCTCCGCGATTCGAGGGCGATTTACATTCATATCCTCACATGGGTTTACTAATTAAGCACCCAAGATGGTCCATTGAGCTGCCAAGCATCGTTCTTGTTTAAATTTTCTAAATTTGTTTTGCTTTTTTCTTGTTTCCAAGCACTAACCTCGTTTTCCACGAAGCAATCAAAGACAAGTTACCTCATTTTTCACGAAGCAATCAAAGGATAATTGTGCAATTTCCACAAGCAAGCATAATGAATAATAATTGATGTCTGAGAAAAACATACAAACAAATACTTGAAACAGAAAGCATCGGGTATAAACGAAAGGAGATGGATCAAACCGGAGTCCGGCCAGCAAAACGACGTCGGAGCAGTGCACACACCGCCGGTGAGACCTCTGTGTTTTTGTGGAAAAGGTTTGAGTGGTTTACTTGCTGTTCCTCAGTTGAGACAGGAGAGAGAGAGAGAGCATTAAGCAGTGACTGTGAAGTGACTGAGCGACTCATCGAGACGTTTCTTCCTTTTGGGTCCCGTCTTGACCAAGCACGTGAAGTTCACGCGGGAAGAGGATACTAGAACCAGACGGAGACAAAAGAAGCATCTCTGATAGCTTTTGATTCACGCGCGCCAAAAGACACGCCATCTCGAAATGACGTCACTGTTCAGTGGCCCCCCCAAGAGTTGGTGTTTACGGCCACCGGATTCTTTTGTCTGTGGGCTCTACCACAGTTCAAAACACTGGACATGCAATGAACTCTCCCGCTCAGTTACTGCTTCGTAGCTGTTTCTGATAATTCTGAATTGGTTACTTTTATATGGTCATTTCAAAGGAGGTGGATTCTCTGCCCTCCTATTTTCATACTCTCTTCATATTTTCCTGTGATGTGTGATCACGATTAAGCTACGTTAATATTTTATATTAATTTTTTATAGAAATAATAAAACAAAAAGTAATAGGAATATAAAATGTTAACGTGGCTTAACAGTGACCACACAAACAGGAGGAAATGGGGAGAGTATGAAAATAGGAAGGCAGACAATCCACCTCCCATTTCAAAATATATTTATTTTATTATACAACTGAAATTTGAATCTTCTTCTTCTTCGTACTTAGTTTGAATCTCCTTCTTTGTACTTAAATTAATTTAGAATACCGCTAGTACAGAATTTGGGTTCTTTATTAATGGGTTGCACGAGTCTAATGTTAGTTTTAAGATTAAATCCATTATGATTCTTGTGTTATAAAACTCTGCAAATAAAATCCGAGAATTAGCACTCAATAGATGTCATTTTTCTCGATTCTTTACTTAGAGAATTTTTAGTCCTTGTGTTTCGATTTTGACCAGTTTGATGTCAAAATATTATGCGGAGAAGGATTCTCTCCCCTCTTTTTTTCCCTCCCCTTCCCTCCCCTCCTATTTGAACGGTCATTGTTAAATCACGTCAACATCTTATATTAATTTTTTATAGAACGAGAAAAACAAAATAAAGAGTGAGAGGAGACGATGGAAGGGGATGTAAAGAGGAAGGGATATAATCCTAGTCCAATCTTTGCACATGCAATGTGCGCACATTAACTCGTAGAATGTTCGCGCATTGGCGTCTAAACTAGATGGAAATAACTAAAATGGTTAAGATATTGAAACACATGACCGAATTGGCCAAATTGAACTCGACCAGTAATCATCTGCATAAGTACACAAATTGCTTTGAATATTTGAATTACAATAGCTTCTTTCCGTTGAACAACGAAAGTTCAACACCAAGAAAATCAACATTCAAAGTAGAGCTCAAAACTTTACTGCATGTAAATTCATGGACCATCGTGCGAGGCTGTGAACATACGAATTACAGACGATTTATATATCATACAAGTTTTCCACTTTTCCCCCACAAAGTGCTGCACCTGGACAGCTCAAATCCGAACGTGTAAGCAGGGACTCAAATGCATCAGTATGTAACTTACAACGTGTATGGGGAGAAAGAAAAAAGGAGGCTCAATATTATGAATAGGTACATTTAAGGAGGAAGAAAAGAGGAAAGAGGGCAAGGGAGGAGGGAGAGAGAGAGATATAGATGTTCAATTTAGCGATGTAAGGGTAATATGCCCCATTGGTGCAAAAACCCCTCCCCGGTGGTGACTTCTAGGACCAGTAGAACCACCACTGCCAACATAGCCGCTCTTCCATTCCAAGTCTCGGCACTTTTTGTCCAACCCCATTCCCAAACAGTCACAGGTGCCGGTAGCTCCCTACGCTGTGAATCATATGTTGCTAACAACTCTTCCACACTCCCAAGTGGAACTAAAGACTGCAATAAAAGACCCGAAATACCATCCAAAGACAAGCACAGAGTAGAAAACTATAGTAAGAAACTATCCAAGATGGGTTTTCAATACAGAAAACAGAAGGGACAAACAAATGAAAAACGGTACCATAAGCTAGCTTCTCTATGCCACCCACCCATGGACTCAAGCGCACGGAGGGCACACACAAGACACAACATTGTTCAGGAGAGAGTTTACCTGTCGAGCTTCAAGATGTGAGACTGCCATAGCTCCAACATATGGCAAGCTCTCAATCACCGCATCTGCCAAATCTGAAATGAAGGTGGGTTCACATCCTAGTGCGGGAACACGCCCCCAAACCTCTATACCAGATTTCAGAGCCAATTCTTTGTACTCAACATCGATTTCTTCTAGAGTTTCAATATGCTCGCTGACAAAGCTGTGGTCATGCATCAACAGTTAATCACAGAACTAAGTTTCATAATTCATATATATGATAGTATGCACACATGTTTGTGCGCCTGAGATTGAGCAAGAGAGTGAGAGAGTGAGCGAGAGAAGATGCAGCTAAAATTCAGCAAACAGTGGGAAAAGAAAAGGCGACAAACAATTACCTTATAGGGACTGCCAGCAGTCTTTTGACTCCCTTTTTTCCAAGCTCAATTATTGTCTCATCTGTGTAGGGTTTTAACCACTCCACAGGTCCAACTCTGCTCTGTTAGAACATTCACTAACTATAATCAACCAAGTCACAAAGAATATCATGGATGCATAAGATAGACATCGAATACAATAAAAGAAATCTGAACAACGAAGACGAGTATGTCACTATTTTTACATGATCTTTGAAAAAACCATCCCTATTCATGAGAGGCTAGAGGCTTGAACTCAATTTTCCTTTATAAACATATCTAAAATCAGATCAAATTAAAAGCAGAAATGCACCTGATAGGCAAGGGTGTACGCATTAGTTATTTTTCTCTTTTCTAACTCCTCCATTATCAAATCTATGCATTCCTCCATCTCCGCCTTGTATGGATCACCAGCCTCTTCCACATATGCAAGTGGCACTCCATGTGCGCTAAAGAATATCATTACCTGTAATGCACATTCCCAATTAAGCTGGCTGACATCTACACGAGGATGATAACCAAGTAATTTCATTTTGGAACTTAGGTGTCACTGTCAGTAAGAGAAAAGCTAGAGCAGAACAGAAAAGAATTGCATATTATACCATACATTTATACACCAAAACTGAAAAGGCCGTTACTATAGCCTCTCGCAGCACTAAAAATTTATTGCAGGAACACTCAACTGCTAAGAAACCATATCCAAATGTGTCTATAGAAGAAAGGAAAGTTATAGCAAGATAGCTTTGCTTTTCGTGGCAGCCTTTTTTGACAACTTAGTAGTATGCATAATATAATAAAACAATCCTTATATCCCCCACTAAATAGAGATTAAAGAAACCTCTCTGAGGCCATGAGAATTGTAGAACCCTAAGAGGTACTTTTTCTTTCATTTAGTTTAAATGATGCAGGATAAGTAACTCACTTAGAGGCATGAAAATCAATGTGAAAAAGAAAGATTTAACAATACTTTTTCAGGGCTGTCAAAACATTGAAGCTCTTTTTCAATCAAATTTGCCATTGCCGTTATGTACCCTTCACGCTGGTACCAAGATGGTATTACTGTGTGCTGCATGTTGACAAGATATTCGTCCTCCCTGATGAACCAATGAATTATCCAGTCAGCTTAAAGATTATAATTTGAGGCAATGATATGGCAACACATGGTTAGAGTTAGACATCACCGGAATATACTCTCCAGGAGCCGAAGGCTTGAACCACTAGTTGATATTGAAAATTGTGGATAAAGAGGAAGGACGACAAGCTTTGTAATTCCATCTCTTTTTATCTACAAAATCTTTTTAAAATCAACAACCAGATCCATGAACTTTTGACCACAATTGAAAACCTAAATCTCTTAACAAATTTGCATGTTACCAACTCAATTGGACTTAACCTAAGACTTGACAAAAGTGCGGAACAACCATTATAATTAAGTGGCATCATAGTTAAAGAAAGAAGAGCACATCTCATGTAATTTGTGAAGCAAAAATTGAAGTGGAATGATTCAACAAAAACTATATATTTGTTTATTGTACAAGACAACGTAAACTCTAAGACGTACATAACTCACTAGCCGAGATATAATTGACAGATGCATCGGAAATCAAAATGAAATCATACCAAAATACCTGTTCTATAGCTTCTTCAGTAAACGGATGCCAATAACGCATACCAACATACACTTTTGCTGGGACATCCTTCGCATAAAGGGCCTTCCTCAATTCTTCCGCCTGAATGGAGAAAAGGGTACCCAATGAAATTCCAATTAGACAGCATTTCCATCAAGCTTAAGGCTTTACATGAGAAGCATGCAATTCAAGAGCACATGTCAATGTTAAGAGAAAGTTAGAGTGGTCATGCCTGTGCATCAGTTATCCGTCGAAGAGGAGAGCCACCGCCAATGGAGGCGTAGCCTTCTTTGCTCTTTGGCGCCCTCAGAACGGATATAAATTGCGCCAATGGCTTCTGAAGAAACCGAAACAGCCTCGGCAGTCTAATGATATCCTGCCCATTTTTTCACATTCAAAATTCACTACCCCAATTCAATAGATTCCACTCTAAATTCACACACATTAAAGTTACTAAATTCAAATTCGCACTCTTTAATTTTACTAAATTCAAAATTCACACACCTTAAAGTTTACTAAATTCAAATTCATGGCATTTTTGTAGAAATTTCAGAAATTAAAACTTGAAAACTCAAAAATTAATAAGCTTGAGGAAGTTACCGGATCAGCGAAGAGGTTAAACAAGAAGGGCTGGACGTCGTCGAGGGTCTCGGGCCCACCGAGGTTAAGCAGCAAGACTCCGACTTTATCCTCCCCACTAAACGGCGTCGACGGAGCGTCCAGAGTTTCCGACGCCACCAACGCCTTTAGCGGCGGCAGGCATTTCCGGAGCGAGTTCTTGGAGAACAACAGAGCAGATTGCGTCGAGGAGTATCTGGCGACGACGCAATTTCTAGCTGGAGCTGCGGAGGTGTGGCTGTGAGAACCGCAGAGTAATCCTCCGCGCGGCGGAAGGCGGTGGTCGGAGGGGACGGCGGAGGATATTGTCCACGGTAGCATTGCTATGGATTCAGCCGCCATTGCCTGAGGCCTCGACTGAGAAGGCAAGTTGCACTGTCGCAGAGTGTACAGCGTAGAGAGAGAAGAACAAGAGATAGGCGTTTGGCTATGGGTGCTGAGTTCGCAGTTAGGACACGTGGCCTGCTTCAAGCCACTCTCACGCTCTCTCTTCGAAGGATTTGAATTCTAATTCAATCGGGTTTGAACCGGACCCGTGGCCAACTCATGGGTCGGGCGGATTGGTAGGAACAATTTTTAACATTAGCCTGTAAACAAATGATTACTTACGAGGCGGATAATTAACTTGTTTAACATAAAGTAACTCTTCTAATAACTCCAAGGACCGAGACTTAAAATTACCAAGTCATAAAGTCAATACATATACATTCTCACTTGAATTGTGGAAACTTTAATTCTTATATAAAGATGTGGCTATGTTTTGGTCACATGTTGAATTGCCTCTGATAGTTACTTGTAGGCCTATCTATCACGAACTCTTATCATACCAACCACATCTTTTACAACAATGAGCTTATAACTCAAGTAGATAGATTATTCACATTGCATTTAAAATTCTAAGTTTGATACTCTCCTTTTTCACCACTACTTGAATTAAATAAAAAAAAATCACATTTTTTTAATGTTTCAAAAATTTAGGAATTAGTTCATGAAAGATTCTCTTTTTAGTGTAGAGTATATTATTTGTTAAAAAAAATAGTGTTAAGATTCGTGGGTAAATGTATTAAGACAAAATTACTTTTCAAATGTTTTAGACAAGCGATTGGTTTTGACGAAAATTAAATAAAATTGCTTTTAAGGAAGACACTTGTAAGAAACGAGACCAAAATGATAAATTTGTTAACCAAAGATTATAATTCAGTTAGTTAAGAGCATTCACACGTTTACTTCTTATCGGTGATATAAAGTCAATAATAAAAAATAAAAAAACTAACTAAAAGTTAAAAAAAACTTAAGTTTTAATGAAAAATAACAAATAAATGTGTAGTAAATAGTACCAAAGAAAGATAAAAATATAATTTTTCATTTAAAATGAACAATACCGAAAATGTTACGTTAAAACCCTCCTATGACGACTATTCGCAGTAAAACAAATATAAAAAAAAAAAAAAACATTTTTGCCCTTTTGGTCGGTAGTTAGGTCGGGTTTTAGTTATTACGTTGTATTTGGCGCCCTCGCGTTGGGAACGTGTCACAACCTGGCAGTTCCAACTGTTTTCTCTCTCTGTCTCTCTCCCTTCTCCTCTTTTCTCGCTTTGTGCTTTCCAACGGCTCCAACAACTCGAACTAGAAAAAGCATTCCGATACCTTTCCCTTCTCCATTGACAAACCTCGACAGAATCTCTCCCCGCGAATCCATGACGGAGTCCTCCGCCGACCACCGCCGGAGCCATTCCGGCAGCTCCAGCGACGGGTCCGTCTATTTCGAAGCCGAAGCCCCTCCCAATCCTAATGACGAAAATGCCACCACTTCCTCAGGTTCCTTCACCGCCTCCTCCTCCTTCTTCGTCATCGTCATTGTCTATTTTCGTAATTTTGGTTTCGAGTTTGTGAAATAATGTGGATTTGGTAGGGCATTTGGAGAGAGACGTGCAAACGGAGAAAAATTCTGGAAAGTCACCATCCACCGTCCGTACGTCGTCCGGTTCGAGCTCCGGTTCGAGTCAACTCTCTGCGAGCGCGCGATTGACTCAGAACCAGGCGTTGGCTGTGATTCTCGCCAAGCTCTTCGATCAAAGAACTCCTTTTAGAAAAAAGGTACTCGATTTAATTTTTTTTGAATATTTCCTGAGTTTTCGAATTTAATGTTTTTAGAATTTAGTCCTTGAAATTTCTAGGATTTAATTGGAATTACATTGAAATTCTACAGCGTAAATATATAAAACGGCTGGCAAAAGTGAAAGATGACGGGACCGTGCAATTTGACGTTCTGGGAGATATTAAACCGCAGTATCTGGATTTCGGAACTGGAGCTGCTCACAGTGAAGCAGCTTCTGGTGGAGAAGCTGGCAGCGAGACGGAAACTGAAGTTCGAGATATACCTCCTCTGCAAATTGTAATGCTTATTGTCGGCACACGAGGAGATGTGCAGCCGTTTGTTGCCATTGGAAAGCGATTGCAGGTCTCGCATTTATGTGCTTTTAGCTATATTGAACTTAACAGTGAAATGCTTCATAATTTTGTGTGTAACTGATTGGGAATGGTGACATCAATTGTGAGATAATTGTTTATCTTTTGCTGGATATATGCTCGTGCTGGGTTTTGCTTAGTGTTCTCTGCTGGTGATTAATTTTATGACGAAAATTGATGTTGTTTCGGTGAAATTTTAGTTGCTTTGTCGATTTATTGCTTTGTTTGTGCCTATTAGTCACATCCATTTTACTTCTGATGCTCTTTGTGTGCGTGTATTTATACATAAAGATATAATTTAATCAGAGTACATTGAGAATTTTACCTTTTGTGATGGAAATTTTAGAGGCGATGAGTGAAAATAAAATATAGCTCTTCTTGGGAAGCTTATCACGGACTTTATGTGAATTGACGGATGTGTTTACTTGCAGGAATATGGCCATAGGGTTAGGCTAGCAACTCATGCAAATTTCAAAGATTTTGTCCTTGCTGCTGGGTTGGAGTTCTATCCTTTAGGTGGAGATCCAAAGGTTCTTGCTGGTTGTAAGTGCACAATTTGTTTCTTTTTCGTGCCCTGCGTACAATAATGATGAGTCTTTGGTCTGTTTATTCCATCATTTGTTAATTTCTGAAATTATTACTTTGCATAAAGTTTAGTTAATTTAACCGCTACCTTGTTCCACATATCAAACTTATTTTAGCATTGAGGTTTTAATTTTCATGTACCTTATTCTGCTTGCTTGAATTGTTAGGAAATAATCTTGGAAATTTAACATTGAAGATTCAGGCCCATTTGTCTGTGTGTTCCTTAAAAAACACACGTATGTGAACATGCCTGTCTTATTTATTGGATTTATATTGATGTAGTGCTTTTGTTTTTTACAGATATGGTCAAGAATAAAGGTTTCTTGCCATCAGGACCTTCGGAAATATCAATTCAGCGACATCAGTTGAGGGAAATAATTTTTTCTTTACTTCCTGCATGCAACGAACCTGATCCTGATTCCAAAATTCCATTTAGAGCAGAAGCAATAATTGCCAACCCACCAGCCTATGGTTAGATTTCATCATCTTATTATTTTGCTTTTGGTTTTCAAGTATCAATGGCATTGTTCAAATAATTGATTTGGCAACACACAATATTTGGCTTCAAGCACAAGGTGTTTGTGTGTTTGTGGTTCCTATTACCGTTGAAATAAATGAAGACCCTATATTGATGTGTTTAAGGCAGTCTACCTCTGACAGTGTTGATGGATGCATGGGGTCATAGCCTCAACCACTTGAAATGCTCCGAAAGTCTCCATAGTTATGTTCTTTGGAGATAACAATTACGAGAAGATCTTTATAAATTAAATATCTGAACGGTTTAACTTGATATAAAAGGAAGAATGAATATTTATGTTGTTTGAAATCATTTAGTAGACTCCTAACTTTGCAAACACTTGTCCAGGGCACTCTCATGTCGCCGAGGCACTAAAAGTACCGCTTCATATATTTTTCACAATGCCATGGACGTAAGTGTTGTCTCCTGGGTTAGATCAAATTCTGTTATCTTTTGCTCAATGATTCACTCAGTTTCATCGTCCATTGTTCATTTTGGTTGACCTATAATTTCTCAACCACACGCAGTTCATTGCATATGTATGTACTTTAAACGTACTGTTAAAAGAGAGAAAAGCAGCAAATCATGAAATATTCTTTGTTGTTTGATCAATCGCTTGATAACTATTTACCTTTCTCAGGCCTACGAGTGAATTCCCCCATCCTCTATCTCGTGTCAAGCAACCAATTGGATATAGAGTGAGTCTCATACGATATCCTTTTCTACCTAACTGATAGTGATCTATATTGATGCGTTTGTTTGCCGGGCTTATATTATGTAATTAAACAGATTTTTCTTTTCTTTCCAGGTATCATATCAATTAGTTGATGCATTTATTTGGCTAGGAATTCGAGACATGACTAATGAGTTTAGGAAGAAAATGCTGAAGCTCAGACCTATCACATATTTAAGTGGATACTATAGTTCTCCTCCTGACGTGCCCTATGGGTATATATGGAGTCCTCATCTTGTTCCCAAACCTCAAGGTCATATCTTTAAATCTTTTTCCTTCAGATGAAAACTTTGCATGTCAATACTTGATATGAAGTCACTGATTTCTTCCATACTAAATGAACTGATATCGATGTCATAATGGAAGATTAATTTCGGCTTTTCTGTCCATATATATGGGGTAGAGGTTATCGTTAGTTCTACAGGTGATGTATTTCAATGGATTGCCCACTATGTGCTTGGTGTGAGCTTGTTAATATTTTATTGCTCGTTGTTCCACGAATTGAAAAACGGACTCGATGTTGTATGGTTTGTTTGTTGTTGATTTTTGGTCCACCTGGATTGAAATTCTTTTGAGGACTTTCTCATGGCCTTTCACCTTGTTTCTTGCTTATTTGGGGTTCATTGTATGTTTGATAACCTCATTGTTCAAAAACAAGTAATTGTTTACAATTTATTGCTGAAAATATGATAGAGATACATGGTCAATTCAAAATACTCATCGTGGTCACTAGATAAGCTTTATCATGCAACAATGGGATTCTTATGCTGATATCATTGCAGAAGCCTCCAGAATATGATTTGATAGGGAAGAAATATACTAGCTTGACCAAATGAGAAAACAGTATGCTAATTATTTGCTAATATGCTTTGGTTTTCACTTGTCTGGCAGATTGGGGACCAAAGGTTGACGTTGTTGGGTTTTGTTTTCTTGACCTTGCTTCAAATTATGAACCCCCAGAGCCACTTGCTAAGTGGCTTGAAGCTGGTGACGCGCCTGTATATATTGGATTTGGTAGCCTTGTGAGTTATTTTTTTTTTTTGGAGCATTTTCTATTCGTGTTTAATGTTCTTTGCCAAGTTCTATCTCAGAGTAGCTCTGTTTCCACCGTACACTCAAAAAACACTTGTTACTCTCCGACCAAACAATCACCATGAGAGCCAAAACCACACATCACCAATGAGTGACCGCCTTCATGCTGGTCCCCAACCAACAGGTTGTGGGGGATCTATTCATGAAAGTGAAAAATTGTCCCCTTTGCTCAGTTCAATATCTGATTTGACTAAGAACATTACAAATGCATGCAGAGTATACCTGTCAATTGTATAGTTAAGGTTACTTGATTGAACATTTTATTAAAGTGGTAAATTGTCTTGTAACATGCTAATGTTTTTCCTCCTATTACGGTTTTTTATTAGCCTCTTGAAGAACCGGAGAAAATGACTGATATTATTCTTCAAGCTCTGGAAATAACTGGACAGAGAGGCATTATCAACAGAGGCTGGGGTGGCCTTGGTAATTGTAAGTCTCGATTTTTTAATAAAATATATACATATATATATATATATATGTATAAAATATTATATCTTTAGTTTTTACAAGCACATTGTATTCTTACTTCTTTACATGGGAAAAGCTTTATATATTTCTCTTCTCAGCGGTGGAACCAAGTGATTCTGTGTACTTAGTGGACAACTGCCCCCATGATTGGTTATTCAAACGATGCTCTGGTGTGGTAAATTCTTATTGCTTTTAACTCATTTTGATTGGTTGAGATTTCATTGCACTGGTGTTCACAACGTCATTCTGTCACGGTTGTGCTGAAATGATATCTCCATTGCAGTCTGTTGTCATGCATTAACTTGACGCACTTCTTTTGTCGTTTGGTTTCCCCCCTTGGTCTAGCTTTTGCTTGTACTTTGTTTTCTTTACAAATGAACTTGGTTTCACATTGGATACGGAAATTCGTTTTAGGTACATCATGGGGGTGCTGGAACAACTGCTGCTGGTCTGAAAGCTGAGGTAACTGATAAAATTATTATTGGGAAATCTTATATTAGGGAATGATTTAGTTAGTGGCTTATTTATGGGTGATATTGTGTTCTTTTTAGTGTCCGACTACAATTGTGCCATTCTTCGGGGACCAGTCATTTTGGGGCGAGAGGGTGCATGCCAGAGGTGTAGGTCCTGCGCCCATCCCAGTTGAGGAATTCTCGCTTGAAAAATTGGTTGATGCCATACGCTTCATGCTAGATCCAATGGTATTCACAGTTTTCTTTTCTAACTTCAAGTGATTCACATATGCTGGTGCTATAAATTGTCATTTTTTTCGTGTAAAATTCTAACACCCGCACTCGCATTGAACAAAACTTGACAATGTTTATTAGAACACAATTTTAACATAACTTCTCCTTTGGAAGGTTAAAGAGTGTGCTGTAGAAATTGCGAAGGCCATGGATAGCGAAGATGGGGTCAAGGGAGCAGTGAAGGCCTTTCACAGGCATTTTTCTTGCAATAAATTTGATGACGACGAACCTGATCGGTCATTGTCAACTAGAAGAAGGTTATTATCTTTCAGGAGATGTTTTGGCTACTCCCCGGCATGACTCTCGACAGAAACGTCTTGGCTGCTCATGATTCTATATACGTTTAGGGTGATCACTAATCCATTACTAGTCAGACAATGTCAGAAGATATCCTGTATCGTTATTTTAATTTTTTTTAGCTTGTCGAAACTTGAATTTATAAAGTTATAATTTGAAACAAATACGAAAAAAAAAATCGTAAATTTTAATTACTGTAAAACTCTTTGAAAATACATAAAATACAATCAGTTTGGAGGAGGTCCTTCCAGTCGGATGTAATCGTACATAAGTCCTGCGAAAGGTCCCCAGTTTCTTGATTGAGTAAGATAGATGGTGTTGTATCCTTGTTGAAGTCGATAGCTCGGCACATCGACACTGAAGAGCCAGTACAAACCATGAATTCCATGCCGTGCTATGGCATTGTCCTTCCCTATTAGCCCCGTCGAAAAATGAGGTGCGTCATTCTGGTTGTTGAATCGAACTTGCAGTTCGGCATAGTTGGCCGAGGCCAACGCCAATTGGAGCGTATAATTTCCGGTGTTCCAAACGTTCTCAAGTTGAAATACAATTTGCCATGTCGTTGCCTCGTATGTACCATTTCTGTTCCTTGTCACATGAGCGTAAAACCAATCATCTCTGTAATTGTCAGTGCCGACGGTGTAGATGAGATCACGGTCAGGGTAATAATCTCCGTATCGTTCCCACAAGCCATATTGCCTAAACCTGTTTGCGTAATTACCAGTGAACAATCGGTTCACAAGGGTTGGATATGGATCCGGTATGTTGAACTCCGCGGCTGATCGATCCGGGGTGCCGATTTCCCACAAGGTCGGACCGTTTCTCGGAGGTTCAAAGGTAAGATTAGCTAAACTGACTTCACTTGCTGCTTCAATTGTAATATCGTACTCGTATTTGAAGTCCCCAATGAAGCCGGCAACAGTTGCGTACAAACTATAGTTCCCCGGTCGAACATCTTTCACGTAGAAATAACCTTGCTTGTCAGCTTGAGTCCAGAACTGATAACCCTTGCATTCCGTTTGCCATGATCCCGCGTATCCGCGCGCAGCCAGTCCCACATAAGCATAACTTGCTGAGACTAGGCTCTCGTTGATGTACGAATCCCGTATTAGTAACTGACCAGCCACTGATCCGCGTTCATCGGAGTTAGGAAAGTCTTCGGACTGAGTGAAATTGTATGGCCAACTCTTTACTTCTTCATACATCTGTTCTTTTGCATTTTCCCAGAGAGAGAAGGACGCATTCGAGCTTGGAACGTCTGAGTTAAGATACACAAAGACAGGCCCGAAAACCTTCTTCCATGCCTCACCGTCTGAAAAGGTCAGCCCAACATCTTTCCCGACGTAGTGACTACTAAGAAACACAGTGAGGGCAGTTGGTCCGACATGAGAGGTAAGTTCCTGCTTGAATGGCCCCGCTGAACGAAACTCAGTACTAGGTGTGATCATCCAAAGCCCTATAGCATCGTCAGTGCTAATCCAACCGTGAACCTTAATGTCTTTGACGTCATTGGAGTATTGGTACTTGTCATCCACCTCTCCTTTAAACTCGGGATTGCTTGGATTCGTTAAAAGAACAGCTTCACGATAGGCAAGGGTCTGAGAGTGGTCTCCTTCGCGATCTTCGGCTGTTGGCATGAATCTTTGTCTGTCGTCTGATATAGCCATGAACTGAAATTTATCTTCTCGAAGTTTCAAAGCAAGTCTTGTTTGATCTATGCGCAATTCCGGCCACCCTTCTAGACGCTCGTATATGGCATACGCGTAGAACCCAGCGCGACCACGCTGCATTATGTACCTTTTGTCAACATTTAAGGGTAGCGTCCAATCTCCGAGGGAAACATCATAAGTTTTATTAAAAGAAATCTCTATTTGATCCGCCGTCGATGTAACAATCTTAAATGTTGTTCCTTGTAGTCTGTCCTCGCCATTTTTCCATACAAGATCCCAGTAACCTCTATTGCTTGGGGGGTTTTTGATGTCAAGCAAGTTGTCAATTCCCTTGTATTGGATTCCGATGACGTCTCCTCCGGGATTTGAAAAAGTGACTCGGACAATGCCATTGTTCAGCTCTACCGTGTTCTGAGTTTGCTCTGTTAGCATCTGGTTGAAGTTGAGCTCATTGCCAGTAACGCTCCTCAGTGCTCGCCTTCCAGAAATCCTCGTCGTCTCAGAAGCACCATTGTTAATAGGGAAGAAGAAGAGCAAACCAAGTAGTGCTAGTGCTACTCCAAGGATCACCCATCTCCTCCATTGCATCACCTTCTCCGTCGAAAGCATGTTAGTCTCTCTTCGTTTGCAATAATCGAATACTTGTTCGTAGTAACAAACCAACGTACTCGTTCTGTTTTGAGATGAACTGATGACAAATCAAATCTTACATTCGATGTATATAGTCGGACACATTCATCCTCATGTAGTTAGGACTCCTCGTGTTGTCGGAACTCCTGCATTTAGAGTTTGGTTTGATTTTCCTGGATAGATTAGGATATGATAATACCTTCCCTTTTATGTTTGTTTGTTACGTAAAAAATTTCCCGGACGATTTAGGATTTCCCTTTTGATGCTTTGGCTGCTACTTGCTCTCTCTGCATTTGGTTCTTCCGGTTAGGGGTTTGATTTTTGGCGGAGTTCCGATTGCTTTCTGGCATAAAATTTTTGTGTTCGAAATCTTGGGGTTGGTTCTGTTGCTGCTAAAGCAAGTTCCAGCCTAACTCGAAATGGACGACAAATTTCGAGCAGATAACAAAGTGGAAGTTTATATGAATTAAAATTTTAAGCGATTGTTATACCAACTTTTCAAAATCATTAATTTATCATCTCACCCTAACTCCAATAAATTTTTCATTCAAAATAAGTTGTGCAATGCACATAACTTGTGTTTAGGATTATTTCAGACATTTTAACATAAAGAATATCATCAAACTTTACCACATATTAGAGGGTCCCAATGATTATATGCTTGAGTCATATTCACTTCGAAACACATAAAAGCGAGTGCACGTCGTTCTTCATTTCCGAACACCAAGCCCTCAGATTCTCATATATCATATCAACCCCTTTGTTATTTTTTGAGAGCCAAGCAACCAATGGCGGAGCCAGGATTTCTTGTGGGGAGGGGCCTCACACAAGTATAGAAAAAGAAAAAAACAAATAGTGGTTATAAAATTACGAATGCAAAAACATCATAAAAATATCCAAATAATTAAGTAGTCAAAATTAACATATGAATACATAATTTTATCTATTTATAGTAATCATAATTATTCTCGACGAATTTCATATTTTAAAACCATTGCATGATGTCATCTATACTACTGAAAGAATTATTAAAATCAATGGAGAGAATTACTAAAAATTTTGCAAACCCTAAAACTCAAGTAAGGTAGGATAGAATAGAAACAAATATTTTATAGAGAATAATAGAGTTTTACAAACCTTATTTGTTCTTTATTCAATAAGTTGAGAATTTGGAATGACTAAATATATGAAATTCAAAATGAATATGGGGAATAGCTCTGCCAGTGCACGAGTGAAAGACAATTTTATTAGTTAAAGGTGAATGATGGGTTTTAATTTAAAAGTTTTATTTGTAATAAATGACCATTTGAAATATTATTCTTAATTCTAGGATAGGATTTGGATGAAAAGATAGATAAATAATTAGATAAGTGTTGAGAAGAGTTGCAAAGCAATAGAAATAGGTGTAATACTAATCTTGTTTTTTCAAGTCAGGGTAGGCCTAGGACTATTCTAGTCCTCATGTGCCTCCGCTTGTGTAAGCAACCCCACCGAAAACCGTCTCCAACCGAGGGCTAGGCTAGAGGGCTCGTGGAATCTGAGAGGGCCCCACGAAATTTGAAAGGGCTGGAGGGCTGGCTGGAAGCAGCCAACCAGCCAGCCCGAGGCTGGCCAGAAAACTGATTAATCATGTCGGTTATAATTGACAGGAATACATTTGTATTATTTAATACAATAAATGTATTCATGTCGGTTATAATTGACAGGAATACATTTGTATTATTTAATACAATAAATGTATTCATGTCGGTTATAATCGACAGGAATTCTTAAAAAGAATTTTGAATCCAGCGGCTAGCTGGCGCCAGTTACCATTGGATTCAATTTTTTTTTTTTAGGTTTTTTGGGCCTTTTTTTTTAATTCTCAAAAATTCTATTTTTTTTTCTATCAATACCTAAACCATTCATTCACCATTCCTCACAAAACTTTTAAATTTAAGTTAATGTTGTTTTCAAATTTAATTTGTAGTTTTTAAATTTAATTTGTCGTTTTTAAATTTAATTTGTAGTTTTTAAATATAAGTTATAGTTTTTAAATTTAAGTTGTTGTAGTTTTTAAATTTAAATAATAAATTATGTTTGGCCCTATGGCCCTCGGTTGGAGACAGTTTTTTTGTGATAGGGCTAAAACGAGCCCTCTGACCCTTTGGCTCACGGTTGGAGACGGAAGCAAATATGACCATGTACTGTACATTAAAATATTAATATCTTGAAGGGCCAGAAGGCTAAAACAGCCCTCGGTTGGAGATGGCCTCACTCTTTTCTTAAAAAGAGTTGGGTTTTAGAGTTTTTAATGAGGTGTGGATAAAAATGTGAACTGAACTTAGATCGGAAATGGTGTTTAAATAGAAACTCTTCCATAAATTGGTAGAGATAAATTACCTAATTAAGCACAACCGCCCTATGCTTAATTGCATCTTACTATATATAGTCTCGCTCTTAGGGGTGTATTCAATTGAGAATTTGAGATATTTTAATGGATTTATAAATTCATGGATTTTTATGAAGTTTAACTGATTTGTAGAGATTCCATGTAAAATTTTGATTCAATTTCCTCGAAATCTCATGGGGAGATGTGAGATTTGTGGATGCTTAAAATACACTGCAAAATCTCTCAAATTCCCTCTAATTCCTCAACTTTTCCAAATTCTTTAAATTTTAAGTTTAATTGAATACACCTGAAATGTTATAAACTTCTTTAAAATTCTAATTAAATACATCCGGATTTCTAAGGATTTTAATAAACTATCTTAAAATCCTGATTGAATACACATTGAATTTCAGATAATCACTTAAAATTCAGATTGAATACCCCTGGATTCATTAAAAGAATTAAATTCCCTCAAAATCCCAATTGAATTTACAGCATTACCTACTACAACCTGACGTCGTCGAACAGAAGATTTAACCGAAGCACATCAAACACATCAGAACATAAATCTCAGCCATTTAGAATCATGTAGATCGACTGCGATAATCAAGGATCAAGGATGAGCAGAAGAAACCTCACCTTTCTGACCAACTAAAGAATCCCCTTTTGGGCCACCGACGGACGTATCCACTTCAAATGCAGTCATCTCCAATGTGGGAACAATCGGAGGTTTTATCCTCCTACTGACTGTCATCTTCAACCCTTCCGTCGTGTGAATGGTGGCTCCCGTTGTCATCTTGACCTGCTCCGAGAACCATTCATTAGATAGAATCATAAAACTTATTGTGGTTCTTCCCAATTGCACCAGCAAATACCAAGTTTAAGGATCACGCTTCAAAAAGGTACTCTTAGGCTAGATATAATACGCGCAGGAAACAACATAGGGATACTTACCTCAGGAGCGCCGAGTGCCATTAGAAAGTTAAATCTTCGAACAAGCATTGAAAGTGCTACTACAGTCTGTCAATCAGCAAAGTGAAAGTTTCAAAACACTTTCCTATTTTGGGTAAAGGAGAAGCTCTGAATACTTGTAAAAGGTCGTCGTGAGAAGAAGCGCACAAAAATTTCAGTGATTTACATTCAACAAGTTCAAATGTTTATATTACCTCGAACGTTGCAAACATGTCACCTAAGCATTTCCGTGGTCCTCCGCCAAAGGGCAAGTAACTGAAACCATAACTACCAGTCATTATTTGTAAAAAGGCATGGATCCTTAACACAAAACCTCCAGGACAAATCCAACCCTGAATCCAATCTCAACGAAGATAGTGTAACAGACCAGTTGTAACTCCAGAATACGATAATTACTAACAAAGAACAATATATTGTGACAAACATCCGATTCATTAAATAGGCAGAGAGATGAAATACCGATAATTTTGGTTTGTTTCGTTTGGATTGGGTCCATCTAATGGCCATCTTTCAGGGTTAAACTTATCTGCGTCGTCCCATTGTTTTGGACTGCGATGCAGATTCCAAATGCAAATAAATATATCCTCATTCCTGTATATGAAAATATAATAAAGGAATTAGTTTGTTGCATAGTAATATTCAAGGAATGAGGAAGATAATGTTAACCACATATGTCGATACAGATGAACGACAAATTAACCTTTTAATAGGGTAGTCTCCAAGCTTGTCATCCTCCAGTGAACGACGAATTAACACAGGTGGTTGTGGGTAAAGCCTCAAGGACTACAAAGGAAGAAGGAAGGTTAAACCAAAAACAAAAACTCGTATTGACAATTAATATAGAAGATTAACCTTCTAATCATTCTGATAAAAGCTGATCTGCTTACTTCGTTAATCACTCGAGTTGCATACTTGAGTTTCTTCATATCATCAATGGTTGGAAATCTATCTCCCAGGACGGAATCAGCCTAAGAACACAAAGTGTTATAATTAAAAAGAACGTCTGACATAGACTAAAGTATTCACGACACCTATTGATTCTTCTGGTACAAATATGGATGCATTAAAATTAAAACTTTAACATACCTCCTCTTGGAGCTTGGCCATGATCCCAGGCTCCTGCAGTCAAGCCAAAAACCACCAAATCATGAGAAATAGATTTTCGATTCAAGCATGATTATTTGTAGTAATTATTCGCCACACACATAAACTTAGCAAGCACCCAAGATTTAAAAGTCGTTATATTTATCCAGTTCATGTAAAAATCTGTATTACTATGTACTAAAGAATATAAAAGTGAGAAATTAGTTCCATGATTCCATTACTAAGCCTCAAACTTGTTACCGTGGAAAGAAGATAAAAGGTCCACGTTAAGACTGCAGCTGATGTTTCATGCCCAGCTATTAGCATTGTCATCAAGTCATCACGGAGTTGCTTGCTAGAGACCTACAAACAGTGGAGCAATAAGTTCAACCATTTGAGCTAGTGACAAGCATGTCCGATAGTTTGTACTTTGTAGTTACATACATCATCACCAGACGCCAAAAGGAAATGGAGAATACTAGGATCTTGTTCATTCATGTACTCCTCATGAAACTGTAGCTCTTCTTCGTCTACCATTCTCTGCAGATGACAAATGAAAAATAAAAATTAAAGCAATAATGCATCAGATTAGCAGCCATGCCCAGCCACGTATGAACTTGAAAGAAAATACATATGCGTGAGTGTGATCAGAAACATGTCGTGCCAAACAAATGATGGCTTTACCTTGCAAATTGCTATCAAATCATCCAGTGTAGTATTAATTAATTTGAGGGCTGTTGTGACTTTTCTTTGTCGTGGTGAAATGTCTTTCCATATTGGGATCTCCCATAATGGTATTGGTGCAACACTACGATCTTCTGCTTCTCTCAAGACAGTATACACAGCCTGCCCTAGCCAAAATAGAATGACACCGATATGTGATCAAGAGAACAGTGAAGATAAGTGGAAGCTAAACAGGAACGAACCTCGTATAACTGGAACTAAGAGAAAAGGAATCGAAAGGAATACCTCGACGATCCCAGTGTCATTTGTTAACGAATCAAAATCATAATTAAAAAGTGCCTTGCCAATGATGTCCAGTGTCAAACGGGAGAAAAGCGACTCCATCTCTACATCTTCCCCATCAGATGCAGCAGCATCTAGCTTCCGGCAAAGCCTGTCTGTAGCTTCTCCGAAGAGATTAATCATAGCTGTTACATACTACAGGTTCAAAATAAAAAAATAGAAATCAACAATAAAAATTGACCAACGAAAAGAAAGTTAAAAATAGTTCCTACAGCCAGTTCAAGTTTTACATACAGTGAGGTAGTCCAAATTGCATGAGAAAATGAACAGGCTTTTAATAAGGCAAACAGCTCATACAATTTCTATCTGCAGTTTTCTAAATAACAAAGTGTTTTTTGTTGTAAAGAAATAACATTTTCTTAATATATGAACAAAATCAATACGCTCTTCAAACTTTTGAACCTAGGGATGCCTTGCCCGATGCTTTTGCTATTGGAAACATTGAATGTATGGAAACAGAGACATTTTTCCACAAGATTTAAAAAGGAATCCCAACTGAAACGAGAAGGAAAAGAACAAAATACCTTCTGATGCAATGCGGGAACTATAGCACGTCGTCGAACGCGCCATATTTCACCATCTGCGGGAATGAGTCCAGTCCCCATAACAAATTCTAGAATTTCAGCCAAGATTCCCTGTGCACAAAGTATATATCACTTAAGAAAGGAAGAGGCAGAGAGAGAGGACAGGAAAAGACATTATCAATTTGGTTTACCTTTGAATAAGCCTTTGAATTTTCTCTTAATATATGTTTGGCAATCGCGGGATCAGAAACTATCAAAAAGGACTGCAGCAAGAACCAACAAGTAACTCATTCAGAACGATGCCCTTTCCGTCAAAACAATCCACTAAGCTTGAGAGAGAGTACTATTAATCAATGAGATGGATATTAGAAATGAAAAAACCTTTGGTCCAAATGTCAGCCTGTAAATTCCACCATATGTGAGGTAAAGCTCAAACAGCGGGACGAAAAAGGCCTCACTTTGAATGGCACTGATCGCTCCTTTTGCCTCCGGAATTTTTGGATAGTTTTCAGGTGCATCAGCCCAGCTGAACAAGAAATCTAGTATCCCAGTAGGAACACCAACCTTCGACAAACCACTCTTCAATTGAGATGGAAAACTAATTACCACATTCAAGAGACTCAGAGTTAGAAATGCATAAACGCAAATGTGGATGTATAATAACACAAGAATAAAGCTTCCCCAGATAAGAATTTACTTCCACAAGTCCATAAAAAAAAGTAACAGACTTTCTTCAGACAATTAAGAACAGCAAAAAAAAAAAAAAAACGTTTTCGACTTTTAGTCACCAAATACTTAACATCAAAGTAAAATTGAACTTATACACCTAGCTTTTGCTATAATTAAGTATAATTAGAATTCGTTAAACAAATTATTAAGTGAATTTGATCAAATGCAGCTGAAACTTCCAAAACAGATCAAAACTAAACGCAGAATTTCAATCACTAATAATCATATTACCCAGATTTCTCCACAGTGAACTCTCCTGAAGAAATCCGAGCAGAGAGCTCGGCGCGCCGCTTCTCTTCCAGCAACCGCTCCACGCTCTTGACGCCGCCGTCGGCAGAATCAGGCTCTCTTCCATTAGAAGACGCGCATGTAATCATAGACAAACCAAAACTTCCTGCAAAACAAAACCCACCAAAATTATCAACAAAAAAGTACGAATTAAGCAAAAAGAAGCTCAAATAAGCTCAAAGAAGATCAAAGATCGAAACTTTCAGGAGAAATTGACCTCTCTGTTTGGTTGGTCGGAGCCTGTTGGAGTGGTGCTTGGCCTGGAAGGTTTTGGCGGGGACGAACTGCAGAAGAGGAATGGTGGCGGCGGCCGCCATTGGCGGTGGCCCTCAGCCGTCGGGGATTGGCGGTTTAGGAAGAAGAAGATGATGATAATGCAGGGGCCAAATGTGGCCCTCAGCCGTCGGGGATCGGCGGTTGAGGAAGAGAGGGAAGGAGGAGGAAGAAGAAGATGATGATAATGCAGAGGCCAAACGTGGTCGTTTTCTAGCTCTCAAATTCGTGAGGGAGTATCTTTTGGCTGAGTTAGCAGTTACATACACCCGCCAACTAAAATCCGTTTGCGTCGGGGATTCGGTATCTTCTCACTCACCCAACCCGACCCGACCCAAAACGCATGCATGACAGCTTGACAGACAAGGACCATTACACTTCGGTTTGTCTTTACTCACTTTAGTCTAAAGAAAGCATTGCATTTGGCACTGTACAAATGAACAGTGTTTTGGACTGAATTTCATTTTATTTACAAATCTGTCATTGGGTTATTTACGGGCTTGCCATTCTGAAATAAGCACACACGTCTTTATCATCAAAAGAGATTTTTCAATGTAACTGTCACATGAGCTAGTATACATGTCTTTATATAAATAGTAAATTATGTGTATTAAAATATTAATAACTTAAAAATTAAAAAATTTCACGCTTTCAGTCGCAACTAAAAATTTGTCATCATCAAATTTGTCATTAATGTTTGGTGTTTCTTGCCACACTTTGGTGATGAAGGAACGAAACCCATCAATGAACGAGAAATAGTGAAAGGAAAAATAAATTTGATAGGATGTTATATAATCCATGGACATATATAAAAACAATAATATGGCAGCCATTTGAAAAGAAAGAAATATAAGCTTACCTTTGGCTGCTGCACGCCTTTTGCAAAAAACACGAGGAGTATTTTCCAGATCTTTCATCAGTAAACCCATGAAATAATCTTTCGGCACCACTCCATGGTATAGAATGGGCAATTAAATTCCTATTGGACATAGAATGCAGTAGGACTATGAGAAATGCCCTACCCACCGGGGCAATCAATCACTTGAATAATTGTTGTTAAAATAACACTGCTAAAAATATGAGCTTTACTTACTAACTTTGTGTTTTATTCATGCAGTTACGCCTGAAATGTGTCTTCTTCATGCAGTTACGCTTGAAATAGTTAGTTCCCGCCGCAACGTGCGGGCTGATTTCCTAGTAATCTCTAAAGTATTCTTGTCATAAAGATCAACAGCAATAGAGACATTCTCTTCTTCCATGAGAAACATTATCTCCTTCTGTGAGAGTTTATTCCCTCCTTTTGCTGAGGGCTTCATCTTGTCCACATTCTCAAGTGCCGACTCTGGCATTGGCTGGAGTCGGTTGCCACTTTTCTTTTTCTTCTTATGTTTTCTCCTTTTTCCCCCTTCTCTGTCGTGTCCTCTTTTTTCTGTTCTTCTCATTCTTCTTTTCTTTTCACCTCTCTAGATGCTTCTCCCTTTTTCCCCCTCCGGCCTGATGTTTTTCCCTTTTTCCCCCTGTGGCATGTCTTGTGCTTCATCTTCCGTCAATATACCTCTCCCCATATTTTCCCTATGGCCTGTCATGTGCTTCATCTTCCGTCAGTATACCTCTCCCCATCTTTGCCTCAATCTGATCTCTTTTCGCCTCTCCAGATGGTTCTCCCTTTTTCCCCCTCCGGCCTGTTATGTTCTTCATCTCCCGTCAGTATACCTCTCCCCATCTCTTCCTCAGTATGATCTTCTTCTTCTTCTTCTTTTCTTTTTGCCTCTCCAGATGCTTCTCCCTTTTTTCCACTACGGCTTGTCCTGTTCTTCATCTCCCATCAGTATACCTATCCCCATCTCTTTTTCAATCTGATCTTGAGCCATAGTTCCTTTTGAGTTCGTGTGTAGAGCTGGGATGTTTTTTAACACGCCCCGACCCTGATATTTCCCGAATACCAGGATAGACACGTGCTGGCCGACACCCGAGGGTGACGAAAGCCATTAATTGATACAAAAGCTAAGAATAAGAAATAAAGATGGGTTATGAATTTAAATACAATGAGTTAATAATTTAGGAACGTGTTCAGAGCATACAACTAAACCTAATCACTAAAAAGAATTAAGATAAAATTGAATGAATAAAAGAGTGGGTCCTACATCGAGATGATCCGAAGATGCTGCTGCGGAAGTGTCTTGACGCCGGGATTAGGTGCCTTGATTCTAAGTCCTGAATGGGGGCGCAAAACAAAGGTGAGTGGACCAAGTTCATATATATAATAAGGATAAAACAGTTATCAATGTACTAACCCCCAAAGTTTATATATAATGAAAACTACTAGCATAATAAATGATGGATTTAACAAAATCCTAGCATGCCAAAAATATCTCAAAAGCCATATCGCGGAAACTCATCGCGTAAATCAAAACAGTAAACGCATCATAAATCGTCTCGTAAACGCGGTGTGCTGCTAGAAAAATCGCTGAATAAATATAACTCCCGGCCCAATGCCTGCACCTCAGTCTCTGTGCCCGTAGCCAGAGATAACTCCTTCCCGGCCCAGTGCCTGTCTCCGTGTCCCTCAGCCTTTCGCTAGGGATTATTTCTCCCGGCCTACATGCCAACACCAGATCCTCGCCCCAGGCGGCATAGTGTCTACTAGGTACGCACAAAATGTTACGCTTCTCGTAAATACCACTTCATAGCGTAGGTTACCGATCATCGTCTACACTATAAAGAGGGGTAAAAAAAAACATGTTCTAGCATCCTATCGTCATCTATCAGATAGTCTACCAGTTCATGGTTTTTATAAAAAATACTGTATATATTAAAATATAGCTCAATATAGGCCACAATTAATTCCTTACTAAAAACACGAGACGATAATCAATATATTAAATCATCAGGCTTCACATAAATCAAATCATAAATCCGTAGGCATGCTAATCATTTATGCAATTAAATTATCAAATCATGTAATTTTAGAAGGGGTCCACTCACAGTACTTAGTTGCCAAAAGCTGCGCCACTAGCGAAGACGGAAACGTCACAATAATTGCCCCTAAGCACATTAAATGGTACAATTAATAAAACTATATAATAGCAATTGAATTTGGGAAAACGGACGTTGGAAACGGATTCAGAACGTCGAATTACCCTAAGAAGGGTCCCGGACGAAAACCCGAAAAGTCAACCCTAAAGTCAATGTTGACCGGGGGTCAACAGTCAAATTAGGTCTAACGGGTTTTAAGCTTGAATTCCGAATTAGGGCTTAGGTTAAATAGGATTAGGATTTATTGGGTTTTAGAATTATAAGGTTTTGGGTTAAAAGGGTTTAGGGTGAAAATAGGTGGTTTGGGCTTAAGCCCAAACCCATACAACTAACACACACACACACACACCAAAACACTTACACACACACACTGTTCACAAAATCACAAAGGCCTTAAGGCCTAAAAAAAAACATAAAGAAAAATAGGGCTTTAAGCCCATTTTAAAAGCCACCGGCCCAAGGCCCTTTTTGGGTTTAAAAAAAATAAGCTAAAAGAAATAAAAGAAAAGGGTTGGGGTTTTGGGCTGAGGCAAAACGGGCTTAAGGCCCGAGGGAAATGGGAAGGGCCAAATGGCCTGGGTTTGTTGAAAGAGAAGGCCGGAAATTCGGCCGGAAAATCACATAACTTTAAACGGCCATAACTTTATCACTACTCAACGAAATTAAGCGAGACAAAAAGGAAAGTTGTAGTTCTCGATGAGACGAAGAGATTGATACCTTACACGCCGGCCAACTCGCCGTGGTTTGGCCGGAAATGGCCTCGAAAGGGGCGGTGCTCGCCGGAGCTCGAGTACGGGACTTCCAGGTTCGACTTCCAAGATGCCAAGACTATGGTTGAGTTCGTAGCGACGAGATAAAGACGATGGTGATGTTGAAATTGTGATTTGATGATTTTATGATATGGGTTATGGGTGTGTTGTTCGGGAAAGATGAAAGACGAGGGAGAGAGAGAGCAGAGAGAGTTGAGAGAAGAAAGAGGGAAAGGAGAGGGTCACGGGGGATACAAAAATAAAAGGGTGGGCCCCTTGGCTCACCAATTAAGAACAAAAAAACCATTTTTAAATAAAATGGGGGTGGGATTTAACATTTTTCCTGGCTCGGGTGTTTCCTATACCACCACGTTCTTCTTGTTGTCTGCTGTTGTCGGCAGTGTTGCTTATGAGTTTCCACGAGCTTCTTACTGGTAGTTGGCAAATTCATCTTTGGTGCCAACTATCTCCTGTTAATGGATGTGATCTGATTGTTGTTCTAGGTTGGCAGTGGTGTCTGAGGCGGCGATACTCGGTGGTGGCTGACGTTTCCAGAGGCTGGCTTGGATGTCTGTCGGTGGAGAAGATTTTTGTAGAAGCTTCTCGGTTGGCTGTTGTGTGTTTTTTGGGCTTCACTGTTGTGAGGCCTCTTCGGTTTTTCTGTTGGTTTCTGCCCTTTTTTGGTTGTGTATATTTGTTAGTTGGGCCTTTGGTTTGCTTGTAATTTTGGGTTTGTTATTTAATAAAAGTTGAGGAAGTTTTTGCTGTAGTTTTGCTACAGTCAAACTTTTTCCAAAAAAAAATAAAATTAGAAGATCAACAGCAATAGTACACATGTAAAGTATGTACTTATTAAAATTTTAAAGTAAAAATTATAAAGAGAGAAAATATAAATTGATCACTAAAACGTTTCGAATGATTTTTTGTTGCTAAAGAGAATGTTCATATTTTATGTGAAGATTTCTAGATATTATTTCGTCACTAAAACATTTATTTGAGAGAAAAACGTTGAAGAGAAAATTGGGACAATCTATAAAGTTTCCTGGCTGTGAGGCTTTGAAAACAAATAAAATTATTTTGTTTATAATTTACTATATTTCTCATAACTTTTATTTTGATTATTTTTTCTTAATTTTGTTGACATGATTAATGTGTAGTTTAAATAATCAATTGTCTTATTTATGAAATAAACACAAACTAAATGGTTTGTTGCAAATGAGACAATAGTTAAAATGTCTAGAGCGATGTGTTCCATACTATGCATTCTGGTTTAAATTCTTGTACTTGTAGAGTGAAAATTTATAATATCATATTTTAAACAAAAACAGGTTTATTTATTGAGTAAAATTTAGAATTGATTCCTAAAATTATCCTACTTTACAATTGGTCTTTGAATTAAAAGTACATAAATTGAGATAGCTGAATTTAACAAATGTGCACAAATAGTCCTAGTCGTCAACTTCTGTAAAAATGTTGTTCAGTTGATGATATGACACACATAAGGATCTTACACTCAACTCTAAAAAATTTAACGTAACTGCTCGATGATTTTGTATGCCTACATCTTTTTTACTTAACAGAAAGAGTAAATATATTGATTTTGTAGTGCTAGAAAATTAGGGCTCGTTTGAAAATGTTTTTAAAATGACTAAACTATTTTTGGTGAAAATGTTTTTGAAACCAATTTTTAGTTAAAATCCAATTGGATCGTGGAAAAGCACTTTAAGTGCTTCCTACTGCAAGAAGGACATATATAATGCTTCTTCAAAAAACACTTAAAGTGCTTTTATAACTCAAAATTAATTTAACCAAAAGCACTTTTACTCACTTAAAAGCACTTTCAAACGAAACTTTAGTCACTTAAAAACACTTCCAAACAAGACTTTAGTAAACATGCATCCAAAAATGTTCTAGCAATAAGCAATAGTTATTCAAAATTCAACTTAATTTGTCCATACAGAAATTAACCAAACAATTAATTATCCGAAAATTTCAAACAAACCATGCAAACCCTATCAATATAGTTTCAGGGGTTTATGATTATTATTACTGGTTAATTAAAAATCAGACGGCAACTTGTCTGCAACAACCGGACGATCGATATAGCTCCGATAGAACTGCTCTCAAGGCAAGTCACTGCGTCCTGCAACCATCAAAATCCAAATGAATTTATAATTATTATTAGCTACATTCGAACTCAGTTAATTACTAATTAGTATGATACCCCTAATAATTATAAAAATTGAGGACAATTACCGATCATTTTCACGCCTCTGCTGGGCGAGAAAGAGGCGTAGGTGGGGATCTATCGGAAGTCCCATGGCTTCGTACTTAGGATCATACAGTGCGTTTTTAATGGCCCTGCCAGGATTTTTACACAATTAATTTGATATTTTAGGAGATTAATTGTCAGTTTTCATGACAATATATTCATAATTAATCACCAAATAATTAAAAGAAATCACAATTAAATTAATCATTGATGATTAATAATTTTACCTAGAACTGGAAGCAGAAGCATTGTTGCTATAGTTCTGTAGTCCCTGCGAGGACTGACCCTGAGGAAGCCAATTATTATTGGCTAAGAAATTCTGTGCTGGAATATTCACATTCTCTTGCCAGTTGCTCATCGAAATCTACACATATACGAACAATATATCAACCAGAGTCTGCAGATAAATATCATATCACTGATGAAAAATGAAATAATTAAAACAAAATAGATTAGTACGTACCCTAGGTCTAGGGGTAGCCCTCGGCAACTCTCCAGCCACTGGCTGGTATGCATTGTTTCGGTTCAGAAAGTTGGCAGGCATCCCCTGCTGAAAAATGAATTTGTAACCAAATATCGATTCAAGACGTTGATGCGAAGGGATGAATAACATGAAAAAACTAGGCAGCTTTGAGAAAAAACAAATTTCTTCTACCATAAAATCATCTATTGATGGTGATATATATGAAATAATTTATCCGAGAGTCAGTTTTAATTATATTCATGTGTGATATGTAGGTCTGCGGATTAGTTTTACGGTAGAAACTTTAGCTTCATTTTATTTAAAACAGAATATTGTGATAGAGACAAATTAAATTTAAATCAATAAGAACAACCACATACACCTCATGATATATTGTGATTGATTATAAAATTGGGGTAGAATAACGCATACTTGAGGAACTACGGGGATGTTATCAAACGGGTTCATCTGACTGAAATTGGTTCCAGGAGAATAAAAGCTGCCATTGACAGCAGGAGCAGCTTGGCTAGGGGTCAAGCCCTGAGATTGTATTTCTTGTGCCCTGTATAGATGACGCAAGTCAATATTTTATGTTAGTGAGTGCTAATTTCTTTGACAGAAGAAAAATCAAATAAAAATTGATAATTTCCATTTAACCTATGTCTGGAAAGCTAATATTTAGACCGGAAAGTTTGAAAGAAAAAAGGGAATTTTGGCAATACCATATTTGATTGAAATGACTGGATACAATGTTAATGTTTTTCAATTTAAGATATAAGTACAATGTATCATTTCATATATTTTCTCTCTTTTTTTTTTTCCATATAAATAACGGGTGATGTTATGCACACATTTTTTTTTACTTTTCACACACTAACAGTCTAACGGTTAATTTATGTCAATTGATCATCTTTAATCATTCGATCCGACAATCGAAAATTGAGAAGAATGTGTAGAAGGTAAAAACAGATGTATGGATAGTACTACCTTAAATATATTAATATCCATGTATTATTAAGTGTGTAGATATCACTGCTCTGAATATATTAATATTCATGTAATGTTAAACATAATTCCATTCACAACCCTCTATTTAAATGTAAATAATAATTAGCTATAGAATTCTAGCAAAATAATAATAATAATTAGCTCTAGAACAAAATACTGAAAATATGAAATATTGGGTTGTCAGCTGTCACGTACCAAATAGGCAGGTTAATCGGGAAGTTTAATTACAAAACAATAACAAAAATAATAAAAATCTAAAATCTCACTTACCAAAAAGCTAGGTTAATTGGAAGATTTTAATAACTATTTTTTTTTTCAACACAGACATGTATCAATAAAAAAAAAATACAGGTTTGTATACCCAAATTGTCCTTCCCTCATTAAATTTTTTTTTTTTAAAAGTAAGGTGGTTAGTAAATCCATTATTTAAAAAAAATGTTTTAATAAAAAAATATATATCTAAAATAACTTTTTATTTAAACAAACGATATTATCTAAAATAACCAAAATTAAAAAACACGTGCGGTAAGAGTCTAGTATGCATATATATATACATGAATGAGAATCACCATGATAAGGCAAAGCATCATTTGAGCATATGAATATGAGCATACCCCAAAAGATTTGTATGGGGGTTCAAATTAGTTTGTGGCCTAAGAAAGGGGGATCCATCATTTCCATCCTCCAACTGTGGCTGCATATATAGACAAAAGACAACATAATTAAACAAATGTAATAATAAAGACCATTTTTATCATCGAATTTAGTAAAAAAAAGGAAGCAATCTTTCAAAGTGGCTAGGGAAATCAAAGATTTTGGGTAGTATTAATTGACTCCTTACCAGCACTGGGAGCATGGACGAGTCCAATCGAAGATCCTGAGGCAAGTTTCCATAAGCACGGTTGCTGTTGTTGTCTTCTGATGAGGCCATGTTTTGTCTAAAGCTAAACAAAGAATTAAGAAGCAGCTAGGGTTAATGTAATTCATTGGGAACCATTTACCACAATTATATATTATGTTGAATTACTAGTATTTTTGGTATAATGGTTGGTGAAGAACTGATAACCAATATGACACTGTAAATTGTTGTCAATATTAATTATATATAACTATATATACTCAGCTAGTTAGCTAATATATATAGGTGCATTTTTGCTTACCACCCTCAAGTTGCAGTAATGTTCATCACTCTATTTATTACCGTTGAATGAGTTTAAATTTTGAGACCTGTGTATATCTACTATACAAATTTCGAAATTTAAACTCATTTAACAATAATAAATAGGATGGTGAGCATCATCATCACTTGAGGGCGGTGAGCAAAATATTCCCAATATATATACACACATACATAGGCATTTGCTGAAAATGTTGGCGATTGGCCTGCTGGATGCCCTTTGGCCGAGAAACACTTGAGTGCTGATTATTCCCAAGGATAAGGTTCATGGGAAGGCTCATGGGAATTGGCTCAGAGTTGAGTAAGTATTGGATGAAGTCATTTTCTTGAGGTGCATAATCCACCTAAACAAGAACAATAACCGTATGGTAATTGCTCAGCAAAAACTTAATAGGAAAGGAATAACATACATATGCATTCTAAAATATGAGAGTTGTTATTGACAATTTAAAAACGTCATCATGCATTTTAAATTTGAGAAATGCTAAGGGGACTTTCTCAAAAGTGAGACTCTACTTGAACTCTCTGTCACCTCATGTTTTTAACACAATATTTTATAATATTGCCATGGAAATTAACATTAAATAATGGAGTGACAAAAAGTCCATTGAAGGGCCGGTCTCACTTTGAGAGACCTCCTAGCATTTCTCTTTAAATTAATACAAATATTAGTAAAAACTTTTGTTGCTCTACGCAAGATGTCACAATTCAAAGTCCTAATAACAGTATCCTTAAATATTTTTCAATTTATATATAATATATACTGCTGTATATTAGTAGTGCTGAGCATAAATATATAAAGTAGTACTCAAGACAGAAACTAAGATAATACCATAGTTGCAGAAAAGAGTGGCCCTGATAATGCAGAATAAGTGGAGAGCGACGACCTAGAGTACCCTTGAGTAACTGGAGTGCTGTCAGCACCGCTGCCTACCTCAGATTTCACATGGGGTTGGCACTCCACCGTCGTAGGCCTATTTGTGTACATAAGATACCAAATTAAATTCCTGATTAGTCCCAAAACAATAGAACGAATTAATTAATCAACAACATGACAATATGTATATATATTACTGTTGATCATGACGCAGAATTGTTGCAATATCCTGCTCATCATCATCATTAGATTCATCAGTTTTAGTCAAATTCTCCTGTTTCTCATAATAAAAACCAATTGGTTGTTCTTGTGTTGCCTGATCATCGTTGTCTACTTTCTCCGCAACGCCACCTACTTCAGATTTCACATGGGTTTGGAGCGCCTCCACCACGGGCCTAATTGATGCCAAATTAAATTCATGATTATTCCCAAAATTAAAGAACAAATTATTCAATATATAGTATGTGTATATATTACAGTTGATAACGAGGCAGCATTGTTGCAGGATCCTGCTCATCATCATTAGATCCATCACTTTTAGTAGAGTTCTCCTGGTTCTCCGAAACAATTGGTTGTTCATGTGTTGCTTGATCATTGTCGTCCATCATGTCTACTTTCTCCGCATCCACGACTTCTATCACTTGCTCATCACTACTGACCCGGTTAGCATCCACTCGACGTCCTTGCTGATGATCATCGTCCATGACGTCCACTTTCTCAGCCAGATCTTCCACTTGTTCATTCTTTATTACGACTTGCTCATTTTCCACAACATGGACTTTCTCATCGACTGCAACGTTCACTTGTCCTTTGAGATCAGTATCAGCCACGGTCTCATCCATTGCATGCTCGTGGTCTGGGTCAACCGATTCTACTTGCTCCTGCTGCAGGGATTTATAAGAAAATTTGATCAGCTTCATTTTTATTAGCTTTATTTACAAGATAAATTAATTTATCAGCTTATTTTTATATCAATTCATTTGTCATCAGCTTACAATATCATCCTTTGGTGATTGCTGTGATGAGTCGACTTTAGTACCATCCGCAGCATGCACTTGCTGCAAAAACGATTAAAAATATAGAAAACTTCATTTTAATCATTGGCAAAGATGACTTTTAGATTAAAATCATGACTAAGATTAAAATCTAATTTTAGTCCCTTGATACATCAATAACCTTGTTTATTAATTATATTTTGATTTTTTAATTATTTCTCTTTTTCTTCCTAATTTTTAATGTATTAATTTTATTTCATTATAATTATAATTTTCATTTCATTTATCGTAATATATTTTGTTGTAAACATTTAGATAAATTAATTTTTGTTATACAATATATTTCGATGTACTTGTCATCTTCATTTAGGGACATTAGGTACACACATTTTGGTACATACATTTCAATACAAACATTTAGGTACATTAATTCAATATAATACATTTCGGTACTAACATTTCGGTGTATACATTCCGGTACACACATTTAGGTACATTAATTTAATATAATACATTTCGGTGCATATATTTCGGTACATACATTTCAGTACTAACATTTAAATACATTAGTTCAATATAATACATTTTGGTACACATATTTCGGTACTAACATTTAGGTACATTAATTGAGTTTTTCAAGTTTGAAGAATGTTAACTATAATTAATAATTAAAAAACTCTTTTTTGGTCAAAAAATAAATTAAAATTTTGTATGTTAATAAATTTAAATATTTAATGGGAGGCATTAAATAAAATACACATTAATTATTTTGAATTAAGGACACATCAAAGGATTATAATCAATATGTAATCTAACACCAGATTTATTTTAAATTTCAATCTTCTTAAAGGATTATAATTAAAAAAACCCCTTAAAAATAAATATTTTCAAAAGTAAGTAAGTATCTCTACCAATTAATGAAACACTCTTTGTCAATCAAAAGAGGGTGAAAAGACAAATTAGTCTTCTATCACACAAAAAAAATGATGGGCAATAATGTAATTTCACAGGTCCAAATTTTACAGTTTTTTTATTGAAACCTCACCTACATGTGATGTTAAAATACCTCTAATATAAAAAATTAAATAAATAAATAAATAAAACCAAAAATAGAAACCCCCCACTCCCCACACGTTCTCTCTCTCTCCCCCTCTCCCCCTCTCTCCTTCTCATTTTCTAAAAACATGTGTTCATACACACAAAGTGTGTAGACAAATGCTAGTACTTATATTAAACAAACTCATTCAGGCATATATATAATTGTATGACGTCTATGATTATAGTACTAATTAATAATTAATAAGGAAATAATTAAGAATAAACTAAGCTTGAGTCATTGATGACTACTAGGTACGATGCTCCCTCATTAGAAATTATATACAACAAAATCCAATTTTACTCCAAAGTTACTAACTACTCTAACATAATTTCATAAGTATGAAAACCTTTAAGAAAGTCGAAAGCACTCAGACTGATGCGTGATGTTGCCAATTTGCCATGCATGTAACATCCCACATCGATCAACGGAGATGGGGTGATGTGCCTTATATGTACATGCCCACCTCCATATAGCACGAGGTCTTTTGGGGACTCACTGGCTTCGGATTCCATTGGAACTCCGAAATTAAGCGAGTTCGGACGAGAGCAATCCTAAGATGGGTGACCACTGAGAAGTTCTCGTGTGAATTCCCAAAAACAAAACTGTGAGAGCGTGGCCGGGGCCCAAAACGGACAATATCGTGCTAATGGCGGAGTCGAGACTGAGATGTGACAATGCATGCTCTTATTCTTGTGTTTAATATTTGAGTGTTTAATAAGTTATAAAATATTATCTAATTTTTAACTTCTTAAGAATTTATATATATAGTGGGAGGCAAACATGCATGTAAAAATAACCAATTTTTTTTTTCAATGTGCTCAGAATATGGGTACATATGCTCTATAGCGTATCGTTCCGTATCGGGTGCATTGAAAAACTCTCAAATAACCCAATCAATTTATTAAATAGATGCAATAAATTTATACTGAAGCTGGTTGACGCATTACCTCCATCTCGTTCGTAGGTTCCAAGGTGCCTTCAACCACCTTTTCGTTTGTAGGTTTTGAAGTGACTTCAAGGATGTTGTTGGAGGAGTTGGTATCAGTTGACATAGCTAGCAAGTATAGAGATCCTGTAAAAAGATTTTAAAAAATGTCAATCAAATCTTACATAATAAAATATGACAAAAAAAAAATATCAAAAAAAAATGAACGATTACACACAAAAAATGTAATTATCCCAAAGAACTAAGTGAACAAAGGGTATTGTGATTGCATAAACAAAATGTAGAAAGTATATTCAAGAAAATAGTAAATAAGGAAAATGTAAACAATAGTCGTGGACTGTTTGTTTCCATACGATACACCACAATATTCAGAGCATCGTTGCCGGCAATCCTAATATTTTTATATTCAGATATCCCGGCTGACAACCCTAAACTATATTCAGAACATTCCCGTTGACACTCCTAAAGTACTTTTTGTACACTTAGAATCCCATCCAATAACCATAAATTGCATCGTCCGGCAACCCTAAACTACATTTTTCATAATCAGAGCATCTCAACCAGCAACCCTAAACTACTTTGTACATATCAGGCCACTCTTTATTTTGGGCAACCGTTGAATAAACTTATATTTGAAACGTTAAACTGAAAAAAAATCACAAATTAAATTTGTACGTTACAAGATATTGAAATACTACTAGCTAGTAAATAAAACATACTGAATACCGATTGAGTTTTTTTTTTTGCTACACTAAGGAGGAAGAGGAGGAGACGGCGTTGCGGTGAGGATTCTTACAGATGAAATTTTATGTCGATATATATAGGGTAGCTAAAATATCAACTTTGGAACTTTTAATAAAAAATAAAAAAATTATTTTTGGCTAATATGAAAGGAAACAACATGAAAAAAAAGGACTAAATAAGGAAATCCCAGGTTAGCTTTAATGTTTATCATGAACTATATTACAATCAGTGAATCTACAAGACAATTGCAATTTCTTATTAGGTTTTGACAACTTAAGTAGTACTGTATTTAGAATTAGGAGGTAAAAACCGAAAAAGGGAATGATTTAAATTTTGTAACTATATGCATGTATATTATAAAATACAGTAAAACAAAAAAAATCACATGTTAATTTTGTTAAAATTGACAAATTATAATTTACATGGAAAAATTAAAAGAGATATAGAAATTATAATAAACATAGAATGTATATATTTAAAAAACTTCCATAAGTGTATAATAATAGTAAGAAATAAATCTCTCAATAGTTAGTATGCATGACAATTAGATTCCTTATAATACTGTTACTATAAGTAGAAATGAGAATATTCATGTATCGAATTTCCTCATTTTCTATATTAATATAATCATAAATAGGTTTCTTTATTATTTATTTAAGAGGAAAGCTACCTCATAGTTTGACGTAAATTCTCGTGCTAATATTATAAAATATTGTGCTAAAAACATAAAATAACATAGAGTCTATAGAGATTCCACTTTAAGAGTTTCCTAGCATTTCTCCTTATTTAAAGGAGATGAATCTTTTTTTTTTTTTTTTTAAAGGACTATTAGTGGTACTCGTTTCTCATACTTTTACAACAATTCGAACTAAGTCCAGGCGTGATTGAGGTTGGTTCGATTTTAGGTCTGAATTCAGCACACATTTTACATATTGTAGTTTGTTAAATTCGAAATCAGAATCAAACAACAATGGTTAAGAACCGTTTACATCGAATCACCAATGTTGCGGTGATTTAGTTTGGTTTTCGGTTTAATCAAATAAAAAATAGAGTACTTTGATCCATATATGATGACATATATGGAACTTAATCTACCTATAATCCCTGAATAAAACAAAACTTAATCTACCTATCATCCCTGAAAATAGTCCAAAAGAATTTTATTTTCAATCCATTTATAAACATACTAGGATATGTGCTAATATATATATATATATATATATATATATATATATAACCTATCATATAGATTAGTTAACACGGTTAATTAGAACCTGCGATGGAGGTAAAATAAAAAATTAAGATACGAATTAGGAGCAAGAAAAAGGAGAAACAATATTTAATTCTGAAATTGAGTAAAAGAAAACCTATAAATAAGGATGACATTTATCACAATTAATAAAAAGATTAAAAAAAAAAAGTTGATGTGGATAATCAATGAATGGATATAACCCAATAAAGTGGACTAAACCCAATAATGAAGATAATTCCTACAAAAAGCCATTCGAATTGGAGATCGTTTGGCTATCCAAACTTATGAATCAAATCAATGGTATAGGTACTAAGTAACATATTCATAGTGAACCATTCATTAATTTGATATATTCGGATGGCTAAACAATTTCTTATTTTAATAATTCTTTGTAGGATGACCTTCAAATAAAGATTAAGAAGTTGAACGGTTCATCATGAAATTTCTACGATGAAGATACGTTTTTGCAAGTAAGGAATGAGCTCATCTCCCAATGGGCGAATACAAGTATTATTATTTTATTATAAGCAGTTTAATTTGGTTAACCCATAATTTATAAAAATCAAACCGCATTCCGAACCGGTCCTTCTGGATTGGTTTGTAGGTTTGTTTGTTTGATTTTTTTTATTTTTTGTTGTTTTTTTTTTTCGTCGATTGTAGGTTTGTCTGCTCACCCTAATTTGAAGTTTTGAACCTTCTATTTCTTTGTCTTCTTTTCATAGATCATCGTCCAATAAATTGTTTCAATATGAAACTATTACTCATTTAGTTTCCACTATGATAAGTTTTTTAGAACACTATCTAGTGGTATCTGAATAAGTTGAAGTTTCACCATAAAACTAAGATAATATGTAGAATAGTTCAACCGCTTATAAGTCATGTAAAGTTTCTTCTTCCATAAACCGTATATTTATTCTCAACAATATTACTCTTTACTGGTGAAATGTCTTATATTTGAATTTTAAAAATGACGAATTCTTTATTCCCGCATAATTTAGTGTAAATATATAGTTATATCAAAAACTTAAACAAAAACCAATTAAGAACTCGATCAAAATATCATTTTGTGGAGAGTTTGTTCACGAATTGCGATTCAATTGAACGATGAGAAATTCAGTTTTTACTAGAAAATGGGCCCGCGCGTTGCTGCGGGACTTGAATGCATCACCTTGAACTGTACGAATAAGATACATTTTACCTGAATGAAGAGAGGGATAGATGAGCAAATGCGGCAGTTGATATGTACTTGTTACATCAATTATTGTGACTAAATGACGTGTCAATTCCATCATTATGCAATAAGAAAACATAGGGCTAACAAATATGATCAATCATTCTAACATTCTTCCTAGGTTATCCAATCTAAATGACAAAAATGGCTAATTTCGTTGACCAATTAACCGGATTAGCTAACACTTCCTAAAGAGATATTCTTCATGCTTCACATCTCTTAACTGGAGTTGTAATAGAATTCTAGCATAGTATCCCAAATGCTATTGAATTGGATGACGAAAATGCAGAATTTCTAAATAGCTCATCAAATATTTGTGATTTGTGAATGAAGGTTTTGTATTCATGAATAACGATCATATGCTTCACAATTATCGTGCTAAGTAATTACCAATCACATAATTTAAATCCAGGCACAAAAGCTTTAGAAAGAAAAATAAAATCGATATAACTAAATAGGCTTTGAATATGCTATCAGGGCACATGATTATATACCTAAAAATGTCAACAAACCAGCTTCTTCCTCCCACGACCCGACTTTCTGAAATTTTTAAATAAAATAAATCCTTTAGCAATTGAGAGAAATTCGAGATATATACAAATAAAAAAGCAGAGGAGCAGAATGTTCAAATCTAATTACACCAGAATCTCAAAACAACCGATGCCCCGGAAATAGCCATGCCCTATTGCTTCTCGTTCCCATTTTGCTCTTAAATGGGGGTTTGACTCATAGTTTGCTCTGGAATGGGAGTTTGACTTATAGTTTGATCTGCAATGGCAGTTTGAGTTATAGTTTGCTCTAGAATGGGAGTTTGAATCTTGACCGAATAAAATTATTGATCGAAATCGTTCTATTTATTAATGCTTGTTCAGAGATATAATCATACCAAACAGAAACAATCCATTGCTAACATCAGCAACCCTAATTTCCTACCAAAAATAACTTAGCTCAATAGATTTCTTAGGAAACGATTCTTAGTCGCTGCGAACCACGAACTACGCAACCGAAACAGAACCAGATTAAATAAGAGCACTTTCAGTAAATAAAACAAAGTGAAATATGTTTTCCATGCAAAGAATCATTTCGCTCTCCGTTCAACACTTTTGATACGTTTTATTTAAAATGGTTTCTGGAATCGGTCATCTCACGGTATTCTAACTCTCTTTTTCATTCATTTCACGCAAACCAATCATACATTTAAAATAGGGCTTGAATAGCCTATAATGTAAACTACACGAAAAAAGATTTAGAACTTGGTTTAGCGGCTGAGAACAATTTGTGCCTCCAAATACTAATGCTTACCCATAACCTAGAATTTAAAATTAGCATTTCGTGGCATTAGGATGTGAAAACTGAAGCAGCAGGTGGCAGCGGTGGTACCAAATTACAATTCTAAATCTAGTAACAGAATTCGGTTGATAATTAACCCAGAATATAAAATCTTAAAAAGTTAAGAGCAAAAATCACCTCAAATCTTTGCTTCGCTCGCACTTTGGTATTGTGGGGTTGACTTGTAAACGGTAGATAAAGTCCTGAAAACCGAGAATGAAAAGCATTCTTTCAGTTAACCAAAAAGCATTCATAAACGGAATAAGACGTGTAAACAAAAAATAAATCTTGGAAAGCAGACATAAACAAACTTCAATCACAATTACTTTAATACATATTTGGATACAAAGGAAAATTGAATTTATTTTGATATAAAGAAAATTAACTAATGCAGCAAGAACATTTGTGCCTCAATGGCGTGAGAAGTACTCAAAACAAACTTTGTGATGTGCAAACAAAAAATGATCATGCTCTCCAACCTAATGCAGGAAAAACATTTGAATTCTTCCATGATATCCATGTTTTGCACATTTAAATATTTATATACCAATTGAGAATAACAATTTAAAGCCCCCACCTACCCCTTTGTCCCCCACTCGAAAAATTCACCTAAAAACCACATTAATCACCACAGTTTAAGAATCCAGATTACATTTTCAACAAAAAAGAATCAGCCTTCAATTATTAGCCTAAATATTGATTTGCAAATACAATGTACAAAAGAGTTGTTCAATAGCTCATTTTGGATTATAGGAAGTCCATTCAAAGAACTGAAAAAGCATAAATGAAAATATTCAAGAACCAACGTTTTTTGGAAACCACTGGTTCTAGTTTTGTGATCTTTGATTCATTTAGTGAGAACCAAATTAATCTGAAATAAAGAAACCTGTTTGTTAAATCAACTCAGAATTCAAAACTGATATAGATTGACAGTGAAAAAAAGTATTCGCACACACATAATGCAATACACACGTGTAATATACAATTGAGTAAGATACTTTGATGCCATGTGGATGATTAACTGTTCCCTTGAACCACAATTTTATTTGAAATTAAGAAAAATTTGAAAGAGATCCAATTTTATAGCCCATCTTTTGAAATAGATCCAATTTTTAGTGACTTTTGATTTTTGAAATAGGTCAAATTTTTAGTCCCATTGGACCCATATCAAAAGACCCCTTGAATTAATGTACTAAAGATTAATGCTATTTACATTGAAAACGTCGAGTAGATTGTTATATCAAAAGATTTGACCACACAGGTAGGCCATGCGGCTTTGGATCGATATTAGTACACTTACATACAAAAAAATTATGAAATATTGATTGGTTGATTAATAACGTTAATGAAGATTCTTGTTTTTGGCGTGTGTCAATGAATATTGTTTTGTTACGTCATTTTATTACTTAACATTATTAGTTAAATTTAAATACATAATGTTATGATAACTTAACGTTATTGGTAACAGCATACTAAGTTTCAAAAAACAACTTTGAACTTAACTAAGTTTAATGTGAGGATTATGTTGAATTTAAATCATGGATCTCTGCTCTAATATGTGTATGACACACAACATACACATTTTAAAACAAACAATAACAATCACAAAAGAACCAACAGAGTGATGGCATAAAAATCTCAAGCATGTGGCATCATCTGTCAATGAACAAAAATCAGATGTACCATGTATTGTAGAGGAATAGATAACTGAGAATTCCATTCACAGAGTCACCACCACAACAACAAAGAATAGAAGCATGAACAAAAACATGCAAAACACAGAGTGTGTTTTTTGCAGAGAGGTTGTAACACTGAAAAAGCAGCAGAGCAGGAGGAAAAAGAGAAATTGAGAGCAAGGTGGTAGCCAAAAGAGAAAACCAGAGTTATTAATATCTTCTTAGCTGTCCTAATTTAATAATTTAAACTCAAAATAAATTCTATCAGATGTCTTTCCGGATCCATGTTTTGAGAAAGATGGTATTTGTCCAAGGTGAGCGGCAGTTTTCCTTTCTATAAAAAGGGAAACCAACAGCAATCGTGAATAAAAGTGGGTAGAGAATATAAAATTCTACTTGTCTTTTCTTGTGGCTTTGGTGGGTTTGGCAAATGGTTTTGTTTTTTTTGTTTTTTTTTTGTTTAAGGCAATGGACGGCAGCAGGAAAGGGTGGAGAGCAGACAGGCAGCAGCAAAACAGCAGAAAAGCAAGAAATAATCAAATTGGACTCGAACTTACCAATTTTTTATTCAAATAAACTAAAAAAAGGAGTTGGAATCAAACTAACCTCCGTTTTCTATATGCAGCAAACTGCATCTTGTTTTTGCCTTCGTTAGCAATATACCTTTCGCTCTGTACACACCAAAAAAACACAGTAAACACCTCATTCATTACTAATAGCCATTTCAATTAATTTATTATTTAGACAAATTTTTCAACGATTCCGAAGCTCAGACAAAAATTGCAGGAGAAAATTGAGATTATATGCAATTGTATGTCAAATAACCTGAAAAATACCATATATTCAATATTAAGTGCATTCACCTATAAACTAATCTTTATATATACTTTAAAATAATACTGATCAATGTAATCTAAAACATTGAAAACATTATCATACAATTAAAGAATAACGATGCAGAAAATTTTCTTTCCATTATTTTCAGATAACTTTTCAGGCAACAACCATTTATTTTATCCCATTTGTCCAACACCACCTGCATTTCAAACAAAAAGGAAGAGTTTAATAACTAATAATTTCAGGCATTTTCCAAATTCAGCTAGCTTGATAAAGACCATGGATAATTTATTGTGTCCATTTTCCTGCCATCTTCAGTGACCAGAAACAAAATTTCTTATCAAATGTGTTAATGCTGCAATATATAGGATGACGGAGAAAATTCCAGTGAAGATTGGTTGAGGAAATTGACAGTGTCACTACTCGCCTTTGGAAATATGTCTTTTCTGGAAACCCTTTCAAAGTGTTTAGGATCCGAAAACTTGTAATCGATTATAGCGTGCCTAAAATCAAACAATGACCTTCACAAAAACTAACTCAAAAACCCTAAATCAGAAATTACAAAATAAAAAAAAAACCCTAATTCACAAATTACCTAGTGTTTTCGACAGAGGTGATGTGGCGGCGGTGGTCGCGACGGCGGTGATGGGGTGACAATGGTGAATCGTGATGTTCTGAGCTGCATAACGGCGATTGCACGAAAACCACAACCACCTTCTCAAATTCTAAAATATCCATCAAAACAGAATGAGAGGAAATCAAATTTGAAAAACAAAAATATAAACTCCACTGATACAAATAAGAAATACAGAGAGTTACGAAACACATGGCACGGTTTAGACAACCAATCTGACCACAAAATGTCATAGAAACCTATTACAGTAACATTTATAGCCATTCTATATTGTAAGCACCCCCTTCCTAAACTATGTATATAGACATTTTTAGCTTGAATGATAACAATAATGTAAAAAAAAAAAAGCAATTCTCGGTTTTAATCAAATTTTTGAACCACATACGTCGAGTAGGACACAATAGTAGTTCATAATTATAGACTGAAACACAACAATATTGATTAGTTATTGGTAGTGGAGTATTAAACTCACTGATCTCTGTCCAGGAATAATTCGAGAGACAGAAGCTAATTTCAGAGTTCGTTCTTCTCCATGCGAATACCAGATTAGTGTGGTTTCATCCTGTTAAAGATACGAAAAATGAAGCCATTCAAGCGGTTAAGATATCTAGTAATGATCGTGGAGATGCGCAGCAGGAAGATGTAAGATAAAAAACTTATTAGTATGAAATGAATCCAAGTCCTAATGTAAAGAAAATTACTCACAGTAGAAATTCTGAATAGATGAAGTTTTGGCTTCCCTTTCCGGCTATACTTGATTAACTGGGAATCTTTTTTTAATGCAATCAGTGCCTTCATGAGAGAGAGAGAGAGGAATATTAGGTGAAAAGTATTGCCAAATCACATAGAAATCAAAATCTTGAATATATGTTTAACCATATCAAACATCATTTGCTGGATTCTACTCAGAGAAAATCACTTCAAAAAGTGGTGGCCATTCTAACAAAACGAACTCAATTAACCCAACATCTTAGTAAGTTATTAATCAGAAATATTAAAGGATACAGAGCAGATTAATGCATAGCAGTTATGTATGCAAGGAATACATAATGATTTCTTCTTACACTCCTTGCAACGAACTTGAGAGCCATTTGGTTAACTAAAGACATAAACATAAATTTTTATACCACATTCACAACAAATGACAATATAAACATAGAATACCAGTTCTGTATGCATACCAGATCAATTACATTATAAATCACAACATTGACAACAAATGACATAAACATAGAATTTACAAATTACTTACTTTTCAACTCCAGGAAACCGATTTTTGGCTTAATTTTCTCAGTGTCGAATTCTTATGATGGGTTTTCCAATGACAACAGCTGGTGAGTGACTATGAAATTTGGAGTACTCATCCAACATCCATGCCATGGTCTGAACATTGGTGCCCATATCGGGTGCGGGAACATCAGTATGAGTTCCAATGAGGCCATGGATTTTCTGAGCAAAGACGCGAGTCAGATACTCCAACTCGCTCAAACTTAAGTCCCTGGGGGTGCATCCGATTCCACCCTTGGCTCCACCATATGGAATGTCGGCCATAGCAGTCTTCTAGGTCATGAGTTAAGCCAGGGCATTCACTTCATCCAGATCAACCTTTAAGAAAACAAACCAACAACAAATTCGATACAGAATCCACCAACAGAAGACATACATTTCGCTAAGTTCCTTGGGATTTTATCCCCTGTGATATGGTCCATATTAGCCAGCTTCTTCGTCGAAACTGACTTCACAAACACCTTCTTCTGTTTTCAAATTTTCAGAAACACAACAATCAACTACGTTTCCGAGAAAATTAACAAAACAAAACCAAAAAAAAACCTCTTTTCTCAACTTCAAGCTTACATTTTTGAAGCGAGCCATGGATAGCGTTTGCAATTTCAGCTCCGTAGCTTTGTGATTAATACTGAAAAAAATTAAAACAAAAAAATTATACGCATTTAGAGTAGAGAGAGAGTGAATTTATGCTAGGGAATTGAAAAATTAAACAAAATTACCTTTGGGCTTTTAGGGTTTTGGGGGAGCTCTGTCTCTGCGTGAGGTTTTAGACGAAGGAAGGTGATGACTGAAAGCGCGAGGCAAATTAGGTTTGTTTATTAGGCGCATCCAAACCGTCTAATCATACTAAGGAAATCAAGATGCATCCAAAACACAGACAGTCAAACTGGAATGCCCAGGGAGAAGCGGAAGAAGAAAAAGAAGATGAAGAGGGGGTAGTCGATAGCTTACCCGACACTGGTCGTGGTCGGAGTTGACAGAAATCAACGAAGCCTTGTGCGATTTCATCGTTGTGAGCTGTGAGAGAGAATACGATGGTCACATCACGATTTTATCTCCTGAAGGTCGACTCTTCCAAGTCAGAAAACAGAAAAATTAAAATTCAAGAACAATAAACTAACAGAAACAAATTACAGAAGAGGAAACAATCAAATTACCTCAACAAAAATCCATGATTATTCCATGAGTGCTGATTCTAAAGGTTCTAAAGGGGGAAGGTTTTTTTATTTGAGATGGAGGATGTTCCATCTGGAGATTTTAGGTGAGCAGATTGAAACTGAGGGAGAGAGAAAGAGAAGAGAATGGTAAAGTGACGATCGCACCCTGCCTTTCCACGATCATCAACACGCGGCATCAAGATCAGCGGCAGAGAGAGACAGTGGCAGCTTCGCAAATAAACTGAAATGTGGTCCAAAACACTGTTCATATGAATAGTGCGATTTCCCCTCCTACTTTAGACTAAAGTAATGTTTTGGGCAATATTGGTGCCGAAGCCCATCAAGACAAAGATCCACATAGAAATCATATTGGCCCACAAAAGCTTCCGCCCAAATCCTCAGGATGCCCAAGTAATCCATGGCGGTCACATTTGTCTACACATTTCTGTTGAAAATTATATCGGAGCCGATATAAAATCAAGAAAATTGCAGATAGAAAATCAAATCAAATCATCGTTAAGCTCAGATTACACTCTCAAGTCGCAACTCGCAACTCGCAACTCGCAACTCGCTGTGAGTGTTTTCATCTTCTCTACTTTGCCGCTAGGGTTTTCTGTTTGCGTTCATTTCTAGGGTTTTGTTTTACTTGTATTTAATCGAATTCGGATTTTACGTATTCGTCGTGATTTGATATTGAAGTTGCAGTAAAACCCTAGACTGACTTGTTTGGGGGTTTTTAATTTGTTTATTAGGGTTTCTGTGGTTCGGATTGAGATCCCGAAATGGCGCAGCATTTGGGCGGCGGTGCGGAGGCGCACGCCCGGTTCAAGCAATACGAGTACCGTGCTAACTCAAGTTTGGTGCTGACCACCGACTCTCGCCCGCGTGACACGCACGAGCCCACCGGCGAGCCGGAATCTCTATGGGGAAAGATTGACCCCAAGCACTTCGGTGACCGGGCTTACAGGGGTAGGCCGCCGGAGCTCGATGACAAGCTTAAGAAGTCGAAGAAGAAGAAGGAGCGGGACCCGAATGCTGAACCTGCCCCGGTTCGACAGAGTAAAAAGCGGCGGCTTCATGAAGAGAGCGTCCTCACGGCCACTGAGGAAGGGGTTTATCAGCCTAAGACCAAGGAAACCAGGGCTGCCTATGAGGCCATGCTCAGCGTCATTCAGCAACAGTTGGGTGGCCAGCCTTCGAGTATAATAAGCGGTGCCGCTGATGAGATTTTGGCCGTTCTTAAAAACGAGAACTTTAAGAACGCTGATAAGAAAAAGGAGATTGAGAAAATGTTGAATCCTATACCCAACACCGTCTTTGATCAGTTGGTTTCGATTGGGAGGTTGATTACTGACTTTCAAGATGGGGGTGATGCTGGAGGGTCTGCCGTGGTTAATGGTGATGAAGCGCTTGATGACGATGTGGGTGTTGCCGTTGAGTTTGAAGAGAATGAAGATGATGACGAGGAGAGTGATCTTGATATGGTCCAGGAGGACGAGGAAGAGGACGACGATGATGTGGCTGAACCACATCAGTCTGGGGCTATGCAAATGGGTGGTGGGATTGATGATGATGAAATGCAGGAAGCAAATGAGGGTATGAGCCTTAATGTTCAGGACATTGATGCTTATTGGCTTCAGAGGAAGATATCTGAAGCTTATGAGAAACAGATTGATCCACAACAATGCCAGAAGCTTGCTGAAGAGGTGCTCAAGATACTCGCTGAAGGTGATGACAGGGAAGTTGAAACCAAGCTGTTGGTTCACCTTCAGTTTGACAAATTCAGCCTTATTAAGTTTCTGTGTCGAAACCGGCTGAAGATTGTCTGGTGCACGCGTTTGGCCAGAGCCGAAGATCAAGATGAGAGGAAGAAAATTGAGGAGGAAATGTTGCAGCTGGGTCCGGATTTGGCTGCAATTGTAGAACAGTTGCATGCCACAAGGGCTAGTGCAAAGGAGAGGCAAAAGAACTTGGAGAAGAGTATTAGAGAAGAGGCTCGCAGGTTGAAGGATGAGAGTGGTGGAGATGGGGACAGGGGTAGGAGGGGCCTTGTCGATAGAGACGCTGACAGTGGTTGGTTGAAGGGGCAGGCAGAGCTGATTGATCTTGACAGCCTTGCACAAGAGCAAAGTAGACTGTTGGTTTCGAAGAAGTGCGTGCTTCCAGATGGGTCTTACAGACATCCCAGCAAGGGATATGAAGAAATCCATGTGCCAGCCTTGAAACCGAGACCATTTAGTCCTGACGAGAAGCTTGTTAAAATATCTGCCATGCCAGAGTGGGCTCAGCCAGCTTTCAAAGGAATGACCCAGTTGAACAGGGTACAGAGTAGAGTCTATGAGACTGCGCTTTTCAAAGCGGACAATATCCTGTTATGTGCTCCTACTGGTGCTGGAAAAACTAATGTTGCAGTGCTCACTATACTTCAGCAGTTTGCGCTGAACATGAACAAGGAGGATGGTTCCATAAACCACAGTGATTATAAGATTGTATATGTTGCACCTATGAAAGCTCTTGTTGCTGAAGTTGTTGGAAATCTTTCTAATCGTTTGAAGGATTATGGTGTCACTGTGAGGGAGCTAAGTGGTGACCAGACTTTGACTCGCCAACAGATCGAAGAAACTCAAATTATTGTCACAACCCCTGAGAAGTGGGATATCATTACCCGAAAGTCGGGAGACCGGACTTACACTCAACTGGTCAAACTTCTTATCATTGATGAAATTCATCTTCTCCATGATAATAGAGGCCCTGTTCTTGAAAGTATTGTCGCTAGAACTGTTAGGCAGATTGAGACCACGAAAGATCATATTCGGTTGGTGGGGTTATCTGCTACACTCCCTAACTACGAAGATGTGGCGTTGTTCTTGCGTGTTGATCTTAAGAAGGGACTGTTTTATTTTGATAACAGTTACAGACCTGTCCCCCTTTCTCAACAGTATATTGGAATCATGGTAAGGAAACCATTGCAGAGGTTCCAGTTGATGAATGATCTCTGCTACGAGAAGGTCGTGGCTGTAGCTGGAAAACATCAAGTCCTTATCTTTGTCCATTCGAGGAAAGAAACAGCCAAAACAGCTCGTGCAATAAGAGATACTGCACTTGCTAAGGACACCCTTGGTAGGTTTCTGAAAGAAGACAGTGCGAGCCGTGAGATTCTAACTACTCATACAGATTTGGTTAAGAGCAATGATCTCAAAGATCTTCTGCCATATGGTTTTGCTATTCATCATGCTGGATTGAACAGGGCAGATCGCCAACTGGTTGAGGATCTCTTTGCTGATGGGCACGTACAAGTTTTAGTTTCCACAGCAACACTTGCTTGGGGTGTGAATCTGCCAGCTCACACCGTGATAATCAAAGGGACTCAGATCTATGATCCAGAAAAGGGAGCATGGACTGAGCTAAGTCCTTTGGATGTTATGCAGATGTTGGGGCGCGCAGGAAGACCTCAGTTTGATTCGTATGGAGAAGGGATTATCATTACTGGCCACAATGAACTTCAATACTATCTTTCTTTGATGAACCAACAGCTTCCCATTGAAAGTCAATTCATATCCAAATTGGCTGACCAACTGAATGCTGAAATCGTTCTTGGAACTGTTCAGAATGCTAGAGAAGCTTGCAATTGGATAGGATACACTTACCTGTATGTTCGCATGTTACGTAACCCTACACTCTATGGTCTGGAAGCTGATGTTCTCACCAGAGATATTACATTGGAGGAGAGACGAGCTGATTTGGTAAGAACCGCCCAAACTTAGCGTTTTTTGGTGTTGGCATTTTCATTGCTTTGCAGCATTAATAATGGTAGTATAGTATATAACCATTCTCTTAATTACACAAGATAACAAACAAGTGCATATCACTGGAGAGGAAACGCGTGAACATAAGGGGCTTGACATAGTAATCTAAATTTTTTTATTGGTTATAGGAATTTGTTTGTCCCATTCTATTAGATATTTTTGGTATTTGAGTCTGTGTGTTGAGTCGTTGACCATGATGGTTTACAGGTTTTGATTTTATCTTTAGTTCTATCTGATTTCCCTTGGACTCATTTAGTTCTTGTCCATTCTGTTCTTATCGTTGCTGTGGTATTTTGCGACGTTTATCTGGATTCCTGCATTCTGTATTTCTTATGAATGTCTCATGTTGTCTTCAACCTTTTCATTTTGCAGATCCATTCCGCTGCAACCATCTTGGACAAGAGCAATTTGATTAAGTACGACAGAAAAAGTGGATATTTCCAGGTTACAGACTTGGGTCGCATTGCGAGTTATTACTATATAACCCATGGAACAATATCCACATATAATGAGCATTTGAAGCCTACCATGGGGGATATCGAACTTTGTCGATTGTTCTCGCTCAGTGAAGAATTTAAGTACGTTACTGTGCGGCAAGATGAAAAGATGGAGCTAGCAAAGCTTTTGGATCGTGTTCCCATTCCGGTGAAGGAAAGCCTGGAAGAGCCCAGTGCCAAGATCAATGTCTTGCTGCAAGCATATATTTCACAGCTGAAGCTTGAGGGGCTTTCATTGACATCAGATATGGTCTACATTACTCAGGTTTGATTATTAATTTCATGCTCTTTTCTCATTTATTGTTTGAGAGACAGTTAGGAATCTTAGGATTGTGCTGCAGCTTGTTCTAGTTTATGTTTTTATTTTGTCTCTTTTATTCTGTTATTCATTTGTCTGCCTCTATTTGGCTTTGGATGTTCAGAGTGCAGGGCGTCTTCTCCGAGCTCTTTTCGAGATTGTCTTGAAACGAGGATGGGCTCAACTAGCGGAAAAGGCTTTGAACATGTGTAAGATGGTTAACAAGAAGATGTGGAGTGTCCAAACACCTCTTCGCCAATTCACTGGTATTGCAAATGATATTTTGATGAAGCTAGAGAAGAAGGATTTGGCCTGGGATAGGTATTATGACCTCTCTTCACAGGAGCTAGGGGAGCTTATTCGTATGCCAAAGATGGGAAGAACACTTCATAAGTTCATCCACCAGTTCCCCAAATTAAACCTTGCAGCCCATGTGCAGCCGATTACTCGCACTGTATTGAGGGTGGAGCTCACTATCACACCAGATTTCCAGTGGGAGGACAAAGTTCACGGATATGTGGAGCCATTTTGGGTAATAGTGGAGGATAATGATGGCGAGTTTGTTCTTCATCATGAATATTTTCTGCTGAAGAAGCAGTATATTGATGAGGATCATACTTTGAACTTTACAGTGCCAATATATGAGCCCCTTCCACCTCAATACTTCATTCGTGTGGTGTCTGATAGGTGGCTTGGGTCCCAGACTGTTTTACCTGTTTCTTTCAGACACCTCATCTTACCGGAAAAGTATCCTCCACCAACAGAGTTATTGGACTTGCAACCACTTCCTGTGACTGCATTAAGGAATCCGTTATATGAAGCTCTGTATCAAGATTTCAAGCATTTCAATCCTGTCCAGACTCAGGTCTTCACTGTTTTGTATAATTCAGATGACAATGTCTTAGTTGCCGCACCAACAGGGAGTGGGAAGACCATATGTGCAGAGTTTGCTGTATTGAGGAGTCATCAGAAGCGCTCTGATAATGTCATGCGTGTTGTGTATATTGCACCTATTGAAGCTCTTGCTAAGGAACGGTACCGTGACTGGGAGAAGAAGTTTGGAAAAGGTCTCAATCTGCGAGTTGAATTATTAACAGGGGAAACGGCCACAGACCTAAAACTGCTTGAGAGAGGTCAGATTATCATCAGCACTCCAGAGAAATGGGATGCTTTATCCCGCCGCTGGAAACAGAGAAAGCATGTTCAACAGGTTAGTCTTTTTATTATAGATGAACTCCACTTGATTGGTGGTCAGGGTGGTCCCATCTTGGAGGTAATAGTCTCTAGAATGAGATATATAGCGAGTCAATCTGAGAACAAGATTCGTATTGTGGCCCTGTCAACTTCTCTTGCAAATGCAAAGGATCTTGGAGAATGGATAGGGGCTAGCTCTCATGGCCTTTTCAATTTTCCTCCTGGTGTGCGCCCGGTGCCTCTGGAAATACACATTCAGGGGGTGGATTTGGCTAATTTCGAAGCCAGGATGCAAGCAATGGCAAAACCCACATACACAGCAATTGTCCAGCATGCCAAGAATGCGAAACCAGCTCTTGTGTATGTTCCTACAAGGAAACATGTTCGACTAACGGCTATGGATCTGATGACCTACTCAAATGCAGACGGTGGGGAGAAACCGTCATTTCTGTTGCGGTCTGTAGATGATATTGAGCCTTTCATTGAAAGACTTGGTGATGAAATTTTGAAAGGCACTTTGCGAAGTGGAGTGGGCTACTTGCATGAAGGTTTAAGCAGTTTGGACCAAGAAGTTGTGTCACAGCTTTTTGAAGCTGGGTGGATTCAAGTTTGTGTCATGAGCAGTTCAATGTGCTGGGGAGTGCCTTTGTCAGCCCATTTGGTGGTTGTGATGGGAACTCAGTATTATGATGGCCGGGAAAATGTTCACACTGATTACCCTGTTACTGATCTGCTGCAGATGATGGGTCATGCCAGTCGCCCTCTGCTAGATAATTCTGGGAAATGTGTCATCCTCTGCCACGCGCCTCGTAAAGAATACTACAAGAAGTTCTTGTACGAAGCATTCCCTGTTGAAAGCCATTTGCACCATTATCTACATGATAATCTGAATGCAGAAGTTGTTGCTGGAATAATTGAGAACAAGCAAGATGCTGTCGATTACCTTACATGGACTTTCTTGTACCGGAGGCTCACACAAAATCCCAACTATTACAATCTCCAGGGAGTTACCCAGCGGCATCTTTCTGATCACCTCTCCGAGCTTGTTGAAAATACACTGAGTGACTTGGAAGCAAGCAAGTGTGTTGCTATTGAGGATGACATGGACCTTTCTCCTTTAAATCTTGGCATGATAGCTTCATATTATTACATCAGTTATACCACCATTGAGCGTTTCAGTTCTTCCTTGACTTCCAAAACAAAGATGAAGGGTCTTCTTGAAATTCTAACTCATGCTTCGGAGTATTCCCAGCTTCCTATTAGACCAGGGGAGGAAGAGGTGGTTCGGAGGTTAATTAACCACCAGAGGTTTTCGTTTGATAATCCCAAATGCACAGACCCTCATGTTAAGGCAAATGCTCTGCTTCAGGCCCACTTTGCAAGGCAGCCTCTGGGTGGGAACCTAGCGTTGGACCAGCGAGAGGTGATCCTTTCCGCGAGTAGGTTGCTTCAGGCAATGGTTGATGTGATTTCCAGCAATGGCTGGCTAAGCCTTGCTGTCTTAGCCATGGAAGTCAGCCAGATGGTGACTCAGGGTATGTGGGATCGTGATTCGATGCTTCTACAGCTTCCTCACTTCACAAAGGAGTTGGCAAAGAGATGCCAAGAAAATCCTGGAAAAAGTATAGAGACTGTGTTTGATTTGGTTGAGTTGGATGACGATGAAAGGCGTGAGCTACTTCAGATGTCAGATTCACAGTTGCTGGATATTGCACGCTTTTGCAACCGGTTTCCCAACATTGATATGCTATACGAGGTGCTGGATAGGGACAACATAAGGGCCGGGGAAGAAATCACTCTGCTAGTCACTCTTGAACGTGACCTCGAAGGGAGGACAGAGGTTGGCCCTGTGGATGCCCTGAGGTATCCCAAGGCCAAAGAAGAGGGCTGGTGGCTTGTGGTGGGCGATACCAAGACAAACTCGTTGCTCGCCATCAAGAGAGTTTCGCTGCAGAGGAGGGCCAAGGTGAAGCTCGAATTTGCTGCTCCCGCCGAACCCGGAGAGAAGAGTTACATTCTTTACTTCATGTGTGATTCATATTTGGGATGCGATCAGGAATATGATTTCACTCTTGATATCAAAGATGCAGCCGGGCCTGACGACGACAGCGGCGGAGAATGAGATGTTCTCTGTTCTTCCTAGTATTTTCGCTTTTGTTATGTTTTTCGATTTCCGCCGTTTCTGTTTCTTAAAATTATGGTTCTTATGTTCCGTACTGTACTGGCCGATCATAATTTTGTTACGAACTTATTGAAACATTGTATTTATAAAGTCATAATTTGAAACAAATATGAAAGAATACATATAACAGCAAGTATGAATCATAAAACGTCATTGGGCTCGGTAAAACTCTTAATACATAAAATACAATCACTTCGGAGGAGGTCCTTCTAGTCGGATGTAGTCGTACATAAGCCCTGCAAAAGGTCCCCAGGTTCTTGATTGTGTAAGATAGATGGTGTTGTATCCTTGTTGTAGTCGATAGCTCGGCACATCAACACTGAAGAGCCAGTACAAACCATGAATTCCATGCCTTGCTATGGCATTGTCCCTCCCTATTAGCCCTGTCGAAAAATGAGGTGTGTCGTTCTGGTTGTTGAATCGAACTTGCAGTTCGGCATAGGTGGCCGAGGCCAATGCCAATTGGAGCGTATAATTTCTGGTGCTCCAAACGTTTTCAAGTTGAAATACAATTTGCCACGTCGTTGCCTCATATGTACCATTTATGTTCCTTGTCACATGAGCATAAAACCAATCATCACTGTAATTGTTGGTACCGATGGTGTAGATGAGATCACGGTCAGGGTAGTAATCTTCGTATCGTTCCCACAAGCCATATTGCCTAAACTTGTTTGCGGAATTGTTGGTAAACAAACGGTTCACAAGGCTTGGATATGGATCCGGTATGTTGAACTCTGCGGCTGACCGATCCGGGATGCCGATCTCCCACAAGGTTGGACCATTTCTCGGAGGTTCAAAGGTAAGATTAGTTAACTTAATTTCACTTGCTGCTTCAATTGTAATATCATACTCGTACTTGTAGTCCCCAATGAAGCCGGGAACAGTTGCATACAAGCTATAGTTCCCCGGTCGAACATCCTTCATGTAGAAATAACCTTGATTGTCAGCCTGAGTCCAGAACTGATAACCCTTGCATTCCGTTTGCCATGATCCCGCGTCTCCGCTTGCGGCCAATCCGACATAAGCATAACTTCCTGAAACTAGGCTCTCGTTGATGTATGAATCCCGTATTAGTAACAGACCAGCAACTGATCCTCGTTCATCGGAGCTAGGATAGTCTTCGGACTGGGTGAAATTGTATGGCCAACTCTTTACTTCTTCATACATCTCTTCTTTTGCATTTTCCCAGAGAGAGGAGGCCGCATTGGAGCTTGGAACGTCTGAGTTAAGATACACAAAGACGGGCCCGAAAACCTTCTTCCATGCCTCACCATCTGCAAAGGTCAACCCAACATCTTTCCCGACGTAGTGACCACTAAGAAACACAGTGAGGGCAGTTGGGCCGACATGAGAAGTAAGTTCCTGCTTGAACGGCCCTGCTGAACGAAACTCGGTACCTGGTGTGATCATCCAAAGCCCTATAGCATCGTCAGTGCTGATCCAACCGTGAACCTTAATGTCTTTGACGTCACTGGAGTATTGGTATTTGTCATCCACCTCTTCTTTAAACTCGGGATTGCTTGGATTAGTTAAAAGAACAGCTTCACGATAGGCAAGGGTCTGAGCGTGGTCTCCGCTGCGATCTTCGGTTGTTGGCATGAATCTCTGTCTGTCGTCTGATACAGCCATGAACTGAAATTTATCTTGTCGAAGTTTCAAAGCAAGTCTTGTTTGATCTATGCGCAATGCCGGCCACCCTTGTAGACGCTCGTATATGGCATACGCGTAGAACCCAGCGCGACCACGCTGCATTATGTACCTTTTGTCAACATTTAAGGGTAGCGGACGATCACCGAGGGAAACATCATAAGTTTTGTTAAAAGAAATCTCTATTTGGTCTGCCGTCGATGTAACAATCTTAAATGTTGTTCCTTGTAGTCTGTCCAAGCCATTTTCCCATACAAGATCCCAGTAACCTCTATTGCTTGGGTGGTTTTTGGTTTCGAGCACGTTGTCAATTCCCTTGTATTGAATTCCAATGACGTCTCCTCCGGGATTTGAAAATTTGACTCGGACAATGCCATTGTTCAGCTCCACCGTGTTCTGAGTTTGATGGATTAACATCTTGTTGAAGTTGAGCTCATTACTAATAATGCTGCTCTGTGCTCGCCTTCCAGAAATCGTCGTCGTCTTGGAAGCACCATTATTAGTAGGGAAGAAGAAGAGCAAACCAAGTAGTGCGACTGATGATAGGATCCCCCATCTCCTCCATTGCCTCACCTTCTCCATGGAAAGCATGTTAGGGGTGAAGATAACTTAGATTTATGAGGATTTCAAAAGACTTTTGTAATTCAAAGGATTGAACCCATTCAAATGGATTTTCAAGGATTTTTATAGACTTTGATTAAAGATTTGAATGGATTTTGAGAGATTTTTTATCATTTAAAAAATTGTTTTTTAAAAACTTCAAAATAAATTGAAGAACTTTGCCCAATTCTCCCGAGTAACCCCAATCCTTCATGAAATCAAATATTTGAATGGATTTTTGAGAGATTTTTTATCATTTAAAAAATTATTTTTAAAGAGAAATAATATTAAAAAAAAACTTCAAAATAAATTGAAGAACTTTGCCCAATTCTCCCGAGTAACCCCAATCTTTTATGAAATCAAAGATTTGAATGGATTTTGAGAGATTTTTTATCATTTAAAAAATTGTTTTTTAAAAAGAAATAATATTAAAAAAAAACTTCAAAATAAATTGAAGAACTTTGCCCAATTGTCCCGAGTGAACCAGGATCCTCGCCGGATCTTTCCCTAGGAATCCTAGGGATCCCGCAATCTTGTCCGTTCATTTTATATCGTGCGGTCAGTTTTCGTTAGGTACTATTCATATTTGAATTTTAAAATTTAAATTTTAAATGATTTCTGACCGCACGATATACGATGAACGGACAAGATTGCGGGATCCCTACGATCCCTAGGGAAATGTTCAGGAGACACTCCTGGTTCGTCCCGAGTAACTCAATCCTTTATGAAATCAAAGATTTGAATGGATTTTTGAGAGATTTTTTATCATTTAAAAAATTACTTTTAAAGAGAAATAATATTAAAAAAAAACTTCAAAATAAATTGAAGAACTTTGCCCAATTCTCCCAAGTAACCCCAATCCTTCATCAAATCAAAGATTTGAATGGATTTTGAGAGATTTTTTATCATTTAAAAAATTGTTTCTTAAAGAAAAATAATATTAAAAAAAAAACTTCAAAATAAATTGAAGAACTTTGCCCAATTCTTCCGAGTAACCCCAATCCTTCATGAAATCAAAGATTTGAATGGATTTTCCGAGTAACCCCAATTCTTCCGTTTGCCATGATCCCGCGTATCCGCGTGCAGCCAATCCCACATAAGCATAACTTGCTGAGACTAGGCTCTCGTTGATGTGCGAATCCCGTATTAGTAATTGACCAGAAACTGAGCCACGTCCATCGGAGCTAGGAAAGTCTTCAGACTGAGTGAAATTGTATAGCCAACTCTTTACTTCTTCATACATCTCTTCTTTTGCATTTTCCCACAGAGAGAAGGAATCATGCGAGCTTGGAACATCTTAGTTAAGATACACAAAGACGGGCCCGAAGTAGTGACTACTAAGAAACACAGTAAGGGTAGTTGGTCCGACATGAGAGGTAAGTTCCTGCTTGAACGGCCCCGCTGAACGAAACTCAGTACTAGGTGTGATCATCCAAAGCCCTATAGCATCGTCAGTGCTAATCCAACCGTGAACCTTAATGTCTTTGACGTTGCTGGAGTATTGGTATTTGTCATCCACCTCTCCTTTAAACTCGGGATTGCTTGGATTAGTTAAAAGAACAACTTCATGATAGGCAAGGGTCTGAGCGTGGTCTCTGTCGCGATCTTCGGCTGTTGGCATGAACCTTTGTCTGTCGTCTGATACAGCCATGAATTGAAATTTATCTTCTCGAAGTTTCAAAGCAAGTCATGTCTGATCTATGTGCAATTCCGGCCTCCTTTCTAAACATTTAAAGGTAGCGTCCAATCACCGAGGGAATCATCATAAGTTTTATTAAAAGAAATCTCTATTTGGTCTGCCGTCAATGTAACAATCTTAAATGTTGTTCCTTGTAGTCTGTCCAAGTCATTTTTCCATACAAGATCCCAATAACCTCTATTGCTTGGGAGGTTTTTGATTTCGAGCAAGTTGTCTATTCCCTTGTATTCAATTCCAATGACATCTCTCCGGGATTTGAAAAAGTGAGTCGGACAATGCCTTTGTTCAGCTCCACGGTGTTATGAGTTTGCTGTGTTAGCATCTGGTTGAAGTTGAGCTCATTAACAGTAACGCTCCTCGGTGCTCGCCTTCCAGAAAGCGCCGTCGTCTTGGAAGCACCATTATTTGTTGGGAAGAAGAAGAGCAAATCAAGTAATGCGACTGATATTACTCCCAGGATCCCCCATCTCCTCCATTTTCTCACCTTCTCCATCGAAAGCATGTTAGTCTTTCGCTTGCAATAATGGAATAGTTGTTCGTAATAACAAATCAATTTACTTGTTCTGTTTTCAGATTAACTGATGACAAATCAAATGTTATTCGACACATTTATCCTCATGTAGTTGGGACTCCTCATGTTGTCGGAACTTCGGCATATATTTGGTTTGATTTTCCTGGATAAATTAGGATATACCTTCGTTTTATGTTTCTTTGTTACTTAAAAATTTTCCTGGACGATTTAGGATGCCTTGTTTTGTTTAATTCTCGGTAGATAATTCGTTTATGTATTAGGATATACCTTCGTTTTATGTTTCTTTATTACTTAAAAATTTTCCTGGACGATTTAGGATGCCTTGTTTTGTTTAATTCTCGGTAGATAATTCGTTTATGTTTTGGTTCGAATTTTCCTGGTTGAGTTAGAATTTCCCTTTTGTTGCTTTGGCTGCTACTTGCATTCTCTGCGTTTGGTTTTTCAGGTTAGGGTTTGATTTTTGGCAGAGTTCTGATTGCTTTCTGGTATATAATTTTTGTGTCCAAAATCCTCAGGTTGATTCGAGTGCTGCTAAGCATATTCCACCTGTTGGTGTCTCCCTTCAAACTTAACTTAGTACTTACTACAATGGAGCAGCTTCAGATAGACTAGGATCAGGTGACATTTGATTTTCCTCGTTGATTTAGGATTTCCCTTTCACTTTTATGTTTGTTAATTAGAATTTCGAATTCCTAGTTTCCTGCAATACTTCATAGATAACCCGTTTAGTGTTTGGTTAGAATTTCCCTGCAAAGAAAGGTCAAGGTAGGTGAAGCTTGAACTTGCTGCTCCTGCAGAAACATTGTTCCTTCCGTGGGAGGGAATGAGATATACTGGCTGATGATAAATATTGCACTTTACAAAGAAATTGGAATGGATCATACTTTACTTCGGCATGCATTTTGGCTCGACATCCTTTGCTCTTTGTGCTTCCTCGTTTCTAAAAGGCACGCATTTGCGAAAATTTGACTGCTTTCAGTTCTAGTAAATGGTTACAGCAACCTGTAATGCCTTCTCAGCTTGAGCTTGTGCCGAGGGTTTCTTATAATATTCTGCTGTGGCCGCTCATGAATCTAAATTATTGAGAAATTGAGATGAAAAAAACTCAAAACAATTAATAGCTTTTGAACTATTTGTACAGATAATATGGGGAAGGATTTATTGACACTTGAATTTCCTTTACATTTGATACAAGAGAGAAAGACCGAACACTTTCTTGCAGTGTAAGGAACAATACCCCAATTTAACAAAAACAAAAAACAAAACAAAAAATGAACAAATATCTCAACAATGGGAGGACTGAAGTGAAATGGGAAGCTTACGGTGGCGGTGTTTCAGATCAATTACGAGGCTCAAACATGTGCCGTCATGTTATTGATCTAGAACACTGTGCATCCCAGTAGTGTAGGTAAGTTTTTCTCCAATAGTGGATACATTTGAAATGCGAAATACATATATAACACAAGTTTGAAAAGGAGGGTTAAATGAAATATGGACATGGACAGGACGCATTATATGGTCTCTTTCTTGGTATTCATGCTTTTCTTGACCTGCTCAGCATTTTCTTTGACGAACTCCTTGGATTCTTCGGCCTTGCCCATCACGGTGTCTGTCGCCTTCTGGGCGGTGCCCTTGGCTTGGCTCCAAGCATCTTGTGCTGTCTGCTTTGCTTTCTCAGACACATCTTGTGCGGTTGCAGACACCTTGCCTGCCATTTCTTTGGTTGTCTGCGAAACCTGCATTCACACGAAGAATCGTCAATTACTATAAAAACCCGAGAAACTTGTGGTTATTCATATGCTCCGCGGTAGAGTAAGTCTTGTTTTTTACATTTTCAGCAGCATTCCTAGCTTCATTCTCTACTGCAGGTGCATCTTGCTGTGAACTTGCCTGCGATCATGAACCAATTAATTAAATATACATGTTCTTCAATACATATAATGATATCAATTCCACTAAATTAATACCACCATAAAATAGGAAAGGCTTGTAGCTCTCTGGTTAAGAACGTTCAATCTTGCAATCGAGGCCCCCGAGTTCAATTCCCCCTCCCTCAATATCGCTTTAAACAAAACATAAAAATACAACCATAAAACCAACATGTTTAGTGATATATTTAAACTTACTTGGATACGTCGTCTAGGGGCTGTAGCCAAAAAAATCCTAGGAGTTGAAGTGGCGTTCCTTGCAATTGCTGCTCCGACATGGCTGGATTTGGAGAGGGTGTTAAACAGACTAGTTAAGCTTGCCATAGTTGTTTTCGATTCTTAATTAATGTTGATTTGCTTCTTAATTCTTGTATTGGATTTGTAAGAGGTTGCAGGAAGCCGAGTATATAAAGAAGCAAGAGAAGTGAGATGGTGTGGATGTGCATGCATGCAAATGCATGGAGGAGTATTTTCCGCAAATGGTTGGCTAGAAAATTGGTCCTTAACGGTCAATAGGACGACCCAGTCAGGAAGAAATGGGATTCGCTATTGTTGTCACTAATTTAGTCTGAGGCCCATAATTTATTACTGCACAGGACCAAGGCCATATAGCTAACAATAGTTTGTCCGAAACCTCGAGTTAAAAGTAAGACGTTTCAAAATCAGTTGGTTAAGAGTATTTTTTGCTGAACTCGCGAGACCTAAGCATCGAATTCGATTCTCCCCTGCCTCACTATATGTGCCGAAAAGGAACCTAAGCTAGAAAGATTGAAATTGCTTAACTTAATGCTACGTAATTGAGATGGAGATCATGGTTTGACTGACACTCTACTGTATACAGTACACGTTTTCATAAAAGGATTTGATTTATTGATTTTGATTCTCCCTTTGATTTGATTAATTATTGATTGGAACCCTTCTGGAATCAAGTGATCTCTCCAAGATTATGTTCATTTTCTTTTATCTATCTATAAATCTACACCCAAAGCCTTTAATAAATAATATTAAACTTTAATTTGCTGTCTATACCAAGCATTCGATAAAAGAAGGTAGTTATCCTATGAATATGCTACACTGCCTTGTACATCTGATTTCAGAAGCTGGCTAGCGAGGTTACGCCCTAATATTATTCTTTATGAAGCGACTACATGCAATTTTCCTTATTAATAAAATCATATGATTTGCCACTTAATTTTATGATTTAGTGGTATTCATCTTTATATGTACGTGACAGATCTTAGATGCGAATCTCATGGATTGTGAGTTTGCCTCCATCTCCTTAGTGTAAATATACAGTTATATAAAAAAAAGGAAAAATTTGTAACATCTCACATTGCCCAGGGGAGTGATCCTTAAATGTATATTCTCATCCCTACCTAGCACGAGGCCTTTTGGGAGCTCACTGGCTTCGGGTTCCGTAGGAACTCCGAAGTTAAGCGAGATGGAGGCCAGAGCACTCCCAGAATGGGTGACCCACTGGGAAGTTGCTCGTGAGTTCCCAAAAACAAAACCGTGAGGGAATGGTAAGCCCAAAGCGGACAATATCGTGCTACGGTGGTGGAGCGAGCCCAGGAAGTGATTCGCCCCGGGCCGGGATGTGACAAATGGTATCAGAGCCAATCCCTGGCCGGAAGTGTGCCGACAAGGACGTCGGGCCCCTAAGGGGGGTGGATTGTAACATCTCACATCGCCCAGGGGAGTGATCATTAAATGTATATTATCATCCCTACCTAGCACGAGGCCTTTTGGGAGCTCACTGGCTTCGGGTTCCGTAGGAACTTCGAAGTTAAGCGAGATGGAGGCCAGAGCACTCCCAGGATGGGTGACCCACTGGGAAGTTGCTCGTGAGTTCCCAAAAACAAAACCGTGAGGGAATGGTAAGCCCAAAGCGGACAATATCGTGCTACGGTGGTGGAGCGGGTCCGGGAAGTGATCCGCCCCGGGCCGGGATGTGACAAAATTAGTTTCCGGTCCCTAGTTTCTAATGTTCATTGACTAAGACCTTATCAGTTTTTAGATTTTGATCAAAGTCCCTAGCATTAATATATTAATGAATTACATGTAAGTTACATAATTTTTATAAAAAAATTAGTAATTGATTTAGAGTTTTAATACTCACAGCCTTATTAAACTCCTAATTAATTTTCAATTCAAACATTTCCCAAATAAAAAAAAAAATTAGAATAAGTTTGTACCCATTAAATTTTTATAAAAAAATTTCAATTTTTTAATCTTATATGTATCCATTCTTAAATATACCAATTTGTTAAAAATGTACCCTTTTTAATTTAAAATGTACCCAATTTTTATATAAAATTTCATTCAATCTTTTCTCTAATCCATTTTTAAACTTATATGGATACATTCTATTTTCGTTGATTTGAGAATGTATCCATGTCAAGTTTAATAAAAGAAATTTAATAATGTTATTAAGGCTTTTTTTTTTTTTTTTTGTGCTTTTGAAAAATGTACCCATGCTTTGGTACAATAATTTTTTGGTTAGTTTTGATGAACGTACCCATGTACACACACACACACACACACACACACACACACACACACATATATATACATATATACACACACACAAAATATTGGAGAGTATAATTCATCTTTAATATTTTTAATCCCATAAAATATGGGTTTCATTTAAAATCTCATTAATATAAATAACTACAAATTTTATTTTTAATTTAAAAATATAATAAACTACATAAAAATACATTATTACATTAATGTCAAGGACTTTGATCAAAAGTTAACAACCGCCAAGGTTTCAATCAAAGAACATTGGTAGTTAAAGACCGTATCCAAAGTGTCTCTAAAAAAAATAAGGTAATAGTAATTAAATAAATAAAACCATAGGATTTGTTAAATTTCCAGTCCGTAATTGAGTGAGCTCACTGACCTAGGAAGGTCCCCGTTTCTTTCTCACTCGGTAAATATTAAATACACAAACTTTCAAACTTAAGGCAACAAATAATATCAAAATATGCTGAAAATTATGCAGAAGATACATCTACATGTGGCTGACAAGAACACGTATTTCCGATGATGATCATGATGAAGATCATGATGATCATGGTGATGATGTGCTTGACAGAAAAAGCAGCATCCGGGCAACCGAAGCCTGGATGCTCAAGCACTTGTGGCAATCTTATCGATATTCCCTATCCTTTCGGCACATCTCTAGTATGCCCTTTCGATGAAACCTTTCTCGTTGCTTGTAACAATACAGAACGGAGGCCAACAAGCATCCGACATAGCCATCCGTGACATATCCCTAGCCAATCACGAACTGCGAGTCTCCAGTCCTATCCTGCGAGCCTGTTACAATGAGCAATTTATAAGCACTTTTGACATGATCACCAACTCCAAATTTCCAACCTCGAGCAAGCGCAACATGTTTATTGCTCTCGAGTGTGACACAGTCGGAATAATTACAAGCCCGGTAGGTTCAGGCGCATACTCGATTGCAAGCTCGAATACATCGACGGCGGTGCAGTTCAGAACCGGATGTTTGTCACTTTGTGGCGGAATAGGGGACGTAAAAAATGGGACGTGCATGGCTAGCGGATGTTGCCATATGTCTATCCCGGACAACGTGATAGATTTTTTTATCATTGTTGAAAGTTTTGCCAACCATTCTTATCCTTATAATAATCTCGTTGACTTCAATCCGTTCGGTTATTCTTATTGTAGAAGTTGAGGAAAACAACTTTTCGTCTGCAGATCTTCTAGACTTTCACAAGAGGGAGACTACTGTCCCTGTGGTGTTGGATTGGGCTGTTGGGAACCAAACGTGTGAGCAAGTGAACAAAAACAGTACTAGTTATGCATGCCAGTCGACTTCTAGTCAACGTCACAATTCAGCTAATGGTTCTGGATATCGCTGCAAATGCCAACAGGGTTATAAAGGGAATCCTCACTCCGCTGGTGGTTGCCAAGGTACATATACATAGGCTACGTATAGCTCAACAGTCACACGTGCTCTACATTACAAGATTTGTGTTGTCTACATGTTAAACTTGAAAATTCGCCACCCGTGAGGCGGCATGTTGAGAATGAATTCTACATTGATAAGAGGAGGGACTTTGCATGAGCTTATAAGAGGTTGGGCTACTCCCCATATTGCTAATTAGTTTTATGGTGGAACCTCAACTTTCTTTACGAGTCTTATTCCCATCATGAGAATCAGTTAACTACGTTAGTACGAGGAACATTTGGATATTTGGATCCAGAATACTCTCAGAGTAGCCAGCTAACAGAAAAGAGTGACATTTATAGTTTTGGAGTCGTTTTTTGTGGAGCTGCTAACTGGTAAGCAGGTCATTTGTTTTTCAAGGCCGGAGCGTGAAAAAAATCTGGCAATGTATTTTGTTTCTCATATGAATGAGGATCGTTTGCTCGACATTCTCGATGATCAAGTCGCCATTAACACAGAAAATGTCAAGCAGCTGATGGAAGTTGCTAACCTTGCACTCAAGTGCTCAAGGATGAGAGGTGAAGAAAGGCCAACTATGAAGGCAGTCACAGCAGAGCTACAAGGAATAAGGAATAATCCACCTATGCGTTCCGAATTCGAAACTCTCTTCCTCCCTTAAATTCTAATAGTTTCCCCTCCCCTTAATAATAATAATTTCTTTTAAAAAAAAAGAAGAACAGTTTTTTTTTTCCTGACCAGTTAATTAACTGTTTAATTAGGTCATTACCTTTAACTTTGGTACATGTTTTCGAACAGTTCTCTTGTGAAATGATTTTCGCATGATTTTCGTATGCCCTTCCCTTTGCACACCTTGTTTATTTCCATCTCTTAATGCTCTTTTGATTTATTTAGTTCAAAAATCCAAAAATTTAGTCCAAAAATTCCAAATAAACAAGCGTGCAAGAGAAGAAAAAGATGCACGAGAATCACTTTAGGTAATTAGAAAATCACATCAACTTGAGCTTAGTCAAGTTAACTAGAGCAATGTTTTTTCTCTTAAAGGTCAAGTTAGCTTGAGCAACGTTTTCTCTATTTGTACCTAAGTACGAATCTTCTTCCCTGTAGCTTAGATTAATTTAGTATGGACTAATCGGTTGTATTAAAAATATAGTAATTATAAAAACATAAAAGACCAAATCATATAAACCGTCTTCATGAAAACAACAAACAAGGTATCAATTATTTCCACCCGCATATAATTTCAACATCAGTTAGTTACAAGGGAGATCACCATTAAAGCTTAGAAAAATCAGTATTGAATAAAGAAGGAACAAAAACAGAAGAGGCTGAATCAAAATTTAGCCATTAAACTCCCGGTGTGCTGGATCCCACCGACTTCCAGAGCTTCACCCAATCTGCCATGGCATCACCTGCACGAACAAACATAGGATCTACCTTTCCCAACTGCTCCTTCACCGCCTTTGCCATGTCGACAACACAGTCCTCTGCTGTCACGGCTGATCGTGGTAACCTAACTGACTGAAAGAAAGGAACCACTTCCTCCATCAGCTTCACACCCTCCCACTCTTTCTTCAAGCTTTCAATGGCATCGCCTCTCTCCTTTCTCCATACATAAGGTATCCCAGTTTTTACACCAATTCCCAGGTGATCGCATATGACCTTCACACACATTCCGCACCATATATCTTCCACTGTCTCCCACCTGATCTTTCCTTCTGCCGACAACCTCAAAGCTGGAAACAAGGCTGGTCCCACCACCTCACGGTCAAACGCAATGTTGATTCCACTTACAGGCATTAAGGATCTCACCGGAACAGTCATTACAGCATCCACATATCGAGAATTCCTCTGCTCTGGCTTGAGGGCCTGTGTTGGTGCATCATAGTCTGCCAAATTGAGCCACAGTCCACATGATAGTGCACATGTAACCCCACTCCTCAGGCTAAATGGGTAACCACGAACAAAATCTGCTCCCTTCCGGTATGGATCATAGAGTGTGTTAAAAAAGAACGGGGTAGCTGGAGCTTTGAGATTGGCAATATGCTGTGCCACTACATCTACTATATGACCATTGTTGTCCTTAGCCGGGACGCAGTCATCATCAATTGAGATAATATATTTTTTCCTTGAGACTAGATAACCAAAATATCTGCATGAGTAACCAGAGAAGAGAATGGAATGGGAAGAGCCCACCATCTGGTTTATGTCAGACTTGGTAAAGACATCCACGTTAAATCCTTCTGGAACATGGAGCTCCCCATCCATATCAGGGTCTTTGACAATAATCAGATGGAACGGGGAGAATATTGGTCTCCATTCATTCAAGAATGGTGTCAGGTCGGAGTTGATTGCAGCAATCACGATGTCAACCTCACTAGGGTTGATGCTTGAATCAGACATCTTCAAACAGGAGTTGTGAGAACAAACCAGAAAACTTGCACGTGCTTTCTTTAATTAGTTGATCTCTGTCTTCAAAATGTTATATACTGTGCTCACACAATAACGCCCAATCTCAAAACTTTTCAGAGCACCCTGCAAGAGATATTATTGAAGGTCAGAAGTGAAGCCCGCAAAAACAGTTCAAAGGTTACAGGAAAGGAAGGACACCGGAAATTTTCAAACAAAACTTACTGGTAGGAAGCACAGGGGTGAGGGTCTGCCGAATATTAAGTGATTGGATTAATGAAAGGACTTCATCCTTGCCAGTTGCTACAAACAGATTCAACACTTTCTCATTTAGCTTTCCAGCTCTCAAAGTTTTCTGCCATTAAACTGAATGTTACTAATTCCATATACCAAAAGCATAATCATACATGAAAACGAAAGCATAAGGAGCATATAGAGACCTTAGAAAGGCAAAATGACAAAGGTGTTCTTACAAAGTCAACAAATGTCTCAAACCCATACAGCAGCATAGAAAGCAAGAAGGAAAAAACGACTACATCATCAGACGATGAAAAAATGCTGTTCTAGTTTTCACTTATTAGAATCGAACGCTATTTGTCAAGCTCTGCTAAATTTGAAATTACAATCCATAATTCTCATCAAGCACAACGTTTCACAATGAAACAAACACAGAAAAAACTTGCTGATCCTTCACAACAGGGAGAGGGATCGTTTTGGGGGCTGAGGGCGGGGATGTTGTTATTTTCACTCTGCTAAATAGACAATGTCCAAGTGATCAATGAGAGCAATCTTATACAACATATTGAAGGAAACACAAAAATCTTGATCATAGTCAGTCCACATTAGTCCCATGATGGACCATGTGAAGCCACACGATGAACAGATCGAATATAAACATTGGCAAAGTCATCACATTTAAATGACATACAAGTAGCACTCCAAGATTCAGGAAGCTAGACATCTTCAACATTACCAAGGTTAGACTCATAAATTGCGAGAACGAAATCTTTAAAAGGAATAATTCAGGAAATGTTTGCAGGATGACAAGATACATATGCTATTACGAAACAACCCCGAATTCCAAAAGACGCAGAAAACCCTAACATCATTCATGCATATCAGCAATTCATCCAACCCACATCGATTAACATCAAATTTCAAAAACTAAGACAAACCCAATTCGGATCTCACCAAATCAAGCCTTCCCATTTCCCCAAAACCAAAAAGCAATCCATTTGAGACCCCAAAGGAAGTTACTTTCGCGGTAAAATCAAGAACAAGAACACCAAATTACAAATTGGTCATGTAAAGCTGAAAAGATGAAGGAAGAAATAAAAGAGAGAGTACCAGAAAGAGATCGAGGAGGATGTGGTCAGGGAGAGGAGAGAGATCGGATATGCTGGGGAGGTTGAGGAGAGCTGAGTCAATGGTGAGAGATAGCAGTGAAGGCGGAGTTCTCATTCACTCATTTGTATGAACATGGATATTTGCGCACAGAAAATTGGAAATCACTCTCTCTCTCTCTATATATCTTTTTCTCTCTCAAGAAAATTAATAGCAGAGAAGAAATGGTCCAACGTGATTTGTCCGGGATTGCAGAGACTGCAGGGAAGATGGAGAGAAGGAAGAGGACTTCTTAGATTTCGAGATGCCGGACTGTGGCTTTCTCCGTCTCTCATGGCCATTGGCCACCTGTGATTTTGCGTATGCTCGTCACTTGCGTTCGCACGTGTAACCGACACATTTATTTTAAACTTTGGATACTCTAGATGAAGTTTTATTTTTGCCGTTTGATAAGAGCATCTTCTTAAATTCAAAATATTAAATTTAAATTTGATTGCTGATTTGTTTGTTTGACAATTTTCTAAACAAAAATAATTAAAGTTAGGTTGTTATTGGTTTAAAAATAATAAAATAATATTTAAATATGTTAAGATTTAAGGTAAGACAAATGGAATGTCTTTGGAAATAGGAAAAATCAAATTTAAAGACAGCTTCAAATTTGACATCTTCTTGTCCATCTCAGCTTAGTCATCTTTTCCATGTCATCTTTGACATCTCGGTTAAAGTAAATGGTACGTCATTTGTTACTGTTATATATCTATGTGGCATTTTTTAAGATGGTCAGTACTTGCAAACGATTGCAAGTGTTTTTAGAAAAAAATATTTTTGGATTCCAAAAACATTTGAAGCAATTCCTCCAGTGCTTCTTATCGGAAGCACTTCAAGTGTTTTTTCATGGTTAACTTGTATTTTTACTAAAGATTAGTTTCAAAAGTTTTTTTTTTAAAACACTCTGATTGTTTAAAAAACACTTATGAAACGAACCTGTTTAGCCTAGTATCTTAGTAAATAAGAGCAGATTTATAGTGTTGCGTTTTATCTATGCGTTTTTGAAACTCTTTCCTTTTCAAAAATTTAGTAATGATTTAGATCCCTTCCCTCCCCCCCTCTTAATAATTTTTTATTTTTTTATGCAACGATTTTTTGTCAACACCCACTATATATTTATTAGTTGCAAAACCAATGAAGTTCTACTTAACGTAAGTATTTTTGTCAAGAAAATTGAGTATAATTCCAATTTTGTAGAAACTAGATTTGTACGGTGCGACATTTGAGTTTCATAGGTGATTTCAATTACTCAGTTCAATTTGATACTTAATAAAATAAATGATCAACTCGTTGAGGGAGAAAACAACACTTTTAATTATGTAACTATTGTTTGATTTTTACAATAAACAATGTATCTAATAGTTTACTCTTACAAAAAATAAAGTGCATATTAATTAGTTTTAGCAGAAATAATGTACCTTTTGTTTATTTTTTACAGAGCTAATGTATCCACTTGCATATTAATTAGATTTAGGCTCTCTAAAGAGAAAAGCAACTTTGGTACTTCCTTTTGGTAATTAATTTTCGTACTTCCTTTTGTTCTTCTAACCTCTTCTGCTTAATTATATTTTCAAGTTTAAGGTTACATCCAATCCAAGAACGAAAGGAAAAGGGAAGTTCAATATGCAAAAATAAGAGAGTAAAAAATCACTCTCAAACCAACAATTCCTAAAGAACATCGTCCATTTAGGCATTTAAAACTCTTAAGGAGGAACGACTTCTTATATTAAAAATGAAAAAAGCCGAGCAATATCCAATTTTGTTATGTTTAGTTGAGCAATGTTATACTTACCAAATTTTTTATAGTAATGGAAAAAGCCGAGCAGTGTCCATTTTGTTATGTTTAGTTGAGCAATACTGCACTTAACAAATTTTTTTATACTACATTTGTGTCACCTCTCTAATATGTGACTCTTCAATGTTGAGGAAAGATTAGAGTACACAACTCTAACACAAGTGTTGGAGAGACAACACAAGTAAACAAATTACTTGTATTACACACACAAAATATTACAACACTCAAAGACACACTTTAGAAGCAATGACACTCACTCACTTTCTAGAGACAAACTCTAAATCACTCACACTCCTCACAAGGCTACTCTTACTTCTCACTCTCACTTGGTTGGTTGCTTGCTTGCTTAGTTGATTTTCTTGGTTGCATGGTTACATAGCACCACACCCATATTTATAGGGCATGTTTGCCGACCTATGCCATCACTAGAGTTTTCTAGTGCATGAACATGCACATACTACACCAACCTAGGCATTTGCTAGATTATTCTAGCTTATTATGCATGCCACCGACATGGGCATTACATAATAACCTATACATTTATGATGATTCTAGCCTTTTCTACATATAAACCATTTTTCTAGATTTTCTTAAGTCTAAGGCGGTGGACTTAGACTTTTCAACTTTCTACCTTCTTTGCTAGAGTTTTCTAGCATTTTCTCATTCATAATTCCAAATGGGCTGGCCCTTAATTATTGGGCTGGTGTTGTACTTTCAACACTCCCCCTCAACACCAGCTCATTCTTTCCTCCATGCCGAGTTGACGACAAAGCTTTTTCTTGCACACCCATTTGCATGATATGGGTTTCACATCTCTTCGCCTTGGTATTAGATTCCAAGCTTGATTTAGCTTCACTGCAGTGACCTCTTCTCCCAACTTTGAGCAACTCAGGTTCAACTGCTTCTTCTTCTATGGCTACGTTGGCGTATTTAGGATTTGGCTTTCGGATTCTTGTTGACCTCCTTGGTTGTGATTGTGGAGTTGATACTTCCACTTCACTAGGTCTATCTTCTTCTGGTTGTTGATACACGTCAGCTTGCCAAGGGTTTTGAAGTGCTGCTTGCTCAACATCATCATCATCAAGCGAATCCTCAGACTCATCTGGTCTCGACTGGATTCGAACAATTTGCTCCCCCATCTTTTGCTGCAACTTATCTTCTATCTCTCTCGAATCAGGCAACGCCTCTTTTTCTGAGGACCACCAAGAAGATGCTTCATCAAACACCACATCTTGTGATGTGTAACACCTTCCATTCGTAGGATTTCAACATTTCCACCCTTTTCTTTGGCTGTCGTATCCCATAAATATACATCTAACTGCCTTCTTGTCAAACTTGCTACATAAATGACTTGGAACAAATACGTAGCACACACAGCCAAAGACTCGAAAGTAACTAACTGTAGGTTTCATATCCCACAGTTTCTCAAAGGGTGAGACAAATTCTAACCTTGGTTGAGGAAGCCTGTTGATCACATGAGCTGCAGTTTTCATTGCTTCGGCCCAAAATCTTCCTGGTACATTCTTGGCATGGAGCATACTTCGACATATCTCTGCAAGATATCGGTTCTTTCTTTCTGCTACGCCATTCTGTTGTGGCGTGTTGGCACATGTGAACTGGTGACATATTCTACATTCTCGTAGATACTGGGAAAACTCATTCGAGGTATATTCTCCTCCATTATCCGTGCGTATGCAACGGATCTTCTTTCCCACTTCTCCTTCAACTGTCTCCTTAAACTCTTTAAATTTTGAAAATGTTTCAGATTTTTCTTTCATAAAGAAAACCCACACATACCTGGAGAAGTCATCAATGAACGTCACCATGTATCGCATCCCACTTATCAATGGTTGCTTGATAGGCCCGAACACATCGGAATGAACCAACTCCAATGGCTCTTTTGCTTTAAACTTCGACTCTTCGTATGGTAGTTGATGTGCTTTACCATATTAGCATCCTGCACAAACTGTGTATGTTCTCACGTCAAGTTGAGGTAGCCTTTAAGCATTGACTTCTTCATCATCACATTTAGCTTGTGATAGCTAACGTGACCCAATCTCATGTGCCATAAATCTGCTGTCTCGTTCCTCCTTGTCTTGTCTACGTATGTGGTTTCTGCTGACATTACATAGACTGACTGCAGTCGCCGTCCCTCCATTGTTGGCGTCCCTAAGATCTTGAGGTGTCGATACACCTTTACATCTCGTGGACCAAACAAGACATAATTTCCTAATGACGTCAGTTGCGGCACTGAAAGCAGATTTTTCTTCATACCTGGAACATGGTAGACATCTTGAAGCGGCACATGGTTAGTGTTGTATCGGGGCTCAATTACTGTCTTACCGATGTGAGCAATCGGTAGCCTTGAGTCGTTAGCCGTCACCACTAAGCGGCCTCCTTTGTACTTAGTCAGACTTTGTAACTTTTTCTCATCACCTGTCATATGGTTTGAGCAGCCTGAATCCACGATCCAATCATTCTGGTAGTCAATCGACTCCGGACTTGCTGCTGTGAGAGCTGACTCTTGCTTCTCCATAGCAACGGATGCTCCAACGTCCCATTCTTCCTCCATGGCTAGAGACGCAATGACGTCCCAATCATCTTCATTTTTCTTCTCTGAGTTGGCGACGTTACTTTCTGCAGGCTTTTTGAACCAGCAATCCTTCGCCATGTGGCCCTTCTTTCCACAATTGTAGCATTTACCCTCAAACCTTTTATTGTTTTGGGACTGACCACGGTTGTCGTGATACGTTAGAGCTCCCCCTGGTCGAGAACTCTCTCCTCCTTGATGACCTTTCGCCTTGTCACCATTTATTTTAGATCCACCATGAGCACGGTGCTTAAAGCTGCATTTACTTTTGGTGTAGAGCGCTTCATCTTCTCCTTTTAACGAGACCCCTCCCATTTGCTTTGCCAAAGCTTCTTGATCGGCAAGCAAATTCTCAAACTCAACAAGTGATGGTTGGGTCGGCCATCCTTGTACAGCGGCAACGAAGCCTCGATATTCGGGTCTCAATCCATGGATAATTATTCTTTTTATCCTGGATTCTACAATGGCAGCACTAGGATCTAATTCAGAAATTTCACGGCAAATAGACTTTACCTTGTGGAAGTATTCGGCAATCGTCATGTCTCGTTGGGCCATCGATAACAGCTCATTCTCGAGAAGCTGCAGTCTTGTATCATTCCTCTTTGAAAAGAGTGTGGCGAAGGTGTCCCACGCTTCTTTTGGTGTCTTGGCCTTCCGTATGTGCTCCTGTTGGAAGTATGCCCACAAAGCCACTCATTTGATGTAATAGCTTTTTGGAATACTTAATATGTTAAACTTTTATATGTTTAACGGAAGGGCAATACTTATTGTTAATCACTATTTATTGAATCATGTGTTTAATCAATAAGAGAATCCAAGGGATGTATTTGACATAAGAGATAAGTGATCTAATGAGTTAGATTAAGGAGACCTTTCTCTTATGTTCATTCCTAAAACGTTCCTAGCCATAGGATTGCCAATTGGGCATTGACAATCCGCTAAGGTTAGTATGTGTTATGTTGACTCAAACGTGAGTATGAACTAGTCTCAAGTCATTTGGTGTTGGACACTAAGACAAACACATAGGTGCTCGAAAGAGTAATCGAGTACACTGAACTGCGATTAATGAGAGTTCAAACATACATGTCATGTACGAACTCTAAGGTTACAATATGCAAAGTAGTCCTTAGACCTGAGGCATCATAGATGTCTAATGGTTAGGTCCTTGATCTTTGATCATGACAAAGGCATTCCCTCGGATTGTCCACGGCATTGTTGGGGTCATGTGATCTAGTCATGTAGGCATATGAATGCACAACAAGGGATCTCTAACCTTCCATGGTGGAAGGAGTATACTCTAAAATATGATTCTAAAGTCTTTGGCCAAAGCAAATGAATATGACTAAGGAAGATGTTCCAAATCATATTCAAGGGAATCATATAAGAAAGTATCACATTGGATAGTAGACATGAAACAAACTATCACTTAAAACAATGTGGTTAAGAGTATTGTATTAGAGAAGGACCGTATTGCATTGTAATTGTAACTGGATAGGTTCTCCAACCAATTCTACTTAGCTTGGGTAACCATGACATACTGCTAGGTGTCACTCATGGTTTGTGGAAGCCCTATTGATTAGCAAACACTAATCATCAAAAAGGGAGAATTGAAATGTGGTTTCAATTCACAATCGATAGTTAAGAGTAACATCGCCCACTGCCTCGCTAATTGGAACCTAATGGATCGCACACCAAATAAGGATATATGTGAAGCAATTAAATGAAATGGATAAGCAATTAAATGGTTTAATTGAAGAATGGTCAAGATTAATTAATTAGTTAATTAATTATACGAAATGTTCGTATTGGGCTTTTAAGTTGGTTTTAGGGCTTCGGGGCCCAAAAGTGTTTTGGTCCACAAGGCCCATTATGTTTAAGTTGTATGACAACTAAAACAAAATGGGCAATAAGCCCAATAACCATATAGGCCAACCATTTAGGGTGAGGGTATGCAAGTTTGCTTAATTGCAAGTTTGCCACTCACCTAAGAAATGAAGTATAAATTCATCTTTATAGCTTTGTTTTTCAATTAGGGTTTTCTAAGCTACTTGGGGAAAGTTATCTAGCAAATTTACTTCCCTAAGTGATCCATTTTCATCCTCACAAATTACATCCTTGGTGAAGAGACATAGAGACATCAAACTTTTGGTGTTTTGGAGAACTAATCCTCAAATCCTCAAAGAAGCAAAGGAGCACTAAAAGGAGGAAAATCACAAGGAAGATCCAAGGAGCAAGGAGGTGACTTGAAGGCCCTCCACTTGGGTGAATCCCTTGTGTAATCAAGGATGAGCTTCAAGGGTAAAGAATCTCTAAATTCTTAATTATCTTTAATGTTGTTAAAGAGTCTTTTGGTTCACCATATACTAGGCTTTGAAAGTCATGGGTTTCATGAATTGTTTTTGGATGCATGCCTACTTGAAAGAGTTAATTGTTAGCATATGTATTCAAATGTTCATACATGTTCTTAGCTAGGACAAAATTTTTCCTTCAGCTCCAACATGTCATCTTCAACTGTGGTTTTCAAGGCAAACATGGCCTTACCTGCCTTGATCTTCCACTTCCTTAAAGTGCCGCTGGTGTCTTCATCCGGCTGCGTAACTTCATTACCGCCGACGACATCCCAAAGATCTTGGCCTTGTAGGTAAGACTCCATACATGTCGCCCATGTGTTGTAATTTTTATTGTTCAACTTCTTGATTCCTCCAACAACTTGAAGGTCTCCCATCGTGTCGGCAAAGCTTCGATAAGCCGAACAAGATTAACCAATAATCTTGCGAAGTACTAAACTTCTCACGATTCTCAAAAGCTTCAATAGAGACGGTCCCTGATCGTACCGCTCTGATACCAATTGTTGAGGAAAGATTAGAGTACACAACTCTAACACAAGTGTTGGAGAGACAACACAAGTAAACAAATTACTTGTATTACACACACAAAATATTACAACACTCAAAGACACACTTTAGAAGCAATGACACTCACTCACTTTCTAGAGACAAACTCTAAATCACTCACACTTCTCACAAGGCTACTCTTACTTCTCACTCTCACTTGGTTGGTTGCTTGCTTGCTTAGTTGATTTTCTTGGTTGCATGGTTACATAGCACCACACCCATATTTATAGGGCATGTTTGCCGACCTATGCCATCACTAGAGTTTTCTAGTGCATGAACATGCACATACTACACCAACCTAGGCATTTGCTAGATTATTCTAGCTTATTATGCATGCCACCGACATGGGCATTACATAATAACCTATACATTTATGATGATTCTAGCCTTTTCTACATATAAACCATTTTTCTAGATTTTCTTAAGTCTAAGGCGGTGGACTTAGACTTTTCAACTTTCTACCTTCTTTGCTAGAGTTTTCTAGCATTTTCTCATTCATAATTCCAAATGGGCTGGCCCTTAATTATTGGGCTGGTGTTGTACTTTCAACATTCAACACATATGGATCCGATATTTATTAAGAGATCTACAAATGGGGTATAAAAAAATTGAATAAGACTGACATTTTTGCGTTTAGTTTGTACCGTTCCACAACTGGTCAATTTTAACTCGTAAGACCTTTAAGAAGTTAAGGCCATCTCCAACCGATGGCTGGCCAGAGGGCTCGTTTTAGCCCTCTGGCCCTCCAAGATTCTCCAAGATATTAATATTTTAATGAACAGTACAGGGCCATATTTGTCTCCGTCTCCAACCGAGGGCCAGATGGCTCGTTTTAGCCCTATCACAAAAAATCGTCTCCAACCGAGGGCCAAACATAATTTATTATTTAAAAACTACAATTTAAATTCAAATCTAACGGCTAGGTGACGTCAACATGATGTCAGCTAGCCGTTGGTAGCTGACATCATGCTGACGTCAGCTAGCCGTTGGATTTGAATTTTTTTTTGCTATAAATAGGGTGGATATTGGGCTATAATTCACACAACTTTAAATTCAATCTATTTCAATTCAATCTCTTGCAATTCAATCTCTTTCAATTCAAGTTTGCAATGAATTCCAACTTTGGATCTTCATCCAATTCCAATTGGGGGTCCTCATCCAATTCCAAATTGGAAGCAAAATGGGCGCAAATGAGACGAGAAGATGAGGAGTCTGATGAAGAAGCTCAAGTAAGGCGCAACACACAAAACATGGCAGCAGCCATGGCTGCGGCCATGGTGTGTCAGCCAACTGAGGAACAACCTCAATGTGGTGGCTCTGTTGCTGGTCGCTCTTACAAACCACGAAACAGAGCGATAGCGCATGCCAATCTGATGAACAACTACTTCAACCCCGACTCGGTGTACACAGAAGAGGATTTCAGACGTCGCTTCCGGATGAGGCGTCATGTCTTCGAGCATTTACTTCGTGATGTTCAGCAGGTCAATCCATACTTTCGACAGAAGCAGGACAGAGCAGGCCGCCCTGGTTTCTCACCTCATCAGAAGGTTACTGTTGCACTCCGAATGATGGCATATGGCTCCTCAGCTGATTCGATGGATGAAACCCATGGTATGTCTGAGTCTACATGCCTTGATACTCTTGAAGAATTTTGTAACACAATTGTTCAGGTTTACAAAGACGAGTACCTCCGAGAGCCAAATCAAGAAGATCTGAATCGGCTCATTCACAAAGCTGAAGACCGTGGGTTTCCGGGCATGATAGGGTCATTAGACTGCATGCATTGGGATTGGAAGAACTGTCCCACTGGATGGCAAGGAAGCTTTAGCGGAAGGTCGAGAAAGCCAACTGTTGTGTTAGAGGCAGTTGCCTCATATGACACATGGATCTGGCATGCTTTCTTTGGAGTCCCTGGATCCCAAAATGACATTACAGTTCTTGGGCGTTCACCCCTCTTCAATAACTTGACGGAAGGTAAAGCACCTCAACTTGACTACTACATCAACGACCGTGAATACAATATGGGGTATTACTTGGCAGATGGCATCTACCCAAAGTGGGCGACACTTATCCAAGCAATTCCAAACCCTAAGAATGATGCAGAAAAGTTGTTTACCTTACACCAAGAGGCATACCGGAAAGATGTTGAGAGAGCTTTCGGTATTCTACAAGCACGGTGGAAGATTATCAGCGAACCGGCAAGAGGGTGGAGTCGAGAAAATTTGAACTCCATCATGATGTCTTGCATCATATTACACAATATGATAGTGGAGGATGAGCGAGATGGGTATATTGATGGAGAGTCCGATGATGACCAAGAAGATCCAAATAGGTCAAGAAGGGCTCTAGCAAAAATATATGATGGGCCTAATTTGCCTTTCAATCCAAGAACTGGTAGTATCTCTATAAATGAGTATATGAGGCGCTTTAGAATGATACGTTCTCGTGCCACAAATACGTACCTACAACAGGATCTTGTTGCACATCTTTGGGCCAAAAGAAGCATGGAGTAGGCTTTTAAGTTTTATGTTGTTAAATGTTTTTAAAAATGTTGTTTAAGTTTCATGTTGTTAAATGTTTTTTTATGTTGTATAATTTGTATGTTGGTTAATGTTATTTAATGTTATTTCATATTGTTTAATGTTGTTTCATGTTTCTTAATTTAATTTAATGTTGTATAAATGGCCTAGGAAAAAAATAGAATTGAAAAAAATTATGAAACAAATTTTGTGAAATAGAAGTTATAGGAAAAAAAATATGAATCAAATTTTGTAAAATAGAAGTTATAGGAAAAAAATAGAATTTAAAAAAAAATTGAAACAAATTTTGTAAAATAGAATTGAAAAAAAATATGAAACAAAATTTGATTAATATGAAAAGGAAAAAAAAAGGGAAAAAAAAAAGTTTAAATTCATTAAAAAAAAGGCCTAATAATACAAGGCCTAAAAAAAAAAAACCAACGGCTAGTAATGTTTAAAATAAATTAAAAAAAAAAAAAAAAAAAACAACCAACGGCTAGCTGACTCAGCTAGCCGTTATATTCAAAAACATTTCAAACTATTAGTGTCGGTTATAACCGACACTAATAGCAGAACTATTAAAAAAAACAAAAGGGTCTTTAATGCTGTCGGTTTTAACCGACAGCAATAGGAAATCATTAAAAAAAAAAATAGCCAGCCCGGGGCTGGCTGGCTGGCCGAAAGCAGCCAGCCCTCCAGCCCTCCAGCCCTCTCCGATCCCGTGGGGCCCTCCCAGATTCCAGAGCCCTCTGGCCTAGCCCTCGGTTGGAGACGGTTTTAGGGCTATTTTCGGCCCTCTGGCCCTCTGGACCCTTCGGTTGGAGATGGCCTAAGTAAACAGATTTAAAGCCCAAAAAAGGAACTACAGAAGAAAGCAACATGAGAAGCAAAGAAGAAATTTGCACAAGTACAGCCAAAAATACAACTCTTACAGATAGCTTCGACTTCCAAGACTGCAGAACACTACGGGAGGCTTGCCGATGAAATGGCAGAGGATGGGAAACCTTAACAGTTTCTAGCTTGCGGGGAGCACAAACTTTGGATCAAAAGGTTTTCTGGCATCTGCAGCAAACAAATGCTAAACCAATACAGACAATCTAACTCTACTAAGGCTCTTAGTGTGACATCAAACCGGAAACAGACAACAAAAAATCTGCAAGTACAAGCCGCCAGCAATTCACGAGTCCAATTTAACTCCGACTATGGACATGAGAAAGCGAAGTTTGTGATTAATCTGTGCGAGATCAGGAGGGTCACTAAATGATACTGTAGGGGGTTCCACACCTGTGAAGAGGTAAAGAGCCTTCAGTTCCTCTATGCATGTTGCGTAGGGTGTCCTCTTGTATCCGACTATACTTCGTATAGCGTCGATCTTCCCCCATATTTTCGCCTCATCATACAGTACCTGCAGATGCAAGTCAATTAACTCAGCTATCAATCACATTAGATTACAGATGCAATAAATCAATTAACTCAGCCATCGTGATGCTACATTATAGAAACAAATTGAAGTACAAATACACTTCTTCGATAGGTACAATATCTGTAAAGCAGTGATATCCAGTCTAAATAATTGCCAACAACTCAATAATCTGCGAAACATATAGATTCTCTTATTTTCATTGCGTTTGGTGTACACTTTCTTTTTTATCGTGTTAAATGTCAATTTACTTATGTCGCTTTGCAAATAGACTTTCTTTTTTATCCTGTTAAACGTCAATTTACTTGTGTCGTTTTGCAAACAGTGTCGTATAATTTCTGGCATTCTAGGTAAAACTTGTAATGTAACAATGTAATTGAGTAGCGTCAACCTACAAACAATATGTGCCTAAGCATGAAAATAGACTCACCATGAACATTACATGGAGAATAAATCGATGTAAAGATTGTTTCCCCCAGAAATTTATGAGCTAGTACATATGAAATTAGTTAATCTTTGAAAGACATAAATTAAGCTCTAACCCCATTTGAAGGCATTGTAACGTCCTTTCCGGATGATATGCCAGAATCTGTAGATTCACGTGCAATGCTTGAAACGGGAAGCTCTGCATAATCTGCACCTTCATCACCCACATGAACTGCACATTCTAAAGATCGAGTCAGCATTAGAATTTGTGGATTAGGGAACTAAAAGGCAAATTAGTTGCAATATACATATTTTGACATTTAAGTGCAAAAATGATCACTGTTTATTATGCTTCATTATATCATTGTTGTATTGTGTTATGTTATGTAGCCGAAATATGATATGTTGTTACTGAAAAATGATCATATCTGTAAACCAATTGTCTATGTTTATCGTAACTATTTTCCCTTATTTGTAAGGGAAAGAAACCCCAAAACATGAAATTACTATGAGGATTGGTTTAAAAACTTTACCTTCAGAAATTCCATAAGAAGAATGCCAGTCTTGCTGACCAGATTCATTTTTCTCATCAAACAAATGAAGCCCGCTTTCATCAGCAATCTCTCTTGCATCTGCATTTGAAACCACAATTTCCTTCTCTCTAATCAACTGAAACTCTAATTCATTGATTGTATCATCGGTTCTCCTTCCTTGTACCATTTCCTCTTTGTTTATCACAAACTTTTTCTTGTCTTCCGTGAAGCTGCTCGCCAAAGGCGTCAAATTCCTTGTTTTTGCCCTTGATTTTTCTTCCACTAAAACGTCATTAACATTATTCTTGGTTTCCCCTATTGGCTTCTCGGTTGCTAAATCATTCTCCGCATTCTTGCTTTCCGAAACACTCCCAATATCCCTAACCGGTTTGACATCCTCATAAACGGTCTTTGCATCGTTTGCAAATCTCATTTCTTGGAATCCTTGCATACCTTCACATTCATCTGGAACGTCCTCAACTCCACCTTCCCTGGTATTAGTTGATTCTTGCGATCCAATATCAGCAATTCTAGCTTCAACTAGTATCTCAATCTCTTCAGCATTTGAACCAACTTTTTGATTGATTAGCTCCCCACCTCCTTCACTTTCTCCCACGTACTGCTTGTCCATCTCCATTGCACTATCAGTGTTGCCTTCATCCCTAATTTTTTCTAGCAAGCCCCTCGTCTCTTCCACCAACTCCGCCTCTTCTACTATATCATTTACTCTTTCTTGACCCTCGCTTTCTTTGATTGCTACGGTAGACCCTCAACTACATTGAACACTAATCCACACACCTCATCGACTTGATTCTCATCTAGTACGGAATCATCCTTAAAATCCTCACTCAATCCTTTAATTTTCACCTCATAAATACTATCCAATATTAGCTTTTCCTCCTCATCCGTAGACTCATCTACGTCCCTCTCATATCGATTTTCTTCTACAAATTCAATTTCACCCACATCTTCAGTTACATTTCCTTGTGCAGCCTCCTCAATAATGTCACCAGTTTCCTCATCTACAAATTCAACTCTCATCTCGCGGCCTTCGAGTCGATCCGTCCAATCCCATCCTTCTTCCTTTTCGATATCAGTCTTCGCTCCTACCCACATACCCCGTTCCCATTCCTCGTCATGCTGCAATTCTTCGTTATTCGACATTAACGTTACATTATTTTCCAACAAAGGAGGCGGCTCACTATAAGGAAGTAACTTGCTCATGATATTCTCACTGCAAGCATAACTTGCCAAGACAATGCCGGATGGAACAGAAAGGGCAAGCCCAATTGCGGAAATAACCACAAGCGGCGGAAGAACAATTGAGGCAGAAGAAATTACCAAACCAGTCACCAGAACTTTCTTCCCAAGTCCCCATCCTTTGTTCAAGATCCACCTCATCTTACCACAGTTTGCTTCTGGAAAGTCTTCTTCCAGCTCGGACTCCCCACTTGGATCTTCCATGGCCTATATGGATACAAATATAGCAACCATTTTATTACCAGTTAATTATTTGAATTTTGAGTTTGGATGAAGAAAATAAACTTAGAATTTAGAGGGAATTTCTAAATAGAGATACATAAATTCCCTGTTACAATTGAAATTGATTGAAAAAATCTAAACAAGAGTTCAAAATTCAAATTCCTCCAACAGTTGAAAGGCATCATTCAGCAAGCAAGGTCCGAAATAATCAAAACTAAATTAAAAACAAAGATCGAAATTAACAAACATGATAAAATAATTCCAATATAAATCATTGATTTTTCTCATTCAACTTTTGAGTGATTAAATAATTAAAAGATGCGATGATGCTCGGAAAAAATGATGAAAATCAAAAGTTAATTACCTGATCGATCAGTGCGAGCTGCTACTTAGCTTGAGTTGATTCCATGGTAAATCCGGCTATTAGAATTTAGAACAGGTATGAATTAATTAGCTAAGTAAATTAAAAACTATTGGAGATTTATAATTACCAGCAGAAAAAGCTCCTCGGCTGAGGTGAAAGCATATATAAATATGTAACAAAAACCCTAATAAAAATGACTCGTAGGAGAGGAAGGGTTTAAAAGCAGACGGCGGATGACACGCGTTGAGAACTTGAGAAAAATCTGCATGCGACATGCAGACGGATATGATCATATAATTGTCCTCAACGTGGCTGCACATGACAACACTACCAGCACCAAGGCCTCTGACTAGGCAAAAAAAATCCACAAACTAGTCAAGCCCTTTCCATATAAGAAAACTGTGTTAAAATGAGACTTCCATGTACGTTCTGCCACCTAATAGTCAAATCATCAATATCGGTGAAACCATTGATATGTAATATAGATAATACATCAAATATCGATATCGGTTGTTTTTTATGACAATCATATAAATTTAAATTGAAAATTTAGGGATTGTCAAAACATTGGCTTGAATGAAATATAAGAATTTTTTCAATATTTAACAGATGTGTAAGAAATATCGACGATATGTCAATTTTAACCTAAACTTTGTTGCTTCGATAAAGAGTTGAAGTTTAGACTAGATCCCATTTCTATATATTTATCTGATTTTTCAGAAATACTTCCATCGAATTATCGACCGTATTGAAGAAATTTTATACATGACTGATAGTTTAATGTTATAAAATATTATGCAAACACATGAGCTGACAGAGAATCCATAGAGAGTCTGACTTTTGAGAGAGTTTCCCTCACAGTTTTCTTCCATATAATGTATACTTCAAGTTCAAATTTAATACAAAACAACGACATCATATGGATAAGACCATATATTAATGACAGACGAATCTATCTTCCTTGATACCATATAAAACTAGACTAATCTGTCTTCCTTGATAACAAACAGTGGTGACATTCTAATCTTTCACGAAATCGCATCCAATATTGGTGCTGCTTTTCTCCGCGCGTTAGACGTGAAAGAACAAAATACAAGTAGTCTGTAGACCAAGTGAGTTTACATCTTCAGCTTCTTTCTTCATTTTCTTATCTTCTGCAGTTTTCGATTTTGTTTCATTCATGAATTTCGCTGGACGATCTAGACCCTCTCTAAAAATTCAAGGAAAAATTACGATGAATCAATGTCACTTGAATTTCTAAAACTGTTTAGTCCTTGAATGCTCTTAATTTTTTTACACTTTGCGAATTGTTTATGTAAAAAACACTTATTATATAACATTTTTATTATGAATATGTATAAATCGTATTAACAATTTAAGTGCTTTTCGAAAAAGCACTAACAATCACTTCATAAACACCCTTCCACGACCTAAAACTCTTAAAAGTTTTTCCTACTACACACAAGCGGATACTGAGAAACCTTTTTATGAATCCAAAAATGCTTTTACAACGAGAACCGTTTTCGTTTTTTTACTAATTGCAATTAGAAGCGTTTGTTAGTTTTCAAAAGAAATTTCAAACAAATCCTAAACAGTAATGCTAAGTAGACTAAATTTTTTAAACCAAATTTGCAAACTAAATAATGTGGTTGTAGATGATTGGATTAATAATTAAATGTCGATTAAGGTGCTTGTTTTTTATTGGTGACACGTCATTTGATTTGTAATTTAATTTTAAAAATTTAATCTCTGTAACATTATTCAATCCTAAAACACATTCGGACTGGGCACCTTACTCGCGCACGTGGCTAGTATTTATTGGGCTCTGGCTGCACAAATTTGGAGACAATTTCTAGGCCCAGTGAAAGGCCCATGATAGTCGTGGCCTTATTTTGTTGGGCTTGAAAATAAACATTAATATTTATAGTTTCGTTTTATTTCGTAGGAACCGAGAAAAGGCAAACGCATCCGCAACGCAAACTACAGCTTACGCACAGTCGCAACAAAACCCTAAAAAGCACTCTCCACCTCCGTTGCACTGCTGCGCGAGCCCTCTCGAATCTCCGGCTTCTCTGACACAAACATGGCGGACGTCATGGCGTACAACGACATAGAGGCGACGGCGGCCCGAATCGGAATTGACCTCTCGCAGCTCGACCTCGATTCCATCCGCCTCCCTCCCGGCGAAGACTTTGGCATTATCAGGTAACCCTAGCTCCGAACCAATCCCTAACTTTCCAGAGATTTGATTTGATAGCATGATTCGTTTTTTCTGGAACCCTATCGTTTCCACGAATTTGATAGCAAGATTTCGCTGTTTGGAATTCATAAATTTTGTGTTTTTGCTCTGTAGCAGCGTGATTTGAATGTTTATTTGAATTAGTTGATTGATTTATATTTATGGTTGCGTAGTGACGATGAGGATGTATACAAAGTGGACAATTCGGAGTTGGACTCAGGGTTTGGCAACATAATTGTTGTTGATAACCTCCCTGTTGTTCCTTTGGAAAAGTTTGAGAAACTCGAAAACGTCATTCGTAAAATCTACAGTCAGATTGGTGTGATCAAAGACGATGGCTTTTGGATGCCTCTTGACCCCGAAACCAATAAAACCTTGGGTTATTGCTTCCTTGAGTTTAATACTCCTCAGGTATCTTTTCTCTTAGAAATGACAATTTGTGCGTCTTTTGTGTTTCAAACGAAATTTGGCCGATTGATAGGTGTGAATGATTGATATGTGAACTTGCTTTGTTGTAATTGTAGGAAGCTGAGCTTGCCAAAGAGAGGACTCATGGATACAAGCTGGATCGATCACATATTTTTGTTGTCAACATGTTTGACGACTTTGATCGGTTCATGAAAGTTCCGGATCAATGGGCCCCTCCTGAAAGTAAACCGTATACTCCAGGGGTAATTATGCTCTAATCAATCACTTTTTGGCCATCATGCATTGAAAATAAGCTCTAGTATTTATTATATTATCTTCTTGGACATCATTACAGGAAAACCTTCAACAGTGGCTGACTGACGAAAAGGCCAGGGACCAAATGGTCATTCGTTATGGTGCGGACACAGAAGTGCTATGGAATGATGCAAGGCACCTGAAGCCGGAACCGTTCTACAAACGCACTGTAAGTGGATGTGTATTTCCCTTTACACATTGTTAATTTTTTATTCTAAACAGTCACTTCTCTTATATTGAATATTTCAATCGCGAATAATCATCTGTATTGTCTGTTACAGTTCTGGACTGAGAGCTTCGTGCAGTGGTCCCCTCTAGGGACTTACCTGTCCACTGTTCACAGACTGGGTGTTGCAGTCTGGGGAGGCGCCTCTACGTTCAATCGTCTGATGCGTTATGCTCATTCCCAGGTTGTTTTTGGTTTTTGGTTACAATTTTAATTAGTATTTGTATTTATTTTTTTGGGTACTTACCTCTAACTGTCAACTGCAGGTTCGACTGATTGATTTCTCACCTGGTGAGAAATACTTGGTGACTTACAGCAGCCATGAACCAAGCAATCCTCGTGATGCAAATGTGAGTGAGATTCAGTACTTTTTATGATTTTTCTTTTGCCTTGTTTCTGTTTCTAATGTGAAGTTATTTTGCAGAGGGTAGTGATAAACATTTTTGATGTGAGGACCGGAAAAGTAATGAGAGATTTTAAAGGAAGCCCAGATGATTTTGCTATTGGAGGAGCTGGAGGTGTTGCCGGGGTGTCTTGGCCTGTTTTCAAGTAAGTTTATATGACGCAAATGTGAATTTGAGAGTTTGTGTTGCTCAGTATTCTAATGCCTTCACATTTTCTCTTAAATTTGCAGATGGGCCGGGGGAAAAGATGACAAGTACTTTGCCAGAATGGGAAAAAACGTCATCTCTGTATATGAAACAGAGACATTTTCCCTTGTAGACAAAAAGTCAATGAAGGTGGATAACGTTATGGACTTCAGTTGGTCACCAACTGATCCGATCCTTGCGCTATTTGTTCCCGAACTGGGTGGTGGCAACCAGCCTGCGAGGGTGTGTATCTTGTTTCATTTTGTCTGTTTTCCTAGATCTGGTCTTTTCTTTTTTCCCTTTTCTGTATTTCACTTCAGGGTAGTTAAAACCAATGCTTCACTGATACAAATAGGTGAGTCTTGTTCAAATCCCCTCTAAGGAGGAGTTGAGGCAGAAGAATCTTTTCAGCGTCAGCGATTGCAAAATGTACTGGCAGAGCAACGGGGAGTATCTAGCTGTTAAAGTCGATCGCTACACCAAAACAAAGAAAAGCACATACACTGGATTTGAGCTTTTCAGAATCAAGGAGCGGGACATTCCTATCGAAGTCTTGGAATTGGAGAATAAAAACGACAAAATTATTGCATTCGCTTGGGAGCCTAAGGGCCACAGGTTCGCGGTAATTCATTGTGATAACACGAATGCGAATAACAACCCAAAGCCCGACATAAGTTTCTACTCCATGCGAAGTGCTCACAATACTGGCCGTGTTTCGAAGCTCACTACTCTCAAAGGAAAGCAGGCAAATGCTCTCTACTGGTCACCTACTGGGCGCTTCATCATTTTGGCGGGATTGAAAGGTTTTAATGGGCAGCTAGAGTTTTACAATGTCGATGAGCTGGAAACCATGGCCACCGCTGAACATTTCATGGCGACAGATATTGAATGGGATCCGACTGGAAGGTATAATTTTGGATCTCTTACCATTCAGTTGGCTTCTTACTTATGTCTTGATTTTTGACATGCTAATTTTGTCTTTCAGATACGTAGCTACTGCAGTGACCTCAGTCCATGAGATGGAGAACGGCTTCAACATCTGGACATTCAATGGCAAGCTACTTTATCGGACACTAAAGGATCATTTCTTTCAGGTAACGCCATTATAGAGGAGGCACTAAATCTTATTCGCATGCTCATTATTTTTGTCATGTTACTCGATCTTTAAAAAACTTTAATCATCTCTATTACATCAAGGTTCTTACAACAGAAAAAGAAATGAAGAAATTGGGTCTAAAATAATTTTACTTTACGAATTCTTTTTTCTCATTGTAATGTCGTAGTGGTGTATGATGAAGTTTGTGATGATAGATTTGGAAGTACTAGCCCTTTGTGATAGTAGATAAATTCTAGTTGTAATAGATGTCATGCTCTAACTGCTAAGCCCTTTGTTGTAGTTCTTATGGCGCCCAAGGCCACCATCATTGCTGACTCCTGAGAAAGAGGAGGAGATTGCAAAGAACTTGAAGAAGTACAGCAAGAAGTACGAGGCTGAGGACCAGGATGTTTCAATCTTCTTGAGCGAGCAGGATCGCGAGAAGAGAAGAATGTTGAAGGAGGAATGGGAGAAGTGGGTGGCTCACTGGAAGCAGAAGCACGAAGAAGAGAAAGAGGCGAGGAAAAATCTTAGGGACGGAGAAGCAAGTGATGAGGAAGAGGAGTACGAGGCTAAAGCTATTGAGGTCGAGGAGGTGATAAACCAGGTAGAGGAGGTCGTCAGCTTCGAAGAATGAGTGGTGTTCTGATTATAATTTTGGAGTTTATGAATCTAGATTTGTCTTTTGAACATTGTTTAAGTACATCTTTAAATTATGCTTTAGAGCTTTTGGAGGAATTTTGATCTTCCATGTTCTGTTTTTGTTCGTGAACTAATGTGATTGACCGAAAGCCTTATAATTTTGTTTCAGACTTCCAGTGCTATATCTACGTTACGTTGTTAGTATTGCTTTATGTTTCTGTTTAGCTGGAATCCTCGTCTGTTTGATCCTTCGTTGTTGGGTCCTTGACACTTGCAGCATGCCCAACGCACCATTCATCCGGTGCAGGGCGAGCAGGTTAACAAACCTAAACTAAACCAAAAGAGGCAAGTGAAATGAAGGACTTACCTACTCCCTTCTAAAATTATTGTGGAATCCAATATCAATTACATGGCACCACGTATTTTAAAATTTTCATTGGTTAAACATATCTCCATATCAATTACACGACACCACGTATTTTAAATTTTTCATTGGTTAAATATATCTTACTACGTTTCAAATTTGACTAATACTTACGGACAGGGATCCTCTCCGGATCCCTTTCAATAAGTCCACCCATCCGGACCATTGAAATTTGATCAAATGGCTACAAACAGGGGCCTCTTTAAAAGTTATAATAACTTTAGCCGTTTGATTAAATTTCAATGACCCAGATGAGTGGATTTGGTGAACTTGGTGGAAGGGATTCGGAGAGGATCCCTGTTCAATACTTACAATCTCATCTCGATGGTTAAATAATAATTAGTAATTATATTAAATAGATATAAATATTGTAGCTAGGCAAACTTTAGCCGTTGTATTAAATTTCAATGATCCAGATGAATGGACTTGGTGGACGTGGTGAACTTGGTGAAAGAGATTCGGAGAAGATCCATGTCCAATACTTACAATCTCATCTCAACGGTTAAATAATAATTAGTAATTATATTAAATAGATATAAATATTGTAGCCAGGCAACACGTAGCAGACTAATCTCGAGCATTAGCACGATACCACCAAGCCCAAGGTAAAGGATCCAAGAGTCCATTACTTATAAAATAATTGGGGCCCGGCCCGGCCTTGCCCGCCAAGTCTACCCTCGGAAAAACTCGTGTCGAGTATTTCGCGCGTGCACGGCGCAACATTACCGCCACTCAAACCGAAAGCTTCTTTAGCTCCTCCTTCCGTCCTTCGTCTTCCTTCCCTCGTCGTCGGTGGATACCCAAAGGTCAACACTTTGTTCCTTCGAATTTGGTTCGGAGAAGTAATCCGGTACAGCACGACCATGAAGATTGTCCGGAAGGACTATATTCCCGGCGGACCCGGCAGCGTTAAGGTAAATTATGATTGATTATTTCATAATCATTATTGTTCATACAGTGATTAGTTTTTGCTGGTTTTGGTGTAAACCTGTAATTATGATTTGAATTTTGGGTGATTTTGAATTGGTGGGTGTGGCAGATGATACCGGTAGAATCAGATGATTTGTGGTATGCTTATAATTTGATTGCTCCGGGAGACACAGTCATGGCTGTCACTGTTAGGTAAAACTATTTTCCCTTTCGCCATTTGATTGATTAATTGCAGGTCGGATTTTTATTTGTAACAAAATTTTTATTTACTTGTTACAACACCAGCTGAATTCAAATTTTTTACTTTAATAGGAGGAATTTGAATTTAGTTGTTAGATGCATTGGATTTGTTTCTGAAATACTTTCATTAATTATTTTTTTTCCTCGAAATATTTTTTCTTAGGGGTAAGCTTGAGTGAAAATTTTAGTGTATTTGTACTTGTAACATTGTCTTGGAAATTGTAGGAAGAAAGGACAAATTTTACTTTGCAATCAATGCGAGTCGAATTCTATAATTCTGAGTGTATTTTTTCTTATATGCGGAGATGGTATACGAATTCTTTTTTAATTAAGTGATGCTCGGGAACCAGTTTGATTGGTCAACATGTATCCAGTAGCAATTTTCCTGACAACCGTATGCATTGTGTAATAGGAAAGTTCTAAGAGAAGCGGCTGCTGGTGGAAGAGATGCAGAGCGCGTGAAGCTGAAGTTAGAAATCAAAGTCGAGGAGGTATGGAGAAAAATTAGCTCTAATTATGCTTTTTGTTTGGTGTTCTGTACTTATTTCCTACGTTCCTTTTAGGTTGCTGATTATGACAAAGTAGGAGCTGTCTTGCGTATACGTGGGAAGAATATCCTGGAGAATGAATATGTAAAGGTGAATATCGTCTTAAATTGAATTTAGTACTGACCAATTTTAAGTTCTGCTCTAAGCCTCTCATCTTCTTAATGCAGATAGGAGCATTTCACACTTTGGAGCTTGAGCTGCAGCGACCTTTTGTCTTAAGAAAGGTTTAATTTTCGTTAATCTGTACAAGTTTATAACAATCCATATTTATTTTTTCTGTTGGATTCTTTGAATTTCATGTGATATAAACCTGTAATGCAATGCATTGACTTGTGTCGTGCTATGTCATATGTTTTAGGATGTCTGGGACTCATTGGCCTTGCACGAACTCCATCAAGCCTCCAGTATATACTCTAATTCTCTTTCTTGTGATATTGGCCAATTACTAAAATGGTCTCATTTCGTGTCTGTCTTCGTCAATGGCTTAAGGACAAAGGAATGTTACTAAAATGGTCTCTATTCAAGGGTTTTAGTCCTTTCCAGTCTCAGGTAGTCCAATGTGACAAAGGAATGTTACTACCTGAAAGCCTCAGTTATTTACTTAAATACCAATGATACAATGCATAGTGGAACCTCCTCCCTCTTATTATAGGGATGGACATTAATGTTTAGGGTCTTGTATTTATGTGGTAGTCTTGTTTCTACAATTTTCAGATCCCAGTGCAAGTGCTGATCTAGCTGTGGTTTTAATGCAAGAAGGATTAGCACATATTCTCCTTATTGGTAAAAGGTGTGCCTAACTTCATTTCCAACATGATTCGTTTGAATGGTGATGGTGGAGTATCCATGCAGACCCATTGCCCATCCCTAGGACCCTAGCCACATTACTCTCCCCCATTTTTCTGGTAGTTCTCTGCATTAGGATCTTGGTTATATCCTTGAAATGTGTGTTAGGAAACTGCCTGACAGATTGGTTAAAATCTTCTGATTAACTTATTTTTGGACTTTCATTATGAAATTGTGGTTTTGAAAATATCACTCATAAAAAGCTCCAAAGTCAAGATTAAGCATATGCAGTGTTATCCTATACTTATCATGCACCTGAAAAATTATGACCTCATGAGACTAATGTTCTTGCAACTATATCTATCAGTATGACAATTACTCGTTCACGAATAGAAACTTCAATTCCTCGCAAGCACGGACCTGGGATTGCAGGTTATGAGTCGGTATGTTTTTTTTTTTTAGAATTTGTTTTTCCTGACATCAAGTTATCTGGCAAGAATGATATTAAAAGAGTTTCTGTACTTATTGTATTACTAATATCTTTCTGTTTTTTATAGGCTTTGAATAAGTTCTTTGAGAACGTGTTACAGGTAATTTCAAGTTGAGTTTTACTCGGAAGCTCCTCACACTGTCAAACATAGCTTGCATCTAATGATACAACTTTGTATATCGATAGGCATTCTTGAAGCACGTTGATTTCAGTGTTGTTCGCTGTGCTGTGATTGCAAGTCCAGGTTTCACAAAGGTGTGATATGACTCAGTATGAGCTTTTGAAACTCATTTAGTGTGAAATTGCGAATCGCCTTCAATCGTTATTTTTACTAGTGGACTATTTTTAGCACTACAGATAGAGATTTCTTCTTAAATTGGTTACTTGTGGAATCAGTCTTTACCTGGTTTTATGAACTGACTACATATAAAGCGTAATGCAATTTGTTTGATCCTAATCTGCATTCTTATCTGCTTCAGGATCAGTTTCATCGTCACCTATTATTGGAAGCAGAAAGAAAACAGCTGAGAACTATTATTGAGAACAAGTCGCGGATTATTCTTGTGCACACAAGCTCAGGTTACAAGTATGGTCACGTGTTCAAACTACTACCATATTTGTGCTGTAAATGTTCTTGATTTACCCTTCTTCTTGTATCATTTTCATTTCCAACTGTTCATTATTCGTTGCTGGAGTGGTCTGCATTCAATGTTTCATATTCAATAATGAGTACTTGGGAGTTGGGATTACTGACTACAGGTGTAACTTTTTAGCAATGTGCCGGGAACACATCATGTTTTTAATTTTAGTATTTTAAAGGGTCGTTGGGGATTTACCAGTTCATACATCCAGTACCTGTGATGCTCATTTACTCATTATTATTTAATCTTGTTGCTGACTTACAGAATCAATGCACCATTGCAGTTTATTGTCTATGATTTTCGATCTTAATTTACAAGTGTGTATTTTATCTTCTTGCAATGACAGGCATAGCTTAAGGGAGGTTCTAGATGCTCCAAATGTTATGAATATGATAAAAGATACTCAAGCGGCGCAAGAGGTACAACACCCAACTTGGTTAATATTTGTAACCCCTTTACTTGTCATTGCCAAACTAAAGAAAAGTAACAGTGTGTATTGGACCTTTTCTTCTTCAGGTTCGTGTTCTCCAAGATTTCTTCGGCATGCTTTCAAATGTCAGGTTCTAAACTGAAATGTATAATTATTGCTTTAATTTAAAGTTATACTTGGATGCCAACTGACGAAGACGAACCCTGGAACAATGATTGGAGGCTTAATCTTGATAAGCATGTTTACAAAACCAGTGATAGTTGAAGACCAAAAAACGTGGGTTATACCTTTTTACGAGCACTGAAATTTGATTGATTCCATGATATATATTGAGTGGAAGAGCTTTAAACATACATAGTCATAGTAAGAAAACTAAGATTAGGATAGAGAGTAGCAACCATAAATGAGCGACAGGGCAGCTTCAATTCAGTAGTTACGCCATCCAACCCAAAAGTTAATGTGCCTGTTAGTCTCTCGGAGGGATTAAATTTCTGTAATTTTTACTCGTAGAATTTTTGTGCTTGGAGAAAAGCTTTATCGTATTTCATCTAAGTTTTCCTTCAACATTCTCTGTAATTTTTACTGTTGTTATTGTGCAGGATCCGGATCGTGCATGCTATGGACCGAAGCATGTTGAAGTTGCTCATGATCGAATGGCTGTCCAAACCCTTTTGATAACGGATGAACTCTTCAGGTTAGTTTGATTGTCTTCTTTACCAATAATGAACTGGTCCAAATGTTCTTTTCATTACAGGAGAAATGCGGAGAAAACATATATGAGTTTAAAGGTCTGCAACATTAAAAATTTCTTGATGGACAGGAATGCCGATGTAGTAGCGAGGCAAAGGTATGCCAATTTGGTGAAATCAGTGAAGGATTCAGGGGGCACCGTTCATATCTTTTCTTCTTTGCATGTTTCGGGAGAACGTAAGTTTTTCCATCGTTTGTTCATACGAATGCTGCTACAAGTATCTGTCACTTTTAAAAAATTCCTGAACCAAACTCTCTAAATCGTCGTATCATATGAACAGAACTGGCGCAGATAACTGGCATTGCTGCAATCCTTCGCTTCCCTCTACCCGACCTGGACGATATAGAGATGTAACCGAACAAGCGATCTGTTGGAAATCATCAGGCTTGTGTTGTAACATATTGTACACCTACAGATAACAGTTGTAGACATTTAGTGGAGGCTTATAGCAATTTCTTGTCATTTTTCATTTGTTTGACCGCATGACTTCTTAAAGCGTTTCAAGTATTGTTTATATCTTAATACAATATGATTTATCGAGTGAAGGATATTATGACATTAATTCGAGTGCTCCCAGCTGTTTTAATTTAATTATCCGATCTCCTAAATCTCCTCCTAAAACAGATGGTCTTTTGTACGAATTTACAAAATCGATTAAAATCATGGTTTTACGTTTTATTAAGCAACAAATGTATAATTAATAGAATATTTAAGCCAAAAATTAAAATAAATAAATGAAATATATAGTAGTAAGACTCAAAACATTTCAAACGGTGTTTTATCTTAAAAAATATCAACGAAAGTCTTACATTAATTTAAAAAACCTCACGGTGAGGCGAAGGTGAAAAAAATTATATTCAATGATGAATCGACAAAAAACGGTGAATATTAACTAATGTTCTTTTTTTTAAAACGCAAATTTTTAGTTTTCGTGCAAAATTTTCCGTGAGTATCAAAGAAAACCTTACAAGATATTTGAAAGTGATTTTATGATTTATTGAGTAACAAATGTAAATTTAGCAAATATTTAAGCCGAAAAATAAAAAAGAAATTAAAAATATGGTAGCGAGCACCAAAACATTGCAAAATGGGTTTCAACCCTCAATAATATCAACAAAAAGTCTTACATTGGTTTTAGAAATCTCACGATGCGGTGAGAGCAAGTCCATCCCTAAAGACTTTGCGCCAGCACCCAGCACATTTATCCACTCAAGTGAACAGTAATAGGCCAAGGCATCTCCACCCCTAAAAAAATGCGCTGGCACCCAGCGCATTTATTTGGTGTGTTTTTTTTTAAGTTTATTTCGGATAAGATTTTTAACCAATTTCAGATAAAATTTCAAATAAACTTAAAAAAAAAACACACTAAAATAAAATTACATACTCATCAAATAAACTATAAAAAAAACACACTAAAATGAAATTACATAAACTCATCAAATACACTTTATTCTTCAACCACAAGCTTTTTGGTATTTTTTTTTCACACAAAAAGTATATGAAAGCTTTGGTAGAAAGTGTAGAAAAGTGGTGTAAGGTAGAAGATGAGAGTTAGGTATTTATAGAAAAAATAAATAAAATTTTTTAAAATTTTCTGTATTTTTTAATATTTTTTCTGTATTTTTTAATAAATTTTAATTTAGTTAATTAACGTGGACCGATGATCTGTGATCGGACGGTCTATTTTAAAAGTAAAATTTAAATTTTTTTTACCGTTGGAAATCCAACGGTCTAGAAAAACTAGCCGTTGGAAATCCAACGGATATAAGCATGCCACGTCGCTGATGGGATCCGGAGCACAAGTGGGTTGACAGTCCTGTCGGCTACTCGCGCCTAGGCGCGCTTGTCGTGCACGCGCCAGGCCAACAACCCGACTTCTTGCTCAGTCTCTTTTGGGCTGGTCCAGAGCCCAGCTCGAGCTGGGTACCAGTCAAGTTGAGGGGGTGGACTTGGTTGACAGGGTGTTGGCCTTGTTTTTTTGCTGGGTCCTGGGCAAAGTCCACTCCGGTGGACTTGCTCTGAAGGTAAAAACAAATAGATTGACGATTTTTGAACAATTCGCAAAACCGACAAAAACTGTGATTGCTAACTTACGTTTTTTTTTTTGTGAAAAATAAATTTTATTATTTTCCATTAGCATCAAGGAAAACTTTATAGCCATTTGGAAGCAGTTTTATGATGTGTTGAACAACAAATATATTATATATATGTAGTAGAATTTTTAAACCGAAAGCTAAAAAATAAGTGAAAAATATAATGGTCAGACCCAAAACGGGTTTTCACACTTAGGAAATCATCGTAAAAAATGCTAAAAAATAAGTAAAAATTATGGTAGTCAGACCTAAAACATTGCCGAAAGCCAAAAAATAAGTGAAAAATTTAGCAAATTTTAATTTCGTCAATTAAGTGGACAAAGTGAAATTAGCGTGAGCCGGTAGATTCACCATTTTAGGCAAAGACACAAAACCCTACTCCTCCGCAACGTTCCGAATCCACCACTAATGGCAACCTCCTCCAAGCTCTCCTCCCACCTCCGTCGCATACGCCCCTCCGCCTTCAACCTCCTCCCCACTCTTTCTCACGCGCGTCAATTCCACATCCTCACAAACACTAATCCCAAAGACCACAGCCGCCACTCGCCTCCACGCAACTCCCACGCGCTTGCTCAATCCCTCGCTTTCAACCACTCTCGATTTATCTCCACCAGCTCTCCCGATGACTCCGATATTGATCAGCTCGGCTTCTCCGCCGTCGACCCGGGGGCGACTCAGTCGGAGCTTCTGAGTTTAGGTTGCTTTTCTGGTGAAGACTCCGTGCTTCCCGTTCGAGTGCTGATTTCGGTGCTCGACGGGTTCCATGATCTCACTGGTTTGCCATGGTGAGTGTTGATCGAAGGATTTCTGCTTTTGTTTTGAAATGCATTGAAATTTTTCAATAAAAATCCGAAGTGCTTCCTGAAAGTAGCACATCCCAAGTGTTTTTTCCACAGAGCAATTCCAGGTGCATTTCTGCCCAGAAGCACTTTTAACTGTTTCTGCTAACCGTTGTTGGAAGCACTTTTGGTGATCTGGAAGTGCTTGTAGCTATTTTAAAAGCACTTCCAAACAGGGTTGAGATAATGTGGGAAAGAACTAGAAAAAGAACTGAAATTTTCTTTTTGTTTTGAAGTGTAAAAGTTTGTATCTTTCTGCTAATCATTGTTCGAAACGCTTTTGGCTATCTGAAAGTGCTTTTAGCGACTATAAAAGCACCTTCCAAACAGAAAATTTGGGAAAGCACAAGAACAAGAAATGAAAATTTTATTATCTTTTTGGTTTCAAGAGTTAAAGTTTGTATCTTTAGATTTTGTAATTTCGTTTGTTTTGTGTTTCTAAATTATCACCAGGTGGATAGTTATTGGGTCCTCTACTTTGGCTATGAGAATTTCGTTGCTTCCGTTACTTATTGTGCAACTGCAAAAGTTGAAAAGGATTGGAGAGTTATTTCCCAAATGTGAGATTTAGATTTCCACTTCAATTCTTTTGTTTGCTTGTTGTAATTTCACTTTTACTCATACGAACACAAACACTACAATTATGTTCTATGCATTACTATTCTCCGACCCTGGTCTGGACTAGCATTTAGTTGAACTTTTGTGCTCTGCATTTGGTTCGCATGAAAATATCATAACTTGCAGTATGTTATGTATACTTTGTATTCATATTTGTAAAATTTTGTTTAACATATATACATTTCTCATAGTGCCTCCTCCAATGCCACCACTCTTCTCAGGAAAGAGTTATATTAATCAAATTTCTCTATTTCAAAAAGAAAGAAAGGCGATCGGGTGTCCCTCGATGTTATGGTTCCTTGCGTTCTTCTCTGTTCAGGTAACTCTCTTATCTGATTTTTGGGTTTAGGGAAGAGAGAGTGATTCTATTGCTGGATGATGGATGTGAACCTAGAAAATATTTCATTTAGAAAGCCATCAGTCTAGTATTGTATATTGGACTCCTCATATGTGTCAAATAAATGAGTGCTAAAATGATAAAGGACACAGTTAAGTGATGAGTTTGCAAGCTTGGTGAGCGTAGCAACCTTACTAATATAGTTGAAGGGTTTGGTGAAACTAGGAGTTCTAAAGAAAAGTTTGGGCAATGGTTGGAAGAAAAGGATGTGTTAGTTTTTCTACTAGCACAAAGAATAAGCAATATGTAACGTTGAATAGAAAAGTTTTTAATAATGCTGTTTCTCTGTTTTCTAATTCATCGGCAGGTTCCATGCTTTCTCCTGTGGTTGAACACCATTCGGACTATGTCACTGGGCAATCATCATGGATTTGATTGCGTAAGGACACATACGCTTTCCTTTTAGTTGTTGAAATAATGTATCTTATTTGAGTTTTATGGCATACATGTATTTTCTCTTCTCTTTTAGCGTTGAAAGCAGATGAGCATAGAATTCATTCATTTCATTTCAGGGTGGCGCCTTGTGGTTCAGCAATTTGACTGAATTACCTCGTGGTGTTCTTGGCTCCATCTTTCCTTTTCTGATTGCTGGTTTGCACTATGCCAATGTTCAGGTAGTGAATCATGGAATTGGTCCCTGTTGATTTCAGATTTAAATATTTTATGTTTTTATCTATCTCGATTCTCTACGTTATATCAACCTTCTGGATGATTATTTATATGGTCAAACGTGTTCAAAGAACTTTAAAATGCAAGGATGATGCTCTCATTGCCCCATTTACGGGAGCTTTGATGTGTGATTCTTATTGTACTGTGGTTGATGCAAGTCAAGAGGCAATAAGGGAAATTAAAGATCTAATGATCATTGGAAGGCAATCTAACTCAAGGCCGGATCAAATTTGGCTCTTTTGCAGTGTTTTTGTAGCTGATTATATGCATTTTTGTTTTGTATATAGATTTTATGATTGTAACTGATGTTTATCTCTTCAACTCATCAGATTTCTTTTAAGAATTCTTCAGTAGGAAAATCCAGCGGCCTGTTGGACATATTAGCAAACGTGAGTACATACAGTATTCTTACTAACGAGAATGTTTGCTTACTAAAGCCCCTCCCTTTCTTGTTAATAAAGGTTGTAGTCATATTGTTTTAGAAGTAGTTTTGTTTGCGAACAATTGATTAGGGTTCTCTATCTTTCTGCAGTACTACAAGCGTTATTTGGATGTTATGACCTTTCCTATATTATTTATTACCTACTGTGTTCCTCAGGTAATTTTGTATTTTGTCTTTACAAGTTTGTGAATTTACGCTTTGATATTTTGGTTCACGTGATTGTTCTCTATGCTGGCCCCGGAAACTTTTTGACATACTCATCTACGTTATTTTGTAGGGAAGCCTAGTTTATTGGGCTACGAATAGCTCACTAAGTCTCATTCAGGTGAGTAAACTGTACTTATTTGTTTAACATGCTTTTTAAGTAGAGGATACAAATTTGTTACTTGGGTTGATTTCTTTTTTATCTTGGTACATGAAACTTTCTTATTTGTGCTTCTTCATAAATAAATTTTAATGGATGATGGGCTAAAACTTTTTAACTATACTTTGTAAATGAGTATCATAAAACTAGCTTCCTTCTAAATCTTGCTGTCTTTTCAGCAATTAGCTCTCAAAGATCCTGCTCTACGGACAAAGTTGGGGTTGCCAGACAAGCATGCTCCTACAGTCACTCCAAATCCTGAGGAGGCGGGTACTCCTGATATATCGCCCTTGGCTTCTCCTACAAAATTGAAGAAAATAAATTTACAGAACCTGTCCCCTAAACAGTTGCTTAATGTAAGTATTTGTGAACTAGAAGCCCGTGCATTATCTTTCAATCCGTTGCTATTCTAGATTTTCTTACAACATCATGCCTGGGATTGTTGAGACAGCTTTCCATCCAAGTCTTATCAAAGGGCGATAAAGAAGGAGCACTTCCTGTGCTAAAGTAATTGCTCCGTACAAATCACAGTGCATATTTTATCATATCACTTGTTAATCGTGTACTGAATAGAGAATTTTTCAAAAACAGACTTGCCCTTGAGAAGGATCCGGAATATGTAAGAGCATTGGTTGTAATGGGTCAGACTCTTCTGCAGAAAAGTTTGCACGCAGAGGCCATTGAATACTTTGAGCGTGCTATCACCAAGGTCCGCATACTTGTTTGCTTTATATGGTTTTTTACTTTTCTGTTTACATATCAGTAACCATGATTAGGTTTATCTTGGGTGTGGCAATTGCCTTCACACCATGCTTTCTGATTGTAAGATTACAGACTAACAGTGTCTGCCTGCACCAAAAAAAGTGAAGAAATATGATAATTCAGACGCATACTATGTCTCTGTCTCTTGACATTTTTTGTTTTGCAATTACAGCTATATTTGAATCTTTTTCTCCGTTCATTCATTTATTCATTCATTAATCATTCTCTTAATTACTGTACAGCTCCTCAGTGCTGGCCAGCCGACCGGAGGGGAGGACATCGATCTTCTAATTCTTGCATCTCAGTGGACTGGTGTTGCCTACATACGACAGGTGAGGCTCATTACTAAGTTTCATTTTTGGTGTGCCATGGAACTTTACTTATTTTTAGCAGGTCAAACGCGATATGTTTAATTTTCTCTTCCGACATGCTTGAGCAGGGAAAAAGTGCAGAAGGGATTGTACACCTTGAAAGAGTGGCACAACTGGAAGAGCCAGATGAACCGAGCATCAAAGCTCATTATTTTGACGGGTTGTTGTTGCTTTCAAGGTATTTATCGCATCGATAAAATTGTGAAGAAAACTTGCATATTATTATGAAAAAAAGAAACTTGCAGTACTATTGAGAACTCGGCTTTCTCCTTTTCAGTGCTCTATCCAACGAGGGTCGCAAGCCTGAAGCTTTGAAGTATCTGCGCTTGGCTGCTGGTTATAATCCCACTTACAACGAATTACTGGAGCAATACGAAAAAGAAAACGAGGAGGATGGCAGTTTTGTAAGTGATCTGGCGGGCAGTAGGCGACGAGACTATTGATTCTGCATAAATCGTTGCAGAAATCGTTTTTGTTGGTTTGTTTTTCACTTCATTCTAATTTTTGTGCTCATTCTTTTATAGTTTTACTTGATCATTGATTTTGTATTTTACAACCGAATTTTCCAGCGTTTCGGAATCAAATAATTTGCGGAAACAATAAGTTATGAACATTTAAATGTTACAGTTATTAGTGGATTCAGACAAAATACAGCAACTTAGTTTTGATGACAATAAAACCTGTTAATTCTTATGCAGCAGCTGATGTCATGTTGGTTACGTTAGTTGGTTTTGGCTGTCAAGTTCGTTAGCTGGTAGTTGATCGTATCCAACGGTCCCAATTTGTTTATACAAATTACGAGTGACTTAATAAGTCTTGAGAGTGCCAGAGTAGTAATTAGCAAGCATGGTTTTACTTAATTATACAAATTAAGAGGTTTTAAAACGATATGCATGCCCACCTGAAATGATATATTAAGATAATTATTATATTTAGACAAGTAAAATTGATATACTTGTAGACGCCCTCTATTGTTGTACGTAAAATGTAATCATAGAGCGCGTCAATAATTGCGTCAATTTTGCGTGTTTATAAATAATATTTATGGATTAAAAATGTTTTGCAAAATTCAAAAAGGTCCTTTCAGACGAAGTCTTCGTAAAGGAGGGAGAATAGTACAATAGAAAATAAAAAGATCAAAAAGCAGCAGCTGCAGCTGGAGCTGGCAATGGATCCTAATTCATAGCAAGCAAGGCTGCGTCGGCACGTGCCCTCCATTTTATATTTTTTTATTTTTTTTATTTTCTTTCTGGTAATGATCTAACTCTAATTTATTTGAATTACTATATTTTTTTTGGGACACCTAATACTAATAAACTACAAGTGTATACCCTCGGTGATTCCAGTGATCCTTCTCGGATTTCTTCCACTAAATCTATCAAGTTCGGGGATCTAGGCCATTGAAATTTGACTCATTTTTTAAAAAGAAAAACTAATGAAAATGACTTGAAAACTTTGAGTTTTAATGATAAGGATAAAATAAAGGGTAAAGTGAATAGTACCATGATTGATTTTTTAGTGTAAAAATGTGGTTTTTCGTTAAAGTGAACATTATCTGGTGTTTTTCGTTAAAGTTCCATTTTTCAAAATTATAATAACTTTAGTTATTTGATCAAATTTCAATGATCCGGATTCCCAAATTTGATGGAAAAGATCTTGAGAGAATCTCTTTCCAACCTTTTTTTTGTCAATTAAATATGATAATTGCTTGTCATTGCAATCCAACTTATTGGCGGTGAGGTGTACGCTAACTTTTACCCCCATCGAAGATTTAGAGTCTTTCTCAATGTGATCTTAGTATAAAATAGATAATATATTATCGTGTGTATACAACTAATTTAATTATTTTATATATGATTTAATATCTTATTAGATAGATATTGAGTTTTTACGTACGATTTGATTTTAAATTAAATCATTAATATTTTTATTATTTGAATTTACTTTCTCTAACATTCTTTTTTCTTCATCAAGTTATTTTGGTGGCAGGTCATGAGTTCAAAACCGAGTTTTTTTTTTTGGGTCAAAACCGAGTATATTAATATGGGTTTAATAATTTGTTTTATATGTGGAACCGTGTATTTGGCGCGTGTACAGCGTAAATAATACGTAAGTCCAAAAGTGTCTGCAACATGTCCACATTGGGCGAAGTTGTACCGTTTCTGCACAAGCTGATGTGACTCACACTCAACAAACAGAGGAGACGGAAAGGGACTTGGATTGTCTGCCCTTCCTATTCCACACTCTCTCATATCCTTCTGTAGTCACGATTAAGCCACGTTAATATTTTATATTTCAATTATTTTTTATCTTATTATTTTTATAAAAAATCAATATAAAATATTGACGTGACTTAACCGTGACCACATAATATAGGAGGGCATGGGAAGGGCATGGAATGGGAGGGCAGACAATCCAAGTCCGACGGAAAGAGCTTCAAAGCTCGCGTATCAAGTGATCCGAACTATTGAAATTTGATCCAATAATTTTTGAAATCCAAGTTCTTGAAAGTTATAATAATTTTTTACCGTTTAATTAAATTTCAAGGGTTCGGATCAATTGATTCGCGAGTTTTAGAGGAAAAGATCCTGAGAGAATCTCTTTCCCAGAGGAGACAAACAGACGAGACTCTAAAATCTAATCCCTGTCGATTTCGTGTGATGTTTTAACCGTTTGATCTTTATTCTCCGGAACACTTTCTGTGAATTCTAAAACATTCCTTTCTTTGCCCACATTTCTTTCCTGTGAATTCTAGAATAAAATGGATCGGGCAGGAACACAAGCAAAACTCACGGAATCTACATACAAGTAACGCATCAATCAATCAAACATCTCACCACAGCCCAACCTAACCCATTATCCTCTCTCTCTCCTTCTCTCTCTCCTCTCTCTCTCAGTAGAACTCACAACTTCCCTAGCAGTAGATCCAATCCATCCCACCTTCCTCCAACCCCTAATTATTTCTCTATAACTCTATTTTATCTAACAGACTTGTAACTTAGTTGATCAGAAGCATTCGTCCTTAAAATTGAAGTTTCGAGTTTGATTATCGCTTGTATAAAAAAAACTCGAAACAACATAAATATAATCTTCGAACCAGGACTAGGACTAAACTCAAATTCTGTATCTTTGAATTCTCAACTCACTCGTAAGGACAAAATCCTCGATTTTCACGGCATCAGTTTGAACCTTGAAACTCTCAACCGCGTCGTAAGGACAAAATCCTCAACTTTCACAGCACAAGTTTCAACCAAAAATTCCCACATAAAAACATCACAACGGTCCTAAATCGTTGACCTACCCTCCCGACCCTCCATAAATAAGAACCTCATTCTTCTGTTTAATTCCCACCAAAACCCACCATTTAATTCCACTAAAAAATATACAAACTCTCTCTCTCTAAATATCTAGTCTTTCTCTCTCTAAAAATCAAGAACAAGCTGAAAGAAGAAGAACATGCCATGTCCATCAAACAGCATCTGCTACAATGGCAGCCAGTGCGCCTGCGCAGTTGGGTACATTCTAAACCAAACCGCCGCCAGCTGCGTCCTGTTTGCCGCCAATTCCACCATCTCCACCGACGGCGGCATCAACAGCTACGCCTTAAACTTCCCGGAGACCATCTTCTCCTTTGACTCCATCAGAAAGTTCACGCAATCCCAAGCCGTCTTCTTGGAGGCCACGCTTGTGTTGCTGCTTTCTTGGCTTTGCTGTTGCCTCTTCCTCAGGTTTATGAAGCTCGGCAACGACGGCCGGAGCATTTGGTTCCGGCTCCGGTGGTGGATTAGCCGATTGGATGTTTGCTTTGCCACTAGGCATTGGCTGGTAATTAGTGTTCTTTTTCTTCAATTAAACATCTTTTATTAGCTTAATCATCTTTTATTTATTATTGTTATTGAATCTTTGATGCAAAATATGCAGCCATTAAGGCGGATGTGTGTTAGGCTAGTTGATAAGGGCGGTGTGTCTGCCCCTTTGCATCATTAAGGCGGATGTGTGTTCTTGGTCCTTGAATCTATATGGTAGAAGTAAGAACATTTCTAGGCGAAGAAACGAGATTAAGGCATCATATACATTTGTTATTTAGAGAGCTGATCTGACCTGTTGAAGGCACTTTCAGCATTCAATTTTATTAGATTATGACAGCTTTATAAGTAGATTTGTTTTCCATCCCGATGGCGAGTTATGCAAATGGATGTTAACTAACTTCATTTGCGGCACAGGATGATCAAAAGGTAGTTAAGAAACGAAAAACGGAACTTGGTGGAATGTTCTCAATGGCAAGTTGGATTCTCTTCGTTGGCTTGTTTGCTGCGTGAGTATTTTGATATAATTCGTTCGAACTGTCACGTCTTTCATGCTGTTTTTATTAGCTGTGCAGGTTTTTTCTGGTTTCTATGTATTAGCTTATATTTACTTGGATTTTCAGTTTCTTCACAGGTTGCTCTACCAAACCATATCAAATAGAAGTATCGAGGTGCATAATGTCAGAGCAACAAATGCACCTGACTTGGCTGCCTTCAAGAATGACATGGAATTTAACATAACCGCGGTTTCTAGTATGAGCTGTTCAAACTTACGTGATCTTGGTACTTTAGCTACTGGAAATCCTGGCTTCATTGACTACAGAGTCACTCCTCTGTCAAAATTCGGGAACTATTCGTGTCAGAATACGAGTATAGGACCAACTATAACTCTTAGGTGCAGCAATTGTCAACCACTTGAAGACAATTTGTACATTTCATGGCAGTTCGTCGATCTTCCTAATAATCCTGCTGCTGCTGTTGGATTTCAGTTCAATCTCAGTACAAGGAGTCATGCTAATAAAAAATATGTCAGTTTTGTTAGCGGAACCCTAAAGAATGGAAGCAGTTTTGATGATACACCAGTTACATTCAGAGGAAATACTACAAATATATTAAAATTTAGTTTGTTTCCCCAGATATACCATAATCATCATGATCTAAGGCTCATCCAACCTCTGTTTCATGAGTTTGTTCCGGGTTCATTTTTCAGTGATGAAAGTCAGCTCCGATCGTCCCTTGAAAATTCTAAGGATGGAATGCTCAACACTACATTATATATCAACTTTCTCTCTGCCTATATCGTGGAGATAGATAACCAAAACGTTATGGGTCCTGGTGAGTATTCTGCACCAATTAAAACGGCATCAAAGATGAATGATTTTCTCTTTACGACATCTTGGTTGAAGTTTTGATGATCTAATATTTTTGTCCACCTTGACATGTAGTGAGCTTCCTTGCGGATCTTGGTGGCCTGTATTGCATCTGTATTGGCATTTTTTTCTACCTTTTGGTGCAAGTACGTTACTTGATCTTATAGCTTTGTTTTTTTTTCTTCGTCACTGTGTGTATGTTTGATTATAAAGTTTGTGAAGAAGGAAAGCCTAATACAAAAATCGGGCTGAAAAAACTATGTTCACGTTTTCATAATTTTGTTGTTTACTTTTGCAGTTTGAGTTCAGGATAAAAAAACTCCGGAATGAAGATATCGTGCTGCGGAGGATCAGAAATCGGCGAAAAGCTCAAGACCGCTGGGATAAAGTAATTTCTTTCATATTTTCCATTTTATTTAACTTCATATTGATCTGACTTCATATAACAATACTCATTGATACATATGCTTTGAACTAGTTAAGGAAATATGTGATGTATACATGGGGCTGCAAGGCATTGGAGGATTATTACGAGAGCATAGACGAGGGATCAGGTTGTGTGAATTGTGGTTCACAATCAGTTCATCGAAATGGATCATCACATAAGCGAAGGCAACAAGAAACAGTGATTAGTTTTAACAGGAAGCTCAGCTTGCCTAAGAAGGTAATGTTTTATGTTTCTGTCTTTGTCTAGATCCATGGGAACCTGGTTTCCAGGTTCCGATTCATAACGTTTTAGTACTTTCTTCTCCAAGAAAGTTACTTTTATATTTTTAACTTTTCATTGATCTCGCAGACTCTGGTTCAAGAGTGCTCTGACACTGTTGGGAGTGTGAAGTCATTTACACTGGGAACTACACCGAACCCGGAAGGAAGTTCATCGCATTCAGCAGTCAGACCTGTGAGTCACTCTTCTTGTTTCTTTGTCAGAAAGCATGGATATAACTGGTCTAGTTTCTCTTTAATGTGAATCTGTCCACCCTGTTATCGTTTTCACTAACTGCTTAAACCCGAATTTTTGGAATTCAAATCACTATTTGAGAATTCCGACTCATTTATACAGTTTTTTGAAATGTCGTATTTCTTACAATTAGGTCACTCATCAGTGAACGACATTTTAAATTTGTCCATCTCTTTGAACCTTTTGTCTTCTAGCCTCTGCAAATGGAATCGCTTGGCTCTACAAAGGACGGAAAACAGCAATTTGTTCATGCGTCTAAAGAAGATTCCTCTCCACCTAAAGCCTTAACTCCGACAATTGATGATATCATTCCTCCACCTCCTTCACTAGGTAAGAACTAAACTCATGAAGTATAGCTGTATGGGCCACCATCTTGGTTTGTTCGGTTCAAGGTCGGAGTTTTTGCATTTTAAGTTTGTATCTCTGGTGAAATGATTGGATGAAGGACAAACTTTGGTGGTTCCCATGGTGTATATTGAGATGAAGTGTAAACTTCAGATACAAGCAGTCCTTGAGTTTCGATTTCAAACCAGGATTGCTGGCGACTTGAATGAAACTATATCGAATAGAAACAGATTTGAACTAGACTTTGCTGATTCCGTGCTTACCTTAAATTGTTATTTCACTGCAGAATTGAAGGATGCTTCTGAAATGGATATGTCTGATGTTCAAAAGAATCTTAGAAGTTTGCACGAGTACAACGTTTTGTTGAGGGAAAAGTTAGTAGCTACGCAGTCTTTGTTCCGTTCTTTAGCTACAAAATCAACAGAAAGCCAAACGTAGCATTGCGTAGCATCTCAACTACACATCTCCCTACTACTACATTTTTTCGGTACGATGTTTCATTAGGGCAATATCCGTGGATATAATTGAATTGATTTATTAGTTACTCGTGTTAAATGGTTGCTTGTGGAATCTAACAGTTACAGCATGTTAATGCAAAGTGATTAGCTTATTACAAACTTTAAGCCGGAAGCTACTTATTTCTTCTTTTTCTTGATCATCTCTTCTTACTGCCCAACCTTGTCTTGTCTTGCTGGATTTTCGCTGTGTTGCTCACGGGACTGTTGTCTTCGTCTTCCTTTTCGTATTGCTCTATGTATTCATTGTAATCAGGATTGTAAGCAGCAGCCATCCGCAGATACTTCAAAGCTTCAGCCTTGCGATCCACATTGGCTAAAGCGCTGAAAAGGAGAAGCCAAGTCATTAATAACGCGCAAGAGTAGTGATTTTCGCACCCCCGTTTTCTTCAAGGGCTAAAAAAGGGAAGGCGGTGCAAAATCACTTTCCGTAACGTGCAAGTTTTCTTCACAATTTTACTGATCTGATGAATACCTTGAAAGCAATAGCAGAGCGTCATAGTAATGAGCTTTGCCTCTTGGTTCATCTGGCACTTCCATTTTTGCAACTCCTTCAAGGTGTACAATCCCTTCCGCAGTTTTTCCCTGCCCAGTCATATAAATCGAACTTATCGGTCGCAAAATGTTTTTCTTTTCTTTTTTTGATACAACGCTCGAGACCTCACCTGCCGTATGTAGGCTACTCCGGTCCACTGAGATGCAATAATTAGAAGATCAACGTCCTCCGCTCCCGTTGGCCGGCCAGCACTGAAGAGCTGATGAGAAGTTAAGAGAGTGATTAGGAATGAATAAAGCGTACGGCATGTCAATCAAATATCGACGATCAAATATGTTTCCCGACCTTGGTGAGGGCACGCTCGAAGTATTCAGTAGCCTCTGCATTCAAACTTTTCTTCAACAAAGTCTGACCCGTTATAATCAATGCTTTTACATTTTCAGGATCCTTCTCAAGCGCAAGTCTGTTTTTTCAAGAAAATAAACAGACAATTAATTTTATGATCAATAAGAAAATTTTGTGATTAATTTGAACAGAACAACTTACTTTTGCATATGAAATGCTCTATCTGTATCTCCCCGTGATAAGACTAGGACTGAAAGCTGTGTCGATGAATCCCGAGTACGTTGTTGTGGCCAGAACGGAGTTCCGTCGGTTAGAAAATCTCCGAAATGTATGAAAACCGAGAACGAAAACTGATACAAAGAATGTGCACAAATTTTGCAGTTGATAACACTGTTAACACACTCACATTAAGCAGCTCAATAGGGGACAGGTTGTGTAAATTTATTGTCTTCGTTCTTGTAGGAGAAGCCAAGGGCGATATTTCGCGAGCACTCAAATCCTCGGAGTTTGCAGCGCCTGTAGGAGCATCTATGCCTGGAAACCGCAACTTTGCCCGCACAGCAGGGTTATCGAGAGTTAATTTCTGAAAAAGTAAACGAACTGGTTATCAAACGTCCCCATATTAGAAAACGATAAAAAAAAAAAACGGCGACTTTAACCTGGATGATGTTTAGTAAGCTACTCGTACCCCAAAAGACGAGGCTTCCCTGCAAAACAAAGTGTGTGCATGAAATTTCACATATGGTTCAATACTATGAAGCCTGATTTCACATATGGTTCAATTAAATCACCTGAGGCATAGTGCAGCTATAACACAATATAGGCATGGTCAAGAAAACCAAGTAATCTTTGTAGTACTGCAGTAAGATAGAGAACTCCAATCAGTTGCAGTTCATTAGAAAACCGATGTTTTCGACCGCTGAACTGCAGTAAGATATAAACCACCAAGATGTAACTGTTTTTTTGTGCTGTTATGTCTACTCACTTTTCCCATTAAACCATACATGTCCGTCCTTTCTCCAACCGTCTGGAAAGAAATCTAACAAGTCATGAGATCAATGTCAGCTTCACTCTTAAGATTGAGAGGTACGTATAACTCGTAAGAATAATTAGCCACAAGCGACTTTCGTTTGAGAAGAATCGGTAAAAGTACCTGAACGGAAGCAAAGTGCAAACCAGCAATCATGAAAGGAAGGACGAGGCCTAAAACATTATGTGGAGTTTCGGTCAAGTTTTGGAACCATAAAGTGCCTCCCTGAAATGAATCCACGCAATCACATGTTCATCTGCTTTCAACGTTAATGAAAAATTGCATCATAAAATCGATGATTTAGATAAGTATGTCGCTGCCTTACGCTATCAAACCCAGGATGATTATCAAGTGACATGTTCCTAGTAGTATTGAGCCACAGGATAAAGCAGGGCGCCTGCAGATGAGTGGAAGAGAGGGAAACGTCATTAGTCGCGAAATACTTGTTTATCTAACATTAGTTAACTTCTGCAACAACACAATACCCTTTGTCTTAGAAAGACCAACACAGCTTTGTCTTAAACACACACAGAAAACTTCACATTCCTACATTCACAGTCAAGGTTTCTAACTCTTTGGAAACTTGAAATTGATCTACTTCTAGCGTTATCCTTCCCTTCTTATCACTTGATTTTTAACTGCCAATCTCATATTCTAAGAAAAAGAGAATGGTACTACGCGGCGCGCTTTCAAGGGATCACATGATAATGTATCATCATTTCTGCTCCTACATTAAGTGCAAAAAGGAAAATAGTACTACGCAGCGTGCTTTGTAAAAGTACGAGATAAAAGAAAGTTACATGGACAATGGGGTATGCAAGGATCCATAGAAATGAGGGACATCCTACAGCCTTGCTTTTCTCGTAAAATCGAGATATTTGAACCATATAACTCTTTCCTGAGAAGGGTGGTGGCAGGGGAGGAGGCACTACGACAAAAACACATACACGAGACAGATATTGTTTCGGGTTAAACCAAACTACAGCATTCGATCTGCAAAAGATAACTGCAAGAGTAAAGCTGCAAAAGAAACGAATGAATTGATCAAGTCAAAGTTTAAAACTTACATTTGGGAAGTAACTGTGCAATCCTTGTCAACTTGTTAATTTGCAGCATACGAATGGGGAGCAATGTAATTCTCATAGCCAAAGTTGAAGAAGCGATTACTACCCACCTACACATATACATAATTCAAAGTAATCAAAATTTACAGATAAAATGTACTGTCATCTACAAATCCTATATATCGTCCTAAGTTACATTACTTAAAATTTACTTCTTTTTCTCCTTGGGATTCCAATATTACAAATTCCGGATTCGTAGAACGAGTAGTTAAGAGCATTTAACGTGTAAAATGAAACAAATAAGCATAAAACTAAAGAGAATTGGAATACCAACACTAAAAATTTTGGATTTGTAGCTCGAGTAGTTAAGAGCATTAATACCGCACGTAATGTGTGTAACCAAACAAGCAAGCATAAAGTTTAAGTGAAATGAAGATTCACCATGATCATTGGAATTCCAACTTTACAAAAATTCGAGCTGGTAGCTCGAGTAGTTAAGAGCAGTTATACCGCAACGTGTATAACCAAACAAGCAAGCATAAATTTGAAGTGAAACGAATATTCACCATGGTAAGCCAGTGAGCTGATGGAACCAGTCGAGCATCGAAATCAGCTCGTCAATTGGAAGCAGCGACTTTTCGGCACCAGAATTCAAAACCCCTGTCGACTGAGTTGCCGCCGATTCAGCTGAGACCACGCCGAGACCGAGTAGATCGAGACAGGGAGTGTGAGAGGAGAAAGTGCGAGTTGGGGCAAACGGGAGAGGGAGAGGGAGGTGGGACTGACTCGCGTGAGGCTGAACCGCAGAGAGAGTGGAGACCATCAGCTGGAAGTTGAAGACGGCAGAGGCGCGAGAGCGACGGAGGAGGTGGTGCGCCAACGCCATCGAATCGTCTCCCTCACTAGCTTCGCTTTGACTGTAAATTATACTCCCCGACTGTTATGCACGTATGTATATATTTGGCATGCATATGCAAGTACAGATAGACTGTAAAAGCATGATCATGCAGAAAATGGTAAGTTGTAACCAGAGTTGAGTTAAAGGTAAACTCTGGTTAATTTGTTGGGCCAACGAAAAAAGGGCATGTACATTTAAAAAACTTTTCTTTTCGATACAACGATATTTAGTGACCAAAATGCCTTCTGAACTGCCTTTAGACTAAACTCAACTCTGAGCTAAATGCTATTTTTTAGGTTTTATTCACCCCCAACCCAACTTAACCTATGCTAAATGTGTAGGTTAAAAGCTAAAAGTCAAACAAAAGTCAAATTCCCCCTAGGATTTAGCCCAGAAAATTGTGTGGGCACCACCAGGGGGACCCCGCCCACATGGGCATGTCTCCCAGGATTTATTGAATCCAACGGCTTAAATCAAATATAATCAAATCTATCGGTAAAAAAAATCTAACGACCCAAATTTAAATCTAACGGCTAAAATAATTAAAAAAATTATTTAACTCAATATATCCAAATTTAGTGATTTTTCAATATTTATCGGAATTTAAATATTTTTAGGTTAAAATGTTCATCAAATTAAATTATAATAATGTTTAAAAAAAATTAGCCTAAATTTATTCTTTAATAATACTTAAAAAATTTAGACCAGAAGGTTGAAGCATAAAGTTGTTTTTGGCCTAAAACCTAAATTAACCTAAATTTTTTGGGCTAAAAATTTTAGGTTTTATCACAAAGGGTTGGAGATGGTCTCATGAACTGCCTTCAAAAGAAATTCGCAGATACGTTGTTATAGGCTTATAACTCACACAATCGAGCATAGAACAGGATTCCGGCGGGCCAAAATGCCTCTTGAATGTCCATGATCACGTTCGGCAAGCTTATGGTGCGGCTAAATGACACGAAAATAAGTTACGGAATAGGTGTTGTAAATCTTTGCAAAACTGGTTATAAATTGCAAGTTAGCTTACAGTTTTATTGAAACACACAAATTTTGAGTTTTCGGATGATCCTGTTCTCGAGAAGTAGGGAAATATCAAGCCAACAAATACAAAAGGACACGAAATAGAATCAAGGTGGAAAGCAAAATCTTTGAGTGGCGATTTATTCTTTCTTGCACCACCCATACCATACAGATGCCTCCCGTAATTAACACAACCTATCTTCGACATTGGCAGATGCTTAAGAATCTGCTCCTTGTGTAGGCTGGCTGCGCGGAAAATCGTTGTCCATCCATATAGAACTGAGCAGCCGCCAGCATTCTGCCCCGAAAAGGTTTCCCTCCTTTTGCATGCATCTCCTCACATGCCATCAGAACTCTCAATACATGCCCATAAACCATTCACTTGACTGAAGACCCAAGATGCTCCGGAGCTTAGTTGTACTGGGTGCAAGATAAATGAAACAGCAAACCGGTGTGCTTTTATAAACACTTCAACCGTTACTCCGTGCTATCATGCTTTACCTCGCTGCATTTCGAGAGAGAACCATTCTTCCCTGAACGCATTCCCAAGGCATTAGCAAACATCCTCTTTGCTGCTCCCACCTGCTCCCTTTTGATGTATTCCTCATCTACACCATGTCCGTTTCTTCCATTATTGTCACCTTGTTTCTGGGATGTCTTCTCTTCACTTCGGGTGAGAGGTGAGCCACTATTACCACGGTGGTTGTTTTTCACTTCACCACGCGAGTTCATATCTACGTTCGAAAGGGAGATGGTATGCTGAAAAGATTCTGCAGTCAAATTAGCCTCATCGGCAACCTTGCCTTGAACATTTAATTCATCAGTCTGCCCTCCAGAAGCTTTGCAATCCTCATGAGGGGAAGCCTGACTGGATGGATTGATTCTCTGGCCTAGGGCATGTGCTATCATCCGTCGGGCAACAACAGGGTCACTACGTGGCTTCTGCCTGACAGATTCTTTCACCTCACCCAAGTCGCTAGAAAATATTCGCTCGCGAGCAGCCAAATAAGCTGCTTCTCTCTCCTCAAGTGAATGGTGAAGCAGAGGTGGTTTTTTCCTCAACACTAGAAACAACAAAAAGGTTTCATTTAGCATGGATAGAAGGACGGTAGGGAGCTAAGATGAAGACTTCTATAGCCTACATCAAAGCACGACTGATTGACCTAATCTAAATACGAAACTAGATATCTAACCACGGGTAGCATATCATGAGACTGCACAATTATAAATTGGACTTTAAAATTAATACGAAACACAAAAACTAGCAGTAGATACAAGTACTCATTGCAGATGAAAGCATTTTAATTGCAGTTTATATTACACAAGATACAGCAAGGATGGAAAATAAGGGAAATTCAGTACCTGGGCGGCTTTCTGTCCTCTTTAATAATAGGTGTGAAGTCGTTGGAGAATCAGGCTCATCATACTGCCACAAAATATCACCAACAAGGATGGAAGGTCTGCAACCCAAACGCACTGATTAACAGAACACAAACAGGGACGCTCGACTAAGAGTTAATTCCATTAATCTTAAACCACTAATGTTGCCCAAATCACCCTTAGTTTGTTGACTTCAAATTCCGAAGGAAAAACAAGATTTCTGTAGCTTAGTTCAGTCTGAAGACATCTGATACCTATTCTACATGCGTTGTATTCTAGTCAGACGAGTTTCTCCAATGGCATATGTCAAAAAGCGACATTACATTGAAAGTCCAGCTCTTGTACCCTAACCCTTTAACCGGTCCAGTAGTAGTTTTAATGCTACAGTTTTCAAAATTACTTTCAACCGTCCCCACTCAAGCCAATCTACCATCTACAATTCATTCTCTACCTTTCCTGCCATACCCTTCATCAACTAGACAATCTTCACATTCTACCGTTCATGAAAACATTTAGGAGTCTGGTAAGTACAGATTGTCAGACAAGATACAGTCTTATTTTAACTAATGTCTTTCCGTCCCAAAATGCAACATTTCCAACAAAGCCTCGATATTATAATCGAAAACTGGAGCAGCAAGTGAAGGAAAACTTTGATGTCAAGATATTTCTGTTATGTTTGTTAGAATCTTCACATACATTGATGTCTCTGGGCATCGCTCCAAAATTAAGTGGCGTTCATCTCCTTCACCAACAGATTCATGGGAAAACCTATCAAAAAGCAATATATGATTACTAACAACAGAAGTCGAGAACATATGACTTAAAACATTCTTCAACAAAAACATTATTTTCCCAACAATGAGGGGAAAAAATATGACACAAAACATAGGATCGAGAAAAGGAGAATACCCAAATATATCTGCCAGACGATGCAAGAGAAGACGGTTGTATGAGCTCATTGGTTCCAACTCCAAGACCCCACTGGAACTGCAACCCAAATTTTTTTTATTGTTTATATTAGTATTCGAAGCACAAACAATGATTACAAAAGACCTTAATAAGATTTAGTTTCACACAAATCTTAAGCTCTACGTCAAAACAACAAGAATCTACTCCGAGCTGTAGAATAGGATAAAAGACGAAAACATCAGTAACACGCGCAAGCAGATGCTACGGAACACCAATTGAAACTAATGGTTTCTCCAGTTTTACCCTAGACATACCAAAAAGAATTGCATCACTCCTGCTCGATCTAATCTTAAGATTTTACTGTAAAACTAATCTCATAAGAACAGGCAATGCTAATAACATTTAGGGGTTTGTCTTACATGCCTGGTATCACTCTGAAGGAAGTCCACCAAGGCCTCTTCCACTGAGAGAATAAGATGCTTGCAAGTAAGATTGTCTTTGACAAGAGAAGCCAATTCCTCAACCTGCATTTCGGTAGCATTGTAGTATGAAATATCGAGATTCAAACACGAACTCTGGCACTCGAAGCAAATCATATGTATTCAAATTATTTATGTAACAGCTCTCTCAAAATTATATAAACTAATATGTAGCTGTATCAATTCCTAGAAAGCCACTGCGCTCGGTTTTGCCTAAGTTTAAAAGCTTAAAGCAATTAAATTTTAAATAAACTGACATATAATCTTAACTTTGAAGCTCTCAACTCCCAAAATTTCTAATTTTTAGTTCATAAACCAAGAAATTAAACACAAGTTTTTAGAAAATCAGCACTTCCCAGAACACATAATTGGAGCATCATTAAAAATTATACAACTTTTTTCTAAATTCATAGTAAAATCGAAAAGAACAGACAACAAACAACATTAAAGCTAACGAAACACATACCATGGCGAACTGGGTCAAACTCATGTTGTCGAAAAATTGAATCAAATTCCAGGAATTTCTCAGTCAGAGACTCTGTAGAGAGAGAGAAAGAGTCTAGAGATAGAGATAGAGAGACAGAAGAGAGAGAGGGAGACGGAAACTCTCTCCTCGTTGAGATATGCTTCAGGGGTGGTGTGTGTTTGGTCGTGGGTTCGTTCCACCCTTGTCAATCTATCGTCGTACTTATGTTTGTCGGAGGAGGGCATAACATTAAGCAATAGTCCTATCCATCTCAGGGTCGGCCAACGTGACCAATCAATGATAACCAGCCACCTACCTCTTGTCCTTTTTTGTAATTACAACTGGGAACCGGATCCCCTCCTGAGCATAGGGTGGGGATCCTTCTGACCGGGTCATCTGGATCATTGAAATTTGATTCAACGGTTACAAACATGAGATCCTCTAAAGTTATAATTATTATAGCCGTTGGATCAAATTTTAATAGCCCAGATGATCCGGTTAGGAGGATCCCACCCTATGCTCAGGAGGGGAACCGGTCCCTTACAACTACTTCAATTGCGCCGCTCCAAATTTCTTTTCTTTTTTTCTCAAAATGAAGAAAAAATGTTGAACACTGGTAGCAAAAAATGCATACGTTCTTCACGCGCCGCTTGTAGGGGCGAAATTCAAACTCGAATACATAGGGAAAGAACATTCGGTTTAGCTTAGCTAACATGGCTACGTTTATACATTAATTGCAATGTTAACAACAGTCTACGTTTACGAAGATTGATATCATCCATGGTTTGTTGGATTCAAAGTCCGAACACAAGGAATGGTTATAGCTTATACACATGAAATTGTAGTTCAAATGGTTATAACTTATAAGCATTTTTCTAGCACCCGAAGTCGTGTTTGGTTTCTCCTTCCACAACGTCCATATGTCTCCATTCACCGTAAGAACAAGAGAGACCTTTTCCATATCTGCATACAAACTGTTTACGAGCACATTGCCTTCTCCAATAGTTCCTGCAACTCCCCGCTCTTATATGCATCTGCAAACAACATTGTTTCGTCAAGATTTCATATTGCAAACTCTAAACTATCATACACATCTGTACTCAGCATAACTAATCCATCAATGAAACATACATCTAAACCTAATTTCGTCATTTAACTCTCAGTTCTGTTCATTGTACTTAGTTTCAGAGTAGAGATGAACCGCAAGTTTGCAGTTAAGACGCTCGCATACATAATAACTTTATCACTCTGTTAGCCGCTAAATTTGGAAAAATGTAAACACTACAATAACTTCGATTAACTTACCCACAGTGATGTCACAGCCTCCGAAAAACTCTCCTTCAATGTAGAGTTGAGGAAATGTTGGCCAACTCGAATACTCCTTTAATCCCTGGCGCAATAGTTCATTTTCTAGTATGTTTATTGTTTCGAAGGGTACATTCAAAGATCTCAATATCTGTACGCAAGTGTTAGAAAAACCACACTCTGGAAAATCCTTTGTTCCCTTCATAAATAGAACCACTTTGTGCGAAGTAACAACTTTGTCCAACGTATTCTTCAGCTCCGGAGTTAATGCTGCACACACAGGGAGGGAGCGATGGGGGATGAGAGAGTTGGTACCTTGTGAAACTTCAAAAACGTGGACACCTTACAATAACTCCTGACACTATAATTCAATCCCGAAACTTTAAAATAACGGGTGCATAAATGATAAATCTGCTCTCCTCGACCAGTTGCTAAGGAAGGTCTCATTCGATACACAATCTAAACAAAAGCGAATCGAGCAAAAAGCCAACATAACAATCACGTACACCACTTTGGACAATAGTTAACAATCGAACATCAAATGTACGACAATCTAATGTTTACATTTATCCGAGCATGACACCAACCAAGATCCTTATGATAATTGTGAACAATTCGCAAACAACGTCTCCTTTTTTTTCGAAGGACTCCAAGTTGATAAATTTAGCATAAATCTTACTGCCAATCAATTATTTTACTAGAACAACGCAACAATATTACTACTACATATGTTGACATTAACCAAAATGAAAGAAAACTAATGAAAAGGGCTTGAAAACTTTGAGTTTTAACGATAAAGACAAAATAAAAGGTAAAATAAATAGTACCAGGATTGAAAGTTTCAGAAATGAATTCTTGTAATCATCGACAAGCAAGAAGCATCCTAATTTTCGATATACCGATTCAACCACATCAAATTCAACACAACCTAAATCCAAAAACCTCAAAAATCACAACAAAATTTGCCTAGGTTTCCCCAACATAAACAACCAACATGCAGACATCAAAGTGCAGAATTAGAGCAATAAAAAGCAGAATAGTAGTGAGAGAACGGCGAGTGATGTACCGGCGGAGCATCGGGTAGAGAGGGTCTTCTTCGAAGAGAGCTTGGGTCCGAAGGACGAGTGATTTGAAAGAGAGACGGCGGAAGGAGGGCGGGGACGCCGAGAGGCACGGTGGAGGTGGAGTGAAGCGAGGGAATTGGTGGGGGCTCTGCTCGCAGCTCCAGAGAGAGGGAAAGGGGCAGATGGTGTCATGGTTTTTGAGCCCAAGGCCCCAACACACCACATCTTTGGAGGACTTTGCTTTCTCTCTTCCGGTACACTGGAAAATCGCTCAAAGACGTATAGTCAGTCGGGCACTCTGCTGAGTTATATTTTATGGTTGCGGAATTTAATTATTTATATTTTAGGATAAGAAAATATTCACCTGAAAAAAGGAGAAATATACGTTTAAATAGAAAAGAATGGGAATAGATGGTTCAGGATGTGGTGCGTGAAATATAAACTTGAAATTCATTTTTAACCATTGAACCATTCCATGGTGGTTAAAAAGAAGTAATTTATAAAACAATATTGTTAGTAACCTGAGACTTGCCGAGTAAGGAAAAATACTATTGGTCTGTAAAGGGATAGATATTCGACTAAGCGACACAAGGGTTCGGTCAAAATTAGATGTCAAGCTCAATACTCTTATTATATGTTATTGCTATCTGATACCTCAAACTTACAAGTGAAAATATATATTGCTAAAACCGTTATCCAAGTTGGTGTAGGAAAGAAGTTAATATTTGTAAAAATGCAACAGAAATCAAGTTTTATTTTTTTTGGGTTGGTAAAATACTTTTTCCTTGACATAACATTCAGATCACAAAAGCCCTCTCCATGCTGAAATGCGGAGAACCTTTTCGGTCGAAAGTTAGGTAAAGGCCACGCCGCCAATCGTCTAGACTTAATAATTTCTCTTACATGTGAAAAATTCTTGAATTCAATTGCCAGATCACGTCATCTGTTTGACGCCCTTTGTAAAAGATGAACCCTTATATTTGGTCTCACCCAACCTCACATTAGTCCCACACGCGAATGAGTTTCCACGAAGAAATAGTAAGGAAAGCCTTGTTATCTTAACAATTGTTACAAAATTCGAGAAAAATAAAATGTTATTAAGAACCTTGTGAACAAAGTATACATATAGCTTGGACGTGTGAAGGCCATTTTCTTTCTGGAAGTTGATCAGAAAGTTAATCCAGCTTTCGTTCTGAGAAAATCTTCACTCCCAGGAAGAAAGCAACTGGAAAAAACAATTGATATAAATGATAAATGAATGACAAGAAAGACAACTATTCCTGTTGAAGATTGGTTTGTTTCGTTGAAATGTCAATCCCCATCGATAAAAGATCTTGACGAAGCGATTCTGCATTTTTGAAATGTAGACCGACGATGCCAACTTCCTTCGCGGCCTCTACATTTCTCACCCTGTGATGAAACCATGAACCGACATGTTAATTATGATGTGAAGTTAATTACCTCAACGTCTCCAAGTTACGACCTTCAAAGCTTGCATAGACCAACGAGTTGAAAAATGTGTCGTAACAAACCTGTCATCTACGAAGATACAGCTTCCCGGATCAACTTCCAGATGTCTCACAACCTCCAAATAGAATTCAGGATCGGGCTTCCTCTTCCCTGAAATGCAAAAGTGAATAGGAAGAGTTGAGACATTCATGTGCAGCGAGCAGATGGAAGAGAATTTCACAAATAAAGTGTCAAGCCACTTAACATACCGGTTATACATGAACAAAACGTCCAAGATAAATATTTTGATATGTTTAATTTGTCCTCAATCATCTCATACCTACCCAAAAAAGAAAAAGGAATTCCTCCTGAGTAAAATGATGAAGTGCTTACCGTGATAAGAAAACAAAACTATAGAAATTTCATCTAACCAGATCGGATAGTTTGTGAAAGCATGCATCTCATAGTTGTTATGTTTTAACACATCAACCAATTCTTCAACACCTTCAACATAGGAGTATCCTTTCTTCATGCAATTTTTCAGGCCTGCAAAGAGAAATTATGCACTTTCCCGTAAGATTCAGAAGGAAGAGCGCATAGATAGAAGCAAATTATATGAGAATCCAATCATGTCAATGTACAGACTTCAGTTCTTCAATCTCCCCAATCAATAAAATTGACAATATTGTGGAAATCGTTCAGAAGCAATTTGTGATGAAGCTTTCAAATATAACAAAGGACATAATAAAAAATTAACAATTCCTATTGTAACTTATGACTTTGGAATCAGTACAACGTATCTACACTTTGCAAGATAAATGTAATTCAGGATGTATATTGGAAAAGACTCTGACATACGAACAAGACAATGTATCACATCGAGTCCAAAGCAGTTGTGATCAATCAACCAAAAGGAAAGAAAAAATTGCAGTCTTGGCCTGTTGCAGCAGATGCTTAATATAGTGTTCTACTCTCACCATCGGCGTTTTACGATAGTATCATTTTCCCAGTCCTTTTCGAATTCGAAACAAAAGGATTAATTCTAACAGGAGGTATATTGTGGTTGCAAGTTGCAACACAGCTAAGAGGGCCCAAAAATGAGGGTTTAAAAGAGGATGCCGTTTCACATTCACCACATATCTAAGAGTCACGAAAAATACTGAAATATTGAGATTTTGATGACAAACAATTTCAGCTGCATAAAACTTTCACCTACTAGCGAATCCCACACCCACGGTACAAAAATCATTGTTCTTTTCGCTATCAGTGCCAAACTTCATAAAGCAGAAAAGGGACTGTTTACACAAGATTATCAGCAGAAAAACGCAGCAACATGAAAAGTAGTTTTCAAGTCAGATGAAGTACATTCTTACTAGTTCTAATGGCCAAAGATCAAGTTAAAACTAATGAAAATGAATGGTTCGGTATTTGAAATACATAAAAGACCACAGACATGGCTGGAAAATAGTAAGAAACTCCAACTAACCTTCCAAATCTATAGGCCTTCCATCCTTGAAGAATGTTCTTGCTAGCTCCATCTGGGTTAAAAATAATTTTGTGATGCAGAAGCTATAGCAAGGACAAAAGATACAGACTTTGAATGTATAATCTTCGGTCGGTTCCGTTCAAATTCAACAAAACTATGCAGTATAACTTGAGTTCAAACATTTATTTTCACGAAAGCTTCTCAAAAGCACTCAAATTTCCTGTTCAAAGTTCATAACTGAACTGATATCATATATTGGTTATCGCTTAACGTCCTAGTAAACATAATTTTGCTACACCAATTCCAAGTGTACCTCATCAGTTATACCCTTTTCGAACTCAATCCATGCAGTCGGGTGCTTGCTTTCGATCAATTCTTCGAAAGACATTCTGCACATAAAATCTCAATTTCATTAGCTGGGGGACAGTGGGACTTCAAAAGTCAAACATTCCAAGACATCCAATTTTTCAATATGCTATCAAACCAGTAAAAGCTGATAAATTTCTCATCTTTCCTCGATTATAATACAACCCAATTGAATCAACAGCAAGAAAACACAACCCAATTGAGGAAAACAGAAAAAGAAGGAGAATTTGGGATACCTGAAGAAGGCAGGGACATCATGGTAAAAGGGGTCACGAACAACTGTGTCCATGATGTCGAAGAGGATTATAGGAAGCTTTCGAGTATTGGTACTACGAAAGGAGGAGCGCTTGGTGGTATTGCGGGCGTCGTGGGTTGTAAGAGCCAGTGTTGTAGCTCTGTGAAATCGAGGTGTGCTTGTCCTGCAGCCGTTGCGTCTTAGAGTTAGAGGGAAAGGGATAGCGGGTACTTTCAAGAGCTGAGCCATTATTCAACTGTATCTCCCTCACCTTCTCTCAAAATATGACCTGTTTGATTTTTATTTTTATTTTATTTTTCTATGAAAAACTCCATAGATTATTACCATTGGATCTCCACCTTATGCGCACATTTTCTGTAATTTATAATTTCATAACAACTCTTTTGTCCAAAAAAATTAAAATTTCGGATTCTTTAGAGGTAGTCTCCTCTTTGAATGGGGATATCTCTAATGGCAGCTGAGAAGTGTTCCCTATATTTCAAAATATCTTGAGAGTGGGGACCTCTTTTCAGGGATGTCGTTGGTCTTGGGTTTCAAGACCGGTCAACCAGACAGCGGACCTTTTGGCGTCGAGGAAGAACATGGAGATGTGCGATCAAACTTAGGTCAGACGACCCCCATCTTCATTGATTCACATTCTCAACAAGGATGGCCTTCCTTGCCCTCCGTAAGTGTTGTGTGCTGTGGTGGTGTGTTGGGACGACGCTTGGCCTTTGTGGCAGCGTCTCTTGGTTGTTGTCCCGCACACTGGCCTTCTTCTGTTTTGCTTTGTTTGTCCCTCCGTGGACTCTCCTTGTATTGTTGGCTTTTGCCCTGGTTAAGCGTTTTTCTAGTATTTCATAATTATTCTAATACAAGATTGAACTAGTGTCGTGCTGCGTATACAATGCATATCGTACGCTTTGAGTACATCCATATTTTTACACTAAGGGGAGAGGGAGTTCGGCAAAGCCATATAATGGACATCCTAATTTAGTATCGAATTCGTCATCCACAATATTCAAACATAAGACCTCTCACTTCTTAGTGAAGAGAAATATCACCCAATCGTAGTACTGAGTAACCATAATGTACGTTTTAGTTAACGATATTAAAATTTATCTCTACTAATTAATAAAACACTCATTGTCAACTAAAATCCTATGAAATTACCAGTTTAACCCTCTAATTAAAACAAAACATGAATAAGAAATATGGGGCAAAAATGTAATTTAACACAACAAAATTTTGCTGTTTTTTTTTTCAAAGCATCACCTACATGTAATCCTAACATATCTCTAATTAAAAAAATTAAAAAAAATTAAAAACTTCTCATTCCCACGTTCTCTATCACTCACTTTCTCTCTCCTTCTATTTCAAAAACAAAAATAAAAAAATTTCTCACACACTTTGTGTATGCCCATATGCTAGTGTGGATTAAGAGAGCACATTTGTCCTAATTAACGTGGTTATGCTTACGACTGCGTTCATGTCTATTAAATTGAATTTTCTTTCTAGACAAAGATAATATTCTATCCTAAATATTTTATTATATGAAAGTAAGTGCCGGATTGTCTTTGTGGGTTGAACATTTCTTTTCAATTCACTACTTTGTTCAAACTATTCTCTCTCATCTTAAAGTAATTTAGAACAGAAATACCACTTTCTAGAAAGAAAAAAAAAATTTCTTGATATGAAAGTGAAGATTCAAACTCAGACTCAAACGGTAACACAAATGTTTTTTATTTTTTTTGATAAACTGATAGTTCAATACAGAAAAAGGGTACAGACTATGCTAATACAAATAAGCCCAACACAAAATAAAGGGTCACATCACACCCAAATCAGGCCCCTAAAACAAAACGAGCCCAAAAAAAAAAAAAAAAAATCTCCGGAACTATCAACAGACCCTAAGACCAATAATACCAAAACCTAATCATCAATTTTCTTAATCTCGTTTGTCGAATGTATACTTCTCATCCAAGTCTCTTGAATCTCATGGTTTAGAGCAAGCTTAACTTTCCTTTTATCACACTCTTCTCAAAGAAACCGTACATGACACATAAGAACTTAGAACAACTGAGAAAGTCCAAGAATGATGGGAGTGCCTCGACCTCCAATGCTCCATCAGCTGCAACAAATGCGATAATTGGGCCAACGGAAAACCCAGGAGCTAAGTCATCAAAGGCTTCCCAGCCGCAGGCTCCGAAAGAGGATATGACTTGGAGACGAAGATGAATAAGGTCATATCTGGAGGTGCAACAACTAATGCAGTCAAAATGTGCACCTTGTGCAATGTGTCATACGACTCCATTATCTTTTGGTAAAAACTTTTCCATGAAAATTTCATGACTCTTGGTACATTCTTCTCCGCATAATTGTCTTCATCATTTACAAACTTAACAAGCTGCAGAGAAAATTTCCAGTCAAATGTTCAAGCTGTCATATCAAATCATATTATCCTCCGTCAAAATTATATCATATCTATCATTTCATCATTTTTTTTTTCAATTTTTGAATAGATACAACCAAGTACAAATTTACTATGGAAAGAAAAGTTGAGTTCAAATGTTTACCTTGTAATTCTTAAAACCACCCCAGCCAATAAAGAACAAATTGCAGCCGGATACACCATCACTGGATGCCGCCATTCAGATGGGAGAGAAGATTGGAGAAATAGAGGAACCGGGGAGAGAAGAGTTGGGGGTGCAAGCTCTGGTTGTAACTCAGTGCCGATGAAACTAGGTTTTGACCAAGAGGCTTTATAGAATGATGGATCATGAATGGAACTTGTTGAAGTAGGTGCCAATATAATGGACGTTGTACTTGGTAGATGATACTGCATTTACACTTTCTGAAACTCGCATTGATGGATTTTGTACTCGAGTAGGAGAGCTTCGATAGAACTTTGGTGTACTTGCGACACCGCTACGTCTTGTTACCATTTTATTCAGGATTATAACTTATGTATTTTTATTAATATACCTAAAGTGAAACATGTCAATCCATCTATATTATAACACGTAAATTAGTAATGTCACATGATGGTTGTTGTGAATGAACGATCATCTCCGCCAACATGCCAAGCTATTTACTCCTTCTAAACTTCTTTTTTTTCCTGACCTTTAAACTGAAGAATTTGCTACCATACTTATATGTATTATGGTGATTGTAGTTGTTGATACACAAAATCGGGTGAACTTTGGAACAACGTAAAACGATAAGGTTGTGACCTTCGCAAGGTTGCTCGAGTCACTAATTATAAGTGTTTGCTACATTAAATACATGTGATGATACAAAAATATGATATTTGACTAATATCACTATGATTACACATATCACATTACGTAGTATTAAAATATGATACAAATATATAGTAAGTGCACATGTAATGAAATTGAATAGTTACAACTGTGGTGGTTGTGAATTGAAAATGTAGTTGATTTGGTTGTTGTGTATTGAAGATGTAAATTTATTTGGTTGACATGGTTGTTGGGAATGAACACCTATTTACGTGTTCTATTGGAGTTCGTATGAGAACACGATAAAACAGTGAGGGAAATACCCTCAAGTGGGAGAGATTTTTTAATGTGTTCGGAACACGGGATGATACGTCATATGTTATTATACAAGTGGATATGTGCCTGTATTTCGGACATACTAAAAAACCTCTTCTCAAATGGGAAGTTGACGATATTATAACTTAATTCTCTTGACAACAAGGGACGAGCCCGTACCCATTCTGTTTGGACCAAGACTTGACTTTGGGCCCAAGCAAATCTGGCCCAAAATGAGGCCTGAAGGAAGAGTCGGCCGAAGCCCAGCCGAAACCCAGAAAAGCAGGAAAGGGCCTCCTCTGACTTGGTACAGCTCATGAAGACCACTTGCCCACCTACCCAAAGGCCAAGTGGTGTAGACTGACCAGCTACACAGCCCATAAAGTACTTTATGGTGGCATTACATGTAAAAAAACTGATGAGTCATCACCTTCAAACCGCATTCGGGCAAGGATGCTGCTACAGGAGGACATGCTAGTTTGTCTATAAAAGAAGAAAGAGAAATCAGGATTAAGGACACTCAAACAAACAAACAAAGCACAAACTCTGCACAAAGCCATATTTGCCTTCAAACGATAGTTGTAGTCAGCCAAAGCCTTCATCCCTCTCGGGATCAACTTCCCCCTCAACCCTTTTTGTAAGCTCTGCTACCTTGTCCAAAACACTTGCTGTAGTATCGATCTCCCTCTGAAAACTCACCTCTCAAACCTCTTTTCTTCTAAACCCTCAGCCTACTGATAAACCCCAAATCCCAAGAAGTTGCAAGACGCCCAGTTTTGCCCGACAAGGTGAAAACCTTGCCCGTCCCTTCTTGGTTTTGTCTTTTCATTTATTAAACTAGCAGTATGTTGTGTACTTTCAGTTGTATTCAAGTTGTTTATAGTAAAATGATGATTAAGAAATTCTCTCAGTTCTTGAATCCGATTTAAAGATGTCTCCACTATTTAAATCAGATCTAAGTTCTAATCTCTCGGACATATAAGAGTGATCATGTAAAAGTCCTTGATCTCAAGGCATAAAAAAAGAACTTTATGTGGACTTAACCCATCCACGACAATCCTTGATAAACAAAGAAGTCCGAAGTTACTTGGGGCGCAAGTAATCGACTGATCTAGTAGTTTTACCACTGTTATATTATGATTATACTAGAACGTTTGAGCATGGAATGAATTCTGATAGGAAGCCTCAAGGCCTACACCTAAGGCCCCACAAAGGCACCTATTTGGATTCGTTCTAAGCTCTGCGGGCTGGAACGTTTGAGTATGGAATGAGTTCTGATAGGAAGTCTCAAGGCCTACACCTAAGGCCCCACAAAGGCACCTATTTGGATTTGTTCTAAGCTCTGCGGGCTGGAACGTTTGAGTATGGAATGAGTTCTGATAGGAAGCCTCAAGGCCTACACCTAAGGCCCACAAAGGCACCTATTTGGATTCGTTCTAAGCTCGGCGGGCTAGTTGGTCAGAAGTATAACGGTGGTAATACTATATGCGACAATGGAACCAGCAGTGTATATGTCCAAGAGCTGGATTGGTTATGGATTGGAAGCCTCAATGCCTATATCTAAAGGCCCAACGAAGGCACCTATCATAATCAATACGGTCCCTTGGATATATATATATATATATGTACATAATTGGATTCGACATCCATTCGACGTCTGCCATGCTAAAGATGGCAGTGGCACGCCTGAGCATCTCAAAGTTAACCTTGATTGTGAGCCTTAAGGCCTACACCTAAGGCCCCATGAAGGCACCTTTCAGAGTTAACTTTATCCTTCTCTTTCAGCCTTGCCCGACAAGCCTTGCCCGACAAGCCTTGCCCGACGAAGCCCTGCCCAACGAGCCCGACGGTGAAAGCAGAAGCCCGACAGCAAGCTCTCAACCGACGCCAAAACCTCTCCCGGGGAGCTGTGTGCTCGTCGGCCAGGAAGCCTCCCCGACGGGAATTCCTGACGCGAACACATTCATTCCATTCTGTTTTCTATGCGTAGGGTTCCATAACCTTCTGTTTTGTTGAATTCTTAAACCTATCCATCTTTCTTTTGTTTTAGCAGTCACCCGTAATCATAGACGACGACCGTGACTTTTACAAGGGTTCCAGCTCAAGAGAGATGACTCATTACCGGAATACATTTTACCGGAGCACACTCTTGGTCCATCACTCCTCGACCACCACCCCGATAAGCGTCCTATCCTGGCCGCCTTCGCTGGCGGTGCTAATGGAGACATAAGGAATTGTTTGTGTTGGAGCAGTTATGTTTTTATTTAAATATTTAAATATATTTATATTTTGTTTTATTACTAATATTATATACATAATAATTTCCTTTATTACCAATGTTAATTTCAAACTGTTTTCTTTTCTTTTTCAGTTTGAATTGACTACGTTTTGTCCCGTTGTGATTTTTTGTCCATTTTGATTACCATGATTCCTGGCGTTTTGGCTTTCAATTGCATTGATTCCTACAGTTTGCAATCTCAACATATTTTTTATTATTATAATATATACATACGTACACACATGCAATCTATTTTATAAAAATCGCCATCTCAACGGATACCAGGAAACACACCAACATATATATATATATATTTGTAATTTTGGGTCATGCGTATTAGAAGTAAAAACAAGAAAAAAAAGTTTTACATGTATTGATTTAAAAGCAACATATTGAAGGGGTGTGAGTTAGAAGGTTCTTCCGGTGTGCAAGGAAGAATCTTATCAGAAGAAGATTCTGGGTTGTTTTATCATGGGGACGACGTGGTGTTTGTGAACTGCTTGCACACTTTGGGCAGAGCCACGAAACGTCTTAAAGAGAGCGACTTAGTCCGCGACTCATCTCAAGAATCATTCAACACTCAAGGCTTCTACATTTTTCGGGTAACTTCGTTCCTTTCGATTTCAGTTTACAACAGTTTGAACATTGCAGGGACAAAGATGATGAAATCCAAGTCCATGAGTACCTTCCAAAGGGACAAAATTACCACGAGATTATGGGACTGACCTAGTTTTGCTTGTGCCCTAGTGGCTCTGAAGCTGCTAGCCCTAGAGTGTTTGAGGCAATGTATGCAGGGTGCGTCCCTTGTCCTCATTTCGGAATTACCATTCATTGCCCTTCGCTGATCTTCTTGATTGGAGCAAAAGCAGCAATCGGTTATCAACGAATCTATTTGATAACTTAACAATAAACCCTGGTAATCAAAATGCAGACAGAAAATTTTCTCTCAAAATTGTAAAGAAATTATTTGCCAATAAGATGTGTAACGTAACGTCGATGAGTAAAAGCAAATACAAGTGGATTATTTCACTTGGTACATTATTCGTTATTGCAAGAAAGTTTTACAAAAAGGTCAAAACCCAGTCTTAAACCCATTTTTACATCCTAGCCGGCACAAGTTGCATATGAAACATAAATTTCGGAAAGTACAATGTAAGAAGCATGGCGGAGAAAGGAAAAACGATGAATAACTCAACGGTGAATATCGTTACCAGAAACCTCAGTCGTCCGACCAAGTGCAGGGTTTGTGGGGGCTGGTTGTTTGGTGACAGCAGCCATAATATCTGCATAACCCACCACTCCAACTACAATATCATCACTGTGATCCTCAGTCACCCACACATGAGTTGCCCTGTGAGACAACATCTGAGCCATCACTGCCGCCAATGAACTCGTAACCCTACAGGTCAAGGGTGCACTTCTACCCCTATACATGCTTCTGCTCACTCCCATGCTTGGGCTCGCGGGATTGAACCCTATACTCCTGCTACTGAACTTCTTCGGCCTTGCTGACCCGCCACCATTAGCTTGATTATTATTGCCAGCAGCTGCACGCAAAGAGAAATTGTATTCTGACCTTGAGGACACATTATCCTCCACTCCCATCACAAACTGTCCAGCGGAGAGATTAGCTAAAGCCCATGCTGCTGATAAGTAATCACATTTCCATAGTTTGGAAGCAGAGATCTCTCCGATGATCTTATACTCATCATCCTGTGTCTGTTCGACAACAGCAATTGCACTAGGGTCGTCAGGAAGTTTTTTAGTGGCTTCAATGGCTGCAGCCGAGGCTTCAACAAATTGGTAGTTTGGGTTAATTGCTCCAAGAGAGGAGATAGAGGAGAGCGGAAGAGGTGCTAGGGCACCTAGGCAACCAATCAGGAAACGGATGACATCTTCTCTCGAGAGACAGCAAAACTTGTCACAGGTACTGCTAGTGGAAGATGAGGAAGGCCGATTGGGATTGGCAGAAGGGTTATTGCTGCTGCCACTAGCATCCATGTTCTTGAGCCATTTGCCATTATAGATAATAGAGAAACGTTTGCTCATGCCTTTCCATACCACACTCTTTCGAACAATAAGACGCTTTACACCATGCTTCATCATCTCCAGCGCATCTATCAACCTTGCAGAAACAGAAATCCAAAATTGGAAACAATGCACATTTCACTTTTAATTAATCATTTCTTGTTTCTTTCGCTAATCAATGTACATCCAAAACATAGTACAGAACTTCACAACTAGTAACTCGTAAAGAAAATGCCATTTTGGTTGGAGACGTCAAGAAATGGATGCATATGTATCATATCCCCAGTAGAAATTATTTCTTTAAACTTCAGATTTCCAAAGAATTTCCTTGCTTTACAAATATCAGAAATTGAATCAATGATCCACAGATGGATGGAAGCGGTAAAAAAGAAAACAGATTTCACATCACATCGAGAACGGAATTGTGCCCGCAGCATGCAGACATAAACATCAATATGAGCAAAAGAAGTTGAAGCACAAAGATCAACAATGAAACAATATATGCCATTTAGGAATCCCCCTTTACTGGTGGAATACGAAAACAAATCATAAATTTTTTACACAATGGTCGTACTGCAAAGCGAACAAATTAACCTCGCAATTGGTATGATCATAAGCTGAATCCAACAGAAATCATCCCACAACAATTAGCCACCGAAAAAACACCAATCACCACAAAGTACTTCAAGTGCAAGATATCAAAACCAAATCACAAAACATGATTCGAATAATAAAACACCGTGATCAATAACCGTAGAAACAACACTTAAGATCAACAGAATTGATAGCATTACCATATAAAGTAGTAAGATTGAGAAGTAGTAGCTAACCTTGTGGCAGGATCAACCTGCTTGAGCAAAGAATTATTCGGAACAACAACATCAGACACCGGAGTCTTCAAAGCCTTGTCATGATCCTCAAGGCACTCGCTTTTAGCAAAGAAAGCAACAATGTCGAGGGAATTAAGGATTCCCACGAACCTCTGCTGCAGCAATTCATTGTTTTCGACCATTCCCACGTGCGATTTCTTCTTCCACACCGGTATGCCGCATTCCGTCGACTCTCCGATCGCCCTTATCGCCGCCTCCATCGTCTCCGTCTCGCACAGCTCCACCATCTCCGGCTTCCCCACCGTTAGATCACCAACAACATGGTACAGAAACACCGATGCCATCCCAAATTTCTGTTCGAAAATTAAACAAAATTAACCAAAATTCTAGAGATCTCTCCATTTCTGCTCAATTAGCATAAAATATTCATTAAAAATCGACATTTACCTCAGCAGATAAACTCAAAAACTGAGTTCTATTGTTTTCCCGGGAAATTAACAGAAAGCAATTTTCTTTGCGTTTGATTTGTATATTCAAAGAAGAAAAACAGCAAAACGAAGAAAACCCAGATCGGACAAAGGATTCCTGAGAAAGTCAAAGAGAGGAAACTTTCTGGGGAAACAAACAGGAAGAACAGAAGGGTGCCGGGGAAAGCCGGTGAAAGGACGAAAGTTACGAGAGGGAGTGGAGGAAGAAGAGGAAGAGGTGGAAACCGGTAATGGGTAATCTGTGAAGGGTTAGTAAAGAGAAGGAAGGAGGGAAATGAGGAGGTTTGGCCATTGATGGAGGAGGGGAAGAAGCTGAAGGTAAAGGCCCATCAAATGTGTCTCTCGAAACTCAGACCGAATAATTCTGGTAATTTCTGAGGAGATGTGGATGAGAATTGATGACTTAATCAGGCACAAATTCTGAGCTTTCGGTGGATGATTAATTAGCTAAGGGGTCAGATTTTCGATTATTACTTTTGTTATTTAGTCAAAGATTTGATCTTTCTCTCAAGTCTCAATCTTTACCTCCTTCCATTCCATTATAGCCTACCATGGTGTTCGGATTAGAATTCTCTTTCATCTTCTTCTCATTCCTTTTTATCTTTGCTTCTCATATTTTTTATTTCTCTTTGTATAAAAAATTAATATAAAATGTTGATGTAACTTAACCGTGACCGTTCAAATAGAAAATAAGAGAAAGAGAGAGAGAAAAAAAAAAAAAAAAGAATGTTACCGTGACCGTTTAAATAAAAAATAAAAGGAGGGAAAGAGAGTAAAAAGAAAAAGGAAAGAGAATTTACTAGTGTTCGTAGTGGATGGTCGACCGACCATGATAAGGTTCCCATTCAAGAATGTTGGAATTTTCAAATTGGTTTTTGTTCATTTTTTTTATTTATACGATCAATATTTTATATATGTTTCCTCTTACATTAAGAGGCATCAGAGGGTTTCAATTATAGACTAGGATTGTCTGCCCTTTCACTTTCGGTACCCTCCCGTGCCATTTTGTTTTGTGTGGTCATGGTTAAGTCACGTCAACATTTTATATTTTTTTTATAGAGATAATAAGATAAAAATGAATAGTAATATAAAATGTTGACGTGACTTAACCGTGACCACACAAACAGAAGGGCACGGGAGGGCACCGGAAGTGGAAGGGCAGACAATCCTTGTCCTTCAATTATTGTAGCATCGATACTCTATTTTAAATTAATATAAATTGTATACATAAGGATTGAGTTGATTAGTAGGGAACCGGATCTCCTCCGAATCCAATAAAACTGAGCTTGTTGAGCAGGCGATCTGGATTGTTGAAATTTGATTCAATGGCTACAAACAGGGGCCCTCTAAAAGTTATAATAATTGTAGCCGTTAGATCAAATTTCAACTGCTCGGATTGCCTGCTCAGTAGGCACAATATATATGGATCCGGAAGGGATCCGATTCCAATTAGGAGAGCATATATGTTCTAATTAATGTAGTTATACTCATGATTACGTTCTTGTCTATTAAATTGAATTTTTTTTTTGTTTGAGTACATCGATATTTTTATACTAAGGAGAGATGGAGTTCAGCTAAGCCACATAATGGGCATCCTAATTTAGTATTGAATTCGACATCCACGAGATTCGAATCTAAGACCTCTCATTTTCAGATGAAGAGGAATACCACAAGACCGTAATACTAAATGACAATTGAATTTTCTTTTTAGACAAAAATAAAATTGTATTCTAAATTATATCATTATATGAAAGCAAGCAAGGATTGCCTTTGCCGGTTTAATATTATTCTTTCAAGCTTTCCAAGTTTAAACTATTTTTCCTCATCATAGAGTAATTTAGAATATAAATGCCACTTGTATTAAAAACATTAGGATCAACCTTTATTTTATCACAGGAGCATATTATTCTCAAAACAAATATAGCAAACAAACCAATAAGTCAAGATATTATTCTCAAAACAAATATAGTAAACAAACCAATAAACTTGTCCTAAGGCTAGAGAATCAAATTCTAGCCTCGATCTTTTAAGGTTTTTTTATTTCTTGTTTTTCTTGCATTTGTAGAAATATTATCGTGTATGTATTGTTTAATAGTTTACAATAAAAGTACGGGAGTTTTAACGAAAAGCCCGCAGTACTGTTCACTTTAATGAAAAACCACATTTTTACACTAAAAAGTCAATCCTATACTATTCACTTTACCCTTTATTTTGTCCTTATCGTTAAAACTCAAAGTTTTCAAACCATTTTCATTAGTTTTCCTTCAAATATATAGCAATTTTTCAGAGCTTTTTCCAACATGATATGCTCACAAATTGGGAGATGGATTGTCTGCCCTCCCCCTCTCTGTACCCTCCTCATACTCTCCTGTTTTGTGCGGTCACGGTTAAGCCACGTCAACATTTGCTTTTTGTTTTATTATTTTTATAAAAAAATTGATATAAAATATTTACGTGGCTTAACCGTGACCGCATAAAACAGGAGGGCATAGGAGAGCATGAAAGAGGAGGGCAGACAATCCATCTCCCACAAATTGGCCTAACTCAAATTTCCTTTAAAATGAATTGGATTTTAGGAAAACTAATGAAAATAGCTTGAAAACTTTGAGTTTTAACGATAAGGACAAAATAAAAGGTAAAGTAAATAGTACCAGAATTGATTCTTTAGTATAAAAATATGGTTTTTCGTTAAAGTGAACAGTACCGGAAGTTTTTCTTTAAAGTTCATTTTTTGCTCAATTAGTTACTCAGCCCAAAGCAGTATTGGATCCAGTTTACAAGTCTATACATTCCATTACCAGCCCAGACAACTGAACTCAGCTCCACTTCAAAAAATGCAAATAAATAAATAAAAAAGCAAAGGGAAAGAAGCTTTAATGGCTTCCTTTTTCCACATTCGATATTCCTCTTTGCTTCTTCCACACCATCATCTGTTCCATTTTCATCTGTAAGTCTCTCTCTCTCTCCCCCTCTGCACTAGTCACTTATTACATTGCATTCATGTTTTTCTATTTGTCCAAAATTTTTGCTTCTCATCCATCTTCTTCAAGATTTTTTTCCTGCTTTTACCCCTGTGGTAGGTCTAATTTATAGCTACTGCCACTGAGCTTTTTCTTCAGCTTGTCCAATACTTTGCTTCTAATCCATCTTGGGGAAGATGGGCTTTAGTTTCTTACCCTTGTTACTGCCTTAATTTACAGCTGCTGCCACTAAGCCGCTGCTGCTGCTGTTCTTCAACCCTTCTGAAAACCCTCCTCTACTTTTTTAGCCATGGAACACAAATGGGTTTCAGGTTTTTGCCCCTGTAGTACTCTGAAATTACGTGCACTGCTATTGGTATTGTTAGTGTTTGTATGCTCAAACCTTTCTCAGTGTGTTGATCTTTACCCACAAGACAAAGACTCTGTCTTGCTGTTCAGGTCATTGGTTCAAGACCCCAGCCAGAGCTTGTCCAGCTGGGTTGGGTCTAATTGTACCAACTGGACCGGAATCACCTGCGAAAACCAGACCGGCAGAGTGGTTTCGGTTAACTTGACCAGCATGAACTTGTCTGGCCAAATTCACCCCAATTTGTGCAAACTTCCATTTCTCGAACATTTGGTTTTGTCTGAAAACAACTTTACTTCCCCAGTCCCGTTGTGTTTTGGTTCTCTGCGCAGTCTCAAAACCCTTCATCTTGATCACAATACGTTTCAGGGGATTGTGCCTGATGCACTCATGAGGCTTAGGCAGCTGAAAGAACTTGTTTTGAATGGTAACGATTTGGGAGGGCTTGTTCCTTGGTGGGTAGGTAACTTCTCGTCTCGGTTGGAGAAACTAGATATTGGGTTTAATTCGTTCCATGGGGAGATTCCTGAAAGCTTGTTGTACTCGAAATCTTTGAAGTATTTAGATGTTGGGAACAATAATTTATCTGGTATTCTGAGTGACTTTCACCAATCTTTGGTCTTTCTCAATCTTGAATCAAATCAGTTTTCCGGTACTTTGCCTTGTTTATCTGCTTGTGTTCAGTCTCTTAGAGTTTTGAATCTGGCTAACAATTCTGTTGTGGGAGGAATGCCTACATGTATTGCGTCGCTTCAAGCTTTGAAGCATCTGAACCTGTCATTCAATCAGTTGACTTATGAGATATCCCCGAGGCTTGTGTTTTCGGAGAAGCTTCTTGTCTTGGACTTGAGTAACAATGGGTTGTCTGGCCCTCTTCCGAGCAAGATTGCGGAAACAACAGACAAGTCTGGGCTTGTTCTTCTTGATCTGTCTCACAACAGTTTCTCTGGTGAAATCCCATTGAAGATTACCGAACTGAAAAGTTTGCAGGCCCTGTTTCTGTCATACAATCTTCTTGTGGGGGAGATTCCTGCGAGGATTGGAAATCTGACTTATCTCCAAGTGATTGATCTCTCGCACAACTCTCTATCAGGCTCAATTCCGCTGAACATGGTCGGATGTTTTCAGCTGCTTGCATTGATACTCAACAACAACAATCTTTCTGGTGAGATTCATCCAGAACTTGATGCATTGGATAGCTTGAAGATACTGGATATCAGCAACAACAAGATATCTGGTGAGATCCCGCTTACTTTAGCAGGCTGTAAATCTTTGGAGATTGTAGATTTCAGCTCCAACAATCTCTCCGGAACCTTGAGTGATGCAATCACCAAATGGTCAAACCTCAGGTATCTGTCCCTAGCTCAGAATGAATTTAACGGAAATCTTCCCGGCTGGCTCTTTACTTTTCCGGTTATCAGAATGATAGATCTCTCAGGAAACAAATTTTCAGGCTTCATACCAGACGCTAACTTTAACACGAGCATAAATTTTAACAATGGCGAGCTTGGTAAAATGCATAGAGAGCCATTTGGTACATCGCACAATGCGGATACAAAAGTTTTGATTGTTGTCACTGGTAGCAGCGAATTAAGCTTCAATTATGTACTATCTTCGATGGTGGGAATCGATTTCTCCAATAATGTGCTAGATGGGGAGGTTCCAGGGGGACTATTTGGATTACGCGGTTTGCAATACCTAAATTTGTCACGCAATTTTCTTCGTGGTCGTGTTCCAGATCTGGAGAAGATGTGGAGTTTAAGGGCCTTAGATGTATCACACAATTCTTTGTCAGGTCATATTCCCGAAAACATTTCCAGCCTTCAACACCTGACTCTTTTGGATTTGTCGTATAACTGTTTCTCTGGATTGGTTACGAAGAAGCAAGGATATTCGAGGTTTCCAGGAGCATTTGTTGGAAATCCAGATTTGTGTTTGGAGTCCTCTGATGGAGGGTGTGACCCGGCAAGCCTCCCCGCGGTGCCTGGGAAGGCATTTGAAGGGGAAGAGGTCGAGGGGCGGATTTCTGTATGGGTTTTTTGTCTAAGTGCTTTCCTCAGTTTCTACTTCACGGGGTTGGCCCTCTTCTGCTCACCTCGAGCACGAAATCACATTCTCAAGACAAGTGCTTAGCGTAATGTGCGTGTGGATTCGGATGACAACGAGAAGCTGTAAATTTTAATTACTCTCTTGTAACGGGTGAGTTTGTTCTTCCATGCTTTGCTTTGCTAACATAGAACCTAGCTCTTCCTTCCTACCCAGAATGCTCATAAAAGTATTGCATAAGTTTTAAATTTAATGACGACGTTGTAGGCAAGAATTTGTTCAAATATATGTTTCTATTCGGGCATATTGCTCCCTGAGAGTTGAAGAATTTCATTCATAAGATAAAACGATACGAAAAACGTGCATGATATTAATCTTTCATTAGAACTACAACGACGAAATCAGCTCCGAACCTCTCCTATCATCCACTCAACTCGTATGAGGAATGCCCAAAGAGTAGAAATTTTGTCATTCGATATACAATCAATCGTATATTCTTCAGTTTTGAATGCATTTTCTCTAACAACGGGGCTGAAAACAGGCGCCGGAGCTCAAAAACTTGAAACTAAACTAGTAAGAAAGTTATTAGTCATAAATAAGAACGAGCAAATATCCCGGCCAACCTTTGACATCTTTTTGCCATGTCTAATTCTGAATATGGCTCTCTTAACTCAGATGCACGCCTAAAGATTCATATTGGCATATGATTTTTGTTAGCCACTGAGAATTGTTGGCATGAGCTCCAATTGACCGCAATGAAGTATGAGAAAGGAGGCAGAGCCACCATCTGATCCGTTTCACAGCATGCTCCTCAAGGACTATGTCTTGTCTAATATGCATACCATGGACGAGTTCTAATATTTAATCGGGCCGTCCAAGTTCCCGGATGCAAACTGAAAACACCCCCGCAAAAAATGTAAGTGCTTGGTCTCAGGATCATGATTCATTACAAGACCAAAATTGTGATTACCTGTTGAACGATTGGATTTGTTGAGGTTGTGAATTCATGAGTCATTCCTTGCCAGACTATCTCGCCCTCGTAGAGAAACAACAACCTACATAATGAATTTGTGTACACTTTGTTTAAAACGCATGTCACACAATCAATGCAGCTGTTCAATAATAACATGTCAATTTGGATGAGGCACATAACCTGTCGACAGCTCGTCTGATGGTACTATGTTGGTGAGTAACAACAACATAAGATGCGATCTGCCCAGGTTTCTCGACTGCATCCTGACCTTTTGTATGAACAGAGCGGATGAGGTCTTCTACCACGGTAGATGCAATAGGATCAAGTCCAGCTGTTGGCTCATCATATAAGAGCACCTGTTTAAGGGCGTAGAAGACTGTCAGGACTCACGAGAACACAGTACACGATTGCATCTTACACTCAGATGAATGATACTATACTACTGATACTTGGGACTATGAAGGAAATGAATGCAATGGGAATCACGACTAACGAGAAAGCCAACGGTTATGAAAACATTATCCAAGGAAACTAATGAAATAAAGAACACAATAAAGTTATCATCTTCTCAAAATACCTCTGGCTCTATCGCTTCCTTTGTGGTATCATAAATTATGGATCGAGCCAGAGCAACTCGTTTCTTCATTCCACCAGACAGCTCCGAAGGCAACCGATCTTCAACTCCCTATACAAATAACCAAGATTGATTTAAACAAACTTAAAAGTCTAAGTCAAACTCCATTCTATTTAGTGGTGGTGGGGTTGGTTGGTGAGCAGTGATATCAAAATATTACATCCCATACTAACAAGATCATTAGAAGACAGTTGATGCCAAGGTTGGGAAGATGCTCAGAAATACTCGGTGAAAAATATTACATGGAGGGGGATACCTTTAACCCGACTGCGGCCAAGCTCTCAGTCACAAGCTTTGCAATTTGATCCTCGGGCATGCTCGAATTTTCATACCTAATCAATTAACAAAGAATTATACTTGGACATTTTCTATTCAAAGTTCAAACCTAATCTATCAGTCCTAAAAGTGGAAAAGCGCGACAAAATTCAGAGGAATCTAAAGCTGACTTACAGAAGGAAACCAACATTTTCACGAACAGTCAGAGAATCAAAAAGTGCAGCGCTCTGAAACACCTGTTAGATAGTAGATAAAAATGCATTAAAAGACATTTTTTGTATACAAGTGAACCAGAAAGAAATAGATAACCCCTAGCATAACAGTGAAGTTTACCAATCCAATTCGAAGACCAGATATCTCATCATCGCTGATCAAACCAACTCTCTTTCGACCTCGAATGTACACCTCTCCCTGCTCGTTACACAATGGACAGAATCTTTATAAGAGAACAACAACTAACTCATTGAAGCTCAATAAAGTCTAAACAAAAGTTAATGCAACAAAGGTTAGAATAATATGAAAACCAGCTTAACTATCAACCTTGTCAGGAGCAAGAAGCCCTGCCATTATCTTCAGAACTGTAGATTTTCCGGTGCCAGAAGGCCCAATTATTCCAACAGCTTCGCCATGCCTAATCTATAAATGAATCCACGAATGACCAATAATATCTTTTATTAGAAACAGAAATTCTATTGAAAATATAGGAAAGCCAAAGCAATGAAAGGGAAGACCAGTAGCACATTCAACGTTAAAGAACAATATTATAGGAAACAATACATGGGATAGGTAAGAAGAAAACAGTCCTAAACAACAACATTCCCATCCTTACAAAAAGAGTAGCATTCTTGTTTCTTTCATTCTAGAAATCCCATCGCAACGCTTTCCCAGCCTATCTAATTGAGAAAAAACCCAAACTACCTTTTGTAAGCATAACAATCTACTACATAACCCACAAGCTAAATCCCATTCAGATGCCAAACAGAGAATTGACTACTCTTCTTTTCACAAAGTATGCAGTCACAGGGTAAAGAAAGCACTGAAGTGAATCGTTAGTTTTCAAATGGTTTACGAAACAAAAATTCAAGCTAAAGAATTTAACTTTTGATACTCTTGACCAAGATTTATCATGGACAATGGCAATGTTCAAACCGATACCTCCACATACAATCAATGCACAAATTTTTTTTAAACAACAAGATATCAAATGAACTAGATTCACCTTGAAGCTCACACCTCTCAATATATGCTTCTCGCCAAACGATTTGTAGACGTCTCTACACTCGATCAGAACATCAGAATCACCCTCAGGCTCCCGAACTCTACTTAAATCCTCTGATTTAAATGAATCCTGATCAGAAAAACCATGTCAGCCACAGCTACCATTTTATGATCTGGTTTAATTCTAGCTACTACAACATCTAACTATGCATTTCATGTGTCCATTGGAAATCCAACACGGTGATCAAAACACAACACAAGTTCTCCAAACTGCAGCTTATCGAAAACAATACAAAGGAAATAACAAATAACAATATAATGTAGATGTCAATAGAAGCCAAATAAGCATACAAAATGGTTGCTTTACTAAACAAAAACATGAGTTCTTAAAAGGTTGTCTAAGACTACCTCAAATTTTGTAGCAAAGGATTCATCGCTGCGCAGGTTCGGGGGAGGCGCCATACAAGCACACAAAACGTTTCTGGGCTCTTCCTTTTGCTTGTCACTACTATACCAATTGATCGTCCTTGCAAATCGAACGGGCCGAGAAAAACCATTGGATGTGAAGCCGCTGGATGTCGCCAGAGGAAACAACACTGAATTCGACAGAGAAACCATGCTTCCGGGTAGCAGAACGAGATGAAATTATCGGCGCCAAAAAATCAAAATTTGAAGCAATTGAGGGCGTTGGTGTTAGAAATTTGCGATTTTGGAAACGACCCAGATCAGATTATAGGACGAAGACCAGTTCTGGAAGCAACTCGGTTGCAAACAGTGGAAATTTGATGAAATTGAAGGTGACCCAGATCAGTTTTTGGGCCAAAACGCCCAGAAGAGAAACCAATTGAATGCAATTGCTGGGAGTAATTGCCGGGATTGTGGAGGAGCTGTTGTGGCGGCTGCTTGGGTGGGGGTAAAGTGGTGGACTTTTTCTGAAATAGCACCGCACGTGTATTTTGCTGGGGCATTTCACTCCCTCTCACTCTCAGTCCTCCATCCTCTCCTTTTGCCTTGCTTGGATTTACAGACAGAGTAAGGTTATAGGCTAATTCATATTATTATGGGCAAAATAAACGTTAAAGTGAATAGTATCATGATTAATTTTTTAGTGTAAAAATATGTTTTTTCGTTAGAATAAACAGTACCGGAAGTTTTTCGTTAAAATTTCCTATTATTATTATCGGAGGACTTACATATAACAGAGTCATGTGACATTCTTTTTTTAAATAAAACAATTAAATTTATACATATTATTGTTTTAAGTAAATTAATACTTCAAGTGGCGGTGAAATCATTTTATATAAATTACCTTTTTATTACCGACATTATAAATTTTGTGTGTCGATTATATTGGGACCGATTTATTAAGGGTAAACTGTCGGTTTACCCCTTGAACTTTCACCTAACTTTCGATTTCCCCCCTGAACTTTTTTATTGGAAAATTAAGGACTCAAACTAATTTTTTTAGCCAATTTGCCCCCTACCGTTAGTTTTTCATATATTTCATCCATATTTCCATTAAGTGAGACCATGTGCACAACATGTGAGGATAGTTAAGTCATTTCACTCTTAAAAATGATTAAAAACTGAAAATAAATAATAATAAAAAGTTTCCCTCTATTTTTTCCCGCTAATTCCTATCCTCAATTTTATTTTTCCCTCTCATTCCTATGCATGAGAAATGACATATGGTGTTATTGTCTTCATAAGTAGCTAAGTTAATCTTTTTCTTGAAGCATGTACTACCATTTTTATTTTCTCTAACAAATTAATAATTTGACAAATGCTCATGGTGTTATTGTCTCCAAAGCAGTACATTAATATAAGAAACATGTCCATAAAAAAAACTAGGATTTCTTATATTAATGCACTGCTTTGGAGACAATAACACCATTAGCATTTGTCAAATTATTAATTTGTTAGAGAAAATAAAAATGGTAGACAATAACACCATATGTCATTTCTCATGCATAGGAATGAGGGAAAAATAAAATCGATGATAGGAATTAGCGGGAAAAAATAGAGGGAAAGTTTTTTTTTTTCTTCAATTTTTTAATCATTTTTAAGAGTGAAATGACTTATCTACCCTCACATGTTGTGCACATGGTCTCACTTAACGGAAATATGAATGGAATATATGAAAAACTAACAGTAGGGGGCAAATTGGTTAAAAAAATTAGTTTGAGTCCTTAATTTTCCAATAGAAAAGTTCAGGGGGGAAATCGAAAGTGAGGTGAAAGTTCAGGGGGTAAACCGACAGTTTACTCATTTATTAATAGTATTGGGACCATAACATCAACATCTAATTTAAAGTCCATTTTTGGGGTCAGGGATTGGAGATGACATGACATAATCACATAAGTATATTCGGAATTCCGATTCAATTATCAAAAGATGTCCAGATTTGACTTTATCATATTTAACATCATTTTCATATTTGACCCAAAAAAAAAAAAACATTTTTCTTTCATATTCCATGAAAACATATTATATTTTCTTAGATGATTTTTATTTTCTTGAATGCAAATAAATGTTTTATTGTATCTTAATTCGAGATTACAAGCGTAAGGTGTATGAATGATGAAGAAGATTTTATTTATTTTGAACAAGAATTTCAAAAGCTAGTAGGTGACGTTTACATTTGTAAACGTGAATTAAGTCAATTGATCAAGATTGTGTGCTCGCTGTATATGCGAGTAATTCCAAAAATTAGATGGCACTCAGATGTAACTTAATATAGCTTAGGTATTCATTTCATTTTATATACAATGGTTACATTCTTTATTTTATGACAATATAAATGAAAAGTTAGGGTAAACCAGTGAGTCTTCCCGATCTCCGAATGGGTGGATAACCGTAGCTTGCTATCAGTTGTTCCCCTTAAAAATAAAAATAAAAAAGTTAGGGTAAATCAATGTCTATGTATATGAAAATGGAGTATTCGAATTGAAAAACTTTTGGGCCATGAGACCAAACCCTAATTGTAGACTTCTACTCTATATCATTCATCGAAACATGGGCTCGGTTTGAGGAGCGAGTCCATAAAGAAAGTAAGAGAAAATCAAACCACTGAGTTTTCTTCATTAAAAATGCACATTTAAATTACAAAGCAGAACACGAGCCGTTAAATTTTATTAGATTAAATAAGCTAACGGCTCTTGTTATGATGTGTAACTTACATCTTCATCGGAGAAAGCCTTGTGGAACCACTGGCAGTTGGATCCTTGCGAAGCCCAAAACTCCGTAGATTTGGGGTCAAAAACTTTTAGTCCAAGTTCATATTAATTGGGCTTAAAGAACCAACCCAGATTAACCCACTATATTAGGCATAAACTCAACTATCAAAAGGATGAACCGAACAATTCTTGCAATCCGAAGCTCACATTTTATCACGAACAATTTCAGGAATATTATAGGACTCTTTTGGATGTACTTTTAAAATGACTGAAGTACTTTTAGAGAAAATATTTTTGTGTTCGAAAAGCACTTTAAGTGCTTTCTACAAGAAGCACAAGTTATGTGCTTATTCCAGGAAGCACTTTAAGTGTTTTTCCAGGATTTATAACCATTTTTACTAAGAATTGTTTCTAAATTTTTTTTCATAAAAAACACTTTCAATTATTTTAAAGGCACATCTAAACAAGCTCATATTTTTATATCATTTTGTGTAGTTTATTTAAATAGAAGCAAAAAATCTACTTGCATTTATATGTCTCGTCTATATTAGAGAAATAACTCACAATACAAAAATTGTTACATCTCGTGATAAAATGAGAGCTTCTAAAGGTTTATACTCGGGGCATATAATAGGGCAACGTATCAAGATTCAGAATATATAATAAAATTGCTGGGTGAAGAGATTAGATGCCTAATTCTCTAAGGAAAAAAAAAGGTTGTAAATTGTAATATGCGAATTCCATGCATCATCATCAAGACTGCCTCAGGTGTTTGTTCTGATTGCCACAACTGCAGCACCCACCACTCCTATTTTTATTTTTTCAACCAACCAAACCCTTGTCAGTCATGGACAAGAATATTAAATTAAATATAAACAGACACACACAATGTTACTATCTATATAAAAAAGTGCATCAATTCTTTGTGCATGGTTGCAAATACTATGATATATTCTGCTACGCATCATAAAGCACACGAAGCTTTGAGTATAATATTACGAATGGTTTAAATTTAATAGTGCCCAATTAAGCCATTTCATATATCCCATGTCACACATGATGACACCTGCCGGATGTTAGGAACCGCACATAATTTTTTGGCATTTGTTCCTTTTGGACTAGTGTTACATTCTTGCATTGCATGCACTTCCTTTTGTCCCTAATATTTAAACGAAAATTTAAAAAGTGGGAAGAGAGAGAGGGAGCTAGAAGAAGACAAGGGGAATAAGCACGCGCAGCACAATGCTCAATCACTAATTATTCGTCTACATTTGCTTCGCAATGTAATCTCACGATTTAAATTGTTTATTTTTAATTTTCAGTCATCATTTAAAGATTATACTTGTAAAATGTTCACTTAAATAAGAAGTTTTTAAGCTTTTAGTTACTATTGTTAACCAAACGGCTTCAAATTTAATTGAAACTTTTACATAAACAATCTTTCAATAATAACCTAATTGGTTCTATTATGAGAATGGACCCACATAAATAATTAAAGGTATAAAATTTTATCATAAAAGGTTTCGGTGTTAGTTGAAATGAGGTTAGAATATTTAAACTATTTACTAATATTTCAACACTTAGGTCAAAAGATTATCAGCCATTGTTTTTCGCTGTCTTTCCTTTTGGTTAGGGTTTCAGCAGCCAATGCCACCCACCCACCCACCAGTCACCATACATAAAGATAATGCATGCACTCTCGCTGCCTTGATCACAAAAACATGAAGCTCCATTAGTGTGTGGTGATAGACTGTTGATATCTTTATCGATCACTAGTATATTATGTGTATGAACAATATTTTATCGGTGAGGAGTGAGCATAAAGTAATGGAAGTCACCTCATCTTAAATCTCACCCTGATTGGTTAACAACTGCATACGCTTAGGTCAAAAGTGCGCACTTGTTTAGCATTCCAAATCGATATACTTCGACCGATTGATATCCTGTGCCTCAAATGTGATGGCAAACAACTAAAGCTAGCCCCTCTTTTTAATTTGAATACCTATAATGCAGAAACTTGAGTTCATAGTCAAAATAGTTAGATAAGTGTGCTCAATATTCACGTTCAAACCCTCCTTTTCATGAGAAATTTATATGGGTACCAAGAACACATGTCACGTTGTGTCATTCCTCGTGTTATACCAATGGTGGACGACTGGATTGATACATCCCACTTTCGCCTTATATTAATAAAAAAACAAATCCAAATGTTATGATTTAAGTGAAATAGTAATGTCAAGTGACCATGTTCCAAGTAACCAAAAAATGACCATCTTTCCATATTTAGTTTAGAGTAAAATATTTGCTCAACTCTTAATTTTATATTAATTATGACCTTATTCCATCCAACTTATGTACATAGAAATTAATGTACAAAAAAATAATTAACAGGGAGAACCAAAAACTATGAATATAAGATGACAAAGCAAATCACTAAGTAAACATGCTATTGACTTTGGTAATTAGTTGGTGGTTTTTAAAAGTAAATGTGTATTATATATGGAAGCCCTTACAATTGACAAAGACAACTTGTACAATATACTTCTTTTAGAAGGAAGGGGGTGCTGCATTTGCCGTTGTGAAATGAAAGAAATGAATGAACAGAAACCAATGGAAAAACAACAGAAATCACAAAATTAAGGAAGAAATTAATTAAACCATTTGCTTAATTTCTGCGGGGCCAAAATTGCCTATGAATTTTTGTGGTATAGAGACATAAAGTACTCATAATATCTGTATGTCCAGAGTAATTCAAGCTGAAGCTTTCCACAAAGGATATTAGAATAATATAATATATATGCACAAGACCGTCGACATGGAGCAAGTATCCAAAACCATCCACTTAGTTGCAAAAGGAAGAAACCCTACAACTCAGCCAACTAGCTCCACCGTTTGAAATCAATGCTTGCCCAAATAAAGCATATTTACATCCCATCATATTCAAAACGCAGAGGAAGCAGGGAATATATGTATAGTCAGTAGAGTTTGAATTCATACACTCATCTATCAAAATGTAAAGCTGGCTATAACTATACCATGCATCAATGCAGGCTGGTTTGATATTGCTGTGCTTTGAAAAAAAACTGCTGTGAGAATAAGCGGCTGTGAAATAAATCAGCAGAGTGTTTGGTAAACTTTTTTGTAAAAGTGCTTTTGAAAAAAAAAAACAGTCTAAAATTAGGTCTTTTCATTAAAGAAGCATTGTAGCTCCGTGTGCTTTGAAAAAAAGCCAGTTTTCCAAAGCTGCAAATAGCAGCTTCAGCTTTTTCCTTTGATTTCAGCTTATTCTCACAGCAGCTTCCAAAATAAGCCCTTTTTTTCAGTTTACCAAACACCTAAAACCCTCACAGTTTTTTTTCATGGGTGCTTTTTTTTTAAGCACCTCACTCCCAAACTAGGTCTTAATCAAGTGGCCTTCTTTTTTCTTTTCTTTTTTTCTTCCAACAAACAACAGGGTAATTTATATTCTATACATTTAAATACAAGAAGAAGAATTCAACCTTGAGTGTAAAAATAGAGTTTTTGAGAGTAAGTCTCACATTGGAGAAAGTAGGTTAATATAAGTAAGTTGAGGTACGTACTCTCTATATTGTCAATTAATTTTGTAGTAAAACCTAAATTTTTTTCATGAGCACATATATAGCAGCTTAATTAAGGCCAAGCATGCAAATCAAGTGGATTTCATTAATTTGCTAAGCTAATGAAGAAAAAAAAAACAGAGAAATGAGTTTAAGCCAGCGCATGTTTATTACTTTGGAAAATACACAGAACTTATTCCATATGCTGGTCGAGGGCATATTGTGATCACTGTCGCAAAAATAGTCATCTGGTTCGATCGAATTCCCAGATAATAATCATAGTTGGCCTATATTTATTGGACTTTATGTGACATGACAAGGAGCAAATTGTAGTATATTGTCTTTAGCTGAAACAATTTGTGCACAAATCTGCTTCTGAATTCCACAAGCTAGCTAGCATGATGTAACATTAGTAAGAACATTAATCTATATAATAATTTTAAAAATCCCAATTTGCAAAGGTGGGTGGAATTATTGCTGGACCTCGTTCCTTATTCTATATATAAAAAAACCCCATTGGTGATAGCAACTTTACAATTTCAGACACACTCACACGAAACTAATGTCACTACAAGGATGAAGAATCCACCTCATGTAGAGAATCATATACACCCACCATAACCCATTTTTCTTGATGCAAATAACTATTAATTAATGCTTTAGTAATTATGGATGCGTTTGAAATTTGCAAGAATTTTACCAAATTTCATTAGGATAATGCTTCCTTCGTTCTCAATAAGACGGAAAGTTATCATTCCCCTCTAAGGTGACATTATTTTATCGCATAAATTCTCATAATCAGAATCTCGCTCATTCTCTTTATTATCGTATAAAGATCATCTCTACAAAAATTCATTCAATTTAGAGACTGTTTTGTTATCCATATTATTGTGTCATAAATATAACCAAAGAATAAAATAACTATATATTATGTTCTTATTACTTTAGATAAGTCTAAGGGCAGAATAGTAATTTCAATTTAGGGCCACTTTCTTCCTCCGACCGTATTTTTTATAAAGTAATGCTATTCACACACCATTTTTTACCTTCACACATCCTTGTTAATTTTTGTCAATTTATTTTCTTCAATTTGATCCGACTGACGGAAATTGAGAGAAGTGTGTAAGAAGTAAAAATGAGTGTGTGGATCGTACCACCTTTTCTAGGTGTCTATCTCTCCTTAATCTTATACACTCTCATGTATAACATGTGGCCTGAATCTAGTATAGTTATAATGTGTTTTCACTTGTTTTAAAATTCTAGAAAGCATTACCACAATATAAATAAATAAATATATATATACATATATACACACACATATATAATATTGGTCAAATTCAAGTGTCTCATTTTCTTTTCCCAATAATAAGTGATCGTTTACGGCAGTACTCTAAAATGGTGTATAATTTATTTCTCATGCGCTTAATTACATTGCATGTTACATCATCTTTGCAATAATATCGATCCCTCTCGTAAAACGATAAAACGAATAAAAAAGAGAGAAAGGGACAAAGTTGGCTTTCCCTGCATGCATATATATATATATAAGTACAATCAAGTTCATGAACATCGTCAAGCTAACTGTACACAGTAGCACTGCATATCATTCTTCCATTATTAATTACCAGTAGTGCTTCAAGCTATATACTGTGCTAGCTTGCCCAAATATTTTTTTTTTAACACACTAAGATGATAGGGTGGGAAGATGTTTACAAGGTGGTGGCGGCTATGGTTCCACTCTACTTTGCCCTAATTTTGGGGTACGGCTCAGTGAGGTGGTGGGGCGTCTTCACTCCCGAGCAGTGTGGCGCGATCAACCGCTTCGTTTGTTTCTTTACTCTCCCACTCTTCACGTTCGAATTCACTGCACATGTTGATCCTTACAAATGGAACTACCGCTTCATTGGCGCCGACGCCATCTCTAAGGTCATAATCGTCGTGGTGCTAGTACTCTGGGGCAAGTGCAGCAGCAAAGGAAGTTATAGCTGGTCCATCACAAGCTTCTCTTTGTGCACGTTAACCAACTCCCTAGTGGTTGGTGTGCCCTTGATTAGAGCCATGTATGGTTCGTCAGCCGTTGATCTTGTTGTTCAATCATCGGTCGTGCAGGCCATCATATGGCTCACCATTCTTTTATTCGTCTTGGAATTTCGACGAACGGGGTCGATAGACATAGTTTCAAGTAGTACTAATGTCGACACTCGAGTTCAATCGCTTGATCCACAAGGGAAAGATGTAGAAGCCATGGAGGAGATAACAATAACTACTAGGCCTTCCTTTTGGTACTTGATGAAGGCTGTGTGGGTGAAACTTGGGATGAATCCCAACTCCTATGCAGTTTTTATTGGTATTGCTTGGGCTTTTATAGCACACAGGTACTGATTAAATATATGCATCTATCTATATAATATGCAAGAAATTATTTATTAATTATACTTGAGTATTGATTAACTAAATATTTTACGTTTTTTCATATACTTCTCTGTAATTAATTAATTAATTTATGGGTGCTCCAGGTGGCATATTGAGTTGCCAAGCATCATGGAAGGATCTGTTTTAATCATGTCAAAAGCTGGTACAGGAACTGCTATGTTTAGCATGGGTGAGTAATCGCTAATTAACCACAAATATATAAATATATATATATGTTAATGAATATATCTATACGGTAACGTTTTGACTCTATATATCATGCATGCAACGTGCAGGGATCTTCATGGCACTGCAGGACAAATTTGTAGCCTGTGGGACGAGCCGAACAATAATTGGGATGGTTTTGAGGTTTATTGCTGGACCGGCAGCCATGGCGATTGGCTGTATTGCTGTGGGCTTGCATGGTGATGTTTTACGTGTTGCTATCATTCAGGTAGTGTACTTGCAAATTTATATATCTCAGAAAGTTAAATAATGAATCAAGCATGCATGGCCTATAAAAGTAGTGTTATATATTTAATATAGTAGTGGTTGCATGTCATATATCGTACGTGGAATAACATAAAGGTTGTTCCGATGAGCTGCCCAGCAAATTAAGCGGCCAATTTCTTCTCCACTAATTAACATCCTACCTAATATTCTTTTTATTTGCATAACTAATTTTGAGAAAAATGAGCTTCCGTTTTGAGAAATTATATTGGGAAATGTTAATCACACATTTTCTTTTTCTACACATTCAATTTTAACTTTGGCTATCGAATTGAATGAACCAAACGAAAACAACAAATATATGCATCTCTAAAACAGATTGGACAACAATACAAACATACTCATGCACGTATATAGTATATTAATCAAGCTTTTTTTAATGAAGCCTTTTATTTAATTTTGAAGAACTTAATTTGATGCTTTCATTTATGGTGTTAACTTTCTGTGCACAAACTACATATATACAAATTAAACAAATTCAAATTAAGTAGCAGTACCGCACTGAACGTTTATGCATGCTCACTAATTTAAAATTTTACATGAATTTTCAAATAAAATGATCGCATATCACCCTTCAACAAATCGCATAACTTGTATTTGTGATATTCATAAATAAAATCTCCTTTTTGCATGATTATTTTATTTTTTAGATGATAAATGTTTTTGTTTTTCGGATCAAATGATAAATGTTTAATTAGATGAGATATCATCATTTATATTCAATGTTGCAGGCAGCATTACCACAATCCATTACCTCCTTCATATTTGCCAAAGAATATGGACTCCATGCAGAAGTGCTCAGTACAGCGTACGAACCTCTTTTTATATACATCTATACTCTCAAATTCTTGTACACTTTAAATACGAAAAAAAAATAATCAACGAGAAACACCGAAATATAATTTTCGGCAACAATATTTGAAATTGAATGCTTTTTATTCTTCTAACTTTGATATATTGTGTTGCAGGGTAATATTTGGCATGTTGGTGTCCCTTCCGGTGTTGATCGCTTACTATGCAGTTCTAGAATTCGTGCATTGACAACCGTCTTTCTCAGCTATATACATACAAATGTGTTTCAATCAATGGATCGAGGGGAAAGGGTTGCTGCCTTGCTGCTCCTCTCTCCTTAATTTGTTTTTTGTTTGAAATTTTTTTGCTTTAATTTGGTTTTCCATATATCATGGTCGCTATTGGGACTAATATTAATATTAGTCTTATAGTTGCCAAAACTTGTAACCTAGTTAAAACTATCGTCCTAATCTAAAAAGGCTTTAATTAGACTTCAATCTTGAGGTTTTGCGATAAATTAGAATGATTTTTTATGACAGTTTTGGTAATTTCGGAGCGATAAAAGCTCAAGTGGCATGGCGAAAATTTATCCTCTGACAAAAATCACATGAGCAACTGGGATCTAAGAGGGAAAAACTTAAACTCAAAGGAAAGCCTACTAATTCAATGGAAAACTTATCCTTTGATCTAATTATTTCAATCATTTTTGTGCCTTTATTAAAAGCCCAAATTCAAGAATGGGCTCCTTAAACTGAACTGAATTATCCAAGCCTATAAAAAATGGGCTTGAATTATAAAATTCACAGAAAAAGATGTAGAATAATAAAATCTTGGCTCTTTATGACGAATGTCTCTTCAAAATACTTTGTTACCAATTTAGAGGGTTTCGTGTTTATAATCAACATCATTCATATAATAAATCATACTGTAAATATTGTCTTTGCAACATGAACAGTTTCAATTGTAAACACGAAATTTCATAAATCGATAACAAAGCATCATGAGGAGTCCTCCTCAGCCAAGTTAATTGCTATGTATAAATAAAGTGTATTACTTGACAATGACATGAAAAATAATTAAGAGTAGGTTGTTTAGAAAACAAGTTGTGAGATATTTCTGTTCAGATTTCGGGTCAATGTTTCATTGAGCTTGTCAAGGAATGTTATCCTTTTCTCCTTTTCTTTACTTTTTACCTTTCATTTCTTTTTCTTTTATTAGTAATAGTACATGCAATAATTTTCTTTTTCTTTTTCTTTTTTATTGGAACTATTATTCCCCCTTCAAGTCATTAACTTGAAATTCTAACGAAAAAAATATGTTTCTGACAAAACAAAAGGGATTAAAAGATGCCATTTTAAAAGGAAAACTCATTATTTAGAATCGAGTATTGAGGGTTGACAAAACAAAAGGGATTAAAAGATGCCATTTTAAAAGGAAAACTCATTATTTAGTATCGAGTATTGAGGTTGAAGACCTCTAATCTAACTATTTAAAATTTCACAATCCACAACAAACTGTTTGAGCTTATAATGTCATTTTATTCAATCACCAAAAATAAATGAAAATGTGTAGGAGCCGAAAAATGCGTACCAAATTGACTTCTTTATAAACTATTTATTATTATTGTTGTTGTTTTGAGTAGAACAATAACGTTAGTGGGATGAATACTTAATTGTTAGGGATGAGAAAAATTGGTGAGGATCAAACATGTACTAGAGTGAATAAACATGATTGTTATTTTTATCACTGTGATAAAACGTCATACGCAAATATTTAGTATTGAGCTTATAGTGACCTCTTACTCATTTTTCCATATTAGAATGAAATGACGTCAAAAGTTTGGTGTACAGTAAATGTTTTATGGTAAGGTTGCAATTCATAAGTAATTGTATATTTTATGATACAACAAATATACATATAATACGATTAATTTACTAGTGATACAATCCAAAATACAACCCAACAGTCACCTAGCAATATATACAATAATAATTTGAAAGAAAATAGATAAATAAAACCCATAACGTGAATAAACTGACATGATAAAAAACAAAAAACCAAACATAAAAATCTTTGCTAAGCTTTCTATGATGTTATTCTCATGTACTCAAAATTATTAATTATTAGTGAAAGGTCGAAACTTTTCATAAGCACTTCAACGAGAAGGGCTCCTATGCACTTATGCTCGAATATAAAATTTGTATTAGTGAATGTTTCAAGTGTTTCTCCATAAAAATGTATTTACGACTCAATAATACCTTCGATTTTTTTTGTATCAAACGTAATCACAAGCCCTTCTAGTGGTCAAAATAGAGAAGAGCTTGGCATTTTAAGATTAAGATAAGTTCATCCTAAAAATATTTTGTAGCTTATTCACAGAATTTCGTTCGTATGATTGAATGTTTATATTATAAAATACTCTGTAAAAGATCAATTAAAATTAAGATCTTTTAGTCAATCAATTATAGCAAATAGATAAACGGTTCATAATACTTTTATCAAATTCGTTCATCCATTTTTTATACAATTTGATGACTAAACAATCTTAATTTTAATTGAATTTTTTTTACTGATTTTTATATTAATGATTTATAATATGAACAATTTCGAATCCAAACACGAAGTTATGTGGATAGGTCACGAGGTTTTTATTTTTATGTATAACAAACGATATTATCTACACTAAGGAGGAGGGGTGAGGCTTAGCCTCAAATGAGCTAGCAATAATGCGGTTTAGATTCGTTTTTGACGAGAATTGAACGTAAGACCTCTCACTTACATGTAAAGAGGAATACAATTAGAGCATAGTACTGGGAGGTCACGAGGTATTGTAAGTAGCAACTTTTCCTCAATCCTTGAGGAACAAGTCTTTCTCATCAAAGTAAGGTTTCTTACTTTTCCGAAAACGAGCACCAAATCAGGCCAACAATAATTCTGGTTATAGTTACACCAAGAGAAGAACAAAGATCGTGAGAGTAGTGCTTCCTAGGGATGGGCAATGGTTATGCGGGCGGGTAACCGCGGTTAATTTACCCATAACCGTTTATGCTCATACCCGCATAACCGTTTACCCGTTGGGTAATTGCCTAAACGGTTATACCCATACCCATAACCGTTTATAAACGGTTAACCATACCCATAACCGCATACCCATTTAACCGTAACCGTTTAATACCCGTTTACCCATTTATCCTTTTTAACCCGTTTTTTTTTTTTTCACCGTTACCCTTTTTTCACCCGTCTACATGTTTTTTCACAACTTGAAAATTAAAAAAAAATTGTCATAATTTTTTTTTTTGACAATTAAACACCGTTATAGGTACATTCATCATACATTTCCATATTTTAATTTTTTAAGTCCTTATATCATTCCAATATTTGAAATAATAGTTTACGGATGATATTTTTAACTGTTACCAATGAAGGTAAATATAATATTTGCTAAGTATTATTGGGTTACAAAAATTGTTTAGAAGACATTTCTGTCAAAGCATTTCTATCAATTTCACGGTTACCCGCAAGGAATTTAAATTAATTTGACCAATTCCTTGATGATATAAATCATCATTCTTGTAATAGTGTTATTGAGAGAATGACCGATGAATTCCTTGCTAATTTATTGGGTGCTAAGTATTATTTGATCGAGAACATGGTTTGTGTTAGTTTTACGTATATAAAATAAATGGATAAACGGTTACCCGTTTATAACCATGGTTAATACCCATAACCGCCCATTTAAATTTTGCGGGTAAACGGTTATACCCATAATCGTTTATTTATCTAAACGGTTACCCATAACCGTAACCGTTTAATTTAAATGGGCGGGTAACCGCGGTTACCCATAACCAATGGGTATTTGCCCATCCTAGTGCTTCCCCACTATTTATTTAATTTAATTTAAATAATATTGCGCGTGTTATTCGGTTGCATCTTAACAAACACCCTCTCTCTCTGTCTCTCTCGATAGTCAAGGCTCTTCCTTTTCTTCCTGCCTCAATTTGTTTGACAAGTCGACGTTGTCATGATTGGTGAATGGAAATCACGCAATCCGAATCCCGATGCTGATACTTCTGCTGCTTGTTTCTTCTGGGTGCCTGTGATCAATCACTCATTCATCCATCATCCTGCTTTCTGCAACACATTCTCCGTCCCCTGTAAAAAGTAAATACCAGAAAACAGAGCTGAGCATTCATTTTTCGTCAACGAAAACAAGAACCCAAGGACGAAAAGAAAGAACAGAAATCAGGTTGTTGCAGGATTTCTGTTTCTGGGTTGTCTCCGGTTTCATGGAAGATGAAGTCCTCCTCTGTAAGCACGCATTTAATACTCATATTATTATGCTTTTCTTGGTCACTTTTTGATTTTGTATTAAACCAATATTGTAATTTGTTAATTGGTACTCAACATTTTGATCATAGAAACAGATACTTGTATTGTTTTCTTGTTTTCTTGTGATTTTTCGGGCCATGAGATTATCTCGAATTCATCCTTCTTTGAATTTCTATGCACATATTTTCTGGAAGTTAGGTGTTTCTTCTTGAGCTCTTGAGACAATTCGGAATCTTTATTCTTTCAGCTCTTGCTTGTGATTATTGGGGGAGGGGATTCCGACGCAAGTCCTCGAGTTCAAGAGTATATACTCTTAACTGCTTGACCTACAAACCCTTGTAAATTTTAGTTCAATCATGATTACCCTAGCAGAAAGTAACAATTATTAAGTAATTAGGACAATGGTTTTAATTTCTATGCAGATCGCTTGGTTACAAGTATTGATTTTTTTTTTCTTCTGAAAAAGGCACACATGTTTACTTCTTTATCCAGCCATCTTTGTTAGTTTGACATGTTTTTGTGCACTTCTTCGTTCCATTCTCTTCGCAGGTAACTTTACGTGCAGATCTGAGAAGCGGGAAATTGTGTTTTTGTAGCATTCTCCCGGCAGCTTCTCTGCTGTGTATACTATTTCTCATAGTGAGTGCATACATATCATCAGATTACAAAGAGGTATGTGTATGCCATTTTTTTGGTCCCGACTCCATTCTGTATTTTTGTGTTAACTCCAATATCTAGGTTACAAAATTATCACTTTTACTGACCTGAAAAATTTTGGGTCATGTTGCACAGAATTCATCATCGTTTTGGAGAGTCACAAACAATTTGCAGAATCTAAAGTACAAATGCATGGTTTGTTTATCGTTCCACACAGGTCTCATACATCTTTCCTATCAGATGAGTTGTTGAGATTTATTACTTTATAATATTTATATTGGTTTTAGAATCAGAAAAAGCCTTATGGAAGTGAGCCACTGCCTCGAGGCATTGTTGCCAAGACTTCTGATCTGGAAATGCGGTCGTTATGGAGTACTAAAAAGGTAAGGTTTTCAGAATGATGAATGGAAGCTACTGAACTATTCAACTGATTGTGTAACATTGCATTCCTCCAAGTGACAGTGCTGCAGGTTTATCTAAATTTCGACTCTTACACTGTTTGACCAGAAGCCTTCAGTTAACTTGTTGAAGAAGAAAGATGCAAATTCTTCAACTAGTTTATTTGCCATGGCTGTCGGGATAAAGCAAAAGGATCTTGTTAGTAAAATGGTCAAAAAGGTATATCCTGTTAAACAATGCTCACAAAGGTAGTCCATACTAAGTACTGATAGTTCTTTTTCATTGTTCATAGCTGCATAAGTAACCGCTTTTCACTCTCTAATCCATGTTGCAGTTCCTGTCAAGTGGTTTCGTTGTGATGCTCTTCCATTATGATGGCATCGTCGATGAGTGGAAGGAATTTCAATGGAGCGACCAAGTTATTCATATATCTGCAGTCAGTCAAACTAAATGGTCCTACTCTTTATCTTTGCATAATATCAATTTCGTCAAAGCTGCAGTATTGAAATTTGTTTTTCTGGTTGATGCCTAGGTGGTTTGCAAAGCGTTTCTTGCATCCTGACATAGTTGCCGAATATAGTTACATTTTCCTCTGGGATGAGGACCTCGGAGTTGACTATTTCCAGCCCCAACGGTATACACATTGTGGGGCTGGCTGCATCTCTTTTCACAAACTTATACATTATACCGACTGGTTCTTAATCCCATTTTGTCAACTTGTTGTTTAATACTACTTTTAGGTACATATCCATTGTTCAAAAGGAAGGGCTTGAGATATCACAACCTGCACTGGATTATTCCAAATCAGAGGTGCATCATCAAATTACTACGCGTTTGAGAGGATCGGTAGCACACAGGTCTCTTATACTGTTAAATGATGAACGCCCTTGGGAAATATTGTTGAATTTAACATTATTCTACGTTTTGCAATGTTAAAATTGCTTTAGTAAGTTGATGCTGGTTAATTTCAAGCACCCATAATTTCAAACAACTTGACATAATTCATGTTGTATCTGCAGAAGGACTTACAAGTCAAGTAACAATGGGAAAGGTTGTTATGAGAGCAGTAGAGCTCCTCCTTGCACCGGGTAAAAACTGTGGTTGCCATACGATTGTTTAGTGTAGTTGCAGAAGTACACCATCCACTAATTAAAATTAAAATGTGCAATGCATTTGCTGCAGGTGGATAGAAGTGATGGCTCCTGTTTTCTCTCGAGCTGCTTGGCGTTGTGTATGGTATATGATCCAGGTACGTGTGTTAACTTTTTTTGTCCGGGCCCCTGGAACTCAACTCAAATAGCTGGTTTTCTCTTCGCATGAGAGTAGAGTCAACGGCGGCTTAGATTGCACCGGATTGATTATGTTAATTGCAGAATAACTTGATTCATGCTTGGGGACTAGATATGCAGATTGGTTATTGTGCACAGGCAAGTTCTCATGCTTTCTTTTGTAACAAGGAAACGATTTCCTTTGCTCTGGTCTTCTACTGTTTGCAAAAAGAACAGACCTGCATTCTTTCTTGTTTGATTTTGAATGTACATATAATGTTGCAATAGGGAGATCGAACTAAAAAAGTTGGAGTTGTGGATGCCGAGTACATAATCCATCACGGCCGCCCTACATTGGGAGGAGCCTCAGATGATCAAAATAATCAGGTGACGAAAGATAAAATTCATAACATTGTATCGCTGCAATCGCATTCTTTACATTTTTATAATGTTTTGGTAATTGCATTGGCAGGGATCATCATCATCATCCTCAAAATCTACAGGAAACGACCACAGAGTTGATGTAAGTCTCTTGACAGTCGACGCGACAATATTGTCTTTAATATATAGTCTTCATCAGATTGATTAATCTGTTTTCTTTTGTTCTTGTTGTAATGTTGCAGGTGAGGCGGGAATCGTTCAATCAAATGAAAGTGTTCAGAAGGAAATGGGAACGAGCCGTCAGGAACGATAAATGTTGGATTGATCCCTACAAGTAGCCACAAATTAATTAGCGCTTGAGCGCTCCTATATATATGAATATCGTCATCCATCGTCCTTTATTTGGATGAAGCTCAGAGCTCAGAAGTTGGTGTAAAATTTGGAGATCTTCATACTTAACATTATTACCGCATAAGACTTGAGAGGCAGGCCAAAAGCAAGGTTGTATTGCCTTTTTTTCTTTTTACACAGTTGAAATGTATATGCGAACACAGAAATCAACTCCAGTTTTATACTTGTGAGAGGCTGCTGCTGCTGTAAATCTGTAAATTCAACTTCTTTTTGTGTTGGGACGCTTCGTCGGCCGGCCACCTGTTCATTGCTGACAACTCTCTTGATGCTGATGATCTTGCCGGCTGATAATACTGCTGCCGTCCGATTGATCTTTCAACGTTCTTGTAAAGCTCAGCTTAACATGTGCGCGATCGACATGGCTCGCGAGTTGGACAGTCGACTCCCTAGAGATGGCATGTGATTCATTTGATAGTTCCTTTGATCAATAGTTACACTGAGACTAGTACGACTCACTAGTTTTGAGTCTACCGAATGCAATGAGGTAGATACGAGAGAAAATACACACCATCAAACATGATATTTCTCTCTTTTCCTTTTGAAAAAGCGATGTATTGTAACGTTGTATTTTCATCCAAAGAAAAGAAGGGTCCAAATTAAAGTGCAATGAAGCGAACATATTGCCCTACCCAATTGGACTACCGCTCATGACCTCGGTTAGACCAGTGACCAGCAAGGTGGGGAAGTGGAGAAGAAAATAAGGGCATGCATGAGGCAGGCGCCCACCATTTGATGGTCATATGTCCTTTGAGCAGCACATGGCTAGTTGGCATGTCGCCCCATATAACTATGTCATCGCAAATTCACAAACAAAGGTCAACGAGATTCCCTTTTTTTCCGCCAAAACACTCTTGTCAAGACACCAAAGTCGGATCATGTGGCTCCCAACCCAAAGAAACTCTTCCTTCTTTTTTTCCCTTCCTATAGTTAAACCATGTCAACATCTTATATTAAATTTTTATACAAAGAGAAAAACAAAATAAAGAGGGTGAAAGGAGGGGATGGAATGGAAGAGGATGGATGAGGATGGAAAGAGGAAGGAAGAGAATCCTAGTCCCCAAACCCACCCCACTTACTGCTCACTGCCCGTGCCTATATAGGACTCTTTTGATTCTACAGACGATGTACTGTCATATATTTTAAAATTCTTGCATGACAACGCATATTTGGCTTGAGATACCATTACAGACTTGCAGTATCTATCATCCCCGTTGATGTAAGCTACAAACCATAAACATAAAGTTTTGGTCGACTGAGAATTTGAGACTTGCATTTCACTCAACGATCTACAAGAGGGTATAAAAAAAAAATTCCAAGCAATAAAAGTGATGCAAATAATATCCATCCAAGAATTGTAAACCACCACCATCTCAACATCATTGAAGCAAAACTTGGTGGCTATGGCTTAATTGCACCCCCCCCCCCCACCCCCACCCAACCAAGCTTCCAGCTACATGCATTAATATCCATCACACTAACACATCCCACCTACTGTTCAATTAAAATCTAATCTACTTAATTCTCCAATCTCCACCACCTGCATCCTGCAATATGCAATCTCCTATCTGTTTGAGGTAACTGAAAAGCCATAGCTAAGCAAGGAGAAGTCTCTCTCTCTCTCTCTAAGGTATTCTATATACCCAATGAAATGCTTGAAATTGCAGACAAAAGCAACAATATATGGTAGATCAAACCATTCACTTTCTCTAAACATCAAGTGGAAAACCAGTAAGCATTGAGTGAAAGCAGAACAAGAAAACATTAGCAGCAACCAGTTTCATTGGAAAACATGAACTAAAACTCATCACAAATTAATAAAATATCAGCACAAGACTAAAATAATAGAACATAGAAGTTGAATCTTAATCCTTGTCATAGAGCAGCTCTACTGACCACTTTTGGAAAAGTCAATAAAATATCATTAAGAACCTCAAATAGCTGCATTAACAAGGACAATGTTCCCTAAAATCCTCACAACTATGCTAATCCTATCTCCAGGCACTGCTTATTGCAGCCAAAACAAAAACAAAAAAACATTGGAAAATTATCCCACTAGATATAGAAATAAGCTAACCTGGAAATATACTAAATTTCATAACTTATAAACAAACAAATCAAGAACAGATATTCTTTTTTTCCATCCAGACTCCCAACAAAATCAAACATTACCCCTAATTCAACAATTTAATTATAAAATATAGAGAGGAAGAGTTAGATGTGGCATCCAAAGCAATTACAGGTCTTGGGTGTGAAAGAACAGAAACCAAAAGGCCTGTTTGGAATGTTGCAATTGATGGCATAGCAACAAGGAGAAGGCAAGCAAAGACCTTTGGCACCTCCACAACAAGTACACAATGCACAAATCCGAAAGCTCCCCAACTTCCTTCTGGTCTCATTCATCACCAAAGTCTTCATCTTTTCAGCTCCAATCAGTGGCACAAGTGGCTCCCCAGCTGCAGACCCATTGGCCTTAAAAGTTCAAAACAAACAAACATGCACTTCAGTTCACAGAAAACCCAGAAAAAATCATGACCCATTTGACAAGAAAATGTAAAGGCATCTATGAAATTGAAAGGAAAGTTGGGATCTTTGAAGAGTAACACTCACAAGGGTTAAGCTTGCTGCTTCGGTAGTCGAGATAGCAGTAAACAAAAAGAGCAGCAGTAGGAGGAGAGAGAAGGTGACCCCATGAGCATGAGCAGGCATCATGAATTGTTTCTTGAGATGGGTGCACTACTTTGGTTTGTGCTTTTGAGACTTTGAGTGGCAAAAGGTGATGGGAACTTAAGAAAAAATAGAGTGTGAGCTGGGAAGTGGGAAGTGGGTCTTTGATCTTTTTTTCTTAAGAGGCCTTTGATTTGGATTTGGTGGATCATAAACGTTATGGTAAAAAGGGTTTTTAATTGTTATTTGGTTTGAGCTGGTTGATTAGGTGGAGAGCTAAATTGGGTTGGGGCGAGGAATTTTGGAAAATCAAATGTAAAGAAAAAGACTAGAAAGGGTGTGTACTGTGAGAGTTAGGTTTGGGAGAAATTGGGAGAAAGGGGGAGGATTTTTTGCGATGACGGCTTTTATCTTAATGTGTAACTTGAATGTGCATGTCTTTGTCCAATACAACTATTATGGTGGTGGCCACACCCAACCCGTTTCCATTGGTGTGAATGTTTACATGTGGAGCAAGTTTTCATACCTCCTAGGGATGATACATTTAATCGTTAAATTTGTGGGTATTTAATAAATCGAAATTTTAAGAATGATTTTAGATATGGTTATGAAGATAAGGGTACAATAGTTATAATTGTTGTTAAATTCGTCACATTAAGTTATGTTTTCTAATTTATATGCATTAATATACTTATTATTTTTTTTGGTCAAATTTTATTCTCCAATCATAGTTTTTGGTTATATAGTATTTTATTTTAATTATAGTTTTTCTTTATATTGTTTGATCTCATGTGATTAAAATATTTTCTTCATTAGTTTTGAGAAAATAAAATAAAATAATTGATAAAATAGGATAACCCGTTAACCGATAAGGAATTCGTTACTCACCTAAAATGATTATGGCCCTTATAGAATAACCCAGTCGTTAATGTGATGGCTAGGGATATGGATCATTTTTATGATTATGGAGATATTATGACACATCCATCTTGGACTGAATTGTTGTCATCCCTACTAACATGCAACGTGATGTTACTGCGACAATCTTTCATCAAATTATATGACAATCGGTGATAAATTTAATTTCCTTGAAAAGTGTAAATATTTTACTACGGTTCAAGTCATTCGCCTTCTTTGGACCAAGAGTATCTCCTTATCCTCATTGTATAACAGTGATGGGATGACAATTTAACCCCACAAATCCGATTCCTGCAAATAATCGATCGGAATGATTCAATTTCAAAGATTAAATTTTAGGTATTTTACTGTTATGAATAACCATCGGTTAAATATTAAAAATCTCACTGGGCTTGGCCTGGCTTGACCCAATTGATGAAGGTTGTAGCTTTTTTGTAGGGGTGTGTTATTCACACACCTCATTTTACTTCTCACACACCCCTTTATAATTTTTGTCCGTTGATCTTCTTCAATTCATCCGATTCGACGGCCGAAAATTAAAAAGATGTGTGAGAAGTAAAATGGGGTGTGTGGATATCACACCCCTTTTTGTATTGGTAGATGACACCACCATGACATTATTGCTTGGATATGTGCAAAAATTAAAACTTGTATTTGAGCATATGTGCTATATGCTAGTTATCTACGAAGTAATAATAATCATATGAGAATTGTATGTTTGGGGAAAAAATGCAGGTATGGGACAGATATTGTGTGACATTTTTTGCTAAGAAACCGTGTGACATTTGATATAACAAAACAATGAGTATCACTCGTGAATTTTAGTTGGTTTTATAAATTCGTACATAAATTATCGTTAAACATATTTGTTTTTACGGTTGCCTCACTTTGAAGTTTTGAAAATTAATATAAGACTTTCCGTTGATATTCTCGATGGTGAAATCTAATTTAGCAATATTTTGGGCCTCACTACTTTATTTTTAGTTTTCGGCTTGAATATTTTACTAAATATACAGTTGTTGCTATATAAATCGAAAAACCGCTTTCAAATACTTTATAAAGTTTTCCTACTGCACATGGAAAATATTTCGTGAAAAATAAAAGTTCGCATTTTTCACCAAAAACGTGGGTAACACTCACTATTTGTAGCCAATTTTGCAAATTCATATGGAAATCATTGTTGAATATATTTGTTTTCTTCTTCGCATCACCGTGAAGTTTTAAAAATTAATATAAGACTTTCTGTTGAGGTTCTTGAGGGTGGACTAGAACCCCATTTTGGCAATGTTTTGTGTCTTACTACTATATATTTCATTTTTGTAGTTTTCAGCTTAAATATTATATCAAGAATACATTTTGCTCAATAAATGGTAAAACAGCTTCCAAATGCCTTAAAAGGTTTTCTTGATGCTCACATAAAATAATTCGTGCAAATAAAGAGTGCATTTTTTACAAAAAAAAGAATGTGTTAACACTTACTGTTTGTAGTCGGTTTTGCAAATTTGTACATAAATCCGCATTGAATATGCTTGTTTTCACCTTCGTCTCACCATGAAATTTTGAAATAAGTGTAAGACTTTTCATTGATATTCTTGAGGGTTGAACCCCATTTTGGCACTATTTTGGGCCTCACTACTATAATTTTCACTTACTTTTTTCAGTTTTCGGCTTAAATATAATACTAAATATACATTTTTTGCTCAATAAATCGAAAAAAAAAAACACTTTCAAATGCCTTAAAAAAATTTCCTTGATGTTCACAAAAAATATTGTGCCAAAATAAATAATAAAAAATCATTTTCACAAAAAACGTGGGTGCCCATTTTGGCAATGCTTTGGGACTCACTACTATATTTTCACTTTTTTTTTCCAGCTTAAATATTCTACTAAATGTACATGTGCTGCTTAATAAATTGTAAAACCACTTTCAAATGCCTTATAAACTTTTTGTCACATCTCGGGCCCGTTACACCACCGTAGCACGATATTGTCCGTTTTGGGCTTACCATTCCCTCACGGTTTTGTTTTTGGGAACTCACGAGCAACTTCCCAGTGGGTCACCCTTCTTGGGAGTGCTCTGGCCTCATTCTCGCTTAACTTCGGAGTTCCTACGGAACCCGAAGCCAATAAGCTCCCAAAAAGCCTCATGCTAGGTATGGATGAGAATATACATTTAAGGATCACTCCCCTGGGCGATGTGGGATGTTACAATCCACCCCCCTTAAGGGCCCAACGTCCTCGTCGGCACACCACGGCCAGGGTTAGGCTCTGATACCATTTTGTCACATCCCGGCTCGGGTTCACCACATCCCGGGCCCGTTCTACCACCGTAGCACGATATTGTCTGCTTTGGGCCCTAACCACGCCCTCACGGTTTTGTTTATGAGAACTCAGACGAGAACTTCCCAGTGGGTCACCCATCATGGGATTGCTCTCGCGCAAACTCGCTTAACTTCGGAGTTCTGATGAAACCCAAAGACAGTGAGCTCCCAAAAGGCCTCGTGCTAGGTAGAGATGAGAATATACATATAAGGCTTACATGATCCACTCCCCTGGCGATGTGGGATGTAACACTTTTCCTTGATGCTCACAGAAAAAATTTCGTGAAAGTAAAAAATTGCATTTTCCCCAAAAAAATGGGTTAACACCCACAGTTTTCTAATCGATTTTAAGAACTTTTACCACATTCGTTATAAGCCCAAGTTAGAGTCATTCTATTAGTTTTCATTTTTTTTCAACTTTAAAAATCAACGAAAAATAGTTTTAGGAGCTAATAAAGGATAAAATCACATGCAAAGGTCTTGCAAAATTTTCGTTATAACCCACGCAAAATATTTCCTAAAACTAAAAATTTCAATTTTTGTTCACAAAAATTGAGTTATATCCCACATTTTCCAATCGATTTTGAAAACTTTTACAAGATTCATTAAAAGCCAAAATTTAAGTCACTCTAGTCGCACCACATGTTTTCTAAAATTAATTTAGGACATTCCAAAGATTTTTGACACCTACAAATCTCTTTGGGGGCTTCGCTATTAGTTTATATAATTTTTGTATTTTTCAACTTTGAAAATCAATGAAAAATAGTTTCAGGAGCTAATAAGGGATAAAATAACATTCAAAGGTGTTAAAACATTTTCGTTAATACCCACGCAAAATATTTCCTAAAACTAGAAATTTCAAATTTTTCACAAAAACTGTGAGTTATAACCCACTTGTACCAAATCGATTTTGAGAACTTTTACAAGATTCATTAAAAGCCAAAATTTGAGTCACTCTAGTCGCACCACATGTTTTCTACAATTAATTTAGGACATTCCAAAGATTTTCGACACCTACAAATCTCGGGGGCTTCTCCATTTGTTTATATTATTTTTCTATTTTTTAACTTTAAAAATCAATAAAAAATAGTTCTGAGACCTAATAAACGGTAGGATCACATCCAAAGGTCTTGCAACATTTTCGTTATTTCCCATGCAAAATATTTCCTAAAACCAAAAATTTCAATTTTTTTTCACAAAAAATTATGAGTTCTAACCCACGTTTTACAATCCATTTTGAGAACTTTAACAAGATTCAATATAACCCAAAATTTGAGCCATTCTAGTCGGACCACACGTTTAATGAATTTAATTAAGGACATTCCCAAGATTTTCGTCACCTACAAATCTTTTTGGGAGCCTCCTACTAGTTTATATTATTTTTTCTATTTTTTAATTTTAAATATCAATAAAAAATAGTTTCGGGACCTAATAAACGTTAGGATCACATCTAAAGGTCTTGCAACATTTTCCTTAACTCATGCGGAAAATACTTCCCTAAAGTCATGCTTGACAGGTGCAAAAAGATGTGATCTCCGCGCATGCAAAAGGAGGCAGGCTCGATGCACGCAAAACGAGACAAAATGCGTGCAAGCAAAACGAGACGAACCCGAACTCACATAAAACAAGGCAGGCTCCGCTCACATAAAATGAGACGAACTTTTAGCGCACAAAACAAGGCGGCCTCAACGCACGAAAGAATGCGGCAAGCAAAACAAGATGCACTATGCACACACTAAACGAGACAAACGCGACGCACAAAAAATAAAACAAGCTCTGTTCACAAAAAACGAGATCAACTTTTGTCACGCTAAACGAGACGGTCTCGGCGCACGAAAAAAAAAAACAACTCGAAAAATAAGACACTTCGCGCGGGCAAATCGGGGCGGGCTCCACTTGAAGAAAACGAGATGGACTTCTACGCACACGAAACGAGGCAGGCTCGGCGAAAGGAAAACGCTCTTTTTAGTCGGTTTTCCTCCGCCATATCTGTTGTTAAGTTAAGCCAGTGTCGGACATTCCGGGATTTGGGACAAGACAAGACAATGTTTGCAGATGTTTATACGGTGAAATGCAGCAATGTGAAATTCACAAGGTTGAATCTATCAGATAAATGCATCTTCAGGACAATTCTCTGTAAATTTCCAGCAATTGGAAATCAATTTACAGATATCAACTTGCAGATATCCCTCAAAAGATTGTTAATGTAAATGGTTCGTTTTCGAGCCGCTTTTCACTCCTCTCTGTCAATGTTGTTATCTTCTGCACTAGGCATCTGTCTAGGCTCTGACAATGAAACTCTCCTGGGATTTGCTGATCCTGCTTCAACTAGTCCTGATGATGCTAAATTTAATGAAGCCGCCCCCGACGTCGAACCCAACAAACGCCGGGCTGGGGCATCAGCCGAAGATGACGCAGACAGACTATAAGTGAAGATGCCCATAGGGTGGTCAAACTTGCAACTTGGTCCGAACTTACAGATACCGTAACGAGAATAGAAGATGCACAAAGGTTCTCCCTGTTAAAAAGTGTACCAGATTCATCGTGTAAAATATCAACATTAAAGCTTGAAAGATAAACAAGCGCACGCAACTATTTTCGAAACAATAGCTCAAGCTATTAACCGAACTCCAACGGTAAAAGCAACTCACCGGTCGTAAAGGAAGGCCTATTGGACTCAAAACACAGTCTGGAGCAGGAATTAACCTCTCCATAGGATGATGGAACCTACAGACCGCACCAAACTTACAATCCCCGGTTTTCATATAGAACTGGCACTCAGGCTGGCCAGGTCTCTCGGGAAATACATTTTCCCTCTGCAATGCATAGAACCCTACAGGGATGGAACCGGAACGGTATGGAGAAAAGCCCCCTTGAGATCCTGAATTTTCTGGTTCACCTTGGCGTGAAGTTCCATACATCTGACTGTTTCCCGCTGTTTGTTGCTGACTCTCTGCAGATGAAACGGAGCCAAGCTGGCCCTGCAAAAATTGCCAACAAATAAGCGTATTGATTCTTCTTGGGGAACCATAGCGCAAGAATACTAGTGAACTTAAACTTAAAAGCTGCTGCATTAAAGCTTTTCTGATGGAGTGCAACAAAAGAAATTGCAAACCATTCGATTTTCATCTTGTTTTCTTCTCGTAAGATAAATTTTCAAACTATTATTCTGAAACTTTAATCACAAATTAGATGACACAACAAGATCAACAGTTTTAAACACACATGCATATAACTCCGATTAAATTGATTTCGAGACAAACAATAATTAGTTGCACATTATAAGGTAAAACAACCGCATCACAGCATTTCACACAGAGAGGTACAGTAAAGCTTACACTGTATGTGTTCCATCCAGGGACTGATACCACTCCCTGAGGAACAATGAGAGGAGCGTAATTTGATGGAGCTTGCCAGCGTGGACTGGGAATAAAAGATGCTCTCGACCAATTTGTAACTCCTCCCGCATACGACTGCTGGTCAGGAGTAGTTGGAGATTGGACAGTAGGATATACAGGAGAGCCACGCACTGAAACCATCATATTAGTAGGTTGGGGATGGTGGAATTTACATGTGCCTCCGAACTTGCATTGTCCAGTTCGTAAATAATAGGCACATTCGATCTCATTCTGCTAAAAGTAAAGAATGAAAAGTTAGGAAATTTATCTTACCAACTAAGATGCACAGAAAGATCTACAAAACAATCTCCAAGGCAGATATGTACAGACATTTACAGATCTACAATATGCCTGAACGAAAACTGTGCAGCATGTATTGTTCAATTTTACAATTATTTCAAATATACAGATAGTATACAAACAACATTGTCTCCAACACATATTCAATTATACAATACAAAAGTGGAACGCGTGGTCCTAAGACGAAATGGTTTTTCCTCTAGCATATGTGCGGTTCTTAAATCATTATTTTGCGTCACACTACTTCTAAAATTTACCGTACCAACACAAATGGCGTTTGTTTTTGGTCCCTTGTCTGTCCCTATGCCACAAAAATAAACTACAAAGTAAACATTCAAGTAAAGCAAACAGAATCGAAATGTGCTAAAAGAGGTGAATGGCACAATAATGAGATGAAAACAGGAAATCGAACCGGTCGAAGTGGATAGCCTAAGATATTTAAGGCAACTCTTCCAGCGATTCCCGCCTTGTCTCTAGGATGATGAAACTTGCATGTTGCTCCAAACTTGCAGGTTCCTGTCTTCAGGTAGTACTGCAGGGAAGTTTAACAAATATCATTAGTAAGTCAGACCAAAATTTACGCAACCAACCTTCCACAGAAATACATGCCTGACATTCTGGTTGTCCAATTCTTTCGGGGAACTCTCCCTTCATCCTTGCAGCGGCAATAGCCTGGAAATAAACAGAATCTTGGTATATAGACATATAATTTCAATCAAAATTTAATGAAATAATTAAACATTAGACACGAATCATACTACCCTTGTGCTAAAAAGTATCAAAGAAAGAAAAATATTACTAAACTAAAAAAAAATGGAGTAAACATGTTGAAACTATACCAGCTTCCGGTTAGGTGGATGATTAAAGCGACAAGTTGCCCCAAATCTACAAAGTCCTGTTCTGATGTAATAAGAGCAATCTGGCTCTCCAGTTCGCTCGGGATAGCCCCCGGCTTCCATTGTTTCACTTGATCTCAAATTCATTGGCCACATTGCATCTGAAATAACATTTCATAAGTAAGTTCATTACATTGTATCATACAAACATATCAAAACTCAAGTGAAAGGCATATTTCCGACGTGTCCATTTCGTCTGCATTCTGTTCCTACTTGTACACCATAAGAAGACAATTAAGTAAAGAAATTGTGCCTTAAAGCTGCGATTAGACTAAATTATTCGTCTTATTGTTCTTAGAAGCCAAATCACACAACATTGACATTGCATTTTCTGTTTAAATTGGTTTTGAAATCACGGTTATCGTCAATCCCTCCTTTCGATCTTCATGCTATAACAAGTACCGTATTTGAGTTGTCACGGGATAGCGAAAACTTTCATTATCTACAACTCCAAATTCTCCAAATACCAACCAAATCGCATTCAGAACACGAAACAATTTGAAAACAAACAAGAGGCAACATACTGTAATAATTCAAGAAACGGAAAGAAGCACATGAAAAATGAAAAACATGCGAATTTAAGTCCTGGGAATCGAAATTGACGAAGCTGGATAAGATTGAAAGCATTGATCACATATGGATTGAGGAACTGAAAGGTCAAAAGGGACAATTCGCATCGGCGGAGGCAGCAAACGTGATTGGGAAAACAAGGAAACAATGGCGAAACAAAAGAGAAACAGAAACAGAGAAAACGACAGTTACTGACAAACAAAGACAAATGTATGTGTGTTATGCAGAAGAGGGAGAAAGACGACCTTGGGTCAAGGAGGGTGACAGTGAGGGAGCGTCGGTGACGGGCGCGGCAGCACGAGACATGGGAATTCCGGCATCGAAGTCCATGGCTCCAGTCGCCGGCGAGAGAGAGACAGTGAGTTAAGTCGTCAGCAGCACCACCAACACCACCGGGCCGTCACTCTAGCAAACCCCACCGGAATTACCATTCATTCACTCCACCCCCTCGCTCGCACCCCACAACTCACCTACCCGTCACTCTACTAAAATCCCCCTCTCAACGATCAGACACACACTATCTCTCTCTCTCCTCTCTCTCCCTCTCTCTCCCTCTCTCTCTCTCTATCTAAACCAGGCCACACCCAGACCAAACAAAAAAAACAGAGAGCCAAATTAACAAGAATAACAGCTTTCTAGAGAGAGAAACTTTTACATGGATAGAGAGAAAGTAGTTTTAAGAGAGAGATGATGAGATGGACAGAGAGAGAGAGAGAGAGAGGAGAGAGAGAGCGGTGTGCTCTCCTCTCCACAAACGAGAAGAGGAATAAAAACCAACCATCTCTCAACCAGACAAGCTTTTTCACCCGCGTTTTGGCAATAAACGGACCAAACCCCACATCCTTTCCCGCCACCCGCGACTGCCTCAACTCCTATACTCGCTCTCTTTGCTCCACGCGTGCTCTCCTCCCCCACCTTGTCCCTTTGCTTTTAGAGAAATTTTTAGTTGTAACAGGAACACGGTGGCACACCACGTGTTTTTATATAAGTAGTAAATTTTTTTATTTTTTAAGTTATTAACTGTTTAACACACATATCTCACCATTTATATAACAACACGTGGTGTACCATTCCGTATGACCATCACACTGAAAAATCTGCTTTTGCTTTTATGCTCGACGCCAATGCCTCATCTAATCTTTTATTCGACACGTGGTCGACTTGCGCAGCGAGTAGGTTCTGCTCTCCCAGCTGCGACTATGCGATTCCCCAAACCGGATACCAGAAACTCGGACCGCTTCCTGTGACGGCTTTTACTATTTCCAGTTTATTTCTTTATATTTTCCACTATCTGCTCCCTTCTCCCAATTTTTAATTTTTTTTCTTGAATTTTAATTTTTTTTAAATAATAACTAGCATATGGGCACACATAAAGTGTGTAAGAAAATTTTTTATTTTTGTTTTTGAAATAGAATGAGAGAGGAAGAGAGTAATAGAGAATGTGGGAGTGAGAAGTTTTTAATTTTTTTAATTAGAGATATGTTATGATGGGGTTTTGAAAAAAAACAGCAAAATTTGGTTGTGTAAAATTACATTTCTGCCTCATATTTCTTATTTATGTTCTAGTTTAATTAAAGAGTTAAACTGATAATTTCATAAGATTTTAGTTGATAATGAGTGTTTTATTAATTAGTAGATATAATCGATATCTTGCTAATTACTTCATTTGGAAATATAATTATAATATAAGGCGTCATCACATATGTGGCATGAATTGTAGAGAGATATTAATCAGAAAATGGTTGAAATTATATTGTTTTAATAAGAAGGAAAGTAGTTGCGATATTGAAAAAGTTTAAAGACTAAAAATAGTAAATATGCATACATGGTGGACGAATGAGTTTTACAATTGGCAGAATAAAGAATTATGAAACGATGGGTGCAGGGTCCCTCCCTCCTCTTTAAAATATAGCCATCAACAAAACTAACACAATTTTACACCGTCTAAAGAAGAATCTGAATTCTGGCCGATTCCTCTTTGTGAGAATCTCGAAGATTCATAAATCGTGTCTGTTTATCATACATCGTGCTGTCAGGTATCATTTGAAATATTTTTATTTAAAATTAAATACAAACATTACTTGACAAAAACTGACATCACGATGTACGATGAACAGACACGATTCACGGATCTCCAGGATCCTCACCAATACGATCCGGAGAGGATCTTGTTGGTTCTAAAACTACAAGTGCTAAAAAGAGAGAGAATTAGATTTCACCAATTATGAGAGAATAATTCATGAATACAATTTAGGTTTGATGATTTTTTTTTTCAACTCACCTTTTTTCTTCTTTTTTTTTTAATATGATAAGTCAACCAATTTTTTGGGTTGACTGTTTACATTATTTTTCCAATTACCTACCATGCCCATAACTTGGCCAACTTATGTCCATACTAGCGAACCTACGCACATAACATACTCGAGATGCAACAAAGCCTCAGTGCCCTGTTTTGATGTTTTCACCTACGCACATAACATACTCGAGATGCAACAAAGCCTCAGTGCCCTGTTTTGATGTTTTCAGCAACTAAATCTAATGAGGAAGAGTCACCATGCAGGATGCCAATGATGTGGACAACCTGGAGGGCGTCACTCTCAAGTTCAATCTGGTGCCAGTGTCGCTCTAAGGCCAACTAGATACTATCCTGGAAACTAGAAACTCCACCACGTCAAGACCTGTCACGTGGGATATTTTGCAAACAAAACTGGTTTCGCGGCGAAATACCACACCATCACCCTGTTTTAGAAGAAGCACGAAAAGTTCTGTCCACATTGATTCTCATCTACTACAAAGGAAAGCGAAACAAAACGAAAACAAAATAAGTGAGCATTAAAAGTGAAACACCCCAACCCGGAAGTTTGAGGTAAATTTTTCTTCTTCCCAAAATTTTGCTTACTTTTCACTTTTACCCCTTATCCTAACGAAATCCTAGCCGTTCATCTAAATTGTATTTCTCTCCTAAACTGCCAAGTGGCAGCACCCTAACTCTCTCCCTTTCCTTTTCCCGAAAACCCGTTAGACCTAATTTGACCGTTGACCCCCGGTCAACGTTGACTTTAGGGTTGACTTTTTGGGTTTTCGTCCGGGATCCTTCTTAGGGTAATTCAACGTTCTGAATCCGTTTCCAATATCCGTTTTCCCAAATTCAATTGCTATTATATAGTTTTATTAATTGTACCATTTAATGTGCTTAGGGGCAATTATTGTGACGTTTCCGTCTTCGCTAGCGGCGCAGCTTTTGGCGGCGAAGTACTGTGAGTGGACCCCTTCTAAAATTACATGATTTATTATTTAATTGCATAAATGATTAGCATGCCTACGAATTTTGTAAATTGATTTATATCAATCCTGTTTACTGAATTTATGGATTTCGTCTCGTGTTTTAGTGAGGAAATAATTGTTAGCTTATTTTGAGCTATATTTTAATATATATCATATTTTCTATAAAAGCCATGAACTGGTAGACTATCTGATAGATGACGATAGGATGCTAGAACATGTTTTTGAACCCCTCTTTATAGTATAGACGATGATCGGTAACCTATGCTATGAAGTGGTTATTTATGAGAGACGTAAATATTTGTGCGTACCTAGTAGACACTATGCCGCCTGGGGCGAGGATCTGGTGTTGGCATGTGGGCCGGGAGAAATAATCCCTAGCGAAAGGCTGAGGGACACGGAGACAGGCACTGGGCCGGGAGGGAGTTATCTCTGGCTACGGGCACAGAGACTTAGGTGCAGGCAATGGGCCGAGAGTTATTATTTATTCAGTGATCTTTCTAGCAGCACACCGCGTTTACGAGACGATTTATGATGCGTTTACTGTTTTGATTTCCGCGATGTGACTTTTGAGATATTTTGGCATGCTAGGATTTTTATTAAATCCATCACTTATTATGCTAGTAGTTTTCATTTATATAACTTTGGGGGTTAGTACATTGATAACTGTTTTATTATTATTATATATATAAATTTGGTCCACTCACCTTTGTTTTGCGCCCCCATTCAGGACTTAGAATCAAGGCACATAATCCCGGCGTCAAGACACTTCCGCAGCAGCATCTTCGGATCCTCTTGAATGTAGGACTCACTCCTTTATTCATTAAATTTTATCTTAACTCTTCTTAGTGATTAGGTTTAGTTGTATGCTCTGAGCACGTTCCTAAATTATTAATTCATGGTATTTTAAATTCGTAACCCTCATTTATTTCTTATTCTTAGCTTTTGTATCAATTAATGGCTTTCGTCACCCTCGGGTGTCGGCCAGCACGTGTCTATCCTGGTATTCGGGGAATATCAGGGTCGGGGCGTGTCAAAAAGAGGGAAGAATCACAATAATTAACGTGACATTATCAAGCTTGAAAAAAGGTAGGGTAAATGTCAGGACCGGGGAAGCTATTTTCACATCCTCATCTAGCTCCGTCGAGCAGTTATTTTTATTTTTTATTTTTTAAGTTACCCTGACATAAAAAGATTCTGCATGTATCATATGTAGCAAAATTATGAACGGAAGCTCGCAATAAGGAATATAATATACTTTTTGTGCATCTATAATATGTAACCATATTCATTTTAGTTATTACAACCACCACATCTAGCTGCTAGTCCTGCAAAAAGCAACATGTCAAAAGTGAGAGAGGTGCTCGTCCTCCCGGCCCAATGTTTGAGACGAGGCCGTTTGAACCGGGGGAGGGGCTTCACTTCGCTTTCATGATTCAAAAGTGGCGGAAGCTCGCACGCATTGTCCTCAAACCTGATTGGTGGAGCGGCTCAGCTGGCTTGGGTTGGGTTGGGTTGGGCCCAGTCTTGGGCCCTCGCTGGCCTTTCCTTTATTTTTAATTGCATTCGCATCCCTTTTTTTTTTCTTTTCTACTCAGAATTTTTTTAAGAGGGACAAAAAAAGGGAGATGATTAGAGTACATGGGAGTAATAATATAATGTACTAATATACTTCACCATAATAAGATATTCGTAGTCAAATGGTGTCACATCCCGGCCCGGGCTCCCACCACATTCCGAGCACGACTCCACCGTAGCACGATATTGTCCGTTTTGGTCCCCTACCACATCCTCACGGTTTTGTTTATGGGAACTCAGACGAGAACTTCCTAGTGGATCATTCATCATGGGATTGCTCTCACGCGAACTCGCTTAACTTCGGAGTTCCGATGGAACCCGAAACCAGTGAGCTCCCAAAATGCCTCGTGCTAGGTAGAGATGGGAATATACATATAAGGCTTACATGATTCACTCCCCTGGACGATGTGAGATGTTACATATGGTGCTTTACATCTTTCATTTTTGTATTATTATTTAAAAACTCGGTCTATAATAACGTATAAAGTTGATTGTCTCTGATTTGACGTGTATAAAATCACAATGAACGTTGTTCACAAACTTCCTCTTTAAAGCTCCATTTGACCATTCAAACTGAACATACAATAAACGTGAACAAGTACGTACTTTATATGTAATTTTAACAAAATCGTTTTACATAATGACATGTGGATTTTGATTATGAATTACTTCTCCGTTGATTGTCTATGTGAGAATGAAAACATGAGTGAGGCGCACACAATATACTTCAACTCCTAATTAGGAATTGGACTCTTGAAGGGCACCTACTTTTGAAATTTATGAGATTGTCCCATTAAACTATGGGTCTTTTTTCTCCTAAGTCTAAGCCACGAGTATTGAGGGTTGAAACTGAACTTGAATCAAGGGCATCCCAATTGGATCAAAGTAGTTGAGGAATTGCGTAAAATATTTCTTTACGTTTTCGTTAATGGAGAGGAGAAATTCAAATTGTAACTTATTGCAACATGAAAAGGTAAATTTCCATCATGTCAAAAGATATCAAAAGGTAAATTTACATGAGTGCTCCTATTAGGACCACTTCTCACACTTTTGACCAAATATTGTGGGCTTAGCAATTAGCATTGCATGCACTTAATTGTATGTAAAATTTGTAAATATCTTTGCCAAATCAATCATGGTATTTAGCATACAAAATAATATGTATTGTTGAGACATACTCTAATTGAGATGGACTTTACTATAGTATGTGACACCAAGAATTACTCGTTCAAAATTTTATATTTTTTTATTTATTCATTTGAAATGAAAAGTTAGCTAACTACATTATATACGGTAATTTGAGGTAATTGAGTTGTGTAGTTTTATTTTTTTATTTTTTACATTGCATTGTGATATTTGAAATTATATCAATTTTTGGTGAACTGAAATCATATCAATTTATACATTCAATATGTTTGACCTTGTGAGCTGTGACAAGCAATATAGATAACACCCCGCCCCTTGACTCTTTAATCATTATGTCTCTTTGAACGTGTAATCAATTGTTATTTTGATAATATGGTAGATGTGGAATCCGCCATTGGGATGATGTATGAGTCATACTTGCATCACTGAGATCAAATTGTGCGATTGATTCTCATTATATTGCAAAGTCTCTATCGAGGGAAGACAAAACTCTAAAAATAAGTGTGTTTTTCAGGTCATCATAGAAAAATAAACCTCATATCTATCACCACATCAATTTAATAAAAGGCCAAACATACAAACACGAAGAAAACATAAATTAATACAATTTAAAAACTTTATAATGCGAAAAAATTGAAACTTCACGATCCATTTCAAGAATTCTAGGGAAGGACAAGAATTAACAATTAAGAACGCTACCTTTTTCCTTTTTTTCCTTTTTGAGTACATTGATGTTTTTACCCTAAAGGGTGAGAGAGTTTGACAAAGTCATATAATATGCAGCCGAATTTGATATCAAATTCGTCATCCATGAGATTCGAACTAAGACCTCTTACTTTCCTTCCTAGTAAAAAATAATACCACCAGATCGTAGTAATGTTACTTTTTTACTTTACTCTTCTGGGGTCAAACCTCCCCCCTTCTCTCTCTCTCTCTCTCTCAGAGTTAGAGAAGAGTCCCCTCCACCAATTTTTTAATATGTGAACCGTTAATACTCCACCTGCTGGCTGCTACTAGAGATCTTCGCTGCTTTCAGCAAAGATCTCTCTGTGTGTCTCTCGTCAGATCTCTCCAATTTCTACAGGCATACGTAGGATCTCAGCAAAGCACCAAGCAAGGATTCCGATCCACGTTCCCGATAAAATCCTCTACCCACCGCAGCTTCAGACCTTCCGATTTCTGCAGTCATGGGGTGTCGCTCGATTCCCAGAACGATTGCGTACTCCCTCCCCCTCCTACTGCTCCTTCTCCTCGCCGTTTCTGCTCTGGTAGCTCTCTCTCTCTCTCTCTCTCTCTCTCTTTGCGTGTGTGTATGTTTATATGATTCTAATTCTGGTGATTTGTTGGGTGATTAGGAGTCTGGGGTTGAAGCTGAGAGGGGAGACTCCAGGGGATCCAAAGATCTGGGCCGTCGGAGCAAGGTTTGACAATCACCCTCTCTTTCTCATTTTACATATCTGTTTGGTTGCGGAGAAAATTGATGAGAAACGAAGACTTAAAAAAATTCCTAACCATCACTCATCTGATGGGTCATGTTTCTCTTATCTGATTGTTTGCAAGTTACAATGTGGTACTGCAAGAACTGTTTTTAGAGTGGGGGAGTTGGTAGCTTGTATAAAATTCAATTGTCTGTTCATCGAATTAGGTAGCGTTGCGTAAAGTAAGTATCATTTGATTTGATTTGTAGTTGATGCTGTAGAAGCTTGGATACAGATATTTGGAAGTGGGGATTTGTAGTTCTGAAATTTGAACGAAACTAAATTGAATTTCTTTCTATTGGGCAAAATAAGATTTCAATTTGTTTATAGTTTCATGCTTTTATTGGGGTATTTGAATGGGTGTTTTGTAGCCTGTATGCATAACACTCAATTGTATAGTTTAAATTGAAGATTCTGTATCTTGTTTTCTGAATTTCATTGTTAATACTATATCAATTTGTTTGTACAGATTAAATTGGGTATTCTTGAAGTTAATACTCTTGGCGTCAAGACAGAGGGTGACTCAGTTGCTATTGGTCTCCACGTGGACTCGGGTCTTGGAATTTTTGATGCCTTTATCGCAAGCTTGTCCATGATACTAGTCAGTGAGGTTCGTGGACAAACTTCCCGATCTGTTTAGTTCGATTTTACTTTCAAAGCTGTGGTAATTTATGAGAGGTTCTCACCTGCTCGTTCTGTTAGTAATCATTAATCCCATAAGAACAGACTGAAATTTGAAAACTTGGAACCAAGTCAAGTGTACTAACAAATGATCGAGCTTGCATGATGGTGCTGTTTTCATTTATATGTTTTTGAAATAACAAGGAGAGCTATTGTGATAAACTAATTTTCTTCTAATTGACAAATGCTACTAGATCGGAGATGAAACCTTTATAATAGCAGCTCTTATGGCAATGCGTCACCCCAGGTCAATTGTCCTGTCTGGTGCACTTTCAGCCTTGTTTATAATGACGGTTAGTTATCTAATATTTCATTTCTATTGTGGAAATACGTATATAAATGTTTTCCCTTCAACATCTCTGCTCTCTTTATGCTGTTCTAATATGCAATTTGTTTCCATGGTGTTGTAACTAAAAGGTTCAGATACTGCAAAAGTGCGATTTCTTATTATCGATGTGATCAAGATTTAAGTTGTTCTGTGTGTCAATTAGGTACTTTCCACTGGACTTGGTAGGATTGTGCCAAACTTGATATCAAGGAAGCATACGAATAGTGCAGCTACAGGTAAAGCTACCCATTCTTTTTGTTACTTGACCACTAAGAAATTTTATGACAATCGGATTTCCATATTTTTGTTTTGGTTATAGAATCTTAGATATATGGTCTTGCTTTAATGTTTGATAGCAAATCAAGTTTTGTAATTCTGTTTTCTTTGCAGTTCTATATTTATTTTTTGGACTGAGGTTACTTTACATTGCTTGGAGATCATCAGATTCTAAATCTTCCCAGAAGAAAGAAATTGAAGAAGTAAGTTTATTATATGTTTTTACCTTTTAGCCTTTATTTGATTTGTATTTATTTATGATCTCTAGATAGATGGATGGTAAACTAGCAATGCTTGGTGCCTGTACTACCCAGTTTATGGATCATAATAATCAACTTTAGATTGGATAAAGCAATATTTAAATTTTTTCAAGACTTGCTTTGATGCTTTTGAATGAACATGTGAATGAGGGATGTCTTCAGAAACCTCCGAAAACAACCTCATCTGTATAGTGATAAAGATTGCAAAACAACTTTACCTCAACTGTGCAACTGATAAAGTAGGATGATGACATTGAGTTAACTGGTGTCGTATGTTTAAAACTTTCCAGGCTCATTGGTTTTCCCTTGAGTTAGCCATGAAATTACTAGGCATTTACGAGAAGTGGGGATAATCTCAGAATTCAGAGTTGTTCTGAATTGACTGCCTGCATTATTCCTGATGTCTGATCACTTTTTATATCCTTTTGTCTTCATCGCATTTATGAGCTTACAACATGAATTTTGTCCCTCTGCTAGTCTATTTTGTTATTTTTTTGCTGTCTAAATTTGCTTGGCACCCAATATATCCAGGTTGAAGAGAAACTTGAGTCTGGACAGGGAAAAACACCCTTCCGCCGTTTCTTTTCCAGATTTTTAACACCCATCTTCTTGGAGGTATGACTGATTTGGTTTATGTTCTCTTTAGTAATCATGGATTTAGATGGGATCTGTCCTTGTTGCACATGCTTGTAGAGCTGAAACCTTTTTAGCTGTTAGTTTGAAGTCTTATGATAACCTTCATTAGTAAATGAATTCTGTTTGCTGTTGCAGTCATTCATTTTAACGTTTTTAGCAGAGTGGGGAGATCGCAGCCAAATAGCGACAATTGCTGTAAGAGAAGATTCCTCCCCCCTCCTCTCTTCTTGCCATAGTTCATGTTATATTAAGTCTAAAACGGCGATGAAACTCTATCTTTTAACCCTGCAGCTGGCAACCCATAAAAATGCAGTTGGAGTTGCGGTGGGTGCAACACTAGGACATACAATCTGCACGTCTGTGGCTGTGGTAGGAGGGAGTATGTTGGCATCCAAAATCTCCCAACGGACAGTCGCTACAGTTGGAGGCTTGCTCTTCCTATGCTTCTCCGTGTCGTCTTACTTCTATCCTCCTCTCTAAGTGCAAACTGTGAACCCTAGGCTAACCTGATTCTCTTAAGAGCCTTAAATGCTCTACACATTTTGTTTTTCTGTTCTTGTTTTCGTGCTTTCTTCTCCTTTTTCGTTTTTTCGGATTCCTTCACAAGTAGAGAGCATATGATACCCGTTATAACAGATCATTCACTCGTTTGTAAAATGATAGCATATACTACACAGTCCTCGCATGCATGGGACCCCATTGTTAACGACACCACAAAAGCCAAAGTATGCCCAATTTCCTGCAACGTTTTCAAAACATGTAAGATGAATCAAATCGGAAAACTTTTACCCAACAAAAGCGCGGGTGGAGTAGGTCAGTTGCTCATGGCAGTATGTTCGTAAGCGAAATATGAAATCAGCAACCTGCTTGAAAAGAGACTTCACCGCAACAAATGCCTTTGATTCTCATTCGTGTCCTACCAAATAGCCAAAATCTTCAATTCCATCCCAACAAAGCTATTATAAGGGCTGCTTCTAAATCCCCAAAACGGACCTAATTAGTAGGTAACATGAGATGGATTTGCCTAAACACCAAATACTTAAGCTCTAATCCAATTTCAAAGCATACCCACTTCAAGAGATTCCAACATTGTGGGTACCAATCTCGGGCAGTTGGTGATTTTCCAAATGAGTCCCTGCCTGTTACCCTTCATGCCAAATCTGTCAAGAATGGTACTTTGGACAGTTTGGATGTGAGGAACTATGTCACAAGCTTGTATGTGAAATCTAGCAACTTGGCCTATGCACACAAGTTGTTTGATGAAAGTCCTGACAGAGATGTCCGGTCGTGGACTATACTTATATCGGGGTTTGCTCGAGTTGGATCGTGCAAAATGGTGTTGGAACTTTTCAAAGAGATGCAGTTTGATCGTGTTTGTCCGAACCAATTTACGTTGTCAAGTGTTCTAAAGATTTGTTCTAGTTTAAGCGATTTTCGGACTGGGAAGGGAATTCACGGATGGATTTTGAGACATGGGATTGACTTGGATATGGTGTTAGAGAACTCGATACTCGACGTTTATGTAAAATGTGGCGGCTTTGATTATGCAGAGAGGTTATTTGAAGCTATGGAAGAGAGAGACATTGTTACTTGCAATATAATGATGGGTGCATATATGCATGTTGGGGATACGGAGAAGGCTCTTGATTTGTTCAGAAGATTGCCCTTCAAAGATGTTGCTAGTTGGAATACAATCTTATACGGGCTAATGCAAAATGGGCACGAAAGATATGCATTGGAGCTGCTCTATGAGATGGTGGAAAATGGACCGCCATTTAATCGAGTTACTTTCTCCGAAGCTCTGGTTTTGGCTTCATCTTTATCTGTTTTGGAACTGGGGAGACAAATTCACGGCTGTCTTCTAAGGCTTGGTATTCCAAACGATGGATTTCTTCAAACTTCCTTAATAGATATGTATTGCAAGTGTGGTAAGATGGAGAAGGCGATGCTAGTGTTCAAAACAATGCATCTGAGAGCAAATTCTAAGTTTACTTGTCATGAGACGAAGACGGAGATTGTATCATGGAGTTCAATGCTTTCCGGATATGTTCATAATGGCGAGTATGAATATGCTTTGCTAACTTTTTGTTCTATGGTTCGTGAATGGATTCAGGTGGATAGATTTTCTGTGACGAGTGTTGTTTCTGCATGTGCTAACGTTGGGATTTTGCTTCTCGGTCAGCACATTCATGCTCACATTCAGAAAATCGGATACAAAACTGATGTCCACTTAGGTTCCTCGTATATTGATATGTATGCTAAATGTGGGAGCCTAAACGATGCTCGGATGATCTTCAAACAAACTGGCGAGCTAAATGTTGTGTTGTGGACTTCAATGATTTCCGCTTGTGCTTTACATGGGCAAGGCAAGGAAGCTGTTGAGCTTTTTGAACTCATGATAAAAGAGGGAATTAGGCCGAATGAGGTTTCTTTCGTGGTGGTTTTAAATGCCTGCAGCCACGCCGGGCTCCTTGAAGAAGGCTTCAAGTATTTCAGCTTGATGAAAGAAGCTTATGGCATCAAGCCTGGAGCTGAACATTTCACTTGTATGGCTGATATTTATGGTAGAGCAGGTCGCTTGGATGAGATTAAAGAGTTCATTCAAGCAAATGGCATCTCTCACCTGAGTTCAGTTTGGAAGTCATTTCTATCTTCATGTCGGGTTCATAAAAATTTCGAGCTGGGAAAGTGGGTTTCTGAAAGACTACTCCAACTCGAACCATTGGACGAGGGATCTTATGTTTTATTGTCAAACATGTGTTCCGTGAATCATAGATGGGAAGAAGCAGCTGACATAAGGAGGTTGATGCAAACGAGAGGAATCAACAAAATCGCTGGTCAATCTTGGATTCAACTGAAAAATCAAGTCCACTCTTTCATCATGGGCGATAGGTCCCATCCACACTCCGCACAGATATATTCATATTTGGATGAGCTGATTGGAAGACTGAAGGAAATCGGGTACTCATCAGACATGAAAATGGTGATGCAGGACGTCGAGGAAGAACAACAAGAAGTACTTCTCAGTCATCACAGCGAAAAGCTTGCAGTTGCCTATGGCATCATAAGCACAACTTCTGGGACGCCAATTCGGATCATGAAGAACCTCAGAGTGTGCACTGATTGTCATAACTTTATCAAATATACTTGTCAGCTTTTAGATAGGGAAATAATTGTTAGAGACATTCATCGCTTCCATCATTTTAAACATGGTCTCTGCTCCTGTGGAGATTACTGGTAAGAGCCTAATGCAACGAGTTGTGCAAATCATTCTAGTCATGCTCTGGATACGTTGCCATAGGGTGGACGCAAATATTGCCCCTAATTTAATTAGTCTATCGTGTCCCGCTTGATTAGCGTTTTGCTAATCATAGTATGAACTTGAAGAATCCTCCTACCAAATGAAGCCTGATTCGATCGACCTCAGAGTTTGTTGATTAAATTGTTCATCTTAGCGGCTCAACTCAAGTGACTTATAAAGGCATGTGAAAGGGATTTTGAAATGAAGGGGAACGACATTTTGAATCCCCTCTATCTCTAACATTTTGTAGTCGGAGTTTTTTTACTAACTTCGCCTCAATACCTTGGTTTTTGGGAAATCCATCACCCAAACATGGTCTAAAAGAAAATTGAAGTTAAATGGCGGATGAACTTAAAAAGAGGTGGTGTTTGGAAAAACTCACACTTGTAGAAGTTTTAGTGACTTAGCCATCAAGTTAGGGGTTTCGATCACCATATAAAGAGGTCTGACCGGGAGATGTGACACACTACGTACCGCAGAGTAGCCCCAAAGAGATTATATATATATATATAGGATTTTATACATATTTACGCGCTCTAACCCTAACTGTCCCCAATTAGGCCCGAAACTCGTGCAGTCTCTCTCTCTCTCTCTCTCTCACACACACACACACACAAGTCATGAAACGCCGACCGCCGGAGGGCGTTGTGGGATCAGGACCTTGGCGGGAGAAGAAACCAGCCCAGTTGCTGGAGCTCCGAGGTGAGGTCCGTACTCGTACGTCATGGTATGGATGCTTTTGGTTTTTGTTTTAGGGTTTGTGAGATGCGGACTGGTAAATTGATTATTTGTAAATTTGAATTTGCAGCATTTCAGTTCCGCTATCTCAGTTTGTAATCTGCGTATGTACATTCATGTTTTGAGTTTTGAGGAAACTCAAAACATACCTGAATAATTTTTTGAGTTTATATTTAAAATTCCCTTTTAATTTATATTCAAATATGTATGTTTTTTTTGTTGGTTTATGTATACGTAGCAGGTAGATATTTTATTTCACAACGAATCAATTAAAGTACGGCAATTTTGTTGAAAATGAAGAACAATGTATAAAGATTGATATTGAGTAGTAATTTATGTGTATATTTCGATCCACCAAACAAACAGATTACAGATGAGAAGAAAGAAGAAAAAGAGAAGAAAAGGCTGGTGAGGACTCTCTGTCTCAACCAAATACTTTAACTTCAAAGAAGAAGAAGAACGAGAAGAAAGAAGAAAGGGCTGTTGAAGACTCTCTGAATCGATCCCGACTTGAAGAACGTATGAGCTAATCGACGACTAAACAATTTCCATGATGAACCTTCCATTTGTTTTATGCACATGGATAACTAAACGATCTCCAAATTGATTTATTTTTGCAAGTATGATCTCCAGATTAAGAGAATGTACAATTTCGATTATGATATTTGGACGGTAAAAATTCATTAATATTAAGTAAGGGGACTTGGCCCACATAAAAAGAACACAAGCATTATTCTTGCTTACATATTTTTACTTGACCAAAAAAATAAATAAAGGTTGGTGGTAACACAAACGTAGCTTTCTTCCCTCAACGATTCCGTATTTTGTATGCTTGCAATCGTTCATATATTATACGCCCCTAAAATTGGTAAGAAATACTAATAACCCAAATTGATCTTCCGAGCCATCAACATTGTTTGAGAGAAAATTACATAAAACAAGGACACCAATGTGACATCGTCTCAAATCTATCATGCGTCATAAAGTGTTTTAACTTTCTCATATGATATCGCATAAATGATTTAAGACACTATCACCTTAAGTTTCTCACATGACATCGCATGAATGATTTAAGACATTGTCCCCTTAGCGTTCTTTTTATGCAACTCCTTGTCTGATTATGCATAAGATGTTGGAAAAAAACTATGGAAAAACTGCTATATATTATATTATAAACTATTAAATAATACACAATAGAATCTCTATAAATGCAAGAAGAACAAGGAATAGAAGAACCTTAAGAGATCGAGGCTAGAATTTGATTATGTAGCCTTAAGACAAGATTGCCCCTCGGTGGTGCCTCAAGGTTTGCGTTGGCAAATGTCTCACAGGATACAACGATCTTTCTCTTTGCGAAAGTAGCACTCCAATCCACAAAGAATAGCGAACCAAAAGTGTTTAAAACTCTCTCTTTCTTGAACACTAAATTACGCTAATTCCTATATAATTTCTAGATGCCAAACTATCTCTAAAATGCTTGACTTGGTGGTCTATTTATAGGCATTGACATGCCCCATTTTCAAAGATTGCGTCTGCTTCCAAAAGACAAAGGATGCAACTTTTGTTCAAAGTTTCATCTGTTTCCAGAGGTTGCGTCTGCTTCCAAGTCAAGGGATGCAATCTTTGTTCAAAATTGCATCTGTTTCCAAATGACAAAAAACTGCAACCTTTGTTCAAACGTACACAACCCTTGAAAATCTGCTGGTCAAACCTTTCCATGACCATTTTCATAATAAAATAAAATTAAAAGGTACAATTGCAGACGGCAATATATAGGCAATTCAAGACTAAATCACTTTTTCACTTTAATTTTCATTCACTTGAATATTTAATATTTTAAATATTAATAATACTAATATTTAAATTATTAAATTTCTAACCTAAGAAAGATCCCTTGGTATGCACTACATGAAGCTAGAGTCCAAATTAAGAAAACGAAAGAAACAAAGAAAAGAAAAGGAGAGGAGAAAAAAGAGAGGTGGAATTTGGTGGCTTATTTTATAAGAGAGGTAAGTGAAGTGGAGAACCCTACCCACTTTTGAGTATTTGAACATAAAAGTACACATTAATTTGTTTATCTCAATTAGATGTAATTGATTAGGTTAAACTTCTCAACCTAACTTAATTAATGTTAATTTGAGTTTTATCATCTCCACTCCATCTCTACCAAACATACTTGCATATGTAGCTTGACTTTTTCGTACGTAAAATTATTGTGACTTGATAACAAAGCCAGATCAATGCATGCTCTTCTACTATATCAAACCATTTTCCACTCCCAATTTTGCATTTTCCCAACCACCATTTCTCCACATTTCCATCTCTCTTTTCGTTTGCGCTGTTTGATGGGAAAATGAGAGAAAGAATGGAAAGATTCGTTCTTCTTCCTTTTGCCATCGGTTGCATTTCTGAATCGAGCGTTGCTGTTGGTGGTGTGCAGCAGCAGCCGCCCAGAAGATCAAAACCGGTCACAAATCCGTCTCCAATAAGTCTCTTTCTCATGCTCTCCCACACACATATACATGCATGTTTGCAGTGTTTCTCTCTCTAGTTAGCTAGCTAGCTTATGTTTTCGTGTCTTTTTGATGATTTGTGAAAAGGAACTAAAGAAGCTGAAGAGGAAGAAGATGAAGAAGATAGATTATCTGGCGAAAGCATGAAGAACTCGTTTAGATCCCTGGCTCTTCCAAAACCAAACATATCAACCGGTGTTCATAGGCTCTTCAAGGGTTTCAAGAACTTCTCTCAGTTATTTGGTAAGTCTCAACGCACGCGTGATTTGGTTATCATTTCTTGTGATATTTTATACCTAAAACTCATCTAAATTGCGGGGAGGGAGATTCGACCTCGGATGCATGGGGAAGCACATCTGCTCTAGTCAATATAGCTACTCCCACGTCAGCTCTAGTTTATCTCTGATTACTCTTGTGGTGATTTTCTTGATAGTTTACAAGGATGATATGGAAGAAGAAGTGCTGGAAATGGGTATGGAAATAGGGTGTCCTACAGATGTGAAGCATGTGACACACATAGGTTGGGACGCTTCTGCTTCCGCTGCCTCTGCAACAATTGATCCTGTTAGGGGCTGGGATAATCTCGTATCGCCTGATCTGCTCTCTGTTTCCCCTCTTTCTTGGAGGCAATTTGAGCTCTCTGTGCCGTCACAAGCTGAAGCTGCAATACCACCTCTTGTTCATGGCTCTTCTTCTTAATTTGTTCAAGAGAGATTGGTGGATGTGATTATATTTAAGACTTTAAGGGCTCGTTTGGTGCCTAGGATTTCCAAAATGGAAATCAAATCCTCTGTCTCCCCCTCTACGTACATTTCCACTATGGTTCTTGAAGGTGTAATGGGTGATATATATATATATATATATGTGTGTGTGTGTGTGTGTGTGTGTGTGAATTTGTAATTAATTTACGGCATCTGAATTTTGATGATATATGCACTCATGTATACACACACTTATTTGGCATTTAATACAATTATGAATTTATGGTAATTCGAAGACCACTTGTTGTCACATTAAAATATATTTAACAAACAATGTAGCATACATTACATGATGAGTGATTACAGTTTGACAAGAAGCAGCAAATCTACTTGAAGAAGTAAGGAAGGTTTACAACATAGAGGAGGAAGTAGGCCCAAGTGACGCCCGAAATGCCTCCGAAGAAGAACCCGCCGGTGAATTTAGACCACCCCTCGGCGGTTTGGAGCTGATCGGGCTCCTTCTTTCGGCCAGTCAATGTCAAAGCGGGCGCGGAGGATGGCTCTCCGTCCTTGAAGGAGGAAATTCCATAGATTGTCAAGCAAAGGGTTAGGATGGCCACAAGACCAGCAGCAGCCAAGGAGCCAGCTCCTCCGGCATAGGGAGTGTTCCTCAATGGGCCAGTCTTGACAAACGGGCCTACCAGAAGGAAACCGTGGGCCAGGCCCACCTCAATACCCCTGAGAAGTGGGCTGACTGCTGTCCTGTAGGCTGGGAGGTTGGACAAGTACCAGGCAATCAAAGGGCTTGATGTCACTGGAGTCTCCAAGCTTCCAATGAAAGGATCACCGTTGATGGGTTGAATCACTTGGAAATTTTGCTGCAACATTGATTCAATCATCGTACCATAAAATTAGAAACACGTTAAACTCAAGAAACTGTTATTAACACTAGTATTTGCGCTAAATCATATAATAGGTCATAATTAAGTATTGTAATTATTTATGAGAGTCGAACTTAAAATTTTACTACTTACAAGTGTACTACTAAACCTAATGCTAGTGACTTTATATCAAAACCCCCCACCTTAAAATGTAGAGTAACTTACCGATTTGCCCCCTGAACTATCACTTAACTTTTGATTTCCCCCTAAACTTTTTAATTGGAAAATTAAGGACTTACACTAATTTTTTGGGGCGATTTGTCCCTAATGTTAATTATTCATTCATTCCATCCAAATTTCTGTTAAATGGAAACATGTGCACAACATGTGAGGATAGTTTAGTCGCTTTATTCTTTAAAATAATTAAAAACTTTAGATTTATATAATGTAAACCTATGCAAATATGTGTGACTCTATAGCTTTTGTGCCTGAAAGTCTAGCGAAGTGACGTTTTGGTCCTCAAAGGAGAGTCAGGTGGTGTGCACGTGATAAGATTTAATGTTAATTTGGATGAAATCTATGAAAAACTAACAGTGAGGGGAAATTGGCCAAAAAATTAGTTCAAGTCCTTAATTTTTCAATTAAAAGGTTGAAAATCGAAAGTTAAGTGATAATTCAGAGGATAAATTGGCAGTTTACTCTAAAATGTGTAAAAAGTATATTCATATTCAATATTCTCTGCACAAAACGCTGCTTAAAATGACAGACGCATCATTAACAAGATATCAATATTATGTCAGTACGTTTTGTTAGATGACAGTAATACTTACATAGACGAAGTGAAAATGTACGATAAGAAGTAAAATTACCTTGTCAGATTGGACAGCCTTGATGGAGAAGGAAGAGAGTCTCTTGGAAGGGAAGAGCCTGAGTGGGGAGGCAGAGAGGCCTTTGGGAGAAAGCAAGGCAGGTCTGGTGGTGATTGGAGAGGTGAAGTTGGATTTAAGCTGGCTGGCCATTGGAGAAGCTGAGGCCATCACTTTGCTTTTGCACCAGTTGCAGAAGATACACAGTTGTAATCAAAGAATGGCAGGGTAGAGGAGCAGAGGAGCAGAGAGTGAGGCTGCAGAGTGAAGTGAACAGGTCAGATATTGACCAAAGAAGTATACTTGCAAATGCGGTGAGATGTTGCGGTGGTCATAGAACCCTCTGATTTCATTGGATGAGGTGTTAGCCAAAACCTTATCCCTTATCCAACATTTACCCTTTTATTTATTTTATGTTGTTCCACTTAGGAATATATTGCATTTTTCTTTAGGAAAACTAATGAAAATGGTTTGAAACTTTGAGTTTTAACGATAAAGATAAAATAAAGGGCAAAGTGAATAATATCAGGATTGACTTTTAGTGTAAAAATTTGGTTTTTCGTTAAAATGAACAGTACATGGAGCTTTTCGTTAAATTTCCTTTTTTTTTTTTTGGGTTCCAAATTAGTTGGGGTAGCATAGATTTGGTGTTTATTTTCGTTTTGGTAATTGGGTTAGATTGAATGGGCTACTGGTGATACCAACTTTGGTTGGATCATAACACAACTCATAACTTCTTATCAGCTGCACTACAAAATTTCAGAATACACCACATACATTTTTAATTTAACAGCTTGAATGTACGCTCCATCCAAACTCTCAATAAAATCCTCCTCCCCTAGCCAGATAAGAAACAAGGAAAACTAATGAAAATGGATTGAAAACTTTGAGTTTTAATGATAAGGACAAAATAAAGGGTAAAGTAAATAGTATCATGATTGACTTTTTAGTATAAAAATATGGTTTTTTGTTAAAATGAACAGTACCGGGAGCTTTTTCCTTAAGAAATATTGTTATACACTACTAGTACAATATTAATAATAATGTCGGACGAATCTTCAAACCAAATATAATAATAAGATACAAAATTAATGTTCCACATATGAAATGAGTTTCGAGAAGCTTCCCAAACAATTCAGCCTATTTTGACCGTTGATCATCCACCATTTTCTTTCAAAATTAGAAGCTAACTAGATAAGTGTTTAATTATAGTGAAATGCGAAGGTACCACTCAACCAACTTGCAAGCAAGAGAGATAAAAGTTGCAACTTGCAACCTATATACAGAATTGGATCCTCTTCGAGACAAAGCCTCAGGATATTTCTGACCGAATAACACGGGTCGTTGGATTTTGATCTAACGGCTACAAACATGGGGTTCCTTTAAAGTTATAATAATTGTAGCCGTTGGATCAAAATCCAACGACCCATGTTAGTAGGTCAGGAGGATCTCGAGGCTTTGCCTCAGAGAGGATCCAATTCCCCTATATACATATGTTCTCAAGTCACGTTTGCATGGATAGAATGAAGAGAACTTTAACGAAAACCTCCCGATACTGTTCATTTTAACGAAAAACCACATTTTTACACTAAAAGGTCAATCCCAGTACTATTCACCTTACCCTTTATTTTGTCATTTTCATTAAAACTCAAAGTTTTCAAACCATTTTCATTAGTTTTCCTTATAATAAAATCAATCAATTCATGCTCGCCCGTTGAATTTTCTAGTGCAAGCGATATTATCATTTCAAGTTTTTTTTTTTCAACTTCAAGAGACCTTGGGGAAGGAAGTAACTTTAGGAACAACTTTTTAATTTCTATTTAATTAAATGGTAGTCCGAATTCAAATTCAGCCACTAAGAGAGTTCATATCATTAATGATGCTAGAGGCGGATACACATTAGAACCAAAGTGGTTTCAGGATCATTCGAAGTTTAGAAAATATATTTGAGAAGATCTTTTGATGACCATATAATGTTTTGTACGGATCTTTTTCGTAATGTTTTCACACATATCTCGACAAGTTACGTCAAAAGCATCGATAAGTTCTCTTGATGTCACTTGTCAGATTGTTTCGGTGTATGTCAATATTTGTTGACATGTATGGAACATGATTTGATATACGACAACAAACCACCAAGTGTTTGACAAAATGTCTCGGTAAATAAACAAAAATATTATTTACATGTTTGACGCTCTATTCTATCTAAAAATACTTGATCATTTAACACTGATACCTTCGAAATTCGAATGTGGAATCCCTTCTGAATGATACTGTCATTATAAAACAAGGGGACATAAAAACGTGGTGAAGAAATCCATTGAATCTCAAGGAAAAAGACAAAATTCCCCCTTTATTTTGACGCTTATGCAAATGGCCTCTTATCGACAGAATATTTTCCTTTTGACTCACCTGTTCGATGGCGCGGACCATGTGTTGTTCGTATCTATGTCAATTTTTGGAAAATGGATCAAATAATTGACTCAGTCCAACCGAATTCCAACTCGCCAATGGGCATTCTTACTCCTTTTACTACCATCAATCTTATATTTTTCTAAAGTTTTTCCTTTCCGACAATATAATATTCTAAATTACTTTAATTTATCAAGAAGAGAGTTCAAAATTAATTACAATGAAGCATGCACGTTGTCTCGACCAGTTGATCGAATTTATAAATTATAATTATGTGGTTGCTGGCTAATTAGAAAAATGAAGGTACTTGGTGGGTATGGTCTAATTTGTTTTGCCAAACAAGAAGTTTTCTCAAACCCCTGAGAAATCTCAAACTTCATATCTCAAACTAAAACCCTCCCAAATTAATGAATTATGGGTTTACTAAAAACAAACAAACAAACAAAAATCCAAAAACTAAAAAAATAGCAAGAGAAAGTTCCGAGTGCTAAAGCAAGACTGATTTTCACACTTTTTTCTTTCACATCTCTGTTAATTTCTGACAAACAGATTAAATAAATCCGCAAAAATTAACTAACAATAATTAATAAAGATTTGCATAAATAACAACAAAAATATGCGAAAATCACTTCTCACCTTAAATTATTATTTTCTTATATAAAAAAATGAAGGTAAAATTGATTATAAAAGGTGCCAAAAAAATGAGAGGACAAGCCCACAAAAACCTCGGACTCGTTGAGGAAGAAAGTTGCAATCCAAATCCATTTCCCAAAACCAAATCCAAATCAAAATCCAATCGCTTTCACATGAAATCCTGAAGCCTCAATGGCGTCGTTTCCTCCTTCCCCTCCCTCCAAAACCATGACCTCCTCCTCCGCCTCCTCCTCCTCTTGTATTTCGTGACAGGAAACGCCTGCCCTCTGCATTCTGTGTTGTTCTCTGCGCGTACTTCGGAAGAGGGAGGAACGAAGAGAGGGATGAAGAACGACGAGTACGACGACGTTTTGGAACCGCCCATCAATTTCTCGATGGTGGAGGATGGCATTTTCAGATCCGGCTTCCCGCAGCCGTCCAATTTTCCTTACCTCAAATCGCTTAATCTCCGATCAATCATGTGAAGTCTCTATCTTCTATACGCATTTTATTCGTATGCATGTATCTATCGCTCCGTGTGTGTGTGTTTGAAGGTCGCATTGTGATTCGTGAGGTGTTTGGTTGCTGAGAAAACTGAAGGAAAATTGAATTAAGTGAGAAAGAAAGTGGAAACTATTGGAAAAGAAATATCTTTTAATATTTGTTTCTGAGTTTTTAGCGTAAACTAACTGTTTTTGCATTGAAAAAGAATCTGAGTTACGTTTGTGATTCGTTTGAAGAATTTGTTTTTACTTACTGAGACCGTTTGATTGCTAAGAAAATGGAGTTGAGAGTTGTCTGAGTTGTGTCTAGAGAGAAATCAGTTTATTTGCTTTATTGAGAATGTAGCGTTTATTGTGATTAATTCCGGCTTTTGGTGCAGATATTTGTGTCCCGAGCCGTACCCAGAGGAGAATTTGGAGTTTCTTCGGTCCCAAAATATTCGGCTACTCCAGTTTGGAATTGAGGGAAAGACGGTAATACTCTCTCTCCCTCTCGGTGATTGTTTGCCGAAATTGTTCAGTTTACATCTTTTTGTGAGATTCATACATGCTATTTGTTTGCTCTTGATATATGCTAATGCGAGCGCAGACATCAGTAAATGCTAGAAGCATTATTACGATTACTATGTTTTAATTGAATGGGGAACGACATGCTTGGATGACATTTGATGGAATATGGGCTATGTTGTATAATGTGTTGTGCTGATAGGTTTATGACCATGTCTGTATACAGGAGCCTTCTGTATCTATTCTTAAGGATACCATCTTGGAGGCTCTGAAAATCCTTATTGGTACTGGACTAATATGACAGTTCTGCCTTCTTTTTTATATTTAGCTTTGTATTTAAATTCTTCGCACTTCATAAGTTCTAACCGTAAGTATTTCGTGTTTCTAGATGGGAGAAATCATCCAGTTTTGATCCACTGCAAGCGTGGAAAGGTAAGTTTTTGAAGTTCTATTTAATTTTCAGCCATTAATATAATTTGTTTCACTGCTACGTAGTGGCTTATGATACAGTAGTTGTTTCTTCATAACTCATTAGCCTCATTTTAGCATTCATTTCATTGTTCACCAAATCAAAAGGAGTTTTCAGGGAACAGAATTTAGTGTGTTTGATTTGAGCTTGGATGTAAGCATTTCATTCTTGTCGTTGATCATTGTTAATACCATGGAGAGTGTCCAACTCTTTTTTTTATAGTTCCAAGGATGAGGAGGATCCAACGAGCTTACCTTATTATCAGATAAAGGGAAAGAGTAGGGGGATAATCTATAAGGTCTGGTTCTCTAAAATTAGGATAGTCTCTGTCGTTTCCCAAAACGGGTTGGCTTTGCTCAGGTTCCTACCATTTAACATGCAAAGCTTCAGAAACTGAATGTCATACTTAACTATTTAATGAACCTAAGAGTTGTTGGTCAAGCGGTCAAGTCCTTGGTTTGCTCCCAAGTGGTCTAGGGTTCGACTCTCTCCCATGGTACCCACCTAGCAAGTGCTAGAGTTTCTCGCTCCCCAAATGTTGTGGAGTCAGGCCGGGGGCCTAGTGATTAGTCGGGTCAAAGTCTCGAATACACTAGTTTAACAAAAAAATAAAAAATAAAAAGTATTTGATGTATTTGTTCTCAGTGAGAGATCTTTTCTATAAGAATTCATCTTTTGTTGTCGTATAGTTTATCGGTGTTTCTAGGTTTATCTTTTGAATGGGCGGAAAACACTAACCTTCTCTATAATAATACAACCTCATATAACAACAGATAATATATTTGGAGTAGCATCACAATAGGGCCTCCTTGAATTTCAAACTGATACACTGATATGCACTTTCTCTTGTTAATGACTGGAACTCTTAGGATTATGACGATTTTTGGATTATGGCAGTTCTTTCTCACCTTGTGTGTGCAATTTTGTTGTTACAGCATCGGACAGGTTGTCTTGTTGGTTGCCTACGAAAATTTCAGAATTGGTGTTTGTCTTCTGTGTTTGAGGAGTACCAGCGTTTTGCCGGCGTGAAATCTAGACCAACAGATTTGAGATTTATAGAAGGATTTGACATAATGCTGCTGAAGCAGTGCCTGTACAGCATTATCTACCAGTATCAAGGTTACGGTTCAAACAAGAGAAGGTTGTTATACAGAGAAGAGAATCTACAGAAGCCCCAAACCATGAAAGTTTAACAACACAGCTTTCGGAATTGGAGTTGGAGGGCCCTTATTTCTTCTTCTCCGGCGTTGCTACTAGTCTCACTTAGACATACATCAGTTTGTCACTGTGGCGTATAGTATGAGTCCACGGTGTTATCCTCGTTAGCTTCTTCTGGTAAAAAATCGATTTGAAACTATTCCTTTTGGATTTGGGGTTTTCCATTGGCATCTCCATTTATTAGTTTGGGACGATGTGGTGGCAATTGGTACAGACTCTACAGAAACCAATTTGTATTCTCTTAGTTTCGTAATGCTCTGTACAATAACACTACGGCTTGTTTGTTTATTCTTTAAGAATTTCTCTCTATTGATGAAGACTTTTCTAATTTCGTTTGAGCTCTCTAAAGTTTTGGTTTGTGCTAATATTCCATCAAATGTCAATTTGGTAACTATTTTTTGTTTATTCTTCCAGGTGCGATTTGCATAACCCAACTTCTGTTGGCATATATGTTAACGAAATGCATAACTCACATTAGTAAACGATAATTGAGTTGTGAGAAAAATTAAGAGAAACTGAAGCATACACGTTTTTAGAAAAGTCAAGAGACACGAATAAAAAATTTAATGGCTCGTTTGAGAAGTGCTTAAAATGATTGTTGCAAAATGCGCTTCAAGTACTTTTAAAACTAAAAAACATTTTATCTAAAAACGCTTTTAATTATTTAGAAACATTTTCGAAACAAACCCTAAGTTCTTAGAACGAAACTCAAAACTCATAAAAGGATCATCAACTTCATTGGCCAATGGCCAATTGCGAAATATGTCCAAACTCTATTGATCCAACCAACACCCAGACCATAAGGACCAATGAAATACGACCACGTCACCCGAGCTCGCGTACGTCTGAGTACACCAAACAGATAAACCCTATATATAAAGGGCCATAAACACCGTCTCTCATCCTCAAAAGTTTAAGGTCCTCTCCGTCCGAGTGGCCAACTGTTAGAGTTAGGGTTTTCATCTCCGCCGTCCGATCAATTCGCCCAACATGACAGGCAAAGCCAAGCCCAAGAAGCACACGGCCAAGGAGATCGCCGCCAAGATCGATGCTGCCATGACGAACCGCGGCGGCGGGAAGGCCGGTATAGCTGACCGGACCGGACAAGAGAAGGGAGGACACGCGAAGATGGAGTGCCCGCACTGCAAGATCACGGCGCCGGACGTAAAGTCGATCAAGATTCACCACGAGGCTCGTCATCCGAAGATCCCGTTCGAGGAGGAGAAAGTTGTAAACCGCCACGCCAGCACCAGCACCCAGCCGGAGCCGGTCAAGGACGCTAACAAGCCACGCCCCGGCGTCCGTGGAAGCCTGAAGAAGTGAAATTTCCGGTCAAAATCGAATCAAATCTACCAAAGGAACGGGCTTTCTGGTGCTTTGGGGGTAAAATTACTAGATTGGGGTCGGACTCGGAGTGGTGCTTGTTATGGTCGGGAAGTGGGTTTATGGGTATTTTGGGTACTTAAATTTTGGAATATTATGATGGGGATGTATATTAGTCTCTGTTTCTTGCTTCTATTCCAAAGATGATGATCAAATAAATGTTTGAGAATTGTTTCCATGTGCTTTCTAAATCAGTTTCTTTCTTGATGTTATTGATATTTGATCATGAGTAATTAATAGCATACTTAATATTAATGGTGGCTTAAAACAAGAGATTGTGATTTAATTTACTGATTATCGTATTGCTGTGTTGAAATGATTCAAACACTGATAAATACAAACCCCTTTTTCCAGTTTCAGACGAATACATTCATCCGTATCAATGAATCTCTTTGTTTCCGGCGTCGGAAAACGGAAGTCTCCTTGATTCCGGTGTAGGAAATCGGAGTGCTGCTGTGTGGGGATGCATAGAATCTGTGAAATATGCAATTTGGAACATCTGGAAACATTATGTTGTCCAAGTGATATATAAATTGTTGCTCCAAAGACTTCCAGCTTCAAAAGAAAACTGTATTACATCACCTCTAGGGTTTCAAGGTATTGCAATCAAGCTCAGTACAGAGAGAGAGAGAGAGAGAGAGAGAGAGAGAGTAATACCATGTTGATAGAGTTGATGAAGAAACCAGTAAACCTTTTTGTATGGAAATTTTATACCATGTTTTATGGAAAACAAGAAAAACTGTCACAAAGAAAATCTGCAAGAAAATAGAACCTTTATCACTAGTTCGAGGCGAGCGGGAAACCAAAATCTTCCTCAGCTGATGACTGCTATAGAAGCAAAAGAACAAAAAAAAACTACGATGGATAACCTCCCATGACCCTGTGATAGAATAGCGATGATGACGACGACAATGATGCACTTGACTGATCCATTATTGGTAAGCGGGAGAGTAATACCATGTTGATAGAGTTGATGAAGAAACCAGTAAACCTTTTTGTATGGAAATTTTATACCATGTTTTATGGAAAACAAGAAAAACTGTCACAAAGAAAATCTGCAAGAAAATAGAACCTTTATCACTAGTTCGAGGCGAGCGGGAAACCAAAATCTTCCTCAGCTGATGACTGCTATAGAAGCAAAAGAACAAAAAAAAACTACGATGGATAACCTCCCATGACCCTGTGATAGAATAGCGATGATGACGACGACAATGATGCACTTGACTGATCCATTATTGGTAAGCGGGCATCATAGAGGTTATCATCCTTGTGCTCTTGTTTAGGCTTTAGAAATCTTACATCATTCTCCTGCAGATGCTGTCCTGAAAAATAAGGCTGTACGGGACAAACTGATTTTCCATTGTTGATATCATAACCGGCAAGAGGGAGGTTCCCGGATGGCTGAAGGTTCATAGGCAGTGAAATTGGGAAGTCCGGCACAATAGAACCAGCCTGATGGGCAACATTGTGTCCGAATGAGGCATACGGCATGGTATTGTGCAGAGGAGGATATTTCATTTGGTAAAGGGAGGAAGCTCCAAATTTCATGTCATTATTGAAATTCCCAAGAAAATTAGGTCTCATGTATGCATCATGAAATTCCGGTTTTCTATCAAAATGAGGTGCAAGATCTTGCACTTGTGTCTCAGGCTTCGGAACATTGGTATTTCTGGGTAATGCCAAAGCTGGCTGAGCATTGGCAGTAGATGGAAGTCCATTACTGCTAATTGAATGCATGTGATTGCTGTTTCTCGCTGCAGGCACTTCGTGGTTGTGTTTTCCCTCGTATGTTGTAATTACGAATTTCAGATCATGGGACGCCCTTTCCACATGCTTCCTAACCAAACATCCTGCACTTGTGCATTTGTAATAGCTCCTATAGGATGAAGAATGGTACAAAGATTAACTGGATACATAGAAAACTTTAAGCAAACCAAATTGTGAAAATATGGATTATGAGCTAATATCTTATTTGAAGAAATAAATTACAAGAAGAAAATGTCATCCCCTGTTACTATATGTTATAATGAACTCTTCTATGTTCATAACTCGGTAGAAATCCATACTAACCAGTTCAATGAAATGAGAGAGCGAATGAGAGAAGAGCATACCTGGGGTTTGGATTTCCTTTGACCACTTTTTGCCCATACTTCCGCCAGCGATAGCCATCATCAAGTATGTCGATTTCGCTCTCAATTTGGACAACTACTCTTGGTTCACGGACAGCCCTGGATGCTAAATTTGTTTCAATCATGCAGCTCTCCTTCTTCCTGGAAGGGAAACCAATGGAGAATATTATAACCTTGTTCAGTCATGGCATCCTGGAAAAAGAAACCTTTGAGATAAACAGAAAATCACTTGCCTTCTTTTTGAATCAGATTCTTCATCATCTGCATCATCTCCAAGTGATATGATTCCTTGGGTGGCCCGATCTTCATCATCATGACTAGCAAGTGTGGATGAAAGCTCTGGAGTTTCGGCTGATTCAAAGATATTCATGGACTTCCCTTGAGTAGTTGAAAATGGATCAGAAAGCTCGGTAACAACAGATGCTGAGGATGTCCTTTCCAGACCATCAGTCCTCCCGTCATAGCCAACTTTCATATCCTTACAGGACTGACTATTTGTCCAAACTGGCCCACCTTCACCTTTGACAGCGGCCCTACTACCTTCACCCATCTCTGACATCTCATCATATGAAAATGATGGTCCAAGCGATGCCCCAGTTCGACGGTTAGGCTGTGGTTTTGCATGATTATGAGGAGCTCCCTTGTAGATGATCTCTGTTATTTGACCATCATAGGATCGTTCCACCTTTTTCTTGACCTGACAATTTGGGTGCGTGCATTTATAATAACTCCTTGGATATTCACTACCTTTTACCTGTTTCTGCCCATACTTCCTCCAATTGTATCCATCTTCTGAAGTCCTTACCATTCCTGCAGATGGGTATGACCCTTTTTGCAATCCTTCCGAAAAGTGATGGGACCCAAGATCCTCCCCATGAATCGATTCTTTGGGAAGAGAGTTTTGATCACTAGCTGCACTGGAATGAGACATTTGCAAGTCTGCGCCGTTGGCAATCATAATCACACCGTTTAAGTTTCTAACATCAGAGGACGGATCCACAGCATAGTTCGTTGCATTAGCTTCTTCTGGAAACTCCATCGGGAATTGAAACTCCATTGGTGGTTGCTCCAAAACAAGAGCTTGGTAGTCAACAGTAGACCCCTGAGGAAAATGCAATGGGAAGATACCAAACTCATTCAAACACAACCTCGCAAAAAACTATAAAATAAGTTATTGGCAAGTTCAGACAGGAAACTACAGCCTTGGAAAACTTATCAAAATCTACACAGGAAATATTAACATTTTGGTTTAAACAAGTACCGTTGGACATCATGATTTGAAGATATGAGGATGGATCTGTAAATAAGAACCATATAAAGTTGTTCCAATGACTAACTATAAAGTTACAACTAGACACTTCATTTACATCGGTTTCCAAATAATGCTTCAACTGTCGTAAACTACAAGGAGATACTGTTTCAAGGTTATTTAGTATTTAAAATATCAATCTGTTGGGCTGCCACATTTGGAGAAAGTAATTAGACCAGAAAAAAAGAAAGTTTAACAACCTCCTTCCAAATTTAAGAATTTGTGACTACTGAATTCTAAAACATACTAAGTTGAGGCATTTACCGGATTTTGGAAACTAGAATAGGCCGGCCTGTAACCATCATCTTCATGCGTTCCTGATTTCAGCAGCGAGCTGTTATCATTGGGAGGATGCAATGGAAAAGTTCCGGTGGTGGGAGATGGAAGCGCCTAGAAGAATACAACAATCGAAGATCTTAGACAACATCACAAAGAAAGAAAAAAGCTTTGGACTTTGCAACTCTCTCAACATCCATAGAATTCATATGCCTTCTAGCTTTTGGTGATTGTATTTTAAGCCAAACAATACCAAAGCAGAGACTTTTATACAAAAGGTGCAGAATAACAAATTCAGGTGTTATACTTCTCTATCTAACCAATCCAATTTATAAATGGATAAAATTAAGTTAATGATTAATGAATAGCACCCAAATACTAATAAAAGTAAAAACTGTTAATCTGTTTGACATTTACTTTCTCCCTACTACCAAATTGCTTGCAACCAGATGCAGATATACTACTGAGGTTCAGAAACCCAAAAGTTCACAAAAAAAACCAAAACCATATAAAGTTAATACATTTCCTTGATCACACTGCAAAATTCTATTGCGCTCCGTGGTATCCTACACTCCGAGGTTTTTCGGAACAAACAAAGCCCAGAAGAATATACAGTCTTAACGCATTTAGCTCCAAAAGAAGAAAAACCTCAAATTTACAACCAAAAAAAGGGAAAACCATCAAAATTAACCAAAAAAACAAAAAAACAAAACAAAAAACCAAAAAAGAAGAACCTGAGAATTGGGGAGCATCATGGGGGAGTCGAGCAGAGCCGTGGGGCTGATACCAGCCGGAATAGTAAGGCACGGGGACCTCGCCGGCGGAGAATGCAGAGGGCTGGTTGTCCTAAAACGCGCCGTATTGATCCTCTCCGCATTGAATCCACACTTGGCTGCCCTCCTCTCTGCTATGCTAATGCTGCTCCCTGCTCCACCACCACCACCACCGCCTCCTCCTCCTTTGGCTTTGCTCTCCGCAACCACGTCGTCTTCTTGCTCCATTTTTCTTAAAAATCTCATCTTTTTGTTTTAACACTCTAAATTTTGTGTCTGTGTGTTGGGATTTTCCTGCTAGAGTGACAAGGCTGCGACTCTGCCTCTCTCTCCAACAGCAAGAATTTTGTAAAAACCCTAACTTTGGTTTTTGGTTTCAGCTCCTCCTCCCTGAATGGTTGCGGAGCTGAAACCTCTCCCTTCTTATTGTATCCAAACGAATATTAAATAAATAAATAAAATGGGGTTTGATTTAAATTCAGGAAGAAATGAACAGGCTTTTTATCTTTCAAGTTTCTATGTCTATAAATTTATGGTACAAAATTTATGTTTTCCAAGAAGAAGAACAATCGGATTGGATTTAGAGAGAGAGGGAGAAAGAAGAAGAAGAAGAAGGGGAGAGAGAGAGAGAAACAGAGCTGGGTTTATAGTCCTACGCTGCTGGGTACAAATATACAAAATGTATTTTTGTTGCAGAAAAACGGAAAAGCAAAGAAATATTTGGTTTGTGCCCGAGAATGGTGAAGTGACAGTCACTCTTAACCAAGAACAATGGGGAGTGTGGGACCCACCGAATTAAAATTAAAGAGGAAATTAGGGGGTGCTGAGGTGGAGGAAGTTGTGAACTCTAACGAGCAAAGATTAAAGCTTTTTTCGGAAACGACACCTCTCTTCTTCTTATCACAAACCATGAACCCAAACAAACTCCCCCCAAAAATCCAATACGTGTTCATTCTTTACAATGTTTTTCACGTAAATCTAGATAAAGTTTGTTTCCTTTCTTCCTTTTCATTTCAATTTTCTCTTTAATTTTCTACTATTTATTTTGCTATTATTTTCTAGGGTTAAACCATGTTTACTACGCTGAAGTTTTGTGGTTTTCAACATTTAGTACATCAAGTTTTTTTCGTTCCAGAGTCATACCTAAAGTGTAAATTTTGGGACAGTCTCATGCTTTTAATATGGAACATTCTCATATTTTCTAATTTCATCGCTTATTTGTTTTAGAGTCTCGTACTTTTAATGTGGCCATGAATTAAAAGATAAATGACTATAAATTTCTTAATCTTGGGTGACTAAGAAAACATTTTCGTCAAACTGTATTCAAGTTTTAACCTTATCTAATTTATTGCTCGTGTTCCTTTTGTGGTAAGCATGATACGATAATACTTACCATGTATTATTTGCTTAATTCTCTTACCAAATATAGTAAATACATTTTACTTGGCACATATTTATGGTATTAGTTTCTTAATGTGTAATTAGTGTAGTTTTATTTCGATAATGTAATTGGTTTGTGTAGGGAGTTGGAGACTTAAGCGTGGGATTTGGCTTGCTAATGGCTAGCCGCAAATCTTGAGAAGCAGGTTTGCTTTTTGTTTGTATAATCCAAATCAATATGCGGTTAGAAGTCCCACGTGGCTGAGTCTCCTAATTTACCAGTACACGATAAATACACTTTTTGTCACTTCATGTTTTTTGCATATTGTTTTATAATGTTGACACAAAAATTAACGTTAAATTGTTGGATGATAAGTGTTCATGTTTTTAGCACACTGTTTTATAATGTTGACACAAAAATTAACGTTAAATTATTAAATGACAAAGATTATCATCTTGGGAGACCAGCATTTCTTGTGTGTGCGATTGTTGTTGCATTTCACTTAATATTCGTGCTAACTATGATTTCATGTCTCTTATGTAGAAACAACATTTGGTTTTGGTTTGAATTCAAAAGTCGATGAAATGAGTTAATGATTCCAACTAGGATTTACTTTAATGGATTCATCATAATTAGTATGTTATTCATTACCCAACGGCACTCAATACTATTTACTTCATAACCATGCATGCTATATATAGCCTAAACTAGTGTGTGTAATAATTCCTCCTCCTATATGAACGTTAATTCATGAATCTTATTATAGCTTTCAACACAAGTTTTTACTTTATACAAATGAATGATACTCCACACTATATTAATTTATTGGCTCGTTTGGAACCGCTTTTAAAATGACTGAAGATACTTTTAGTGAATGTTTTTTTAATCTAATTATTTCTTAGTAAAAATTCAAGTGGATCCTGAAAAAACACTTGAAGTGCTTTCTGCAAAAAACACATCCTATGTTTTTTTTTTCTTTCCAAAAAGCACGTGAAGTGATTTTGAAACCCAAAATCAGTTCACCAAAAACTTTCAATTATTTTAAAAGCACTTCCAAACAAGTCCTAAGTTATGGGGAAGGAGATTCAAACTTAAATGCATAGAGGGGAAGCATATTGTTTTAGCCAACTTGGCTAAGTTCAAGTTTGCTTTCCAACGCAAGTTAAACATTAAACTAAACAAGTACAGTATTTTTATGTAATTAAACCAAAAATTTTACTTGATACAACTACTACTTTGCTAACAGATTGTGTTCATTTTGGCATAAACGCAACCTGTTAAGCTAACGAATTTATGTTCACCAAAAATTCCTTTAAGAACATGCACCATCCTTGAATGGTGGAATCTATGAGCATCTCTCGTTACAATTTCCCTTCCAGTAACCTTGGAGATAAACTTGGAAGCTGTATGACAAATTGACAATCCCCACAAACTCTCAGATTCTTCTTAATTCTGATAACCGTTTCCGGCCCTAAATTCAACATTCCGAAAACTACTGCAAGCTTCTTACTATGTGCATACATGGAGTTCCGCTGCTGACATGGGTATGTGCAGTTTGACAACAGACCGAACAGATGTCAACTCCTCAAACAGCAACACTTCCACGTCGCATCTTTTCCTTTCATGCAAATTACACACCTGGAGGCTGGAACTCTGCCTGTCGCTATGTTTAGCTTTAGCTAGCGTTCTCTCTCTCTCTCTCTCTCTCTCTCTGAGTCGGAGACTCAAAGATATGGATGCTACTTACCCCACATCAACAATCACCCACCCGCCCGCCTCCGCCACCAGAGACACCAACATTTGATGAAGATGATGAGTATGGACTACTCTAACCGACAGATTGGCTCTCAAAGCTTGTGTCTTTACAACCAGATTTGATTTACAACTGCTTTTCCACTCTCTCCACCTCCATTTTCTCCCTCCTGTCTGCCGCCTCTGAGTCTGACCACCAAGTCGAGGAGGCCAAAGACACCGTTGAAACCTCCGTCCACCAGGCCCCCTCCACCATCACGCAGGGTAGCGGCCTCCTCCTCAAGAACATCGGTTTCGGGCTTCTCGGGGCCCCCTATGTCTGCATGGTTTTGATTTTATCCGCTCTTTTCGGAATTGGGTTGGTGAATCTTTGGGTGGAGGAGCCGGTGTTCGTCAGGGAGCGGTTCCACTTTGATTACACGGAGCCTCATCCGACGGCTGTCTTTGCTTTTGGTTCTGCTAATGATATTTACCAAGACAAGAGTTCATACTCTAGGAAGCATGTGGGGGGAGTTCCTGTTGGACACACTTTACATGTCTCTTTGGTGCTTTTGATGCCTGAATCTGATTTCAATAGGGGCATTGGTGTCTTTCAGGTATGTATGTATCTGTCTATCAGTTATTAACTTATTAGTTGTGTTACATACAAAATTCTCCGTGCAAGACGTTCGTTCACACATACGTTCTTAATGGCATAAACAGATTGTCGAGGATATTATTTCACCGATTTTATGATGAGACTGATCATAATTTGACTGAAATTATTGATTGTTACTAATTAATTAATTGGTGATATGATCATCAGTTGAATGCAGAACTCTTATCAGTGGACGGCGATGTGATTACAAGATCAAGCCAGCCCTGCATGCTGCGATTCAAGAGCCTCCCGGTTCGACTCACACGAACATTTCTGATGGGAGTTCCTCTGCTGCTAGGATTCTCTGGTGAAACCCAGAAGTTAACGGTCCAAATAATCAAGCACAAGGAAGGGCATTATCCAAGAACTCAAGCCATAAGAGTAACTTTAATTCCGAGGGCCGGAACCTCGTACCTTCCACAGTTGTATGAAGCTGAGATTGTCATGAACTCCCAGCTTCCTTGGACTAAACAATTGGTGGACAGCGGGAAGTGGACATTCTACGTCTGGACCTCTCTATACATTTATGCTATGCTCCTCGTACTTCTCATGCTTTGTTGCAGGCCACTCCTCTTTCCAATGACGATGATTGTCGCAAGTACTGCCGCAACGCAGCAGGGGACGTCACTGACGTCCCAAGTTATAGCAGTGAAAGAGAATCATCCTCCCCAGAACGGAGGCGACATGCTAGGGGATCACGAGCTACATCTGGAGACGACGAGAGCGAGGATGTTCAAGATCTGCTAAGAAAATGGCAACGAAGCAGAAGCAAAAGAAAGGCAATCTACTTGCAACCTGGAGATATGAATTTGCCAGAAGCTGTTGGCTCATCTGGAGCCTCAACAATTAGCATTACAAGAGACGATGCAAGTGTTGCTGCTGCCGAAGATGTTGGGGACTCGGAATCGGTCTGTTTATAAGGCGACGTAAGTTATGCAAAATTATGTACTTGTTGCCTTCTGTTAATATATATATGACTAAGTTTACTGATCAAAAGATTATCATTATTGATAAACCAACTAAAACATAGTTAAGAGTTCGATATCACGTAATTTTGCTTAATACAGTAGAAATTTGGAAAATGAGGCAAAGACACAACAGCTTAGCAATTGAAACAAAGAAAGACATACATTTCGTGCAACAGCGTGTTGTATACAACGGTTGCAGGAAACAAGTTTTCCTTCCAAATGGTTCAGACAGATAACTCGGTACGAGAAATCAAAATTCCATCGGTGTCTGCATAAAGCCATTCCCCGTCACAGATCCTTGTCCCGGCAATGCTTATTGGTACCTGCTTCTCTCCGATCCCTTTCTTGTTGGCTTTCATGGGATGGGACGCCAGAGCTCTCACGCCAATGTCGCAACCGTTAATCTCGTCGACATCTCTTATGCAGCCATTGACCACTATACCTGCCCAGCCGTTATTCTGAGCTTGAACCACAGGGTTGCCTCCCAATATTGCACACCGCTTGCTTCCACCTCCGTCCACAACAAGAACTCTTCCATTGCCTTTCTCCTCGAGAAAGGAACGAACAAGGACATTGTCCTCAAATACCTTTAAGGTAACTATTTGTCCAGAGAAGACCTGTCGCCGGCCATATATCTGGAATATTGGCTCAACCACCCGAAGATCACCACTCCCAATCAACTGAGAGTGCGCATCGCAAACTTCAGCAGTTGTAACCAAGGCCATTTGTTCCCAGCACCTTCGGGGCAAGACAAGGATCAATGTGTTAGAATGATCACAGGCAACTTATAGAAGGTTTTTCACCGGAAAATGTTATAGCAAAGCACATGGAGGATGCCATGAGAGGTTTGATGGGAGAAGACAAAAAATACAAATTTTGTAGAGTCGAAGAGAAACACTGCAGATTTGCCTTCAAAATGAGAAAATGCAAAAGCTCAAGAATTTTCGTTCCAGCAACAGCACCAAAGGAAAAATATACACAACAATTGCAGGGGAACGCGAAGATCGCAGTGAAAGAAGACCGAATTGATAAAATCAGACCCCCATTATAATTACCCAACAAGTATCAACCTTTTCAAAAAAATGCAAACTTGGGATGTAACTAAGCTAACATTCGTTTTCCCCCAGCCGAGACATGGTTTTCGAAATCCGGAAACAATTGAAACCGGCAGCATTTTGTATTAATTCACTCAAATTACAGAAAAATGCACACAAGATATTCAAATCTCAATCTCCTATAAAAGTTCAAACTAATTACGATAAATCATATACAAAATTTCACAAGTTAAGACCAAGCATGGATTCTGAACGCGGAAAAAAGCCAAACCTCATCCACACAAACACACGCAAAGATTGGATCTTTATGTTGTTTGCATCACCACACAGATTCAGAAATAACAAGATTAATCAGAAAGATGAACTCTATTAATTATTGATTAAATTATTAATCACACGAGCTGGTTTTGATCTAATTTTCATAAAATCCAAGCAGTACACCCAACGATCCAAATCAATACAAAAAAAAAACAAAACAAAAACAAAAAAAGTTGAATAATTTTCATATTGGGTCGGCCTGTATGCCAGAGAAATGCAAGAAATTGAAATTTGACACCAATTTGATCAATCAGACAAGCGAATCAAAGAAATCAAGAGAAATCAAGAGAAACGAGGAGATGAAATCTGGCGGCTAATAATAAAAGTTGTCACCTCGAAGGATGGAGCAAGACACCAGAAAACAGCTGAGTAGTTCAGTTGTGAGTTATGGGAAGGGAAGGAAGAAAAAGGAAGAAGCTTTGAGGGAGAGAGAGAGAGAGATAATCTGTGTTTAGGCTGTAAAGCGCGTGCAGATACAGTCTTCTTCCCAAGAATTATGCTGTTGCTGTCTCTTTTCAAAGTTGTTAAATCAGGTGATACAATAAGTGGAGCATAGCATACATGACTTTTAGTTTTAGATGTGAAAAGAGATTGTGATCCACGATCGATGTATATTTTGACAATTTTCATTTTTAATTATAATGATATTTGGTGTTTGCTCGGCGTACGGAGCCCACTAAAATATTTCTTCATGTTCACACATGCATAATTATATTTTATGTTTGCTTTATCGACTATTCATTAATGAAAAATTTTATTCGAACTCATATAACTTATTTATACACCTAATTTAAACTTTAAATATGAATTGTCCTTTTTACTCTATTGCATAATTATCATTAAGTACAAGATGAAATTAACAATATAACTAAAATTTATCAATAAACTCACACCCAATAACTTACCATTACACAATCTTAAGATCAAACCCTAAGATTTGAGATAAGACAAAAAGTGTACAGAAATTAATGAAATTGTGTTTTTGAGGACTGAAAGTATACTGGCGATCTCGTGAGCTTGAAATTAATGAAGTTGGGATGGGTCCTGCGGGTGAATTAAGACAACCTTCTTGCCTTACCCAGAAGCTAACTTGGTGATCTCGAGAGTTTCAGTGCTATGACAAGGTAGGAGGGAATTCATTTACTTGCCAATACTTAAATTTCTGCATGTGCCTGGATGAGGATGAACTAGTGACCGTCTTTGCTACTCAATCTGCAGCGTACTTCCAATCCTCAAAAACACAATTTCATTAATTTCCATATACTTCCAATAAGTTTTATTGCAGTATACTTTCAATCCTCAAAAAACACAGTTTTATTGTAATATATTTCCAGTAAACCATTCATTTCATATTTCAAGGTCAGAAATTGTAAAAACATTCATGAATACTGATTTTGGGTTTTTATTTTTTGAATGAGTGTAAAGATAAATTTAGTTGGGTTTTCCCATCTCTCATGTTCCTCCTGCCGTCCCCATCTCTCTCTTTTCCTCCATCTCCACCTCAGCTTTTCCCTCTCCAAGCCACCATGGTTGGAGATTTAGTTTATCTGTATTTGCTTTTAACTTCCGTTTGTTTTTTGTCTGAGCATTTTGTGTCTCAGGTTGCTCTGAGCTTGGTCTCAGTCTTTCCCGAGTTTATCTCATATATGTTTTCTTTGCCTTGTTCCTCTCCAAACATCGCTCTTCATCGTGAACTTTTACCTGTTACCCTTTTTTATGTGCATTTTGCACTATTTGGTAGGATTATGGGAGCGCTCCCAGCGCGGGTAGCTTGCCTATCCCCATTTTCCGTTCATCCATTTGGTTCTTTGTCCCTTCTTCCGGGTGGTGGTGACGGATTTGCGGTGGCGGTGCAGCTGTTTCGGTGGAGGTGGCTGTCTAGGTTTTTCGGTTTGGTTGCTGCTATGGGCTGCTCACTTTGGGCCCTTCTCATTGTTGTTTTCGTTTATGGAGTTTGGCTTTTGCTTGGCTATTTTAGACTCTCTTTTGGAGTAGTTCTTATATTGTATTATCTTTCTCTTTAAATGAAATTTACTTTGTTTGTCTTAAAAAAAAAATACAAAGAAAAAGAAGTTTCTCATGAAATGATTTGATTCATCAGAGCGAGAAAAAAAATAACTAATGAAAATGGCTTGAAAATTTTGAGTTTTAACGATAAGGACAAAATAAAAGATAAAGTAAATAGTAGCATGTTTGACTTTTTAGTGTAAAAATGTGATTTTTCGTTAAAACTCAAAAAAAAAAAAAAAGGATCGAGGGCGTTCACAAATAAAAAATAATAAAAAAGAGGCGGGGTGCCACGAAAGGTAAGGACAACAAGTAACCGCGAGACACCTGGACAACAACTAACAAGATTAATCAGAAAACTTTAACTCTATTAATTATTGATTAAATTATTAATCACACGAGCTGGTTTTGATCTAATTTTCATAAAATCCAAGCAATACACCCAACGATCCAAATCAACACAGAAAAAAGCAAAAACAAAAAAAGATGATTAATTTTCATATTGGGTCGCCCTGTATGCCAGAGAAATGCAAGAAAATGAAATTTGACACCAATTTGATCAATCAGACAAGCGAATCAGAGAAATCAAGAGAAACGAGGAGATGAAATCTGGCGGCTAATAATAAAAGTTTTTACCTCGAAGGATGGAGCAGGACACGAGAACACAGCTGAGTAGTTCAGTTGTGTGAGTTATGGGAAGGGAAGGAAGGAAAAGGAAGAAGCTTTGAGGGAGAGAGAGAATCTGTGTTAGGCTGTAAAGCGCGTGCAGATACAGTCTTCTTCCTAAACAATTAGGAAACTTTAACAAAAACTCCCGGTACTATTCACTTTAACGAAAAAACACATTTTTACAATAAAAAGTCAATCATGGTACTATTTATTTTACCTTTTATTTTGTTTTTATCGTTAAAACTCAAAATTTTCAAGTCATTTTTCTTAAAAATTATGATGTTGCTGTCTCTTTTTAAAGTTGTTAAATCAGGTGATACAATAAGTGGAGCATAGCATCATGACTTTTAGATGTGAAAAAAGATTGTGATCCACGATCGATGTGCCTGTAGAACACTACATATGAGCGATATTTTGACAATTTTCATTTTTAATTATATAATGATATTTGGTGTTTGCTCGGCGTACGGAGCCAACTAAAATATTTCTTCATGTTCACACATGCATAATTATATTTTATGTTTGCTTTACCGACTATTCATTAATAGAAATTTTATTCGAACTCATATAACTTATTTCTACACCTAATTTAAAATTTAAATATGAATTGTCCTTTTTATTTTATTGCATAATTACCATTAAGTACAAGATGAAATTAACAATATAACTAAAATTTATCAATAAACTCACACCCAATAACTTACCATTACGCAATCTTAAGATCAAACCCTAAGACTTGAGATAAGACAAAGAGTGTACAGGAATTAATGAAATTGTGTTTTTGAGGACTGAAAGTATACTGGCGATCTCGTGAGCTTGAAATTAATGAAGTTAGGATGGGTCGTGCGGGTGAATTAAGACAACCTTCTTGCCTACCCAGAAGCTAACTTGGTGATCTCGAGAGTTTCAATGCTATGACAAGGTAGGAGGGAATTCATTTACTTGCCAATACTTAAATTTTTGCATGTGCCTGGATGAGGATGAACTAGTGACCGTCTTGCTACTCAATCTACAGTGTACTTCCAATCCTCAAAAACACAATTTCATTAATTTCCATATACTTCCAATAAGTTTTATTGCAGTATACTTTCAATCCTCAAAAACACAGTTTATTGCAATATATTTCCAGTAAACCATTCATTTCATATTTCAAGGTCAGAAATTGTAAAAACATTCATGAATACTGATTTTGGGTTTTTATTTTTTAAATGGGTGTAAAGATAAATTTAATTGGGTTTGTGAGGTTATTTTAGGTAGTAAATTGGGGTGTAAAGAGATATTGATAGTTTGATTAAAAATAATATGAGTGTAGAGAGTAAGTTGGGTGTAGAAAAAGGTTATATGGATTCAAATAAAAATTTCCTTCATTAATTTATTCATGGTATTAATAATTATACGAAGGAATTCATCAGGATGATAACGTAGAAAGATTCATTTTGTCACGGATTTATCACAACACGAGGAATAAAATAGAAAGATTGAAATTATATGGTGGACGACTGAATATGCATATTTATATTTTGACAATTTTAGCTTTGTAAGTTTTTTTTTAAACAGTTAAAATCCATTAGAAGTGTGATTTTATTGAACGAAAAACTTCTGGTACTGTTAACTTTAACGAAAAATCACATTTTTACACTAAAAAGTCTATCCTGGTACTATTCACTTTACCCTTTATTTTGTCCTTATCGTTAAAACTCAAAGTTTTCAAACATTTTTTATTAGTTTTTCTTTCATACAATTAGTGAAATTTAAGCTTCAATAAAGAACTTTTTCACAAAAAAAAAAATATATATATATAAGAGAGCTTGCCTATGACTTTGTGCCATCTCCCTCCCCCAAAGTAAAGCCCCGATCCTCTGAACCCTTATTTGCCGTTGGCCTCTTACTCCGGCTTGAGGTCAGCGGCAGCCTAACCCTTCCCTCCTCGCCCTCCTCTCTCTTCCTCTCCCGTCCACCCCTTTTTCATCCCTATCCCCCATCTCTCCCTGATTTTCGCCCTTCTTCCTCTTTCTCCTTTTTCCACCCTTGTTTCCTTACTTTCTCCCCTTCTCTCCGTCTCTTTCCTCCCGTTTTTCCCATCTCTCATGTTCATCCCGTGGTCCCCATCTTTCTCTTTTCCTCCATCTCCACCTCAGCTTTTCCCTCTCCAAGCCACCATGGTTGGAGATTTCATTTATTTGTATTTGCTTTTAGCTTCCGTTTGTTTTTTGTCTGAGTATTTTGTGTCTCAGGTTGCTCTGAACTTGGTCTCAGTATTTCTTGTGTTTATCTCAGATATGTTTTCTTTGCCTTGTTCCTCTCCAAACATCGCTCCTCATCATGAACTTTTACCTGCTACCCTTTTAAAGCGCATTTTGCACTATTTGGTAGGATTATGGGAGCGCTCCCAGCGCGGGTAGCTTGCCTACCCCCATTTTCCATTCATCCGTTTGGTTCTTTGTCCCTTCTTCCGGGTGGTGGTGACGGATATGCGGTGGCTGTGCAGCTGTTTTGGTGAAGGTGGTTGTGCAGCTGTTTTGGTGAAGGTGGCTGTCTAGGTTTTTCGATTTGGTTGCTGTTATGGGTTGCTCACTTTGGGCCATTCTCATTGTTGTTTTCGTTTATGGAGTTGGGCTTTTGCTTGGCTATTTTGGACTCATTTTTGGAGTAGTCCTTATCTTGTATTACCTTTCTCTTTAAATGAAATTTACTTTGTTTGTCTTAAAAAAAAAAAAAAAAAAAACAAAGAAGTTTCTCTTGAAATGATTTGATTCATCAGAGCGAGAAAAAAAAAGGGTCGGGGGGGCGTTCACAAATAAAAAAGAATAAAAAGGGGGCGGGGTGCCACGATAGGTGAGGACAACAAGTAACCGCGAGACACCTGGGCAAACCCCAAGAGAGGACAAACAACAGGAGTCGGCAGCACCACCTTCAAACCTCTCGAGGGCTTTTTTTAACCACGCGGGAATATACAGCGCGAGGCGTCGTGGTTTCTTTTTTTGGCCGCACGGGGGAAACACCGGATAAAGACCCCTTACTGGTTTTACCCGAATAATCGGGGCATGGTTTAGGGTTGCGGTACACGCGTACATCCCAGCCCGGCACCCCAAGGTACCCAAATTGCCCCTTCGTCGGTCGATATAAGCAGGGGTAAATTTCTTGCATTAGTCGATGTGGGATAAGAGATCCCCAGATGTGAACTACATTGTTATACAGAAACAGATATATGATGACGGCACCAATTTTTACAGATGTCACAACGACGGTATTCAAACCAATGCATTGCCATATGAGAAAGGTTAAACCATAAGTTAGTGCGTCATTGATTTGAGATAGCGTCACCATGGAATTTCAGGTTAGAAAAGTTTCTCCCCAACAGGGCAAGTAACCTCGTCTCTTCGCAGGATTAGATAGCAAATTCTTGGCCTGCTGGGCCAAACATGGAGAAAAGAAATTTGTGAACCTGTTTCATGATGAAAGAGGCGAAAAGTTTCTTATTGATTCATCAGTTCTACATTACAAAAGCACGGCATTTAACAACTATAACAACAAAGTCTGCTTATGGGAACGCCTTATGAGTCCAAATTGGAACAGGGAAAATAAAACACTAATTATAATAAAGCCACAATCAAAGTTTCCCAGAAGACTCAGTTTAAGTCAACCTGTGGATGGTTTTCATGTCAGCAGCTTCCTTGATGGTGTTTTTCTCAACATGGTCCCACCACTTGAACAAGAAGTTGTCCACGACGAGTCTGAACCAAGGCGACAGCTTCAGACCTTCCTCCCCGGCATCTGCCTTTCTCAACAGCTCCTTCAGCTCCTCCTGGTTTACGTACTTGATATCAGCTACCTCATCAGGGTTCGGATGCACATTAACATCTCGGACAGTGAAGAGGAGGTAATCAACTGCAAATACAACAAAACACACACAGGGTGAACAGAAAATTCTGAAACAAGACAATTTGTTCGACCATCACGACCAGTCTAACAAATGCATCTCGGACAGTGAAGAGAAAGTAATCAACTGCAAAGAACGTTAATCGTAAAAAAGGTAGAGTAACCCAAGTTGGAATATTACGTTCATGTTCTCCCCACTTGCCATCAGAAGGTGCCTTGTACAGCATGCGACCCAACGGGATAAACTGATCAACTGGCACATCTTCAGCAGGAATGCCAAGTTCATCCAACAGCTTCCTTTGAGCAGCATTTCTTACCCCTGGAAACAAAATGGAGGGAAAAAAAAAATTAGAGCAAGTCACGGTAGGCCAAGTAAAATTGACTCTCAGAGGCATGATAAATAGAAAAATATACCAAGAGAGTTATCATCAATAAGCTCAGATTCACGGTATAATGGATGACTGCAACAGGTGTTCGTCCAAACAAGTGGGAATGTTACCTTGGTTGCAGAACGTTGCTGCACAGAAAGACAGACATAAATGAGTATGCCAAACACTATTATTTAACAACGCTTATAAATGAGTATGCCAAACACTATTATCACTACTCGAGATTCTCAGGATGCACCCTGCTACTATGGAACATCTTATGAATGACCACTCTAAACTGAACGCTGCGTAAATTTCAGTTAGCGTGATCCAAGAAAAATACCTGAAGAAGCAACTCATGCTTTGAGTTAAACAAAAAGACACTGAAAGCTCTGTGAAGCAAATTTTCAGATTCGATCTTTTCCATCAAGTGACCTGCAGTTCACAGAATGCATGAAAACTTCAGAAACTAACAGTTGTACAAGAAAGAACACAAGAGTTGTATCGACATGCATGATCGGGCATTATTACCAAGTACATTCAAGCTCCAAGGAAATATAAACCTTTAATATGGATTTTCTTTGCAAACTGCAATGAAGTAAAATAGGAGACAAAAATTCTTCCCTCAGAATTCCTATCCTACTCAAATCCCCAAAATTACTAAATGTCCTAGAGCGGTTTATCAAGTATTACATCATAAGCCATGGCATGAAGTCATAAAACTTCAAGTCCTAAACTATCAAAACAGAATATTAATTTCTAAACATAAAAAAATTTATCACATTGAAATCTCGCAACGAGAAGGTTAATGCAAGCAAAAGTACTTACAATTGTACTTGGTATCATGACCAACAACACGATCATTCTCATCCACCAGAATACATCTGCAGAAATTCGAATAAAACAGATTGTCAGCTCCCGGGAATGACTAACACCTGAATATACATTGGACTGAATACAAAAGGTTAAAATCGGAAAAGGACAAGGGGCAGCACTGATTGAACGGATGGCATTGCCACCTGATGCTCATCCGGGGGAGCTGCCTTCTTACCCTAAATTCCATTCCTACGCGAAATGAATTGAAATCACAGGTAATTGGTATTCTCATATCAAAATGTTTTTAGCAAGGGGAAGAAACTAAAGGGGAAAGCTTTTAACAATCGATCTCAGCTCCGGTTCAATCGTTTCTTAACCAATTCGGGATTCCGGATCAGATGTATGTAGCCTCATTTAAATTGAACGCAAGCTCGGGTCGAGCTCAAGTATCATAGCTCGGCTTATACATACATCTTTGTCCATCCACTTATAATTTCCTCTCGACTATGTTATCCTCTGTTTGGTTAATCAGAAACTGGAGTAATTGCAAAGAAAATTAACGGTTACTTTGGACAAATTATTCGTTTATTCATCTGTTTCAAATTCTGAGCAACCAAACAGACCACAACAGAATATAAATTTGAAAAAAGAGCCGCAATTTAGGAAACAAAATAGAAAAAGCCTATGACTTTCATTTTATTTACTGTTCATGTATTTCCTGAGCAGAAAAAACAGAGCAAATTACAAACGGATCAACCAAAACAACCGAAAAAAAAGAAAGAAAACGGTAAAAGCGCGAATAGGAGCATAAGTCAGGGGCAAAGTGGGGGGTGGGGGGGGAGGGACTTACTCGTCTTCGAACATGAGGCGGCGCTGGACGGCGTCCATACCGGCGTCAGGAGCGTCGCCCATGGTGGAACTGTGAAAAGACAGAGATAGCCTGGCGGAGAGGGAGGGGAAGGCGGGGGGCTTGGAGAAGAGAAAGGTTGGAGTGGCAGGGGATGAGAAGAGAGGAGGATGAGATTTGGGAAGGAAGGAGAGAGTGTGGAGAAGGCGAGCAGTGGAGAGGCTCATTGGAAATTGGAATGGAGCAGTGAATATATAGAACAAGCCAGTCTCCGCTTTAATCTAATTTTGGTACACTTTTTATATCAAATTTAATTCTGCAAATCATTGCCCTTTACCGACCATTATTATTCGATCCACAAATTGTAGGAAGAGATTTGGTAATAAAATTTTCTAATTAAACTTTTATTTTATCAACCACAAAATAAATCCTTATGCTAGATTTTCAATTAAACTTAATAAGATTCGTGACTCCAATAAATGTTTGGTTCTTGCTATCATTTTTTCTTTTATATGATAAGACACGAGATTTAAAAGCGATTAGTGAGTCTTTTTGTTGTAAATTTGAAATATCTACTGAAGTAATAATTATATAAGTGATATACACTGACAGCGCCAAAAAAATATGAAAATTTTGATTAATATGAAAAACGTGGTACATGAGGGATGATTTGGGGTGCTAAACTAATAAAGTCAAAAGTATGGTATTGCTAATTTGTTGTGTAAGTTGTTGGTTTATGTGAGTTGGCCAAGATTGACCAGCCAATTAAGGCAGCCAACCAGCTCTCTTTGACAGATGCACTTCATCATCATCAAACTATTATTTCTTGTTTAGCTCTCCTATATTCGTCTTTACCATACCACTTAATCTAAAACAATATACATATATATATATATATATTAATAAGTTACCAAAGCCAAATTAATAGCAAACAAAAGAAACCGAAATTAATTACAAATAAAATAGTCACGGTCGAATAGTATTCCTCATCACTTGTAAATGAGATGTCTTATGTTCGATTCTCGCCAAAAACAAATTTGAACCACATTATTACTAGCTCATTGTGAGGCTTAACCTACTCTCTCTATAATATCGTTTGTTCAAAAAATAAAAAATTAACAAATAAAATAAGATGGTGGGTGACGACTGACGAGGGCATGGATCTTCAAGTTTATGTGGGCTCATTTTGTTGTTCACATTTCGTTTCACACAAAATGGAGAATCTTGAAGGATTGATATATAGTGCTTCTTCTGTCAAGTTTAATATGTTTTATAGGATAACTCTCAAACTAAGAAAGGGTATGTACATTCAAACACTAAAATAGACAAGAATCTATATTTTCGTAAATCTATCACACAAATACCACGATCGCAACACCAACACACAATTTTTTTTATAGAGATTCTTCGGTTGATTTAGTTTCTTATATTTTGGTGCATTCCTTTAAGTTTATCATATATTAGGCCATTTTAAGGAATGACTCATTGCACATCGAACTTGAACGAATCAAATCGTCTATTTTGTAAGTTTCGATTTATAAATCATCTATGCAAAATTAAATTCAATCCGAAATCATTTGCCTGTTTAATTGTCACGATGAAATTTCAGTGTTTCTTAAAACATAATTTTCATCTTTTAACTTAATTAGATGTTTCAAACATATCCGATTTGTCTATTTTGTAAAAATGATTTATGAGGTGAAACTTGAAAAATAAATACTTCGGATCGTTGAAATTCAAAATCATGTGGACCCCACAACTAATCCCTATTTTTTGAAAAAAAAAATAGTGATCCCCTTCTTTAAAGATTGTGTATCACATTTGCTGTTTCTTTATATTTTGCATATATGAAGCATATGGGCGTGCTATATACATACAAAAATTACGGGTTGATTTTTTGTTTGTTGAAGGGCCCTAAGGTCATCTCCAACCGAAGAATGACCAAAGGGCTCCCTTTAACCCTATAACTATACAAGAAATTATATTTTAATAAATAGTATTAGACCATATTTAATATCATCTCCAACAGATGGGGCCAAAGTGCCATAAGCCAAAAATAACATTTTGACAAAAAACCATCTCCAACCAAGGAGGCTAAATGGTCATAGGCCAAACATAATTTATTATTTTAATTAAATTAATACGATTAATTAAATTAAATTACCATATTAAAATAAGGTTTTCAGACATATTTTGAGTGCCACTTGTGGTCAAATGAATAAGCCTCCAGATCTCTTATTTTTATATAATCTCAATAATTTTTTGGATAGGATTTCAAGTGATACGTGTTGCTAACGTGAGTAACTCTCCAGATTTCTTATCTTTATGTAATTTCAATAATTTTTTCGGATAGGATTTCGAGTGACACGTGTCGCTAAAGTGAGTAACTCTCTAGATTTCTTATCTTTATATAATCTTAATAATTTTTCAGATAGGATTTCGAGTGCCACGTGTCGAGATGTAATTAGTTGTGCAAATTTTAAATAGGATTTTTATCTACGTGACACTTCTTATCTTCAGCTTTCAATGTTGTAGGAATGATATAGGTATTTATAGGAAAAAAAATTAGATTTTTTTTTTTTAATTCGTAAAAAAAAAAGTTCAAATTCCAACGGTAACCTAACGGCAAGCTAATGTCATGCTGACGCCAGGTAGACGTTAGCATTCAAATGGGCTAAGCTAGAGGGTTGGCAAAATGTCAAGCTTGACATTCTGGCGCTGGAGGGTTGGAAATGGCCAACCCACTTACCTAATTTAGGGGTTTGGACCTGGTGGGGCCCATAAGCCATTTGGCTTAGCCATCGGTTGGAGATGATTTTTGTGTCATTCCGAGCTATTTTTAGTCATATAATCCTTTGGACGGGACGATTGGAGATGGTCTAACGCAAGTAGTCATATGAGCCAACCTGTCGTGGCTTAGTCATCTTTGTCATCCCGGCCTATGTCAAATGCGCCAAATTTGTTTGCATTTTCATTTGGACATTACAAATTACAACGCTGTTTTCTAGGGGAAATGTTGAGAACCAACAAAATCAAAGAATATATCAAGTTAGTCTAAGAGATTTGATTCTTCAACTTGTTTTTCTTTTTATTTCAAATATTAAAAAACAACATTAAAATATAATAAATCTCAATATTTTTCTTTACGAAAATAATCAGGTTGTCATTGAGTGATTCGATGTCAAAACTTCTAAGAAATATAACTTGTATAGGTTGGTTTCATGGTCATTTGCAAGGAGGGAATCTCCCCAAAACAACGAATCTAGCTTCTTTTATAGGTGTCACATCATATTTATGAGTCTAATTGTAAGCAAGCCTCAATAGTATTTGGATTGAGATTCACTTCGGATTTTTATATTTGGAGTCCACTGATCAAGAGATTTGGACCATTCAATTTCAATCAAATGTCCTCCATTAGCCCATCCCATTGGATCACTTTACAAAACTCAAAAACTTGAATGACACGAATCTCTTTTTCTCTTTCTTAAACGATCCGGATTTCTCGATCTACGAACTCTGGACATAAAGATCCAGGGTGAATCTTATTTTGGAGAAGAGATCCTCTCCAAATTTCTTCTACGAAGGCCACCGGATCAAGTGATCTGGCCCTTGAAATTTCATCTAACAAAAAAAATTTATTATAGCTTTTAAGGGGTCAAAACAAGTGGGCTGTTAGATGAATTTTTAAAAGTTCGGATCACTTGATCTGGTGACCTTGGTGGAAGAGATTCGGAGATGATCTCCTCCTTATTTTGTATATGTTAGGTACAATAACCAAAAAATTTCATTAAATTAATAATTTTAATTTCTATAAGGGAATTATATTGGTACTCCAAAATTTATATTATAAACTTCTCACAAATGTATTATTTATTCAAAATTTAGATTACACAATGAAAATTTTAAAATGTTAATAACAATTCCTTTGGTGTTATTATCTATTAATAATTTATGGGGCAAAATGTGTAACAGATCCATAAGGACGCGAAGCGGGCCTATTGGCGCCAAGTTTAAGGGTCCTTAGGCTTTCCCTAACCCAAAGCTCGAGAGTTGGGCCCTGCAATTTGTCTACAGAAAAAACCCGACCCTGCAGACCAAACTCACGGCTCGATCATTCGGCAAAGTTCATCACTCGAAGAGATTCCGAGAGATCACAACACACACTCACGAAATTGACTGTCGAGCAAAACCAAATGCAGGAAACAAAGCAGAAATAGAGTAATATGCGAAGAGAGTTGAGTCCGGGCTTGAAGATCCTCTGGGTCTGGACACTTGGAACCGCCGCCGGTACTCTCTCTCTCTCTCTTGATTTCTTTCTCTCTCTACAATTTCACATTTTTACATAATTGGGAGTGTTTTTGTTGTTGTTGCAGTACTTGTTACCAGTGTGGTGAGGACAAGGATGAGGGACATGGAAACTCTTACCAACACCGAGCATCAGCCGCAGCCGCAGCAACACGACACGGAGACACTGATGGCGGACAGTTCGACTCAGTCCAGTGAACTGATTCGAGAAGAGAAACCGTAGGTTTGTTCGACACCAATACAAGTACTCCAGTTTTGTATGTTTTGTTTTTGTTAATTTCCTCAACTTGGATTGGATGTTCTTGTTTTGAGTTTGGAGAAATGGGTACGCAATGTGTTTGATGAATGTCCTCACTGGTAACTTTTTGACCCAATTTTTGAAGATTTGACTGCAGTAGTAAATTACTACTAGTAATTTATATTGGCACGAATAATTTGAATTTGTTGATACAGAAGAAATGGAGGTTGATTTCACTGTTGCTCTGAGAAGCTTTAACAATAATTTTAGATTGTTGGTGCTAATAATAACTTACGATAAGGTGAAATGTAAAGGCCAAAGTTTGAGCTCGTACTAGAATTAGAAGAGTTCGTGGTGTTTTAAGTTCCTAACGTTGAAGAAAATAAGAATCCCACATTGGAAATTTGAGAAAACCTATCATTGTTTGTTTCTGTGTGAGCTTCTTGTCAATTATATGTCTAAGGGCTAGTTTGGTATTGATGTGCTTTTAAAAAAAACTGCTTCTACTGTGATGTGAGAATAAGCAGTTGTGAAATGAAGCAGAGTGTTTGGTAAACCTTTTTGTAAAAGTGCTTTTGAAAAAAACAAGCAGTATTATAGTGTTTGATAAACTTTTATGTAAAACAGATGTGAAAAAAGCTGGTTTTTCAAAGCTAGGTTTTGCAACTTTGTGTTTTTGGCTTTTTTTCACCCAAAACTGTGAAAAAAAGCTGAAGTTGAATGTTTACCAAACATAAAAAAGCTCCCAGCTTTTTTTGATAGCCACTTTTTTCAGAATCACCTCAGTACCAAACCAGGGCTAAGTCAGTTAGTAAAAAGGAAATGTTTAGTGTAGCAGTCGAATGTTTGGTGCTCGGTGTTTCCATTTTGCAGTAGTATCTCATGGTTAATTGTGGCTCTTAGTTGAACTGTGAGTTGACTGCTGCTCACATATAGATACTTGTGTATATTCTTCACTTCTCCTTTACTTGTGCTCTAAAATGAAGTCATGGTACTACAACATGATCATGTAGAAGAAAAAGGTTGTCTTCTCTCGGCGACCAAAGTTTTCTGTCAAATTGGTTGTTAACTTTCGGAAATCGAATTGTACAATTCAACCAAACTGTTGGGTAGATTCCAGCATAATTCTTGATTGGTTTGTGTCAATTAGAAATTATCATCGAGTATCATAATGCGGTTTCATAACTGTAGTTTTGATTCATTACCTCACATTGTTCCCTTCCCTACTCCTCATGGCATGGTAATATAGAATGGTAATGCATGATAGTAGTAGATTTATATTTCATTTGTCACTTTGGAAATTCTGGTCATTTTATGCAAACGTCGCGAGGTAAAACTCAAACGGTTTTGGGTATGTGCTCATTTTGCTATCACTTTCTTAGGATTAGGAAAGTTATATATTGCATATGGAACCAACTGGACTGCTTCTACCTTCCAGAAAACAAGGATGGGATTAGCCTAACCCTAATAGGATAGATTAATGACTAATTAGGTGGGTGTTTAAGCTTAATCCTGTCGTGATTTTAGGAGGAAGCAACAGACTGATAGCCGTAGGTGATCCGATCGCATAGCTCGGTAACCTCATTCCTTTAGAAATGCATTACCATTCATATGGCCCCGGATTAAGGGCTTTTGTTTTCCCCCTTGCCGTCCCATTACGATATAATCTACACTAAGGGGTAGGGAAATGAGTTAACTCTCACAAAATGTAAATGTGGTTCAAATTCTTTTTTTACGATAATCGAACTTAAGACCTCTCTCTTATAAATGAAGGGAAATGTCACTAAAAAAAGGCAATTTTTTTAACTTTTAAATCCTTAGTTAAAACTACAATAATCAAATATCTATCTGTTAAAAGTTTAAGATATAAGATATTCCGGAGTACAGCAGAACATTTGTAAGCATGATGATTTTACCAACCTTGAAAGAAAAGGTTGAATCATTGATGATGTCGATTTGTGGCAGGGTTAAAAGGATGAGAAAAAGGATAGAAAAAGATAGGGGCGGTGGTCAAAATTCAAAGGGCCTTTTGGCCTTTTGCTGTGCTCAACTGTACTGCACTGCCTTGTTTCATTTGTAAGGCAGAATCTGATGTCAGATTTCATACCACATATGCTTCGTTTGCACAAAGAGGCCAACCTACAACTACAAGCCAATGATTTTCTCAACCAAAATTTTGATCAATTCTATTATTTTCTTTATTACAAATGGGGTTGTTCTACAGGATACTCGTGTATGAGATGCACTGTTATTTGAATGGAATTAAAGTCTCATCACACTAATCCAACCAACTGATCTAAAAGTACATTGTATATGTCGATCTGTTGTAGAATTTTCATCAAAATAAAGATAAAACTAAGAATTAAGCTACTCGAACAAGAGAATTGCATTAATTCTCTCTTCCAAAACATCACTATACTTGAAAACAGACTAGATTTACAATATTATTTACTTGTAATGTGACCGAAATGACGCTTTTTACCTTCTAGGAAAGGTTAAACCACACAACTAGTAGCATAGCGCCGATGAAAAAACAAAACAAAACAAAACAAAATTGCCATTTGACCTACTTAGTAATTAATAACTTACATGTCGATGAACATCCTTTTTAACTTTTTACACATTTATATTTAATCATGATTGTTGATTTCTAACTCATTTAATCCAATAATCATAAAAAAAATGCGAGATGTTAAACTAAAGATGTGAATTTTCACTTCCCTCGATGAATTGTAATAATTATGAAATACTCGTTACACAAAGCTACGTCATACTATAATGTTGAACTCTTTACAAATAATACCATTTTAATTTGTATGTGAATAGAACATGTAACGAGAAAAAGAGTTTTAAAAGAACACAGTTAATTGAGAAATGTTAAAGGTAAAAGGATTCTCGCCGGATCCCGTGATCGTGACCGTTCATCATTTATCGTGCGGTCAATTTTTGTTAGATACTATTTATATTAAATTTTAAAATAATTTCTGACCGCATGATGTACGATGAACGATCACGATCACAAAATATTCCATGTTAAAGAGACTCTCAAAAGCGAAATTCTTTTATGAACTTCCAATCACTTTATACTTTTGCATAATATTTTATAATATAAGCACGAAAATTACATTAAATTAGTCCATAAAAAAACTCGATTTAAAAGAGTCTCTCTAGATTAACTTCACTCAAAAAAAAAAAAAGAGCCTCTCTAGATAAATTAGTTTGTTTTTTTTAGTACATCGATATTTTTACACTAAGAGGAGGGGGAGTTTGGCTAAACTACACAATAGACAGCCTAAATTGATATCGAATTCGTCATCCATAAAATTCAAACATCTCACTTTCAAATGAAAAAGAATACTACTAGATCATAATAGTGAATGAATGATAAATTAGATAGTACCTTGTAAGTTGTAGCCTCAAGTCGCCTTGTAGTTGAAACTACTTTTGTTTTTGTTTTTGCTTTTTGTTTTTTGTTCCTCTCTCTCTCTTAAATATCAGTGTCCAAGGACCAAACCCGCATCACCCCTCTTCCCATACCTCTTTCCCCCTCCCTCTCGCCTCTCTCTTCGAAAAAAAGCTCTCGACGCTCAGAGACCTCACCGCCCTCCGATCCCTCTTCGTCTTGGTTTATGAGGTACCTTCTCTCTCTTCATCTCTCTCTATCGATCTTTCCGTTTTATTTCTACTGTTTGATCTCTGCGTTTTAGGTTAAAATCTTATTGCAAAGTTTGTATGTTTTGAGTCACAGATCTGGTTATGTACCTAAAAATCGGATTTTTCGTGGAAATTTAGTTTCTTTGATTGGATTCTTTGTTTAGGTTGGAATTTCGTGGAGGGTTTTGCTCAATCTTTTTTGTTGCTCTTTATTCGTTACATTTACTTTATTATTATTTGGGCCTTTCTGGAATTAATCCAAATTAGAGATGTATTTCTTGTTTTTCTGTTTCTTTTTCGTTTTGATCCAGTTTCTTGTGGTGTGAATTTGGATTAGGATGTTAATTGTAGTGAAATTGTAAATCTTTTCCTTTTGCTTGGGTGGGGGTCAGGTAAAACTGAAACTTTTAGTGTTGGGTTTTGCACTTTTGCCTTTATACAGAACGTAAATTATAATTTTTGAAAGGTCTTCACAATTGGTCTTCTTAATAAATTTATCTGGGTTGTGAAGGTTAGAAATTTATAGCTAAATAATCATTAAATTATACTAATTGAGATTTTCTGTCTTTTTTGTACCTGCAGCTCGAAGGAGAGACCCACTCTCGGGTAAGTCTTCGTCATATTTTGTCTCATCAGATTTACCCTCTGTTCTTCGTATATGCTTCTTACGTTTCAGAATCAAGATTTATCTAACTGATAACTATATTGTTTGGTAAAGAAGGAACTTTTATCAATTTTAGTTAGTTATAACCTATGACCTTTTGTAAAGACGGTAAAATGTGTTGTTGCATCAGCCTCTACTCAATTAAATGAAATTGATTATGCTGGCAATGTAATTACAGTGGCACGCGGATTAAAACCCGCAAACGGAATATTGCAGCGCCGCTGGACCCTGCAGCTTTTGCGGATGCAGTGGTCCAGATTTATCTGGATAATGCTGGTGATCTGGTAACATTTAGCTATGCATAAATGATCTTATCATTTGTATCTGTATGCATGTGCATACTTATTACTTAATTATCTGTTAAAACTAACAAGTATCTGCTTTTTGCAGGAACTTATTGCCAAGAGCATTGAATCTTCAGACCTTAACTTCTCAAGATACGGTGACACCTTTTTTGAGGCAAGCTTCGTAATACTCTAGACACTTTTTGTTTCTTGTGGATGCTACCTTAGATAAAGTGTTGTTTGTGATGTGGTATAAAATTGACTGGAGGATTTACTGTAGGTTGTTTTCACTGGAGGCCGTACACAACCTGGAACAACAAAACCTGATGAGGGGGAGCGCCACCCTTACTCTGTACTAGAGTCTGAGCCTACACGTGAACTCATCTTGCCATCGGTTATCTACATTCAGAAAATTTTGAGGCGGAGGCCATTTCTGATTAAGAATCTCGAAAATGTTATGCGACGATTCCTTCAATCGTTGGAGCTTTTTGAGGAAAATGAAAGGAAGAAGCTGGCTATTTTCACAGCACTTGCATTCTCTCAGAAGCTGTCAGGACTTCCACCAGAAACGGTGTTCCAGCCAATGCTCAAGGATAATCTTGTTGGCAAAGGGCTAGTTCTATCGTTCATTACTGAGTTTTTCAAGGAGTATTTGATTGATAATAGTCTTGATGATTTGATTTCCATTCTGAAGCGGGGTAAAGTGGAGGACAATCTTTTGGAATTCTTCCCTTCCGCAAAGAGAACCGAAGAGAGTTTCTCTGAGCATTTCACGTAAGTTTGATCTGTTATAGAATTTTATTATGGACCATCTTGTGAGATAAGACTCATTTTTGTTTTTTAAGATATAGCTGATGCTTTTGATGTCCTGTAGTATCTTTATACAATTTGGATGACTGAGATTCTGAAGTAGCTGCAATCCCTGATTTGTTCAGCCAACTGCAATGTTTTAGTTGCCAGATTTTGTTTTATAGTTGATTTATCTTTCTGTATGATCTCTGAAATATATTTAAGAGTTTTTGTTTTTCTCTTAAGATATAAAGTTAGTTGATTTTCGTGTGGTCATTATCATCAGTGAATTTTAATATGAAATTTGATTATGCGTTGAAAGTATTTTTACCTAGTAGTCCCTTTGGTTTGTCACTCCATGATAATACATCTTAACGTAAATGTTGATGTGATTTTTAATTGTCAATTGCTCATTGATGGGTTTCATGTGAAGTATGTGTTAACTCGAACATTCATTTTGTGATATTCACACCTTGTAACAAAATGAAAAGGTTGTTTAACTGACACATAATTTGGTGCTTATTTTTACCAATTTTCAGAAAGGAAGGGCTAGTTGCCTTAGTTGAGTACAACGAGAAGAAAATTTTCGAAGTGAAGCTTAAGGAAATGAAATCTGCTTTAACAACCCAGATAACAGAGGAAACCGATATGTCTGAAGTCATTGAGACTGTGAAGCAGCGTGTTAAAGACGCCAAATTGCCCGATGTTGAAGTTGTGCGGATTCTGTGGGATGTCATTATGGACGCTGTGCAGTGGTCTGGTAAGAACCAGCAGCAGAATGCTAATGCAGCTCTTCGCCAGGTATACGTTAGTCTTATAATCGCATGATACCTAGATAATTTCTGTGTTCTGTGACCTGGAATTTCAAACAAGAAACCGTAGTTAGCCTAGCAGGGGAGGGAGATTCTCCAGCTCTACTCCTTGTTATATATATAGAGTTAAAAATAGAGTGGAAAACTACACTCTATCTTATCCAATAGGAAACTTTCGAGTTCATCCTTTAGCTTTAAAGTTCAGGTTTGGCACACTCATAAAGGGAGCAATGTAGGAGTTTAAGTAGTTAACCATGACAAGTTAAGTTGGTAAAACTTTAAAACAAATAAAAACAGAACTAAGATTTTTTTTAATCTTTTGTTCATGTAGTTCAAAGAAAGAAATCGGTTCTTATGTTCATGTAGGATAGTGAATGACTTTGTTCTACCTAGAGTAGTATAGATATAGCATTCCAATCTGATGTGTTTAGGATTTCAACTTATTGGTTTTGTTTCTTTCATATTCCCAAGCTTGTTCTTTGTAGATCTAAGGCTGTGCTTGTTTTGCGCACCATCCTCCAAATTGATTACTTTGAGATATTAGATCACTGTAGTTTTCAGAAATCGGTTATTTAGTTGCTAACACCATAATACTTGGTGCACATAAATAAATGGCTATGGTTTAACTTATATACAATACATATGCAGGTGAAAACATGGGCGGAACTGCTGAACACCTTTTGCACGAATGGGAAGCTTGAGCTGGAACTGATGTACAAGGTTCAGATGCAGTGCTATGAGGATGCTAAGCTGATGAAGCTTTTCCCTGATATTGTGAAGTCCCTCTATGACGAGGATGTGCTTGCAGAAGACACCATTCTCCATTGGTTCCGCAAAGGAACAAACCCCAAGGGCAGGTATGCTTTTTGTTTCAACTTTAAAATATCAGAGTTGGATAATCAATGCGTTTGTTTGTTGTTTACGTCGGGTTTATTGTGTTGTTTGTAACTGTGAAATAACGGAAAATGAATGCTTGCAGGCAAACTTTTGTGAAGGCCCTGGAGCCATTCGTGAACTGGCTGGAGGAGGCAGAAGAGGAGGAATAGATGCAGCTGAAGCTGTTGCTTCTGTTCAACTGACGGACCTGTACCGCCTGCCTCGATTATCCTATCAAATCTATCTCTTCTCCGAGAGAATCAAACTCATAAATATTCTATAAAACCTAATTAAGCTTAGCCCCTTTGGTGTGCCTGTTGAATGTTGATAATGACAACGACGACGACGTCGTGGTGAGGATGCTACATTATAAATAATTTGATGCTTTTGCTTTTATTTCGTTACACGATGCCATACTAGATTTGATTCGATTTTGCTCATCACATTTTGATAATTAGGGGTGGTTTGCGAGTGAGGTGCTTAAAAAAAAAAGCACCCATGCTGTGAGGGTTTTAGGTGTTTGGTAAACTGAAAAAAAAAGGCTTATTTTGGAAGCTGCTGTGAGAATAAGCTGAAATCAAAGGAAAAAGCTAAAGCTGCTATTTGCAGCTTTGAAAAACTGGCTTTTTTTCAAAGCACACGGAGCTACAGTGCTCATTTAATGAAAAGACCCACTATCAAACTGTTTTTTTTTCCAAAAGTATTTTTACAAAAAAGTTTACCAAACACTCTGCTGATTTATTTCACAACAGTTTATTCTCACAGCACAGCCGTTTATTCTCACAACAGCTTTTTTTCAAAGCACAGCAATACCAAACCATCCCTAAATGTGGTTTGATGCTTTTGGTTTTATTGCTCGCTCGCTCACTGATGCCTCGTCAATATTTTTGACGGATTAATGCTGTTTGATAATTAAATGTCAGGAAAGATGATTTTCGAACATTTATTTTTTTCGTCTGCATATTTACTTTTTCCTGTCTTGATGGGATTTGGATTCTCTCCTGAGCTCAGCCTGTTGAGCCTTCTTAGCAAATCACAAGACCGTTGAATTTTGATTTAACGGTTACAAACAGAGGTCTCTTTAAAAGTTATAATAATTGTAACCGTTGGATCAAAATTTTGATCCAACGCCCCTTGTGATTTGCTCAGGAGATGATCCAAATCCGTCTTGATGTATTCGGGAGAAAAGTGAGGAAATCACATAACAAAAATCCGATGTGATCAGGCGATGGATGTATATTTATAATTTATGTACTTGCAGCAAATTGCGAGTTAAAAGATAAACTCAATGTCACTTAATACTACGGTTTAATAATATTCTCTTTATTTATAAGTGAGATCTTATACTCGATTCTTGCCAACAGCAAATTTGAATCACGTGAGACAGCTCAATCCACTGTTGTGATATTTCTAAATGGGCCAAATCTAATTTCCTATAAACATATCCATCACAGCCCTAATTGTTTTTCTTAAAAAGGAAAATAAATATAAACAGGTCCAATTTAATTTTTTTTTTTTTTATCGCGGTAAAATTAAGCTTCATTTGGTTCGTTATTACTTACTGCTGCGTACAGCATGAGGGTGGAAGACTGAACGGTGAGTATCGTCTATGATCTATCTATGCTTCCAATGGCGGCGTTATCTTTGCCACCAGTGAGAGTCTACTGCAGCGGCGGCGCCGCCACACCCAACAGCAGTATTAGTAACAACAATTTACTCGGCAACCACGCGCTCGATGCCGCCCACATCCGACGCGCCGCCGAGCTGGCCGACGGATCCGCCGGATTCACCTCTCCCCACCCAAACTTCGGGTGCGTCATTGCCTCCAAATCCGGGAAAGTCGCCGGCGAGGGATTCCTCTACGCCCAGGGCACCAAGCCCGCCGAGGTCCTTGCCGTCGACGCAGCTGGCGATTTCTCACGCCGCGCCACTGCTTATCTCAACATGGAGCCCGGTGATTGCCACGGTGACCACTCTGCCGTCTCCGCCCTCGTTCAGGTTTTACCTTTTTCTCTTCCTTTTCAATTTCCAACTCCCTCTGAGTCGTCTTCTAAGGGAAAAGAAAACAATGATTGAATGTTGATTTGTTTGGATTAGGCAGGGATTGAAAGGGTGGTGATTGGGCTGAGGCATCCATTGCAGCATTTGAGAGGGAATGCCATTCGGGCTTTGAGAAGTCAAGGCTTGCAAGTTGATGTTCTTGGTGAGGACCTCAACAGTAAACTCATTGAGGTATTTGATCAATTCAATATGCTCATTTCATACCTTAGCGAAACGCTTCTTTTCGATTCCTTGGCGAATAGTATAGGCATTACGCAGGGATCTTCTGCTCCCAGTTGAAATAACTACTGTGTGGTTTACCAAAACAAGACGAAAACTTTTGTGTGAAATAAGTAGCATTTAAGTTTAACATGTCATATAATTGATCCAACACCAACAGGAAGCGCGAAAATCATGCCTCCTTGTCAATGCTCCGTTAATTTGTAGAGCTGCTTCTCGAGTCCCCTTCTCCGTTCTCAAGTATGCCATGACTCTTGATGGTAAGCTTTCTTTTAGGAGTAGTGTAACTTTTTACAATATGCAATTCTGTAAAGAGACCTAAAATTTTGAATTTAAACAAGTCTTCTGATAGATTAGTCATTAGTCTTTGTTGGGTGCTAACAGGAAAAATTGCTGCTAGCAGCGGACATGCAGCATGGATCAGCAGCAAAACGTCTAGAAATCGAGTGTTTGAACTGCGGGGTAGAAGTGATGCAGTCATTGTAGGAGGAAATACAGTGCGCAAGGACAGTAAGTATAATTTTCTCAACTTTGTGATTATTTGTGTTAATAGGAGGAAGTTCTGACTTCATATGTTCTATGTTAATTTTTGGACCAGATCCAAGACTAACTGCAAGACATGGTGGTGGACATATGCCTATGCGGATTGTAATGTCACAGACTCTTGATCTCCCAGAGGAAGCACACCTTTGGGATACCTCTGATGTATCTACTATAGTTGCAACACAAAGGGGTGCAAGAAGGCATTTCCAGAAACATCTTGCATCAAAAGGAATTGAAGTGGTGGAGTTTGACATCTTAAACCCCAGAGAAGTAATGGAATACTTCCATGATCGTGGATATCTTTCACTTTTGTGGGAGTGTGGGGGGACATTAGCTGCAGCTGCTATTTCATCCGGAGTAATACATAAGGTTTGTTTTCTCCAGCTTGTATTTCTTTCTATGAACTCTTGTTGATGTTCTCCCCTTGTCTGCTTAAAACTGATGAGTTAGGGATGTTGTCATAGTTGTAGTTTCTTGTAGGCTGGAGGGGTACATAAGCTTAACCGCCGCTTATGTTGGAGATCCCAGATTTTTCCTTTGTTGAAACTGGATTTGTTAACAGGGATTTTGCTTCTGCCACATTCAATGCATTGCAGGTGTTCGCATTTGTTGCTCCTAAAATTATTGGTGGAAAGAATGCGCCGTCCCCTGTGGGTGAACTCGGGATGGTTGAAATGACACAAGCCTTTGACCTAATTGATGTCTGCTATGAGCAGGTTGGTGTGGATTTTTGATACTTCTTCTAGAGATAAATTCTTTCTACTCATATCCCGATTCTGTATTCTGTTGTGCTTGTATCTATGTTCTACCGTTTGATTGGACTTTTTATTTTGCACTTCTGAACTTGAACCAACAGGTTGGACCTGATATGCTTATAAGTGGATTTCTTCAACCCATACCAGATGTGACCCCTGTTATTCCATCAGTTGATGAAACATTTGAAATTGATCCAACTGTGACTCCATATGAATCAAGGATCATATTCTTTTACAAAACATGGGACCCATACGGCGCTTTCTCAAATTTTTCGCCTCACCAAATTAAGATGCCAGATGACAGTGGTGATTATGAACCTTGGTTGAGTGTCGAGCATTACTATCAGGTATTTCCTTTTGTGTATGAATCTGGTTTCCATCTTACAAAACGTAGTCATTCTCACAGAACAATACTAACGTGTAGGCTCAGAAGTTTGTTGGGGTGGATGATCCTGTGGCACAAGATTGTGTTGAAAATATCAAGTCTGCCAGAAGTCCGGAAGAGGCAGCACGGATAGGAAGGTCAATGCAGAGGAAGCGTCCTGATTTGGTATAGTGCATTGTGCATTTGATTGGATTTTCAGTTCATCAATTGTGTTGACACGTGATGTTAGTCATGACATGCCATGCTGTGGTCCTTTATGGTTCTTAGAATTTCTCAATCAGAAAAAAAAAATGAAGACATAAAATCATGATATTAAGTGATTAACATCTTTTTACATGAACCTAAGATTTCTGCATCCAACGTTAAATGCATTAATAATAATAATAATAAATAATGAGCAGAAGCAGAATGAACTCATGCTAAACCGGGATTATTTAACATCGGAGTGTTGACAATTACTTTTGGTTTATGTTGAATTTGGTTCAAACTTGTCTTGGTGTGCTATGCAGGTAAGATGTGAGTGGGAAAGTGTAAAGATTGAAGTGATGTATAGGGCACTAAAATGCAAGTTCTCGATATACCCACATTTGAATGCAATGTTGCTGTCAAGTGCTGGATGTGTTCTTGTTGAAGCATCACCGCATGATCTTTTCTGGGGAGGAGGTCGGGATGGAGAAGGGCTAAATTATCTGGGCAGGATTTTAATGCAGTTGAGATCAGAGTTTCTTGGTGAGTCTCCTACGTCCAATTAGAGCACGTAATGCGTAGTAATATAATAATTTGTAACAAATGATATATTTGTACTGATTTGATTCTCTCCTGTAACATTATTGTTCCTTCTGCAATAAAGTTGCAATTAACAGATGATATAGATATTGTGTGTGCGTGTACTGATTCTCCCTAGGTGATGAAGGTTCTATCATCATCACCCTTCCTAATTCCTTCTCCATTTGGTTTTTCAATGTCTCAAAGAGTAATTTCAGTATTTAAAGTTATAAATGATAATATATAAGAGTAAACTAGAAGAATTAAGGGAGTTTTAACAAAACACTCATGGTACTGTTCACTTTTAACGAAAAACCACATTTTTACTTTTAACTGGCACTATTCACTATATCTTTAAAAATGGCTTTTTCGTTAAAAGATAAGTTTTTTTGGACTTTTCGTTAGTTTTCCTAATAATTAAATGATCAGAAAATGAAGATGGACCAAGATATTTTTAGAGACATGGATTGATAAAGACGGGTTTGTTTTTATTTTATTTATTATTTTTGTTTAGGATTTAGACGTCATTGTACTGCAGGGAAAATTTGTCACCAAAAATTTCATCAAAGAGTGGGTGGAGAAATAGGATTTGGGAGTGGGTTTAACATCACTATTTCTGTTTTGAAGAATACTTATCTTTTTATGTACTTTTTTTTTTCTTGGTTGAACCTTCATTTTTTTAACATATACATTCCTTTAAATTATTCTGTATCTATTGTTCAATAGACGATATTGTGTTACAAAACTGACTTTCATACTAAGTTTTATACTCATAAATTTATAGAAGAAGAAAAAAAATTTAAATACCAAAAGAAGAGTCTTGTGGTGAAAGGGTCCCACTTTAATTGTCGCATAGGCTTCTGAAATTTCAGAACCGTTCCTAAGTCTATTTAGTTATATATGATTAACAAATGGTCTACATTATTGGTATACTTAATCATATAAGACTGCTTAATTATCTCTTGTAACGCAAGTAACATATGAATTATTACAATCACGTGGGTAGGTAGCTAGGAGCTACCTAATGAATTCTAATGTCAAATGAAAAAGACACGGTTCTGGAATTAATTAGTATGGAGGCAGATTCTCTGCCCTTCCACTTCCCGTGCCCTCCTATTTGTGTGATCACGGTTAAGTCACGTCAACATTTTATATTACTATTCATTCTTGTCTTATTATCTCTATAAAAAAAAAAACATAAAATGTTGACGTAGCTTAACCGTGACCACACAAAACAGGAGGGCACAGAAGTGGAAGAGTAGAGAATCTGCCTCCAATTAGTATATTCATCCATGGAAAATGTCATATATATATATTATAGTCAATTAATATTACGGTTTGGTGTTATTTCTTTTCACTTGTAAGTGAAATGTCTTATATTATAATCTTGTGGATGGTGAATTCGATACCAAATTAGGTTGCTCATTATATAACTTGACCGATCCTTCTCTCACTGTAAAATATATCCTTGTACTCAAAACAATATATATAATCAAATGAGGGGAAGATGAGATACTCATAAATTCATACAGATATGATGGGTATATTATACAGCCAACAGGGATAGGCTCAGGGTATCCCTAATCATGTACCCATGCCCATGCTCAATAAAGATGTAACCCCCCCCCCCCCCCTCTCTCTTCACATATAGCTAGTTGATATATTAGATATTTTGATATACTTTGTGGTTGTCTTTATTAAATTAAATTATTGGATGGATGGAGGATGTAGATGAATTATATAGTTCATAGATCACACAATTTTTTTTTTTTTAGTCATTGAATTGAATAAGTTAAACATAATTAAGATCATATAATTTGTGTTGTCTTTATCAAATTAAATTATCGGATAGATAGATGATGTAAATGGATCATAGTTCATAGATGATGGGACCCCCCAATTGAAATTTATTTTTAAGGAAGTGATCTTCGCACATATTTGTCACATCCCGGCCCGGGGCGGACCACATCTCGGGCCCGTTCCACCACCGTAGCACGATATTGTCCGCTTTGGGCTTACCATTCCCTCACGGTTTTGTTTTTGGGAGCTCACGAGCAACTTCCCAGTGGGTCACCCATCCTGGGAGTGCTCTGGCCTCCTTCTCGCTTAACTTCGGAGTTCCTACGGAACCCGAAGCCAGTGAGCTCCCAAAAGGCCTCGTGCTAGGTAGGGATGGGAATATACATTTAAGGATCACTCCCATGGGCGATGTGGGATGTTACAATCCACCCCCCTTAGGGGCCCGACGTCCTCGTAGGCACACTTCCGGCCAGAGATTGGCTCTAATACCATTTTTGTCACATCCCGGCTCGGGTCCACCACATCCCGGGCCCGTTCCACCACCGTAGCACGATATTGTCCGCTTTGGGCTTACCATTCCCTCACGGTTTTGTTTTTGGGAACTCACGAGCAACTTCCCAGTGGGTCACCCATCCTGGGAGTGCTCTGGCCTCCTTCTCGCTTAACTTCGGAGTTCCTACGGAACCCGAAGCCAGTGAGCTCCCAAAAGGCCTCGTGCTAGGTAGGGATGAGAATATACATTTAAGGATAACTTCCCTGGGCGATGTGGGATGTCACAATCCACCCCCTTAGGGGCCCGACGTCCTCATCGGCACACTTCCGGCCAGGGATTGGCTCTAATACCATTAGTCACATCCCGGCACGGGTCCACTGCATCCCGGGCCCGTTCCACCATCGTAGCACGATATTGTCCGCTTTGGGCTTACCATTCCCTCACGGTTTTGTTTTTGGGAACTCACGAGCAACTTCCCAGTGGGTCACCCATCCTGGGAGTGCTCTGGCCTCCTTCTCGTTTAACTTCGAAGTTCCTACGGAACCCGAAGCCAGTGAGCTCCCAAAAGGCCTCGTGCTAGATAGGGATGAGAATATACATTTAAGGATCACTCCCCTGGGCGATGTGGGATGTTACATATTTGTTAGTTTTTCACTCCTTTTTTTTTTTTTCTTTCTGCCATTGAATTGGATAAGTTAAACAAAATGAAGGGTTATGATTAAGTATGAGTGAGAAAAAAGGCTAAAAAAATTAGATATTTTGATATATTTTGTGATGTCTTTATCAAATTAAATTATTGAATACACAGAAGACGTAGATTGGTCATAGTTTCATAGATGATTGGATACACTAATATTCTCCCCTCCCCGAAAAATGTTGAAAATATTTTTAAAGTGATTTACACACCCATTTATTAGTTTATCACACACTTTTTTTTTCTTTCTAGCCATTGAATTAAATAAGTTAAACAAATGGCACAGTCACGATTAAACATGAGTGTGTAAAAGACTAATAAAGTTGATAAATTGGATATTTTGATATACTTTATGTTGTCTTTATTAAAATAAATTATCGGATGGATAGAGGACGTAGATGAATCATAGTTCATAGATGATGGGGATACACTAATATATTCCCTCCCCGTTGAAATTTATTTCTAAGGAAGTGATTTTCACACACATTTATTAGTTTTTCTCTCACCGTTTTTTTCTTTCTAGTCATTGAATTGAATAAGTTAAACAAATTCAACGGTCAGGATTAAACATGAGTGTAAAAAACTAAAAATGTTGATAAATTGAATATTTTGATACACTTTGTACTGTCTTTATCAAATTAAATTATTGGATGGACAAAGAACGATGATGGACCGTAGTTCATAGATGATGGGATACACTAATATTTCCCCCCGAGTATTGATTAAATATGAGTGCGTAAAAGGCTAAAAAAATTTGATAGATTATATTGTGAACACGGAAAATTCCTGAAACGAAAGAGACAAGAACAACGTGCACAAACAAATATTTGTATTTGATGATTTTGGGTTACAATCTCTCTCGAATTTGATCATCTGATTCGATCTCCGTAAGGTGTTGATTTGTGGATGTGCGATTGATCCAAATGGCCGTTGGGCTTGATCTAAGGATGAACGTTCTTCAAGGGCCGTGGGCTTGATCTTGAAGGTGGATTTGAGCGGATCTTCAAGGAGCCGTTGGGGCTTGATCTTGAGGATGAGCGTTTCTTCAAGGGCTTTTGGGCTTGATCTTGAAGAACAGTGATGAACGGATCTTCAAGGGGTTTTGGGCTTGACTTTGAAGAACAGTGATTTGATGTATGGATTTGTCGACGTTGTTGATCCAAAGGGCCGTTGGGGCTTGATCTTAGGATGAACGGATGATGAACGATGAACACTTTCTTCAAGGGCCGTCGGGGGCTTGATCTTGAATTGGTGGAAGTTCTTCAAAGGGCCGTCGGGGCTTGATCTTGAAGGTGGATGATTGTTGATCCAAGGGCCGTCGGGGCTTGATCTTGGAAGAACGATGAACGAAGAACGAATAGGGCTTTCTTGATTATTCGGGAACCTGGATGCTTGAGAGCTTCGGAGTTTCAGAGCTTCAAGGTTTTGGTGTAATATCAATCCCTCCCCTTAAATGAATGAAATTGGCTTCTATTTATAGAATTTTCCAAGGCCTAATTTTGAATATAATATCCCAGATGAAATAAGTCGCTTCTGCCAGGTGTTGACACGTGTCCTGTTTGATGACTTTCCCGACTCATTTCAATTTTTCGTTTAGACACATGATACGTGAAAAATTTATGTAATACATGAGCGTTGAAACTTTGATTTATCGGTCAACATTTATTTACCGAAATTTCGATGTCTACATATATATTTTGATATACTTTGTGACGTCTTTATCAAATGAAATTATCGGATGCACAGAGAATGTAGATGGATCATAGTGCATATATGATTGGATACACTAATATCTCCCCCAACCCCCCCCCCCCCCCCCCCCCCAAAAAAAAAAGCTGAAATTATTTTTAAAGAAGTGATTTACACATACATTTATTAGTTTCTCACAAACTTTTTTTTTTCTTTCTAACCATTGAATTGAATAAGTTAAACAAATGTAACGGACTAACGGTTATGATTAAAACATGAGTGTGTAAAAGACTAAAAGTTGATAAATTGGATATTTTGATATACTTTGTGTTGTCTTTATCAAATTAAATTATGGGATGGATAGAGGACGTAGATGGATCATAGTTCATAGATGATGGGGATTCACTAATATATTCCCTCCCCGTTGAAATTTAATTTTAAGAAAGTGATTTTCACACACATTTATTAGTTCCTCACAGACCATTTTTTTCATTTTAGTCATTGAATTGAATAAGTTAAACAAATTCAATGGTCAGGATTAGACATAAGTGTGTAAAAGACTAAAAATGTTGATAAATGAATATTTTGATACACTTTGTGCTGTCTTTATTAAATTAAATTATCGGATGGATAGAGGACAAAGATGGACCAGTTGATCCATCAAAAGCACTCATGAGAGCACAATAACAGAAAGACTAGCCCCCCAACCCCCCCCCCCCAAAAAAAAAAAAAAAAAAAAAAAAAACTTGCACGACAGTCATACTATGTTAAAAAACTAGGACATGGATTGTCTGCCCTCCCCATCCCATACAATTTCCATCCCCTCCTATTTTTGTGGTTACAATTAAGCCACGTCAACATTTTATATTCCTATTGCTTTTTGCCTTATTATTTCTATAAAAAAAATCAATATAAAATGTTGACGTGACTTAACTGTGACCATAAAAATAGAAGGGTAGGAAATTGGGTGAGATGGGGAGGGCAGACAATCTAAGTCCAAAAAACCTATTGTCAATATAACGAAATGATATGACTTGATACAAAAGATCTTTATGTCTTTCACGACTCTTTCTATGCCAAGTGAAATTCTAAGAAAGTGATTTTTAAACAAATTTCTTAATTTCTCACACATCTTTTTTTAGCCAGTAAATTAGATAAGTTAAAATAATCAACAATGATAATTAAATAGAAGAGTATAAAATGCTAAAAAAAATGTGTATTTGCCATTTCTCTATTTTTATTTCGTTGTTAGTCACTAGTCGTATTTTCCATTTTATTCATGTTATGATTCACGTGTCAATGAACGTCAAAGTCTGAAAACACCAAACAAATAAAAGTTGATGTGAACTCTGGGACCATTTCCACAATCCTATATATTATGACTTTTTATCGTCCAGTTCTGATTTGATTGATCTATACGGTGTTGAATAAAATACTCGAAGTTTAATATATATATATATATATATATGAATTTGTTGTAACGTTTTTAAATTTTTAAATATCACAAAACTATATATTTCATTGATGACTTTTAAATGCCTGGTAATGCACAATTAAGCCTTTAAAATTTAATGCTAAATGGTTTCGTTGAAATATTTATTTTGAGCTTATACATTCCGCTTGGAATATAATATTTTGTATTTACATTTATTGAGTCCGAAGGTTTTAAATAAAAATTTAGTTACAATACTTAATATATTTTAATACAATTATTATCTTTCATGTGAATTGTAGCCAATCTCTCTAAATACGATTTGGCTATAATATTTACATTTGTTTAATACAGTCATCATCTTGATTGTCAATAAAAGTTCATGTAAATACAAATTTCAAACTCGGCAATAGCTCAAATATGCTTTACACTGTCCTTCATAATTAGTTGTTTTAATAAAATGTCTTTAAAAAAAGAAGATAAAATAAAATAAAAACTCAGTAATTGTTCAAATATGAAACTAATTAAGCTAGCTAAACTTTGAGTCTATTGCTGTCAGTTGAAGAAATCATTGCAATTAACGGGATTATCATGTATAAACAATTAAAAAAAGTAAACTAAAAGTAGATTACCAAAAACGAAGTTGTGATGAATAAAGTTGAAGTGATATGCATATACACATAGGGAAATGAAAATAACACACCACTTTTCATTCCCACACACTTTTGTTTACTTCTCTTTGTTTTATCTTAATTTATTAAATCAGATAATAAAAAATAAAGATAATGCTAAGGAGATCAAATTTTTAGATAAAATTTACAAACCAAATGATGTGTTACAAATAGAAAATAAGCACGTTAATCAATATTTAAGTAATAATTCGATCATCAACATCCACATCATTTGATTTATATAATTTGATCTCTCTAACATTAACCAAATATTAATGCATGTATGGTTATCATTAAACTAATTAAGGTAATGCTAGAGAGACAAATTTTTAAACTAAATTTCGAGAACTAAATGATATGGATGTTGATGATTGATTAACGTACTTATTTTCTATTGGTGATACATTATTTGATTTGTTAATTTGATTTTAAATTTTGGTTTTCCTAACATTATCCTTAAACTAAACCTAGCTACAAATTGTGGAGGTGGCAGCTAGCAAGCCTAGCATTTAATATTTATATAACATAACAATATTCGAATTTTATGAGGGGAGGGAGCGAGGGATCGAGAAGCATATATTGTATGCGTACGTAGATCGATCCCATAATCTCCATGTTCATGTTGGAAACTTGGAAGGAATGCATATATATATGCGTACGTAGATCGATCCCATAATCTCCATGTTCATGTTGGAAACTTGGAAGGAATGCAAATATATATATGTATGTATGTTTGTATATGTTGATAATTTGTATGTAATCTTGCAGAGAAAGCTAAACAACGAAATTCAAGTAATTTGTATGTGAGGAAAAAAAAAAGTAATTTGTATGTAATCTTGCAGAGAAAAGCTAAACAACGAAATTCAAGATAGAGAGAGAGAGAGAGAGAGAGAGAGAGAGAGAGAGAGAGAGGAAAAATTTGTTTCAACTGAATTTCATTCAATATAATAATTACAACAGAATGTCCGAATTGGTCGAGCTGTTGTAAAAGTTTGTATGTGTGTGTATTTATATATATTTGACGAGTAGAATGACACATGGTACTGTGCCTGTGTGCCATGCATATTGCATTCCATGTCTGTAAAAAAAAGGAATTATTAGGAGGCAGTATTCTTATTCATTTTCTTTATTTTATATATTATTTTTTATCTTATTATCTTTATAAAAAACTTAATATAAGATATTGATATGGTTAAACTGTAACCGTTCAAATATAATAAAAAAAAAAAGAACAAAGATTAGGTAGGAGGTCCGTAGCTGAGCTGCTTGCTGAGGGAGAAGTGAGAGTCAGAGTGGCCCACGTAGAAATGACGAGGATGTTCACATTTCTAAGTAGATTCCTAACATGCATGCACTGCATGCTCTTCATATTATTTGTTTTCTGTCTGAAATACATATATTTATATAAACATATGCCTCCACACACACATTGAAACTCTCAAATCCAATCCATTTTTAATCCTCTCAAAATCCTTTTGTATCTACTTAATATTAGTCTGTGTCTATATATATATATGCTTATATATATTTGGGATAAATACTGGCTCTCCTTGATATATATATATATATTAGTTTGTGTCTATATATGTCACAGTCCGTTCCGAAATACTTTCATCGAATGTGTGAAAAGACTAGAATGCCCTTGGGCGTTGAGATGAGTCGTATGTGACATGGTTTTAGAAGTGGACCAATATAATTATTTTCCTAAGTTTTTTGGGGCCAATGAGAACTAAACCTTGGTTAGTTGTGATTGGTGTGTAGATTGGATCACACACACACATCCACATTACTTTATCTCTCTCTTCCATCCCGTGTTCTCTCTCTATCTCTCGGACTCTTTCTCTTCTTCTTCTTGTACGGACAAACACCAAGGACCTCTCAAACCTCACTGATCGAGGAAGAAAATGGTACCATTGTGTTCGTGAAGCCCAGACGAGTCGATTGGTACCCATTTCAGGTAAGGATACCTTCGAAAACCCTAATTTTTCATAACCCCCGATGTGTGCACTGTTCATGCACACGTAATTATGGATGTTTTTGGGAATTTGAAGCTTGTATGAAGCTTAGTGAGGTCCCAAGGAAGCTCGGAGTGCTTCGTTTGAAGGTTTTGGACTTCGGGATCGTGTGGGCAAAGTTTGGTCGGTTTTCTTGGAATTCTCCGGTGAGATTCCGTGACTTTTAGAACTTTAAATTAGTATGATTGTGTTCTACAAGTTAAAAGCTTCATTTTGGTATAAAATACGTGAAAAATGGTGCAAAAACGAGTGAGAAATGGGCGGTTGCAGGTCTGCCCAGAATCCGGCGCCGATGACACAGTTCCAGCGTCTGGAAGTTGAAGACGATGCGCATGGGCCGCGCGTGAGGCAGTGCCCTCCCCGGCGCGTGAGGGCGCGTGAGCCATAGATAAATTTTCTAAAAATATCACAATGTTCGTGAGGTTGTGTAGATCACTGTGGTATATTCATATACCCAAATTGAGCAATGTATGAGAAGTTATTAGCTAGTTTTACCTATGTGCTTTAAAATAACGTTTTTATAGTTAATTCGCATATAGGTGAGACTTATTCCGAGGACGAGCGTATCCACGGGCGACTCGGGGGTTACGACCCGTCGACATATCAGTTAGTGGACTTTTGTTTTCAGTATATATTTATATACTTGATATATTTCCCAGAAATACAATTTAAGGAAAGTATGCTTTGCAATAATATGCCAAATGCTTTTATATTTTGAATAATGCATTTCATGGTTGCATATATATATAAATGTGGTGTTGTGGAGGCACAGGTGAGTTCAGGTAAGTTATGTTTGGTTGTGTGAATCATCGATGATGTGATATGTGATATGTGATTAATTAATGTTGAGCTCATAAAGCTGCACCTAGGGTGATTGTGAATTAGCTAGAGATATGAAGTACATGCCTGTTTATTTACGTCACCTCCTGCACTATATGCTCATATTGGATCCAATTTAAGTGCACAATCTTGTCGTACAAACTTTATTTATGGTTCCGACTCGTAGGTGACTAGCAATTTATCGCCCGACTATTATGAGAGAATAGAATTGAGCATAATTATATTACACCCAATCTTGTTGTACAGACCTTTTCAGTGGTTCCAACTTATGTGCCGTATATTGCCATATAGGTCATAGTAGTGACTCCGGCTAGATTGAGTTTGAGCTATGAATTCAGCCGTGCAGACTATCTCAGGGGTTCCGGCTAACATATCATATTTCTATGAAATCATTCTTACCTGTATTGTTTACTTTGTTATATTTTGGCATGGCATACCTATGAATATGATTATGTGAAACAAAACCGTGAGGGCGTAGTTGGGGCCCAAAGCGGACAATATCGTGCTACGGTGGTGGAGCGGGCCCGGGAAGTGATCCGCTCCGGGTCGGGATGTGACAATATATATAGCCAATTTTGGATTGGACATCACTCAAAAGCATCTTTGTATATATAATGATTTGGACATCACTTAACTTGCATGAATATATATAACGTGGGAGGGCAAACCACATTATTGTCCTAGAAATCAGGGTTTCTTGATCCTTATTATGTATGATCTGTGCACAAAGCTGCCGAGATTATAGGTAAAATGTAATAACCCACATGCATTAACGAGGTATTAAAGTAAAAACTTGTGGAATATTACGCCCAAAAACTCATTCCAATGAGTTGAGTTGAGTTGAGTTGAGTTGGGTCAATCAACTGCACAAATCCAGTTTTCTTATTCAAACAATATGTTTGAATCCTGATGATAGATGTATGTCTCATGTCTGTATATTAATTCTATATACCAGACAAGATATCTAAAAATCTGCAATAAACTAACTGTGTAATGTGTGTGGAAATACATTGTTTTAGGCCATTTTCTACCAATAACAATTTTACCATACAAATCATCTCAAAAATTACAACTCTATGATTTCTTTTTATCAAATTGTTAATTTTTTTCATGTTTATCATATCTTACATTTAATTTTGAGCAAAATGAATATCATGGATGAAAACGAGTAAAATGAGAATTGTAAATTCAAAGAGGAGCGACTAAGTATTATGCAATAAATTATTTATGTGGCGGTACGACTGTCACATATACACTTTCTACATATTTTTGTTCTTTAATTTCTGGCTCTTCAAATTTAGTTTAGTAGTTGTTTGTTGCATTCGCTCTGTTTTTCGGTTTCTCTCTCGGGAAGTCAGGTCGTATTGTAAGAGCGGGTATTTTTGCAATCTTTTATAATTCAGTTGCTGTTGGTGGTTGCGATTATTTCTCACTTCGAAAGACTCTCTCTCTTCCTTTCTCCTTCTATCTCTCCTTGATGTTTTTCTCTCTCTAAAATTGGCTCTGTATCCACTTCCTCCCTTCTGATAACGTTCACGAAGATGCTTGCTTTATGCAGAGCCGTGACTTGAGCTGCCTGCTCTGCCCATTCTCTCTCTGCAGCTCTGCTGTAATTTTGGCATTTTCTTCTTTTGGATTCGTAGAATTCGAGCTTGATCTGGGAAAGGAAGGACAACCCATTGGGGTCGTGCAATTGGAGAGCTTTCTAGCCGGATTCGGGGACAATGATTCGTGGTGAAAAAGTTGGTATTCTGAATTGGATCTTCTTACATAGATCTGCTTTCCTGATCTGACAAGGGAAGAGAGAAATAGAGATAGAGAGGGGGTTATTGAAAGAGAAAAGTGTTTTCCTTTCCTGGAAAAGGGAAAAATTCAAGTGCTTGCTGGGGAGTTCTGTAGCAATTTGGTCGCAGATTGTAATTAAGGTGGATTAATCTGATCAGAAGTGAGTGAATTTAGTGGATTGATTTGGATGGTTAATCAAAGGCCGTGAAATTGAAGGGCGTTGGGGGTTATTTGCGACAGTTTGCGACGACGGATCCGTCAATAAAAAAGAGTGCGGGGTTGTATTGCTCATCAGCTGGTCTGGAGTGCCTACTAAACATTATCAGGGCCCTGAGAATGGGTTCCTGCTTGTCTGTAGAAAGCAGGAGCCCTCTGCCCGATTCGCCGTCGTCTCCCTCCTATGAAGTCCGGCGGCGGAAGAGCTCTAAGAAGAGAATGGGGTCGAGAAATTCGTCCTTCGATTACCGCCGGGAAGAACAGCTGCACAGAATTCCCGGGAGAATGTCCCTCAATGGGTCCAGTGAAGCTGCATCTTTGTTTACCCAGCAGGGCAAGAAAGGAACCAATCAGGATGCCATGATTGTTTGGGAGGTAAAATGTATTCTTTTTTCTTTTCCTGCAGCGATATATTTACGGATTCATCAATTTTAAATCTGCATGATAAATCTAAGTGTGCAAATTTTTATTTTTTGTATTATGATCAATTCAGCTGAAAGAAATTGTACTTCCTGTAGTTCTACTTCAAGAAAGGAAAAACCATTTTCTATTAGTTGGCTGCAGTTTTTCCACCATTTTTGGCCAAGGAAATTATCCAGACTAGCAAAACTTACTTCTGTGGTGGCAGTTGAATTCTTTGTTTTATCATTCTCCTCAGCTATTACAAGTCGTTTGCAGAGCAAATTGGCTCACCTTCATTGTCAATGTGTTCATTACTTTACATGGACGGATTTTGGCATATATTAACCTTCACTTCAGATAGTTTGATCCTTGTTTTCTTGTATCCGTGTTTTGAAACTGTTATATTTTGTATCCGTGTTTGATCCTTGTTCTCTGAATGTTACGTTTTGAGATTTTGCTGTGATATATGTATCTTAAGAGGAAACATATCCAGGGGTGAACAATGTTATTATTGTCTAAATCTTTTAATTATGAATTTCAGAATTTCTGTTCGAGAACAGACACAGTTTTCTGTGGTGTTTTCGATGGGCACGGTCCATTTGGTCATATGGTTGCTAAAAGAGTGAGGGACTCTCTTCCTCTGAAATTGAGTGCAAACTGGGAAGTGAACATTACCAATGATGAAGTTCTCAAAGGGATCAGCCTCAACACTGCAGGAAGCTTGAATTCAGATGATACTGCTTTTGTATCTGTTGATGAAGATCTCAGGCCCTCCGTGGATGTTGACGAAACAGAAAAGAACCCTGAGATCCTACAGGCACTGAGAGAGTCATTTCTGAAGGCTTTTAAAGTTATGGACAGGGAGCTGCGAACAACACCAAGTATCGATTGCTTTTGTAGTGGGACAACAGCGGTAACTTTGATTAAACAGGTGCTTTCATATCCTTTGCAAACTTGTTCTAATTTTTTTTTTTTTTTTTTTTGGGTGATATGCTCATCTTGATCATGCATGTATTGGCGTGTTTCTTAGGGTCGGGATATATTCATTGGAAATGTTGGGGACTCCAGAGCCGTTCTGTGCACGAGAGATAGAGATGACACTCTAAGTGCAATTCAGTTGACTGTGGATCTCAAACCAAGTCTTCCAGGTATCACTCTTTCTCTCTTCTTCGCTTCTCCTTTCTCGTAATAGTTTTCAGTTTGCTAGCTTTCAAATTTGGTTTATGATTTTGGCAGGACCTGATCCGGTCAAATTTCTAATGATGCTCGATACATGAAAAAAATATATTTCATATCTGAACATCTTCTTAACAACACAACAAAGAGTTTTGGGAACTTCAATCACACCCCGACATGAATATTTTTTTAACTATAATTCTATGGCAAAATAAACACTCTTTATTTTGGCGTCGGATTTATATTAGAGTTATGACTATATTCAAGGTTTTTTTTTTTTTTTTGTCATGCTTTGTTAGTGTCTGGATCTATATATGAAACTTGGGACCAGAAATAAAGAAATAATTTCTCATAAATGATAGAAAGTGAATTTTCCTGGTACATTGGATAATGGCTTTCATCTACCTGCAATAGTAAACAGGGAATGCTCTGTGGTCAACTGTGGTCTGCTTGCTAGCTTTTTGTGATTAAGTTGTTTCTTAGTTCTTACCTGCTTTTTCCCTAATTCTTCCTCACTAACAGCGGAAGCAGAGAGAATACGGAAGTGTAGAGGGCGCGTTTTTGCTCTTCAGGATGAACCTGAGGTTGCTCGAGTCTGGCTGCCAAACAATGACTCTCCTGGTCTTGCCATGGCACGTGCTTTTGGAGATTTCTGCCTCAAGGATTTCGGCCTCATCTCTGTGCCAGATGTATCCTATCGGCGTCTCACAGAGAAGGATGAATTTATAGTCCTGGCGACAGATGGGGTACATAGCCAGCTAATTTTAAGCTATTTTCTAAAGAGATATATAACGTTTCCTTTCCCTTCCCCCCTCCTATTCCTCCTTGTGCTCTTCGAATCTAAGATTAAAACTTTTTTGGCAGATTTGGGATGTTCTCTCTAACAAAGAAGTGGTAGATGTTATAGCAACAGCCCCTGCACGTCCTTCTGCAGCTCAAGCACTGGTAGAGACAGCAGTTAGAGCGTGGAGACAGAAGTACCCAACTTCCAAAGTAGATGACTGTGCTGTAGTTTGTCTCTTCCTTGACTTAGACTCAAACATAGTATCAACTGCTGCTAATAACGGGTCAAATGAGAAGGAGCAGCCTACTACAGCAGATGAGGTAAATGCTGAAGATCTCTCGGAGACAGCTTCTTTGGTCCGCTCGGGGACTGTCCGAACTGCCGAAGAGATCCTTGCAGACGAGGAAGAAGACGAAGAGGACGAAGAAGATGATGAAGAAGAAGGAGGAAGAAAGGAGAATGCTGCAGAGGAAATGAATTCGGAACCAGGTGTAGAGTGGTCAGCCCTGGAAGGAGTTTCTCGGGTGAACACATTATTGAATCTGCCCAGGTTTACGCCCACAAAAGAAGACAAGAAGGTGTGGAAGAAGGTTTGAATTCCCCTGTTTGTTTCTCATACCATATATTGATATCATAATTGTTTTGTATTTTTTATTCTTTTGCTTTGTCTATGTTATTCTACAACACATGTAGGGTGAAATGAAGGTTAAAATTTTGACCGGAGAGGTGGTGTGAGTGATCCTCCCGACTATATTAGCAATGTCTGGGGAGATTGGAATATTTTTTTGTGTTAAAATCCAACTCTCCGACTCTTTTTTCTTTCTTTGTTTTGAAGAAATTCATGTATTTCGACGTGTGGATAATAATTTTGTGAGAATGAATGAATGAAGTTTCATCTTAGTTTTCAGCTTGAATTGTCTTGTTTTTGTATTTGAAGAAGTGCCTGTCATGTTCAGATGTGGAGTAATATGTACATATTTGCAATTGTAATGTTGCCCCAGTTGCAACTTGCAAAAAAGATATTTATAAGCTACTTGATTAGCTTTTCTTGTTAGTAGAAAGTTGTGTGTTCACTGTGTTGTCGGTTAGTTTTGAGTTTTGAATTTGCATTTAATTTGGTAATTGTTTGGTGGAGATAAATGTAGTGTGCATATATACTCCCGATATTTTTCTAGTATGTTTTGGAGTATTCCATACACTGAGGTTTTCAGCCGTTAGAGTCTTAGTCAAAGATTCAATGATCAAATATCTAACGGTAAAAAATCCTGGTGTATAAGAGATTCTGGATCAAAGTAGAATTTTGTTCATATACTCCTTCCCTTGTGGTAGTTCACTAGTTAGCTAGCAACTTGGCACCATCCAAGCTGCCCAAAAGTTAAAGTTGGTGGGCTGTTGATGTTATTCATTGATTCCTTTTGACTTTAGGGAGCAACGGCAAAGCTTTGTATTTTCAGAATATCTTTGTCATAATCTAAACCCTGAATAGTAGCATTCATTCATTCATCAGGACCATCACTGAACTGACCTTAAGCAACCAAATTAAGCACAACACAAATTGAATTTTCCAGAAAGATACTACATATATATATATATATATATATATATATATATTATGGTGAGGATTGATTGGAATCTGTTTATACAACGACAACGTCGGTACTTGACTTGAGAGAGATATTATGATGGAGGGTTGTTTTCAATGGCTTAATTAATGTTGAGGAATTAAATTTGATTTGCAAAAGAAGATTACATCCGTCTCACTCACAAATAATGAAACTAATAACAAGAAGATATTTCCTAGATTTTGTCGTGGAAAAAATCATATGTGCATCAATTGGCTTGAGGTTAAAAGGAAGGGAGGGCAAGACTAGCGTGTTTTCCAGTTGTTATGGGACCTCTTTTTTGTTTCTGTTTCTTTTTTGTTTTCCTGCATTGATCCAAAAAAGAAGAGAGAATATGAAATTCTTGGTTGAAACTCGATGAAGATAATTAAAAGTTGAAACTCAAAGTAGTACTCTTTCAACAAATGGAAATATAGAGAACGAAAGGAAAATGTGATGAAAAGTGAAAAGTGAAAGTGAAAATGAAATGGTAGCTGCTTGAGCTTGGTCAATGTCGTCGTATCATTGTCAGTCAAATGCGTTTTCCGCCCACAAAGCGTTGGAAGAAGTCGAGTGCCTCCCGCGGCTTGTACTCTGGGACAGTGTGTCCAGCTCCCTGCATATGTTTACAGATTTATCGTTAATTTTGAAGGAAAGAAACATCTATATATAGCAATATTAATGTATACAGTAGAGGGGCTAGAGACCTTGACGGTGAGAAAGGTGAGGCTGTTGGCATATCCTTGTAAGTAGCCGGCAACTTGGTCGTCAGAGGAGAACCAAGGTCTCCATTCATCTACAATCTTATATCCAAGTGATGCAGTCCATGCCTCGCTCCCAGTGTACGGAACACACATATCATGGTCTCCACTGCAACATTAATTGTTTTTATTAATTAGCTTAATCCATATACATTTCACTTTAACTTAATTAGTTAGGACTTGATCAATCTGTTAATATATTATTAAATACCTGTAAATAAGGGCTCTGTAACCTTGGGTTGTAAGGTTTTGGTGGTAAGGGATCATGCTTCCAGCATCGCGTGAATAACTTATTCTATCTGTGCATAACTCCCATGGACCAGCCACACTTTCCTGTCATACGTCATTCACTCATTCATTCATTCATTCATTCATTCATTCCTTCTTTCTTTCTTTTAATTAGATCATTAACTTCTGCAGAAAAAGAAAAATCAAGCAAGCTTACTGGTTGTGCATGAATTGCTTCCCTAACTTTTGGAGTGTTCAGCCATAGCGTTGCAACTTCATCATTCTGCAGAGAAATTATTTAATATCCAAATTAATTACTAAAAAATTAATCTAATCTAATCTAATTAAAATTGAGTTTTAAGAGTAACTTACGATACAAGGAACACCGGAATCCAGTGTCTTTGCGAGCTGAGGCCATGATGGGACAATGCCGTCTTCTACGTTTGCTCGAAAAGGCCAAGCTCGGCCAAACATCCTTTTCCTCACTCCCAGAGGCTTCTCTGTCGTCTTCCCCAATTGCTGAAAGCTTAACGGTAAGCTGCTTGTTTTATTTTCTTTGGAATTTTTGTTATTATCAGCTCCGGGGCCATGGTAACAAGGTTCGAGGATGTCGTAGAGGTTTAGTTCGTCAAGAGCCTAATTAATCAAATAGTTGTGTCTAGATTACAGTTAACAATGTGACAAGTTCGAATCTAATTAAATTGAATAAAAGAGCTAGAATTGCACCCTGTCAAGTGGTTGAAATTTTTCTTCGCATAGACTACGATTGGAAGGAGGAACATTAAGGAGGTCAGTACCACATGTAGCAACAACTTCCTGCAACATAGAGGCATCTCAGATATTTGCCTCACACAAACTTCTGACAGTGGAAATTCAGCAAGGAAAACCGAAAACGAAAACATAATGTGTGTGAGTTAACTAATTGATCAGTACTCTAGCCAGCTAGCTACCTGAAAGATTTTTTCTGAAATGAGAGCCATCCCATGAGCAAATGGGACTAAAGCATTGGCATCGAATCTTCGGTCTGTGACTCCATTCCCCACCAGGTAACCCTGATTACACACATTACAAGTTTAACTACAATTAACGCGATGAAACGAATCAGTTTACATAGCTTAATTTTCTCAAGTCGACTTGACAGAATACGCACCTTGAGATTTAGAGTTGGTTTTGTTCCTTTGTTTATACCTATACATATATATATGGAGAAAATACAGTACATAGTTACACACCAGAAATTAAATCCAACAAATACATTATACACATATGCAATTCGAGTAATGTTGTATTTATATAAATACATATAAATTAATTAGCTACCTTTTGCAATTTGAGAAGCAAGAGTTGGCACGTAGACTCCAGCATAAGACTCTCCCGAAATATACAACGGATTTGGTTGAAACTCTGGGAATTGCTGAAACCACTGTGATTGCATAAACAATACAGAATTCTTAGCAACAAAATAGAAGAAACAAACGAAAAAGAAAAGGGAGATTTTGGATGTGGTCCTTAGTTATGAATATTCTTTGATTGAAACCTTATTGGTTTTTAATTTTTGATCGAGGTCCTTGAAATTAATATGATAATTTATTTCTATGTACGTTAATATATTTTTAAATTAAAAATTAGAAATTTTAGTTGTTTATATAAATGAGATTTTAAATAAAAAAACCATAATTTGTGGGATTAAAAATATTAAAATAGAAATATACTATTGTGTGTGTGTGTATATATATATATATATATATATATATATATATAAACATGGGTACATTCATCAAGATTAACCAAAAAAATTATTGTATCAAAACATGGGTACATTCTTCAAAATCACAAAAAAAAGAAAAAGATATTAGGCTTAATAACATTAGTAAATTTCTTTGATTAAACTTGACATGGATACATTTTAAAATCAAAGAAAAAAGAATGTACCCATATAAGTTTAAAAATAGAATAGAAAAAAATCGAATAGATTTTATATATAAAAAAATGGTACATTTTACATATAACAAATTGGTTGATTTAAGAATGAGTACATTTTAAGATTAAAAAGTTTTACATGAATGGGTACATATAATTAGCATGGGTACATTTAGCAAAATAAAAAGTATAAATAAAAAATATATATGGGTACAAATAAAAATAAACTTTAAAAAATATGGGCACAAAAAGAAATTAATATATGGGTACAAATTAAAACTGAAAAGAAAATTGGTACAAATTAAAAAAGAATTACAAATTAAAAATGGGTACAAACTAAACCTACAAATATATGATAAAAAATTTAGTCATAAATATAAATATACTAATTGTAACATTTTTAACATTAAATGAATATATTTAGAAATAAAAAATTATTTTATTATTGAAATAATTAATGATGTTATTAATACCCAAGGACTTTGATAAAAATTGAAAAAAAAAAAATTAATCAATGGAGTAGCAAAAGGAAGGATGAGAACCTAATTTCTCCAAAAGAAAATGTATAGCATCATAGGACAACATTTTTAATCCCCTTTATAATCAATAAGCATATGATGATATGTAATATGATATTGAGGAGTAGATTAATTAATTAGAAAAACAGATTAATTACCCGGAGGAGAAATGCATGGGTATCAAGAGCAGTCTGGATATCCCCAGTGATATATTTGGTTTGGTTTCGAGAGTAAGAAAATCCAACACCAGCAGGAGAATCCAAATAAATTATGCTGGAAACCTGATAATTAATTAGTTAATTGGTTATTAAATTATGCCCAATAAAAAAATAACGATGATAAAAATTAGGGTAAAGAACAAAAAAGTATCTCAACTATTGGTATCACGACACTTTCATACCTCATCTTTTAAAATTGACAATGTCATACCTCATCTTATGAATTTGTGCCAATGTCATACCTCCGTCAGTTTTTCTGTTAATTTCTCAGTTAAGTGCTGACATGGTAAGAGACGGGACCCATTTTTTATTAAAAAATTAATTAAACATTAAAAATTAAAAATAAAAAAACTAATAAAATAAAAAAAATGGCCTAAGGTATCCGGCCTTCCCTTTCCTCCACCCGCACCAACCTTTTTTCTTCTTCTCTTCGACAGCCACCAAACCCTCCCCCGTCCCCCCAACCTTCCTCTGTCACCCTCTCTCTCTCTCCTCTCTCTCATCTCTCTGGGATGCGGTCTCCCTCCTCCGTACCTCTCCCCACTCGCACTCGTCCTTCCCTCACCACGACCTCCCAACCCGACCCATCCCTCCCTTGGTCCCTCCATACCCAACATTCCTTCACCACCCCACCGCTGCCTCTCTTCCTTCATCTTCACCACCCCACTGAAGAAACCAAAAAAACCAAGCCCACACCCAGATCCCACACCCAAAAAAAAAAAAAAAAAAAAAACCAAACCCACACCCAGATCCCTTTCCACTCCTACACACCCATCACCCTCATACACACACCCAGATCCCCTTCCCCTCCTACACACCCAAACCCTCAATTCCCAAAATCAAGTTTCAGAAAATGGGCGAGGTTCGAGAAGGTGCACCGGAAACCTAGATCCCCTTCTATCCTCTATAATTTCTCTCTCTCTCTCCCCAAAACGCAGACTTACAAGCCATGGAACGCACGAATTCTCTCCGCCCTCACCTCATCACCTCCTCATCCTCCTTCTTTTCTCTCCGATTGCCGCCGCCAAGCTCACGAACCCTCTCGGACTCGCCAAGTCCAGCTTCCCGTCCGTGCACGCGAAGCAGTTGATCAGAGGCTTCAATCTCTTCCCGAGGAAGACATCAACATCATCGACGACCCCGATTCCTCGACATGAACAAGGACCAGCTCAAGAAGCTGCGGGTGAAGCCATCGTCGACCTTCTTGGCATCGAAGAGGGTGGGTGGTGGATGAAGGTTGGAGGGGACGGGTGGGAAGGGTTTCTGGGTTTTGGGATTTTAGGGATGCAGGTTGCAGCCTTGCAGGGAGAGAAGAGAGAGAGAGAGATGAGAGAGAGGGGGTTGGGTGGGAGAGAAAATGATCTGGGTTTTTGGGGAGGGGGGACACAGGTTAATGGGTATTTTTTGGTTTTTTGTTTTTTTGTTTTTTGTTTTTAATTTTTTTAATATTTAATTAATTTTTTAAAAATATTTAATTAATTTGTTAATAAAAAAAAGGTCTCGTCTCTAGCCACGTCAGCACTTAACTGAGAAATTAACAGAAAAACTAACGGATGTATGACATTGGCACAAATTCATAAGATGAGGTATGACATTGTCAATTTTAAAAGATGAGGTATGAAAGTGTCGTGACACCAATAGTTAAGGTAGTTTTTTGTACTTTACCCTAAAAATTAGTAAGGGGAAAACATGGTAGGCTTTCTATATAAATAATGTTTAATTAGACCTACCTTGGACCAGCTATAAGGATTAAGATGCAAAACAGGCAATGCTCCTTTAGGTTTTCCTTCTGCAAAATTGAATGGTCCTACATATATACATAATTAATCAAGTAAATTAACCTAAAAATATGATCTCATTTTCAAAGTTAATGATGTCACATCAATTTTTTGCCAAGGAATAATAAGATTTTGTCACATGTTGCATATTCTAGATGATGGTGTCAAGGAGTTTCATATGATCAATATCTGGTAGTGGCTTTTTATTTTTGTGGTTATATTCAAAATAAATTAGCAGACAACAAGAAAAGACAACAATTCAATTGTGTGGTGCCAATCTGCATACAGCTGAAATGGACAACACACTTGCACTTGTTAGAGTTGGTCTGTGAATTGTGTTTCCAAGGCACATATTATCTATCAGTTACAGTTCCCCTGGTGCACACCAAGTAACTGATGACAAATAAATGGTCATATATCTTTGAATTTAGTGTAAGAGCGGAGAATAAATAGATCTGGTTTTAATATTTTAATCTCAATTTTTTATATCAAATCTAATGGTTTTAATGTTTTAATCTTAAACATGAATCTTGACCCGATGTGACGACGGGAAGGAAGAAATTATTGTAATTTGTGAAACAAAAGTGCTCTTTTTATCCAATCATCACACCTGTAAGCAAGCTAACTGATAATAACGGGCCCCAAACGAGAAGAAGGGCATATACAGTGAAACACATCCACCAAACGTCTCTAAAAACGTGTAGCAGCAGAAGCATCTCATGCAAAAGCATATATAATACAGATACTAGTCGTCCAGCTATTATATTGTTACATATAATAAGATAAAATGGGAAAGAAAAACAAACTTGTGGTTGAACAGAAATCACCTAAGTATATATATATATTATTGAAAAAGATATAGAAAGAAAGAAACTAAATGATTCAAGTAGTAGTGGTGTGTACGTAGAAGAAAACAAAAAAGAAAGAAAGAGATCAAGTGGAAGACTGAACATGTACGGTAGGGATTAGTTACCATGTTCATAGACAAATCCGTCGAAGCTAGAGCAGCCGGGTCCACCATTGAGCCACAGAACAACCGGATCAGTTGCTGGGTTCCCTTCTGAAACTACGAAGTAATAGAAAAGATTCTTTCCATCTATGCTAATATATCTACACAATATTCAACAAATTCCCATCAAATTAAAAGCAGTAGTTCTAACATATAGAGATATATAAGCATAATATGTACATGTGTGTAATTATATAACTGAATTACCCAGAGTAGTGCTTGGATGGAAAGGTAGCATTAAAACCAGGAAGATGAGTGACAAGAGAGCTTTGAGGGGCAGCCTCAATGATGACGACCAAACTCACAAAAAGCATGGAGCAGAGTGAGAGTACTGAAAATTTGGCCATGGCCGCCATGCCTCCTTCCTTGTATTAATCAAGAATTTCACAAGGACCTGCAGTTTCTTAGTAATAAACTTGTTGCTGTGTTGATATATATATAAAGAAGATGGAGAGGTGATAAAATCAATGAGAAGAGTACTCTGTATATACAATAAAATTATTTAGAGACAATAAATTTCGAGATATGGAGGGTGGAAGAAGAACAAGGCCAAAATATTAATTTTGGGTCAAATTACAAGGAATTTTTTTTGGCATAATAAAGTCAAAAACAACTTCCACCAAAAAGTAAGACAAAAGAAGAGAAAGGAGGACCATGCAATATATATGTTAAAGGGGGGACCCCCAAACCACTTTGCGAAGATCGGAGAGAACGTCTATGCAATATGTATGTTAAATTGGCTAATACTTTTGTCTAATATATGATTAAGTTGAGCTTGATCTAAAATATCCATAATATCCCGATATTTTCATTGAAATTTCCGTGTTTTTGGACTACATATATTTTTTTGAATTACCGATATCATCGATATTTTAGACATTGCTAAGTCACTCATGTATCTTACCATGCAATGTATAAAGTGTAAAATATTGTACAAATTCATTATATATAAATGATTATGGTGTGTTTAAACTTCTTTCATTAATTACTACATATTTTCTACACTCACAATGTTTGCCAGCTCGCTATATAATCAACTTAAATCAGTTATAACTTATATCTAGCATGCAATGCATTTCCTTCCAATTTTTTGTGATAAACTAATAGATAATTGACTAAATAAACATCCTGCAAAGTTTCAATAAAAATTTCCAAGTTTTTCTTACAATTTCCGTGGTTTTTATTCAATTTTTATCGATATCGATAATATCCCGATATTTCCATCGAAATTTCCGTGTTTTTGGACTACCGATATTTTCGATATCATCGATATTTAATACCTTGACTCTGACCAAAATAAAGAATAAATTTTCATAATACTATATACAGCAAAAGAGGTAAAAATTTGAGCTATTTAATTGACCGGTGAAATTATGTACGAATATATATTATATTATTGTTAGTAAAAAAGCGTTTGTGTTTGGATGAAATCGTTCGTTGTAAACAAGAGTCTAAGAGAGAAACTAATTAACTGGCGGAGAGAGAGAGGATTGAAGCAAGCTATGCTTTACGAGGGAGTGATTAATATTAATATATGATAATTGATTTATTGGCGATGGATAAAACATATATTATACACACACCTGCTGTGCTGTGCTGTGCTGTGCTGTGCTGTGCTGTGCTGTGCTGTGCTGTGCGGATACTGCGATATTAGATTTGTAAATTAGAAGGGAAGGGAAAATGAAGATCGCCGCGTGAAATCCAATGAAAGAAGGAAGGAATATTGCCCAAATTCTAGTGCCTGCACTGCACTGCAGGCAAGTATTACTTACTACTAGCAGGGCCGGCCCAGGCCCAGGCCCAGTGCAGGCAGGGCGACCGTCCAGGATCCAAAAAAATTGGGGGCACCAAAATTATTCTGGTGATATATTTATATATGTTTTCATAAGAGTATAAATTTTAAAAAGTTGGTTTAATGACAAAGGAATTTAACTAGAAGTGGTGATTTTGTAATTTGAAATTAATGAGAAGGTCTTGGGTTCAAGACACCACGTGTGCTTATTTACTTTCCAATTTTTACAATTTTTTTTTCATAAGAGTATAAATTTATAAAATTTGGTTAAATACTCAAGAAGTTTAATTAAAAGCAATGATTTTTGTTGTTTAAAGTTAACGAGAGGTCCTAAGTTTGAAATGCTATGTGCGTGTTTATTCTTTTCAATTTTAACAAATTTTTGTTTGGTTGTTAATTTATTTTTAGTTACTAGCTAGTAGCTATATGGGTTGCTATTTTTAAATATTCGTTCAAATTCAAGTCTAATATTCAACAAACAGTAATGCGTAGACCAATTTTTTAGAGCAAATTTACAAATCATATGACGTGTCATCATAAGGTTTAAGTTAGTACCCATTCACTACTTATACATATCGATTAAAGACTCGAAAACATTATTATTATTTTAGTCTCATATTGACAAGGTTAGTAAATAAGAAAAAACATCTCACGATTTATACAAAAATCTTTAAAAGTTCAGATGGAAAACAAAACTCATTTATCTACTTGTAAGACAGGACTTTTTTGGTTTCCTTCTCTTGATACCAAATAAATTAGTCTTTCTATGTTTCAAAATTATTGAGTTCGAAATGTTTTTCTAAGTATAATTTTATCGATGTCTTTTATGTGAAAATAAATAATTTTTTTATGTGAAGTTAAGGCATATTTTTTAGCGTCGCCCCGGGCCTAAAAAATCTCTAGACCGGCCCTGACCACTAGGATTAGGATATATATATATATATATATTACTGCAGTAGGATATCTCGTCGTCAAACCAACTAAGGAGTTCACCAAAATAAAAAATAAAATACAAAATAAAAAATAAAAAAACCTAATTACGGAATTAATAAACTAAAATAGAAATTGGAAGGTGGGGGAATTTTTGTTTTTGTGGAATTTTATGAAATTAGGGTAGTGTGAGTGGAGTGGAGGCTAAAACCAAGCAAGGTATAATATGATGACGATGTTGATGAGGAAGGTGATAATTTTATTTAATTTCATCACTGAGTGATGAATAATTAAGTAGTAGGTAGTGGTGCAAATGATGCATCTTGGACTAGAGATCGATTAGGAAACAAAACGTGCAGTCTCAAACTTTTCTAATGGTAGAAAATAGCGAGTGAAAACATAGATATATTGCTCTTTCCAATTCTGTAATATGAATGTGAGAGAGATCGGTAGGTTTCAAGTTACTATCACCCCACCACTCCCTAATAGAGACTCTAACTACCACGGGGTGGCCAGTGGTTAGGGGAATTCTAGGCCCAAATTTGATATGGCTCGTCTTAGGTTCGATTTCTGACACTGATAAATTACACAATTGTGGCCACGCGAGTCTTCTCAGCCCTAAAAAAGATGAATTGTTGTGGTTTCATCACCAACTGGTCCCTTTTCTCTATTAAAAAAAACAGAGAGACTCTACCTTCTTAGGTGATGATGTTCATAGCTTTTTCATCTTCGAAACTAATATATTATTAGAAGGATGATCGAGCCTTTTAGTCTATGCGAGCGCACATATATCAACTTGTGAAAATTAGTTTGAGGATCCTACCTTTGTGAGTCGCATGAATTATATGATATATATTCCTGAGTTATTGGTGGTCTAGGATGAAATTAAAATGGAGCCCTCTCCGCCACTTTATTTTCAAAAGAAAAATAAAATGTATAATTTTTTTTTTCTATACATCCCTTTTTTGGGCTTAAAATGTAATAGTTTGAGTAAATAAATATATGAAATGAGAAAACATTCGTTGAAAATTTCTTCTTCTTTATGATGTCAAAATCATCAATAACTCACATTTTCAAAATCAAGCCTTCACATCATATCTTTTCCAATGCATAAGAGTGTCAATCCATTTAGCCTTTCATGTGTCATAGTCGATCTAAAGTAATTTTTCAACAACTTCAATCAAATTACCTGTTTCTTAGTTTCTTATTTTCTTAAAAAAAAAAAAACTAGGTTAGGAACTTAATAGATATTTGAAGGGAGATTGAGAAGGTGAGAATGAAAAGGAAAAAAAAATAGGGAGAATGTTGTTTGCATTCCTTTTATCAATATATAGTTCCTTTGAGCTCCTATATTATACTAGAGTTGTATTCTTGGAAGAAAACAGTATTAAACTTTAGGATATTATATTTTCATATAACGCTAATATAAAATAAATACGCATTCTTTTGTATATGTGCAGCGGTCGACCTTTCCGCCTTTGCTGATGAACGGCCCTGGCTTTTATATATAGGTGTACATATCTGAAAATGCATAAATACATATGTATGTGTATCTATTACATTACACCTGAATCCGGATCCTCTTTGTGAAGATTTTGGGAATCCGTGAATTGTGTTCATTCATTGTACATCGTACGGTCAGAAATCATTTTAAATAAAAATTAAATACAAACAGTACTTGACAAAAACTGATCGAAATATGGACGATAAATGTATACGATTCATAGATTTCCAGGATCCTCAGCAAAAGGATTCGGAGAGAATCCTGTTGGATTACACTTGGCACTTGGTGCCCTACAAGTCAATAATTGAGTCAAAGCTAGCTGACATGGCAAGATCTGAGTGACTTTGCATTGCATCTCCAAAGACAGCAGAAGACGACCCAAAAAACCTTATCCAAAATAATTAAAAAGAGAGGCTCTAATTCTATCCTCCTCTATCTCTCTATGCGTGCATGTGCTTACACTCTCTCCCCTCTCTAGCAGCAGCAACCAATATGGATATGATGGGCAGGACTAGTCCTAGTACTGGCAGGGAGCAGAGAACCCAGAGATGAGTGCCTCCGTTTCCATCACTGCCCTCGTTGCCTCTAACCCCGCTGCTGCTGCCGCCACCAGCACCCTCCACCGCAAAACTACTAGTTCCTCCACTATCACCACCACTACTAGTACTGCAGCTAAACGAACATTTTTCACCTCCACCTCCAATTCCAAGCCTAATTTTACTGCCTCCTCTTCCTCCTCCTCCCACTACCACCACCCCTTCATACTGCGAGGTACCTACTTAATTACCCTTTCATCTGCAATGATCTCTCTATTCTAGTTACATCTCATGTTCTTCTATATATATGTCACCACTTAGTTCATTTGGATTCTAGAAATACAATAAATAAAAAAAAACAGCTAGAAACAACTTTGACATCTAATTAATCAACAGGAATGGGAACTCTTAACTGTTACTCCAAATTTCTGATTAGAGGTAGAGAGTACTGTCTCAATTCACATCACATATAAAATTCATTTGATTAAATTCATCAACTGATTGCAAGTGGCCCTTTACCACAGTAGTGGAAAGGAGTTGAGCCCTTACATGATGGCGTGGGTTCAAACTCCGTCGGTGGCTAATCTAACAAAAACTATCGTTTGACAAAAAAAAAAAAAAATTCATCAACTGATTCAACAGTTTATACTTTTTCCTTAATAACTTATATCCTGTGAAACATAATTTTACTACCGTAATAAAAGTTTGAGTAAATCAATTGCTTGTAACTGATCATGTGGCGGAATGCATGCAGTAACAAATGATCCGACTAGTAGTAGGAGCACTACTGAATCAGAATTGTCGACGACAGATAAAATAACGGAGGCCGATAGGATTGTTGATGGATTGAACTTTGGGGAGCTATGCAATGAGTTTGAGTGCATTAGTAGCCCCTTGGTGGAGTCTACAGCTCGACAACTTGTACGCGATATCCTTGAGCTACGAGAAGGCAATCGTGCCCTTGGAACCTTTGCTGTTTCTGTTAAATACAAGGTATATAATTAATACTTAACATGTAATGTAGTGTGGTATATGTGCTTATATATACTCGGTTAGAAGTTCTAGTGCTTTTATATGCGCTCAAGCGCTGACCAGTTAACGGTTTGTTATTCTAGGACCCAGTTAGAAGTTTTAGCGGACGTGACAAGTACAAGAGACCGCTATGGATAACCAGTGCACTAGAAAAGCCCTCTGTGGTGAGTCTTCTGAGTTCATCTTATTCCTTTTGAAATTCCTTGTATAACAAGCAACAGAAATGCAAGATAAAAATAAACTTTGTTGTTATTGTTTCATATGAACAGAGTGTGCAAGAAATGAGCATGTTATCGACAAGTGTCCTGAGTATCAAGTGGACAATCAAAGGGAAGACGAAGAACATTATAGGAGGAGATTTGATCATAAGAATAAATTCCCAGTTCACTCTAAACCAGATAAGTGGCCAAGTCATTGAACATGAAGAGTTTTGGGATTTATCAGCTTCATCAGCCATTGCGAAAGCATATTTCTGGACATCACGCCGTCTTTATGCTACAATTGAGGGTGGAAAAGACTTGGTTGATCTTGCTAAAACCATTTCCAGCAAGTTCCCTAGAGAAAAACAGAACATGGAAATTTATCCAGACCCTTACGGTGATCCAACGAAGGTTAGTAATTAAACAAACGAAACACAAATATTTTATTCATTCTTACGCTAAAGATCCTTCCCCTTTTTTTAATTTTTTTATTTTATTTATTTCAATCGATTGACGTATTGTTTGCATGCTAATTTGATTCAGTTCTTTCAAAGGGATGATGGTTTCCAGAGAGATGTATACCAAATTGGACTGTTTCTGGCACTGGTTTATTTTGTTGTACAGCTTTTGAAGACAACCTTGTAAAGTGATGTAGGCATAACATATGTAATACATTTGAATAAGGTAAAAGGTAAACTTTGCCTACTTCTCTAATAAAGTTTTTTTTTTTTTTTAAGAGACTGATAATAAAATATTTCTGTTGACCCTAAAAACTACCAAGCCTACGTGGCGCACATGCCGAGTAATTAAAAAGCTAACTACGTTCTTCGGTTGTGTGCGGGGCGTGCCAACTCGTCGGCCGAGCTCGGCCGATGAGTAAAATTTGTTGATGTTGCGTTGGGTGTGCTGCTGACTTCTAAATCTCGCGACTGCTGCCGAGGAAGGAACACTCTCGGCCTTCGGGTTCTAAAGCCTGAAGACAAGGCTGCTAGTTCTGCGAAGTTCAATATCAAATTCGGCTTTCAATGTGCCGAATGTAATAACTTGTAACACCTCACTTCGCCGAGAAGGCTAATGAGATGATCCCAATCAATAAGGATTCGGAAATCCTTCTCGACCGAGACTTGGATAGGTAACCAACCGTCCTCGCCGCAGTGCTGTTGATGCCAACGGAAGGTACCGCGAGACCGGCTGATTCTACGATGACAGAGCTATCTATGCCGACTTAAGATATCACCGGTTGCTTTCACAGTGCTGTTGATGCCAACGGAAGATGTGTCAGCGAAAAGAGAAAATAAAAAATCTCAGTTGTTGAGAGAGTTTGCGCATGGCAGTTGTGTGTTGAATTTGAGGTCCTTGAATGATGCACAACCTCCTCTATTTATAGCACTGGATATCTTTAAAGTCGAGTCGAAACCCTACCCGGACTAGGTCTTCTTCTCCTGATCAAACACCAACTCGACCAGTCCTATTTTCACTAGGATTGTGAACCTAGTCCACCTAGACTTGTCATCATTATCCAAGACCATCATTTCCCAAAAATGTGGCATGCATCCTGACCACATGAGTATTAAATTAATTTTTAATTGTGTTTTACTCAAACCCATCCGGATGCATTCTGTATCTTGGTATCCCATCCATGCACCTTGAATCTGATAGCAGGAATCCCAAGTTCACTCGAAATGTCCATGTTTGAAGATATAATGATCGGATAATTAAAAGATAATTAATATGGCAAAAACCATAATATTATCCTTTAACAATAACAAAAATATCTTCACTTTTCCATCCGACGGTTGAGAACTATGTTTACTTAACGGCCTTGATTACACGGGCCGATGGTGTAAATTTGGATCCAAACATTGCCCCCCAGTTTCCTTGAGCTTCGGCTCTTAAGCCGAATGGTTAAGGAAACTAATTGTGTGTAACCAACAAAATCTGGTTGTACCGCCGAAAAAGAAACTTTGTTCATAATAACATTTCTGTATTTATATATATATATGGCAGGTCGAATGACCCCATGGCCGAGCACCAATACTCCAGGCCGAATGGCCATAGAAATATATATATACATGGTAGGCCGAATGACCCTACGGTCAAGGACCAGCACTCGGCAATAATACCTCGCCGAGCTTGGGAATGTTCCTCGGCCTCAAAATCACCTCAGTTCTGCCAATGTTGTGATCTTCCTCTGCAGAGAGCAGAAAATGAGAGAGCTACCGCAGCTCTCGACTGCCGAGGTCGAGAAAAAACCGTTCCTAGAGCTCGGCCCAAGCTTGGGAATTCGAGATAAAAAAAAAATGGTCGTGGGAATTCGACCTGCCTATATATATATATATATATAAACCCATGTCTTGTATCTGTCTTGCATGTCTCTGTCTTTAATAATGCAGCCCTTTATATATATATATATCTATAAAAGTAGCCTGATGACCTGTGATCTGCCAGCCATGCAGTTGGCATATTGTATATATATACACGGTTTCACTTATTCTTGGTGGCAGCACCCTGAAGCAAGATATATATATATATATATATATATATATATATATATATATAACCAAAGCCATAAACTCAAATCTTGGCCTATTGGCTGTAATGATGATGTCTGCCATGCAATGTCTCTTTGACTTCGGCCTAAAGATTGACCAAGCGCAAGCCTAGTACCAATGTTCTTATTCGGCCTCGGCCTAAACGACCGAAATGCTCTGTACCAATGTTCTTATTCGGCCTCGGCTTAGACGGCCGAAATGCTCTTTTTTTTTTTCAGTCAGTGCATAAAAAATCATTCCTACTTTTCTCTCTTCTGCACCGAGTATCAAATTTCACGAAACAGTCTCTTTATATATGCTCGTCCTCGGCGAAAAAAAAAAAAATTTAAACCACCGATTATATCTGTGTTGCCCCCTTAATTTTCTTATGCATCGGCTTTATTAGCCAGATGATTAAGAAAATAATTTATTCTTTTTATATATATTTTTTCTAAATGGAAATAAAAGTAGCCGAACCATAGTCAGGAGGAGGCTAACGATGCTTTATTCCAAGCCGAGATCTTTTTACATCAAAATTTTTACTTTGACATTTTCCAAAACCGAATAAAAGATCATCTCCAAATATTGCTGACTTGGTGAAATATTTTTCATTTTCGGCCGCCGAATGTGTTGAGCAATTATTATGCCCCCCATGCATAATTTCGGCTTTTAATTCAAATAACTTGGCCGAATGGGATTTCCCCATATCGGCTTTATCGCCGATAATCATATCAATTAGCATAGTTTCGGCGTCAATTTTTTGCTCAAAAACTTGAAAGTTTTCTTCTAGGCCTACCACACTTTCAGTCTCGACCGAAAAAACAAGTGGCCTAGGTTTTTCTTCGGCCGTCTTGACAATCTTCTTAGGCCGAATTTTAATTGTGGCTGGAGCGAAAAATTGTTCCCCAGTCTTTTGAGCCAACCATTCTTCAAATGGAATTGATTTGAACCCAAAAGGCGTTTTTTTATCGAGCCACTCATAATATCGAGCTCTATCTTCATTTAACCATTGATCTTGTAAGCTGTAATGAACCTTCACCTTTATCATTTGAGAGAAAGATTTTTGCCTTTCTTTATTTGCTTCAACGATCCGGTCAAGGCTCATCCTGATCGTGATCTTGATATATCATGTGAACTTCGTAGTTTTAGCATTGGGTCCCACCGGGCGTGTCAAAATGTTGACCCTAAAAACTACCAAGCCTACGTGGCGCGCATGCCGAGTAATCTATAAGCTAACTACGTCCTTCGGTGAATGCGGGGCGTGCCAACTCGTCGGCCGAGCTCGGCCGAGGAGTAAATTTGTTGATGTTTGCGTTTGGTGCGCGGCTGACTTCTACGTCTTGCGATTGCGGCCGAGAAAGGAACACGTCTCGGCCTCTTGGGCTCTCGAACCTGAAGACAAGGCTACTATTCTTACGAAGTTCACGAATCGCCGTCGTCGGATTCGGTCACAGTGATGTTATTCGTCAGAGTAAACTCACGCCGAATTGACACCAAAGTGTAAGGGCACAAATATTCAAAGCGAATATAAGTCTTAATAGTGAACGTGGTTCGACCGTCTGAATGTCGAACTCTAAATCCCACTTGAGAGTATCCGATCATAAAACAACTCGGCGTGCAATGCGCCGAGCTCAGTAAACTGTAACACCTCACTTCGCCGAGAAGGCTGATGAGATGACCTCAATCAATAAGGATTCGGAAACCCTTCTCGACCGAGACTTGGATAGGTAACCGACCGTCCTCGCTGCAGTGTTGTTGATGCCAACGGAAGATACTGCGAGTTCGGCCAATTCTATGGTGACAGAGTTATCTATGCCGACTTAAGATATCACCGGTTGCTTTCACAGTGCTGTTGATGCCAACGGAAGATGTGTCAGCAAAAAGAGAAAATAAAAATCTCAAGAGTTGTTGAGAGGTTTTGTGCAGGGCAGTTGTGTGTTCAATTGAATGGGCTTTTCCCATTGCCATTGCATCTGTATTTATAGAACTGAAGTATTTGGCTTGCACGGTCATATAATGTTGCAGAGTCCGACTCAAACTCTACCTCGTAGAATGAAATCTGATCCGTGGCATAGGCTGGCTGATCACTCATTTATCCTATGCATAATCATAATAAATAAAACTCTGACCACTTTATCTTTAATGCACCTACAGTCACTCCCTAGACCTTATCACATCAATCAAAGCTTAATCCCATCAAAATAACCACCATTATATATATATATATATATATATATAGTCTGGGAGATGCATGCAGACTATACAACCTACATATATGTATAACTTGTAGCTTTCCACACGGCATGCAAGTCTTCCATCATCTGACAACATCCTAGCCCACTTAGGTCCTATCCACCATTATCTTCGGCTTGCAGATCCATGTTAGGCCAAGTGAAGAGTCCAAGAATTCCTATAATTTATTTTGTACAAGAAAACTAAGATAATTTATTAAAAGATAATTATGATAAAAACCATAATATCATCCTTTAACAAAAATATCTTCACTTTTCCATCCGACGGTTGAGAACTATGTTTACTCAACGGCCTTGATTTCACGGACCGATGGTGTAAAATTGGGTCTAAACAATTTCATATGAGGGAAAGAAGAGAAAAACAAAATATCAAAATAAATATCAAAGGTGAAAGACAATAATAAAATAAAAGTTTGCCTAGTGCCTTGGAGCGTGACATTTTTCTTTCGTAAGGCAATGATATGCTTTAAGAACTCAAGGGCTTTTTTAGTTGCTTGCCTTGGGACCTTGGAATCTCAGTGTCGTCCCTGAGTAGAACATAATTTTTTTTGTTATTTTGTTGATAATTGATTGGAGAAAAATAAAACCCCAGGATAGTTTATTAGATAAGTGACGAGATATTAAAGAAATTCAACAAGAAAATAGACCAGATGTAGAGTGGAAAGGTTTGAGAAAAAAGAAAAAAAGAAAGGGTGACGGGAAAGAAGGACGAGTGCAATAAAAAAAGTGAATTAAGAGAGAAAATTCTACAAATAAAAGGGTTTTTTTATATTTTATATTTCAATGGACATATCTATACTATTATTAAGAAAACGTCATTGTCAACCTTTTCTCCTTTTTTTTATATTTTTTCCTCACTTTGATACACACTATTGACAAAAGAATGGCAAAATAGTAATTTTGTACATTTTGACAAAATGATAATTATATCCCTATTTTTCCTATTTAGCCTCTTTTTTTAGATAATGACAATCATATTTTTTCAATTTTACCCTCACTTTTGATACATAATATTTACATAAGGAGGACAAAACAGTAATTATGTAATATTTAAAAAAAATACATTTATTAAGAGAAATTGTTCACACACATACAAAATGTGTGCTCTAGTATTTAGAAAGGAAAAAAATTAATTAATTTTCATGTTAAGCTATATCCCAATCACTAAAAGTGTATTTGATAGAATGATATTTTTTTATTGAAATCTAATGGTTTAAAACTAGTGTTAAATTTATGTAAAAAGTACGATTTCATCTATCCGCTCATATACATATAAAATCAGTCCTCAATTTGAGGATATGTGAGGTCTAAATGCATGTTAGCCACATGCATTTGGATCTCATAGGTTCTTAAAATGAGGACATTAGGTCATCTCCAATAGGGAGGGTTAAAGGTATAAAGCAAAAAAATGATCAGAATTGTTCAAAAATTCATCTCCAAATGAGGGCTAGGCAATAAATTTGTGGAGCCCCCATGTAATAACCCGTCAATAATTTTACGATTTTATTAATTTTAAAAAAGTGAATTGACTAAAATGCCCCTAGAGCCGAGATTGTTGACTTTCGTTGACCATCGTTTAGAGAGACGTACGAAACATTCTTTTAGCGTATCCTTATAGTACTCGATGGCATGAACATGTAGGAGCAAGCAGAATCAAATTCGAAGTTACAGTTAAAATTTTACAGAACTACGAATGTAAAAGGCATTTTGATAATTGCACGTGGTAGGATATTTTTCTGTTTTTGTCTTTTATGGAATTAGAGTGTGAGCCAGTGGGGCCCACAGCCCACTCTTTTCCCCTCTCCCGTGCCTTCCAAATCTCTTGGGTCTCTTTTATTTTCAATTTTTTTTCTTGCCTTCTTTCTCTTAAATTTGAGAAATTTTTAATTATGATGGGTAAATAAAAATGATAGAAAATTTTATTTTTTTTAAATTATTAATATTTTAGCATATATATTCTATCATTTGTATAATGAGTGATATACTATTTCGTGTACCAATCACACTGAAAAAATCTCTCTAATCTTCACTCTCTCCCCCATCTCTCATCCCTCACAGATTCTCTCGTTATCTTTACCCTTTATACTCTCTCTTTCTCTCAGTTTTCTTTTTCTCGTCCCTCTCTCTCTCTCTGCAAGTGCAGAAAAAACCGCACCATCACCACAACTCATATCAGTCACGATCACTAACCCAGAAACAACAACATTGAACCAGGGCCTGGCACTGCGTTGTGACCACCGACACTGTTCACTATCGTTCCACACTAACTCCGGCGAGTTCTCGGTTTTCCGACCAAGGGTGAGCCTCGGGACCCCTCAACCTCAAATCATATTATTTTTGAACTCCTGATATTGTCTTTAACCTTCAAAATGGGATTTGGTAGAGCTGATGCAGAAAAAAAAAGCACCTTGGGAGAATATCCCCTGATTTTTGTAGGAAGGGACCGTGGCCGTTGGGCCACTTTCAGATGCTTTTGTAGGAAGGAACCGTGGCCGTTGGCAGCCTTAAATATATTTGTTCCCCATGCACTGCATCATTTAACGTGTTGAGTATATACATATTCCCCGCCCTTGTTGTATAAATGGTTAACTATAACAGGAGTAGGAGTAGGAGTAGGAGTAGGAGTAGGAGGTACAGAAGTGTGCATAAAAGTTGCATCACATTTACCTACCTAAGAGTCGGGATAGAGTTAAAAACTGTCCCAGTGTTCCTTGATAAAAAACCATCTTTTGCAGCATAAAGTATGACATTCATGAAATGAAGAAGCACTGTGAACACAGAAGAAAAAGATTAGGCAAGCTAAAGCAACATGAAATGTTATCTTAATCGATTATACATCAAAGATTGCATTGCATTGCAGCATGGCGGGGCGGCTTGGCTTGGCTGGAAAGATACTACAAACTAGGCCTGCCATCCTTAAACAGTGTTCTTAGCTAGGTTGTGAGAAGCTGTTGAGCCAATAATTGTTCTTGTTGCTGTGCCCTGGAATGAATGAACGAATGAAGTGAATGAATGTAAAGTGAACGAGTAATTATTCTTGTTGCTTCGTTTTTCTTTTCTTGTTCAAGATTGGAATGTAGAAATAGTAAACGTAAATCATATGACAAATAACTCTCCCATTCTGCAAAAGGGGTGTGGATTTCATTCCCTTTCCTCATCTGTTAGAATCAACACTATATATATGCTATACAATCCTATTCCCGGATAGTATGCCGATTGCTGCTCATCCCAATTTCAATCCCATACTCTAATCAAAGCGGCATGCACTGAATCCTTCAGAGATATCAACCAACCCAACACTAGTGACTCGTCAATGAGTTTCCGACGACAATGAGGCTCAAATATTAATAGCAGATCGCAAACAAGCTCATCCCACCCACGAACCAGAAAGGGTGGACAAAAAATATCACCACTTGGAAAGACAGACAGATCAAGATTCAAGGGCTAGCAAAATGAATCAAACACTGAATGGAACGCTTGGCATAAGAATAAAATGAAACATAAAACCAAAAACTGTAACGAGTCAAACACTGAATGGAACGCTACTCACAAGCGTAGTCAGTCCACCCGATGGCCTGGTGTTTTTGATATCATACAAGATTAGCTTATTTGAAAGTACCAAATCTGTAACTCGGAACAATTACAGTATTAATTTGATACATAGCATTCAATTCATGTGAAGAAACCAACCAATAAAACTTGCCATTCAAGACCCTACCTCCCAGGATAGTCATGGACTTTCCGTCTTTAGATTTCATGGACTTGGGTTGCCAACCAGAACACCAGACACACCCATCCTGTGTATAATGTCATGACAAAAATGTATAGTAGTCAACAACTCATGGAACAAGGTCAAGGTAATTTGCTTTTGTTCGAGAATCTAAAACACTTGCCTTTTTTCCCGAACAGACACTCATGAGGATATGCAGTCAACACCACAGAATTCTTAAAATTAAACTTCAAAACCAGAATTCCACCATCAATACTTGCACAAGGAAAAGTAACTTCAGGTTTCAACAAGCATCACTGCTCTTCGTATATTCACATGCTTCCATCAAGTTAATTAGCAAATGTAATAGCTAAGATGATTGTGCTTACTTTCCGGAATACTCAAAGCATATAAACCGCTCGTCAACAGTATGTTTTTTCCATCCACACTGTCGAGCATATATCTGATTTACCAACAAAATAACAATGTCAGGTTTTTCAACCAAAACAGGAAGCAATGTAGTTATTTAGACAACAAAATCCAAATGAAGAGAGTTAAAGAATTCAGTGACCACCTTTTTCATAAAAGGTTCATAAACCTCTGCCGCAAGATAAGCCCAGGTTGTTCCACTGTCAATTACTGCTCTGTTCCAGTCTTCGAAAAGGCCAAATAAATCTGTGGGAAGATCTAAAACATCGCCACCCACCTCAATGGACTTCATATAACAGTGTAATGTGGCCTGATATCATATTCAATGAAATTAAATGTTTTCAAATTTCATAAGCCAATTACAGCATATTTTTCAATGCAATACCACAAAGGAATCCGAGATTGTGTAACATACTGATTTGGTATCAGCGCAGTGGTGTTCTTCACTTTTGGTTCCTCCACTTCCCCAGTGACCCCGCTCCCACCACCTTTCACGTTATCCAAGCAATGTGCGAATTCTTTTTTCACCTTTCCAGAAGAAGATGCTATGAGATCACGAATGCATTTGCCTGTCCAAAACCAAGTCTCCCATCAACTGCTGCAGGAGATTTACCAAGATTCCCAGATTGTTTAGCTCTCATAGTAACCAGCAGTTGTGCTTCCATCTCCGTACAAGATACTATAATCGCAAAGCATATCGGCCTTGCAATCTGGAAGTATCACAAAACTTAAATCTGCACCCAACTGAAAACTATGAGTACCTAAGCACACACAATGCAACCTACGAAATAAAAAACTCTAATTAAAACATTATCAATTCAGTACAACAGGTGAAACTCTATCCAAAAAGTAACCTTAAACCTAAAAAAAACAAGACTACAAACCGCAAGAACATATTTTTATTTTCTATTTTCTCAAAAGGATAAAAAAGGGACAAGAAATCTTCAATTGAGACAAATAGGTTGTAAGTTCTAGCCTTAGTTTGCCAAAGCTCCCAACTCCAATACATTGAATGGGGAGTTGGTTACAAACATTAGGTGTCGAATTGTAATGATAGCGGCGGATATAAGTGCATATTAAGTTAAGCAAGTAGATTATATAACATCAAACGTAGAGAGACTGTTTGTGTGTGGCTTGGGATCGATTATGCTGTTGTACGACTTCTAGCCACCATTCCCTTTGGTTTAGCCAGCAGCCATTGACTACTAAAAAATTTATCCTATTGTGTTTCGGTAGGGCAATATTTTTATGTACTTGTTATAGCCTTCCTCTCCTTGCAGTGGATAGCTTTTCACACCATTCTTGAAAAGTAAACGAACTCCAACAATGAAAGAATAATGAAGACTGTTGATGCACAAAATCAGTGAGGACTTTGGTACAACAGAAAATGTTAAGTTTGTGACCTTTGCTAGATTGCTCCGGTCACTAGTGTGGATAAGTATGTAAATGGATAGGGACAGGGAAGCAAACACAAGATGTACGTGGTTCACCCAGATTGGCTACGTCCACGGAGTAGAGGAGTTCTCATTAATTGTGAAGAGTTTACACAACTACATAGGTTCAAGCTCTCCTTTAGTGAGTACTAGTGAATGATTTAGTACAAATGACATTAGGAAATATTGTGAGAGAATGATCTCTATTTATAGAAGAGAGTTTCTAGTTTCATTCTGACATTGACACGTGTCGTGTTGTGATTGGCTTCTGATGTTGACACTTGTCGCGCTATGATTGGCTTCTGATGTCGACACGTGTCGCGCTGTGATTGGCCTCTTGGTTGGAGGGAAACTCTTCTGGGTCCTTGACGGTATAACGTTGACCGGTGCTAAGTAGTTTCGGGATTGGTCAAGTATGGTACAAACAGTGCTCCCCTAAGTTCCCGAGTGAGGGAAGCTCCTCGGTTGGGGACTTGCAAGATCCAAGCCATTGAGTAATCACGAAACTTCTAAGTACCGAAGTGTGGTATCATTTTCACTTGCCTTATCTGTCTCATACGTAGATGTGGCATCTTCTCTGGAAGTACTTTTCCTCCATCCAGGGGTGGTATCTTTAACCGATGAAGATGCACAAGGTAATGTATCAATTTCACTTGAAGCTTACTTGTAGTTTCGGGCTTGGTCAAGTGCGATACAAAACCCTATAGTAGGAGTCCCCCAAGTCACCGAGCTAGGAGATTTGCCGAAAGAGGTAACATACAAGATAAGCAATCAGACTTCCAAGCAAGCAACCTGGATCGGAAGTTCGACTTCGGCTTCCGGTTGATTGTTCTCCTTCTTCTTGTGTCGTAAACAGCAACAAGGATAAGGAGAAGCAAATGGAGAAGAGATGATATGAGATACTTTTGCTTTTGAAGAAGTAACTTTCCACAGGCTTATTCTTGAACTGGGCTGGAGGGTTTCTGGTTTCCTCCAGAGTATAAGGCTGACTCAAGAATTTGAGGGTCAAAACAAGTCCATCAAATCAAGAGTGCGTTCGATCTTGATGATATGGGATACTTTTGCTGTTGACGAAGTAATAGATGAATCGGCACGTGTTTTGTTGCGCTTGTCTCCACATGCTTCCTTGTATCCTTCTCACTTGCCCTATCTGTTCCTCAGGCAGATGTGGTATCTTTTCTGGAAGCATAAGATGTTGAAGATGAGTACTCGAGAGCAATGCCAGGTAAGTAATTAGGCAAGGGGTTTCAGGTAGTCAGTTCCTGACTGGAAGCTTGATTCCAAGTGCTGATTGATTGCTCTCTTTCTCATTGTCTTGCAGGTAAGAACAAGGGCAAAGGAAAAGACAGGGAAAAAGCATGATATGTGATACTCTTGCTTTTGACCCTTATGATATGAGATACTCTTGCTCTGGTGTTGCTGGTTTGCATAGGTATTATTAGGGGGGAAGAAAGCTGAGTATTTCGAGAGGCTTCGTTGCGAGTGCCCTCTCAAATATGAGGCAGGGTTGAGCATTTTTGCAGGACTGCCTGTCTGTGGAGGATAGAGGTTGACATATATAGGAGTCTCCCTAACACCAAGTAGTAATGCTATTCCTTTACCCTTCTTGGTCGTAGCAATGTAGTGGGAGCTGCAAGCTTCACATGTTTTAACTTTGTCAGAGCACTTTGAAAAAGTGGTATGTGGTATCTGGAAAGCTGATGTTGCGTGTGAAGATTGTAGACAAGCTTTATCCAAGGAAATCTGGCTCTCGAAGTTCGGAGAGCGATGCCTCTTCGGTTTTCGAACAAGCAATCCTGTGGGGGATCTGGCTCTCGAGATTCGAAGAACGGTGCCTCTTCGATTTTTGAGAAAGCAATCCTGTTGGGAGTCTGGCTCTTGAGATTCGGAGAGCGGTGCCTCTTCGATTTTTTAGAAAGTAATCATGTTGGGAGTCTGGCTCTCGAGATTCGGAGAGCAGTGTCTCTTCGATTTTTGAGCAAGCAATCTTGTTGGGAGTGTTTTCTCGAATGTGAGTAAAGGTTGGGCATTTTTGCCAGTCTGCCTTGCCACGGAGCACAGAGGTTGACACACATTGGGATTTTCTAGTTATCAAGCAGTGATGTTGTTCCTTTACCCTTGTGGGTAATAGTAGAGTAGCTGGACCTTCAAAATTTATGTGTCTAAACTTTGTCAGAGATCTTTGGCAAAGTTATCTGTGGTACCCGATGAGTTGATGTTGCGTGTGGAAACTGGTGCCTCTTCGAAATCCGGAGAGTGGTGCCTCTTCCCTTCCTTCTTTCGTTGTTTCGCACTAGGTGTAAGAGGGGTGTTATTCTGTGTGTTGTGGCTTCTTTTGCTCCCCATGTTGGAGAAGGATGCCTGGTCAAAAGAGAGTGTACGAATGGTTGAAACCAGCTTGGCAAAGCTGAAGAGAGTGGGAATAAGTGTCGTTCCCACAGATGGCGCCAAATGTTGATGCACAAAATCAGTGAGGACTTTGGTACAATAGAAAGTGTTAAGTTTGTGACATTCGCTAGATTGCTCTGGTCACTAGTGTGGATAAGTATGTAAATGGATAGGGATAGGGAAGCAAACACAAGATGTACGTGGTTCACCCAGATTGGCTACGTCCACAGAGTAGAGGAGTTCTCATTAATTGTGAAGGGTTTACACCAGTACATAGGTTCAAGCTCTCATTTAGTGAGTACTAGTGAATGATTTAGTACAAATGACATTAGAAAATATTGTGAGAGAATGATCTCTATTTATAGAAGAGAGTTTCTAGTTTCATTCTGACATTGACACGTGTCGTGTTGTGATTGGCTTCTGATGTTGACACGTGTCGCGATATGATTGGCTTCTGATGTCGACACGTGTCGCGCTGTGATTGGCCTCTTGGTTGGAGGGAAACTCTTCTAGGTCCTTGACGGTATAACGTTGACCGGTGCTCAGTAGTTTCGGGATTGGTCAAGTATGGTACAAACAAAGACAAAGTCAATGATCCAAGTGAAGAAGAAATCAAAGGTCAAGCTAGTGCCACTTGTGAATTGATGAGATAGGAGTTATATAAAGCTTGTTAAGAGTTGTTAAGAGTGTAGTTAGTTGACATAAGGAGAATATAATCCAATAGCTTAGCTTTCATTACAAGCTTTGTAAGAAAGTTATATAAACTAGCATTGTAAACATTACTTGACAATCAAGAAAAGTACACCTCAATCAAAACTCTCGAGCTCTCTCCTTCCGAATTTTTGCATTTCTCATCTAAGTTTCTTCAAGATTTCTTGAATTCTCACAAACAAGAGCCTGAAACTTACTAGTAGTTAAACTCGTTTTCATCCTAAAAATGTAGCATTAGAGTCATGGAATAGATAGAGGACGATATTATAAAATGGAGAACTGAACACAAGATATGACTTCATCCATGTTTCAATTTTCGGTGATTCTTCTTGGTTAATGGAACATTTGAAATAGCTTATCTAATTGAGACAAAATAATATTGGATTGACTTGTACGAATGTTATTGTTGAACCTCTTCTTATGTTTTTGGATGCACTTGTATGAATTTTGAAGATAGGTTTTCAAATTTAATATATACAAAAACCCAAAAGGGCAAATTACATAAAACTACTCAACTATGGGTCGCACAATCTCATATCTCATCTTTTAAACATTGCAATGTCATATCTCAACTTACGAATTCGTTGCAATGTCAACCCATCGTTAACTTTTCTGTTAAATGCTGATGTGGTAAGTGTGGGGCCCATATTTTTCTAACGTGGCAGAAATATTCTTATGTCAGAAGTGGGCGTATAATATGTCGATTTTGAAGAGAATTGCGAGCCAAACAAGACTCACTGGTTTACCATGAGACCGTCAAGTTTAAGGCCAGAAACAATCGTTTTGGCTTTTAAAATTGCGTTTTAATTTCTATAATAAAAATCAGACTTTTTGGTTTCTGTCTGATTAATGTCATTTATTTTTGTTTTAATTTTCTAAGGCTTTTGAATTGTCCAAGGGGAATAAATGGTTTATTTAAGCTATGTTTGTTACCCACTGTAATAATCTTTTCATTCAATCATCAATTAATCAATTAATCAATCATTCTTTGGGATTACTCTCCAAAACTGGTGGATTCCAGATTATCATTCTTCAAAGGTTTACGCTTGTAATTTTTGTTAACTTCGTGCTACGTCAGCTTGCTGCTCATCCCACTCTCATGCTCTAATCAAGGCCATGCACTGACTCCTTCAGAGATATCAGCCCAACACCAAGAGTTGTTAATGAATTTCCGAGGACAATGAGGTTCAATTAATTGCAGATCGCATACAAGCTCATCCGAGAAAAATAGATAAAAATAAAGAGGTCGAACAAGGGTGGACAAAAACCATCACCACCTGGAAAGACAGATCAAGGGCAAGGAATGAAAGGGCTGCTGTGACACTTGTTGAATTAAGCCAATATTTGCAGCATGGAAATCACCAACAAGAAGAATGCCAATAACCTTCCGATTATCGGACCCGAAGCTGAAGAAAGATTGTGGGCACCCACCGAGTACGCCTGCCCTGACTTCTCATCTTTCAGTTTGATACTTGAAGTGCCTAAATCACGACAAACCGAAAAAGTCATAAGAATAAAATGCAACATAAAACGAAACAAAATCAAACACTGAATGGAACGCTACTCACAGTTGTAGTCAGTCCACCCAATGGCCTGGTTTTCGATATCATACAAGACTAGCTTATTCGAAAGTACCAAATCTGCAAAGTCGGAACAATTACAATATTTGACGTAGGATTCAATTCGCGTGAAAAAAACAACTAATAAATATTTGTTTTCTTGACTTATGATTCAAACCCTACCTCCCAGAATAGTCATGGACTTTCCGCTTTTAGATTTCATGGAGTTGGGTTGCCAACCAGAACACCAGACATCATCCTGTGTACAATGTCATGATAAATGTAAAATCTTTATTAGTCAACAACTCGTGGAACAAGGTCAAGGTAATTTACTTTTGTTCGAGAATCTAAAACACTTGCCTTTAACCGGAACAGATACTCATGAGGATATGCAGTCAACACCACAGAATTCTTAAAATTAAACTTCACAACGGGAAACCCATCGTCTACACTGCAAGAAAAACGCACAAGGAAAAGTAAAGTTAGGTTTCAACAAGCGTCGCTCCTCTACGTATATTCACATGATTTGCTCAAGTTAATCAACAAATTCAATAGCTAAGATGAAACTGCTTACTTTCCGGAATACTCAAAACATGTAAACTGCTTGTCAATAATATGTTTTTTCAATCCAGACTGTCGAGCATATATCTGATTTACCAACAAAATAACAATGTGAGGTTTTTCAACCAAAAAAGGAAGCAATGTAGTCATTTAGACAACAAAATCCAAATGAAGGGAGTTAAAGAGCTTCTGTGACCACCTTTTTCATAAAAGGTTCATAAACCTCCGGCGCAAGATAAGCCAAGGTTGTTCCACTGTCAATTACTGCCCCGTTCCGGTCTTCAAAAAGGCCAAATAAATCTGTTGGAAGATCTACAACATCGCCACCCACCTCAATGGACTTCACCGTAACAGTGTAATGTGGCCTGAGATCATATCCAATAAAAGTAAATAATCACAAATTTCATAAGCTAATTACAGCATATTTTGCAATGAAGTATTACGAAGGATTCTGAGATCGTGTGACATACAGATTTGGTATCAGCGGAGTTGTGTTTTTCACTTTTGGTTCCACCACTTCCCCAATTGCCCAGATTCCACCACCTTTCACGTTATCCAAGCAGTGTGCGAATTCTTTTTTCACCTTTCTAGAAGAAGATAGCTGCGAGATCACGGATGCATTTGCCTGTCCAAAACCAAGTATCCCATCAACTGCTCCGGGAGATTTACCAAGATTCCCAGATTGTTTAGCTCCACACCTATTCCACAAGAGATTCAGCTTAATAACACAGCAAGAGCATATCAACAATGAATTATACAAACTCAAAGTAAGCCAACTCAAACAGACAACGGGAAGCAACAAAAAAGACACTGAAAGTAATCTAGTTTTGATCTCATATTTATGCTAGTATTAGTATGACCATTGCGCAAAACTCACCCGAATACTATGGTTCCATTTGTTGAGATTGTTTGATGGTTTCCAGTGACTTTATCAAGTTGGATATTGTCCTTGACATAGTAACCAGCAGTTGTGCTTCCATCTCCGTACGAGATACTATAATTGCAAAGCATATCTGCCTTGCAATCAGGAAGTTTACCTTTGAATGAGGAAGTGCAGAACTCTTGATCACACGTAACCTTGCTTGAAGTTGAAGAGCTCTTCGGATCATACATTGTGAGCTTAAACTGTATCACAATAACTATAACGATAAGTGCTGTGGCGATCATCAAGTAGCTAGGGCGAAAAAAGAAGGCAACGGAAGAGGCAAACGTACACCAAGATTACTTTTAGTAGGACAATTGCTGCACTCTGCACAATTCACCCATAAAACGTCACTTCCGGTATCAACTTGCACATGAAAGTCCTTTGAAGGGGAGCCAAGTCCGATTTTCGCAATGTAGAGCCTAAATCCGGCCAAACATAACATGTAAACCAATATTATATAAGCATCCAACATGCAACGCAAAATTGTAAATGTAATCTGTAAGTATCACAAAACTTAAATTGCACCCAACTGAAAACTATGACTACATAAGTACACGTGATGCAACCTACAAGACAAACTAATAAAATCCAATTCAAAAACATTCTCACTTCAATATAACAGGTGAAATCCAATCCAAAATTTAACCTTAAACCTAAAAACAGACTAGCAAACTGCAAGAACAGATTATTATTATTATTTTTTTTTTTCAAAAGGAGAAAAAAGAGACGAGAAATCTTTAATTGAGACAAATAGGTTGTAAGTCCTAACCTTAATTTACCAAAGCTCCCAACTACCATTACATGGAAAGGGGAGTTGGTTATAAATATTAAACTTTTTTTGGACAAAATAAATATTAAACTTTGAATACAAAGATATTTTAATACTGTAACAGAGGATTTAGGTTAAGTTACAACAATAATAATTAGGTATCGAATTGTAGTTATAGCGGAGGATATAATTACATATTAAGTTAAGCAAGTAGATTATATAACATCAAAAGTAGAGAGATTGCCTTAATTTGTCAACATTTACCTTAGCAATTTAGCATTACTAACTAATGAAATTTATTATTTTCGTTTGTTTTCAGAAGATATAGAATCAATTGTGGTTGGAGGAAAGCAATTACGCACCCGGCTTCAGAAGGATGGCCATTGCCACCTAATTGCAAATCGATAGCGGAGTCTGAGCCGGCGAGAAGCCTCTGGTGGCGGCGAGCATCATGCTCTTTCCATGCACTCAAAGACACTTGCTTCCCAGCACCCTTGAACTTATGGCTCACCGGAAACACCATGTTACCCGACACATTTAATGCCAATGCGAACAAAACCACAAAACCAACCAACACAGCCACCCTTGTCCTTGCTGTTGCCGCCATTTCGAAAATTTTGTCACTTAACCAAACTCAGATTGAAAACAACTCGAAGATTCAATCTTTGAAAGAAAAAAAATTTGTTTGGATCGGACCCGACAGACAACAGCCACCCTTTTCCAGACAAAACCCGAGTTTTTGGAATAATTGCTAATAACTTGGATTAGAAATGTGGGTTTTGTGGGAAAATCATGGCCGAGTTGGCTGGAGAAAACGAGCAGGCAACAAGGTTGGTGGCCCTGGGGGAGAGGGGGAGAAAAAGCATATGCTGTATAAACAGCGGGATTATACAGCAAAGAAAAACACAGAGAGGGGGAGAGAGAGAGAGAGAGAGAGAGAGAGAGAGAGAGGATGAACGAGATTGTTGGGGGTTTCAACGGCGAAGGACACGTCTTTCCCAAATAGTAAACAACGTCGACCTTTGTAGTTGTCTTACTTTTTTTGTCGTCATTTCACATTTGGTATTTTGGTTTCGTTGTCGATTTTCTGGTATGTTGTCTGTTTTGTGTTTAATGTTTCTCTTTTAGTTTATCTTTAATTACGCGGATTTCTGTTTCCTGTTTATTCTGGATTTTCTTCGGTTTTGGTTTTGGACGTCTCTCTCTCTCTCTCTCTCTCTCTCTCTCTCTCTAGATTGTAACCTAAAAATTCATTGTCTTATGAGTTATGAAGATAGTCAACCGCACAGCCCATCATCACTTTATTCCCATCACGACGCAACCCATGATCCCAACCACTCTGCTTATCAGCTTATGCCATGCTTGGATGATTCACGCACATGCCTAGCTCATATATTCTTACTATTACCCGCCAAATGTGCTAAATGACAACGATCTTTAGTTGCGTGAAAGCCGTCAAATTTCTCATTTTTTAATGTCGTTTGAACAAAACCAATTAGGGTTTAAAGTTTTACAAAGTAAATTCGAATTTGAGAACTAGTTTTATTTTTATTTTTTACTTTTGGACTACAATAAATATAAGAAGAATCAAGAGACATAACATAAGTAAAGTTAAGTTGTGCCGGAAACTATTTTCTTTTCAGTTTATGTCGACAAGGCAAAGCATACAACTTGAAAAATGATCAACCAAATGACTTTGACACCACTAAGTTTCTCGTTACAAAATAAATATCCCATATATACATGACACCATCATTTCCTCCCCACCACTTTGACCTCCCCAAAAAGCTCTCCGTCCCCCTCCACACCACTCATTCTATCGCTACAGTCCGCTAAAACAACCCACAAAATTTGAACTCTTACATTGACTGAAATACCCTGAGATTTCCCGCATCGAACCGGAAGCCAAAGGTGGCATTCAGTCATTTTGCTTGAACAAACTACAGTAAGCGACGAAACTACCCCCAACTTCCCACAAACAGCCCAAAACATCAGAGGGCAATGCTGTCATTCCAGTCTCACGATTGCCATGCCTTCATCCACACAAAAAGTTGGGTGAAGTGACGAAAATGAAAACGGATATCTCATAAGATCCCACGAACACGGAGGGCAAATCAGTCATTCCAAATTCACCGCTCTCCTCTGTAATATAGTCGTTTGTTAGTTTCTGGCTGCAACTGATTCACAGGGCTCTCCTCTCTTCTCCATCACAGAAAATGGATCTGCAGTCAGCCGCACTCTCTCCTCGCTCCGCCGGCGCACCCACATCCCTACCATGCGCCGCCAAGTACCCGATCATTTGCTCTTCCTCTTCTGCTCCCAGTTCGAGCTCCAGCAGAAGCTGCTTCCTTTCGCAGAGGAAGAGTGCGGCGGTGGGAATTGGATTGAGTCAGAAGAAGAGGGGTTCCTGGAAGTGTACGGTGAGGTCGAACTTGGACACTGTCGGTCCCACTGTGAATGTGGGCCAAGTCACGGAGGTCGACAAGGACACCTTCTGGCCCATCGTCAAGGCAGCCGGCGACAAGACCGTCGTCCTTGATATGTATACCCAATGGTATGTCTGTTTATGCTTATACTTCCACTTTATGATTGGTCTCCGAGAAAATCCAAGCATAAATTCAAAAGAAAAGGAAACGAAAAGTAAGAAAGCAAGAATATTTAAGTATGTTTAGGCTAAGTTCAGACAAATTTGGCGAATTTATCAGTTTAAACCATTTGGAAGTGGAATTTGAAAGTTTAGGATTTTGCTTTAGCGGAATTTCAGAATGTTGATTTCAGCTCAAGATTTGGTTTCAGATAGTTGTTTGTGCAAAAAATGTCACGTAAAAGCAAAAATGTTGTTTGAGTTTGTGGAGTTTAATCGTGACAAGTTCTTGTGTGGAAACTGGAATCGTATAGTCCTGCTCTAAGTTGCTTATGTAAGATATGTTGTTACAAATTTTTGAGATGCTAGTCCCCATATCATTCCCATGTACGTGTGATTTGAATGTAGGGAACTTTAACGAAAAGCTCCCGCTACTGTTTATTTTAACGAAAAACCACATTTTTACACTAAAAAGTCAATCCTGGTACTATTAATTTTACCCTTAATTTTGTCCTTATTGTTAAAATTCAAAGTTTTCAAGTCATTTTCATTAGTTATCCTTTGAATATAATCCTATTTTGCTAGGTTAGGTAGGTTGTTTGGACTAGAGAAGCCCTTGGAAATGAACTATTGTAACCAGTGACGATTCTCGTACTGATCCCGGTTATCTTCTTGGTTAATTAGGCTACCTGTTTGTTGATTTTATCTTATTTTGCCCTCCAGTCCCGTCATTATGACTATTCGAATTCGATGACTTAAAAGAGCACTGATCTTTTTCCTATCAACTTTCTTCATGATATCAGTTCACGAGTCCATGAACAGTTTGTTTGAATGCAACCTCAGCGACGTTATCTGCATCTAATATAGTACAAGGCTACAAGCACAAGCCTTTCACACGAAGAGAACCAAGAGTACAGCGTGCACCTAAATACGCATTTAAGATTACTTACTCCGTTGTTCTGTGCAGGTGCGGTCCTTGCAAAGTGATGGCTCCAAAATTTCAAGAATTGTCCAAGGAGTACCTTGATGTCGTATTTTTAAAGCTTGACTGTAACCAAGAAAATAAGGTTGGTTCTATCCGTCATGGTTGAATTTGTTTTACTCAAGCGCGTCGCTGTGCTATGTCTTACGTTTAAAATGGTGATTAATTGTTTCTTGTTAGCAGCCATTGGCGAAGGAGCTTGGGATAAGGGTGGTGCCAACTTTCAAGATCTTGAAGGACAACAAGGTTGTAAAAGAAGTGACGGGGGCCAAATTTGATGATTTAGTTGTTGCTATAGACGCTGTTAGATCGAGCTAAAACCCCTTAGATTTTCTCCATGAGCTGTTTATAACGTAAATAAAAACATCCGCCGGCCTGATTATTCTACTTGTATGTATCCATGTGACGTTTTCTTTGAAATTGCAGTGGAAATTTGAATGAAGAAATGTAAGCAGGTCCATAATGTGCCTTCTTAGAAATAGCATATGGTGTTCATATTATGAGGATTTTCTTGCTACATTACTACATTATAATAAGGATTTTAGGTAAAAGGTGGAGAGATTTTTGTGTACCAGGGATACGGTTTGGTACACCAAGTGTCAATGAAGAGAATGAGAATTTTTTTTTTAAGTGTCCATCTGCTTACCAGACCATGTTCCTGATATACTAAAAAATCTATCAATCGTTTAGTTAAAATCCTTATTAAAATGTACCCAAGAAAATCCTTATCATGGAAGTCTCGAACTTTCATTTAAAAGATAGTAAAATTTGTGGAAGCTTCTTATTTCTCCCTAACTTACCATAAATAAATTAAAAGCGTAAGTTTAGGTCTAGGCTTTTAAAAGAAAAGAAAAGGCCTAATCGGATAAATGGTCCTTGTGGTGACAAGGTAATCGGAAGATAGCCCTCCTGGTAAAAAAATTAGGATTTAAACCCTCGTGGTGCTAGTCTGTTAGCAAATTTAGTCCAAAAGTAATTTTTCCGTTAAATGTATGTTAATTAAAGGGTAAACATGTACTTTAACTTGTGCACCTTCTTCCTCACCTCTCTAGTTTCTCTGTTACATACGGGATCAAACATTTACATTTCTTTAAGCACCACCCAAGAGAGAGAGACATTACTGCTCAAACCAAAACCCTGAAATCTGAATCGTTTCTTCCCCAGGAGAGAGAAGTTTTGATTAGGGATCCAAATCTTGTTCTTGCCCACAAATTCTACAAAACCCAGAAGAAGTGCTTCTTCTCCAATCACTTGTGAAAGAAGCAAGAAAGCTTCATCTCTGATCTGGGTTTTCAGCATCCTCTGTTTTTGAGCTTTTTTCTGATTTTTGTTTTTCTGGAATGCGGTGGAAAGATTCAAACTTTCTCGGAAAATTGGAGTCCTTCTTGGTTTTGGAATCTAGGTTCGTTTGCTTTTCTGGTTAGGACGATGGAGGAGGTGTGCAAGCTTTGCAAAAAGAGCTTCTTGAGTGGCAGAGTCTTGGGAGGTCACATGAGGTGCCATGGAGCAAAGAAATCGGCTAAAACTGAGAAAAATATCGAAATGTGCAGAGCACATTCTGAGGTTGAAGACGATGATTATGCTGGTTATGGATTACGAGTGAACCCGAAAAAGTCCTGGAAATTTTCAGGGCACTCGAAGTACATGAGGAAGAAGAAACAATGAGATGCTATTTCTACAACCACCATTATTTAAAAAATAACCTTGATATTTTAAAATTCTTAACAATAAATAAAAAAGAAAATTACAATTAAAAATTTATTTTGTTTAATCTGCTCATGATTTATGGAAAAAAAAATCATGAATTGGGTCTAGTGCTCCTTATCAATGGAATTTTTTTTCGGTGATATCAATGGAAAAGCTTGAGAGCTCATAGTTTTTTTTAAATTTCCCTTTGGATCCTAGCTGCAGAAGGTTGTCGTGGGTTGGATTTGGACAAGAGAAGCTGTCGCGTGTGGGGTATGGAGAAGGCTAGACGTTCCAGTTCGGTTGCGTATATGGAGGAATCACGCGGGTCGCCTCTTCTCGGACCTGCAGGAGGCCGGTCTGCAAGTAACAGTTTGTGGGTCTTCTAGCCGTGAGTTTTATCTTCGCACGAAAGAAGTGGAGGCCAGCGAGGAGCAGTGATGGTCCTGGTAGATATGGAAGAAGAAGAAGAAGGTGCACAAGTTAAAGTACATGTTTACCCTTTAATTAACAGACATTTAACGGAAAAATTACTTGTGGACTAAATTTGCTAACGGACTAGCACCACGAGGGTTTAAATCCTAGTTTTTTTACAACGAGGGCTATCTTCCGATTACCTTGTCACCACGTGGACCATTTATCCGATTAGTCCAAAAGAAAAAGCATAAAAGAAATATGATAGCCAGCCAACAGGGGCATCTTCCGTGGGGTTGCCGGAATGTTGGAAACTCACACCCAACCCAAAATTGCCAAATTCGAATTGAGAGAAAAAGGGAAGAAAAACATGATAAATGAGAAAAAATGGGTACAACCACCGATTTTCATAATCTCGGATTATATATCTCTCAATTTTCCTTTAACTTATGCAATTTAGATATTAAAATCAAATAAACTAGAGAAAAAAATGAGAACACCTTCCTCATTAAGCACATGACCTTGTATAATTACATAAAAAGGTTACATGTCAATACATTGTTGGATTGGAATACTACATAACAGTGAACTCATTAACAACGCGTTTCTTTTAGAAGATAGAGCATTATTCAAAATTAAATGTTAAAAACCGCACTGTCATGACTCATGACCAACGGCCAATCCATTGTCTGCCCTCCTTTTTTCCATGCTCTTCCATGCTCTCCTGTTTTGTGTGGTCACGGTTAAGCCACGTCAATATTTTATATTATTTTTTTTATAAAGATAATAAGACAAAAATAAATAGTAATATAAAATATTGACGTGGCTTAACCGTGATCACACAAACAAGAGGACATGGAAGGACATAGAAAAAAAAGAGGGCAAACAATCCTTGTCCATCTCGCATATGCAAGAAACTACAAGAGAAATAGAAATGCCCTAATGTTCGCCGACAATTACACTCCCACCCCTAAAAAGCTTGGTGGCCTTGGTATAATGTTTGCAAGCCAATGAAATGACGCCACCTTAACACAGTGATGCAAAGCTGAAAGACAATAACACCCTTCAAATATTTATAATATAACACCCATAGCTCCACCCAGCCTCTGCGGAGTCTGCAGTGTCTCAATCAAATAGAGAAGATTTGTCGGTTAAAAATTCAAATCCCAAAAGAAAGTCAAGGGTCAAATTTGACAGGTAAACTTTTCTTAATCCATCCTCTTCTCTTTCTCTCTCTAAAACCCAGAACAAGTCGCAGAAGAAGGAGAAGAAGAGGAAGACGAAGAGGAAGAGAGAGAAATCAGAAATGTGTGGGATATTTGCGTATCTGAATTACGACGTCAACAGAGAGAGGCGCTACATTCTTCAGGTGCTTTTCAATGGCCTGAGGCGTTTGGAATACCGGGGATACGATTCCGCCGGGATTTCCATCGATCATTCTTATTCCTTCGATCCAAACACCCCCCAATCTTCCCCGCTTCACCCGCTCGTTTTCCGCCAGGAGGGAAACATCGAGACCCTCGTCAAATCCGTATACCAAGGTAACTCCTTCCATTCCCAATCTTTCTATTCTTGTTCCTTATTTGTTTCTTTCTACTTTCTCTTTGGTTGCCGGGAAAATGGCGGAGAAAATTAACTGGAAACTTTGTTCGGAACGAAAATTGACCCAGAAAAGTGGTCCGGGTTAATTTGGCGGGTCAACCAGTGAGAATGATCGTAGGTTGAATTTCTCTGCTTCATTCCTTTCCGATGAAGTTTTGATTGTTAAGTTGTTAATCGGGATAATATTTTTGTACATTCTGTTTGGTTGCCGAGAAAACGGTGTAGAAAATTAGCGGTAAACTCTTTTTGAACCCAGTTAAAGTGGTCAGGTATAATTTGGCGGGTTAACCCAGTAATAGTGATCATAGTTCGATGAAGTTTTGATTGGTTAAGTTGTTAGTGGGGTGGGGTTTATAGAGCAGGCAATGGCAGCTTAAGCGTACCTACAGAATGATAATTGTAACGCAAAAAAAAAAAAGCACATAAAAAAGTTTAGAATTTGGACCTTTTTCTTTTTTGTGTAAAGATTTCGATATCTTGCAAGCAGTAGTTTCTTTAACATCGGTCTCTTTGACATTTTCCTTATGCATTTATTACATTATGCAACCTCACTTTGACAAACCTTATGGGGACTACGAATTATATTGCCCTTGAAATCATAAATAAATATGGGTAATAGGAGTTTGAATTCAAGTTTCGGGGTTTTGCAAAGTTCTCACACCTAAGAGAAACTAATCAAATGTTAACGTTGGTTTTGTAAATCCAGAGGTTGCTGAAACAGATTTAAATTTGGAAGAATCTTTCTCTCACCATGCTGGAATAGCACACACCCGATGGGCCACTCATGGAGAGCCAGCTCCAAGGAACAGCCATCCACAGAGCTCTGGTTCTGGAAATGAATTTTTGGTTGTTCACAATGGAGTCATCACTAATTATGAGGTTTGTTTAAGATTTCTGCAGTGAAACTTGTTACGTGTCTCTTGATTGTTGTTTTGGCTTCTAGATTAAACAGCCTCTATCATCAATGGCTTATGCTGATTTACCTTCTTGTTCACTTTTTCAGGCCTTAAAGGAATCACTAGTTCGGCACGGATTCACCTTTGAATCTGAAACAGACACAGAAGTAATTCCAAAGCTTGCCAAATATGTTTATGATAAAGCTAAGGAAGGAGAAGGTAACTTTATATATGATTAGAAGTACCTAAACATTTGCTTCATAAGTATAACTTACAATTTGGAGTTCAAATTTTATATTTGCAAATGTTGAATTGAAATTTATATATTGTACATATGATTATTACTTTCAGTTATCGATTCAGAATTCGTGAACTGATATTTTGACAGTCTTATGTGCTTGTAAATTAGAAAAGAACTTATTAACTGAAATACTAAAAAGGTTTTCCCTATGAATTGTTCTTAGAGGCAAGAAGCATTTTATCACCCTGTAGCTCACATCTTCTTACCATATTTGCCCAAAAGACACAGTAGCTAAGGCAGGAAAAGTGTTTTCATTGGATATGAGTGCATTTTAGGATGAGGGCATTTCACTGTTGTTGGGGGTAGTATATAAAGCCAATCATTGTGTTATGCCAATACTGATAAACTGTATTTCCTTTGATTGTATTGTTTCTTGGAATACTTTTTACTGTTTCACATAAATCTTTGAAGCACAGTCTAGGCCGATATTAGAGTGTGATGTTTATGTTTCAGGTGACCAGACTATCACATTTAGTCAAGTTGTGCTTGAGGTTATGAGACATCTTGAAGGTGCATATGCCCTGATTTTTAAAAGCCGGCATTATCCAAATGAGTTGATTGCTTGCAAGCGTGGCAGTCCATTGCTCCTTGGTGTCAGAGTATGCTTTATTTGGAATTAATGCTTAACAGTTGTAGCTAATTTGAAGCTTCTAATTACAAGTGCCCACCACAGTTTCTCATTGACACTTTTGGCTTGATCTCTGTTAGGAATTTAACGAAAATGCTAGCGGTGGATCTGCATTTCACGATGATAATTTCCTTTCAAAAAGTGGACATCCTAAGGAACTCTTTTTATCCAGTGATGCCAATGCTGTAGTTGAACACACTAAAAAGGTTTTGGTGATTGAGGATGGTGAAGTGGTACATCTGAAGGTACTTGAGTATTGTCTTTTATTATGTTTTAATAGGACACGTCCATTTTGGCATAATGCTTGGGGAAATTTGAGCTAGTTTTCTTACTCTAACCATGCCGGGCCAAGATGTTATTGATTCTGGTTTCTGTGCTAGTTGTGCTTAATTGCTTTGGAAACTTGAGCTATGTGCTCGTAGAAGTTTCGTTTGATTTTCTCCATTGTGGTGATTGTTTCAGGATGGAGGTGTTTCTATCATGAAGTTCGATAAAGGACAGCATGGTGGCCTTTCAAGGGTTGCATCAGTACAACGAGCTTTGTCCATTCTTGAGATGGAGGTTGAACAAATAAACAAAGGGAGTTACAAACATTATATGCAGAAAGAAATTCATGAACAGCCTGAATCTTTAACTACCACAATGAGGGGGAGGCTTTTACGTGGAGGTTCCTGCAAAGCCAAGACTGTTCTCCTAGGTGGACTGAAGGATCACCTTAAAACAATTAGGCGAAGCAGGCGAATTGTTTTCATCGGTTGTGGTACAAGCTACAATGCTGCTTTAGCTGCAAGACCTATCTTGGAAGAACTTTCTGGTCAGTGTTTTTTGTCTGTCAGAAATCCTTTCCCGATTGTTTTCAATAGTTCTGATTCTTTTCTGGTTTATAGGTATTCCTGTCACAATGGAAATTGCTAGTGATTTGTTGGATCGGCAAGGACCTATATACAGAGAAGATACAGCTGTCTTTGTCAGTCAGTCTGGTGAAACAGCAGATACTCTGAGTGCTTTGGAATATGCTTTGGAAAATGGTGCATTATGTGTTGGCATTACAAATACTGTTGGTAGTGCTATAGCCAGGAATACACACTGCGGTGTTCATATAAATGCTGGCGCTGAGATTGGTGTGGCAAGCACCAAGGTAACTTTGTTACTTTATTCTATTCTTGCTTTTGTGATTTTGTGTTTTAATTTGACTGTCTTATCATCATCTTGAATAGGCATACACGAGTCAAATAGTGGTGATGGCTATGCTAGCACTAGCTATAGGAGGTGACACAATTTCTAATCAAGCACGAAGAGAGGCTATAATCGACGGTTTATTTGAGTTACCAAGTAAGTTCCAGCTTTTCTCTTCTTACCATGTCAACTGCAGTGCATTTCTTTATTGTTTTCCAAGAAGTAACTTGTAAGAAGTCATTATAAAATGACTTTGTCGGTTTGTTCTTTACGTTCTGTGCAGACAAAGTCAGAGAGGTCCTGAAGCTTGACGGGATGATGAAGGATCTTGCACAGGAACTGATAGCTCAGCAGTCACTTCTTGTGTTTGGGAGAGGATACAACTACGCAACATCTCTAGAGGGTGCTTTGAAGGTAAAGGAAGTGGCCCTTATGCACAGCGAAGGAATACTAGCCGGTGAAATGAAACATGGCCCTTTGGCTTTAGTTGATGAAACTCTCCCTACACTTGTGATTGCCACCCATGATGCTTGCTTCAGGTTTGTCCTGTCACAGACTCACAGTTGGGAACACTTGCATGCTTTTGCAAACGTACCTGATTTTCTTATTAATGACCTGTGGTAATTTACAGTAAGCAGCAGTCAGTTATTCAGCAGCTTCATGCCCGCAAAGGTCGACTCATAGTAATGTGTTCAAAAGGAGATGCTGCATCAGTGTGCCCTGGGGGGACTTGTCGAGTGATTGAAGTTCCTCAGCTTGAGGATTGTCTTCAACCCGTAGTTAACATTGTTCCATTGCAGGTATTTATGTATTTTTCTCCTGGCTTTATATTGCACATAACATCAGTATTTAGGTTGGAGCTTCTCATGCCAGACTTTAATGCTTAAGCCGTATTTACTTTTTTATTTATTTATTTTATAATTATTATTAATAGTGTGACTCTGTATAGATAGATGATAGATGGATGGATAGTTCTTCTTCATTCGAACTTGTCCGGATCTCCCACAAAAATGTGATATCTTTGTTTTCTTTCCCTGGTGCAGCTGCTGGCATACCATCTCACCGTTTTAAGAGGTTTCAATGTGGATCAGCCTCGGAATCTTGCAAAGAGCGTGACTACGCAGTAAAGAAGTTGAATGGATGGACATACCTGAATATACTTGTGTGTGTGTTTTAAATTATGCTGAGGAGCAATATTAGGACCTTTTGTTAAGAGAGATTATTTTGCTGAGGTTGTAATATGTATGTTGTTGGTAATGTATGATGCTCTGCTCAGCTTGTACATCTTCGGCTTTGTAAATCTTTTGGTACTATGAACAATGCTAACCACCCTGCCCCTAATTGCACTTCGAATTAGATGCCTTGTATAAAAAGAAACAAAAGTGATTTTCATTTTACCTCCATCTATACCAAAAATTTTAAAATCAGTGAGATGAGTGGAATTTTTAATTTCCGGTTTTAAATTAAACAAATATAAAAAAGAAAAACTATTAAAAATGATTTGAAAATTTTGAGTTTTAAATTTTAATGATAAAGATAAAATAAATGATAAAGTAAATTGTATTAAAATTGATTTTTTATTATAAAAATATAATATTTCGTTAAATTAAAGAGTATCAGGAGTTTTTCGTTAAAGTTATTGGTCCGTTTTAGGCAGAAGCAAAGCTAGTCAAGTCGAACGCCCTGAAACCCTAAATACTAAAACAACCCAGCCACCGCCTCCGCCTCCGCCCGAGCCCCCCCCCCCCAAAAAAAATTAATTGTCGAAGAAAGAAGCAGCAGCAACTCAGATACTTGGCGGAAACAATATGGGCGTTCTTCAGCTATTTGACGGCGGCAGCGACTCCGAGAACGACGATGTACCGCAGCTCAAAATCAATGAAGATTTCGCTCGCAGGTACGAACACAACAAGAAGCGGGAGGAGCTCCAGCGCTATGAGGAACTGAAGAAGCGAGGCCTCGTGGCTGACCCCTCCGATGCTTCAGACTCTGAACCGGATTTTGAATCGGACGACGACTACGTCCATGTCGCCAATTCCAAGAAGAGAGAATTGGAGTTTTTGGATGGTCTGCTCAAGGTGAAAAAGCATGACCCTATCTTGAAAAACAAAGATGTTGTTTTGTTTAATTCTGATGGAGCTGAAATTATCGGAAACAATGGAGGAGAGGGAGAGGGAGAGGGAGAGGGAAAGGCGAAGAATAGGAGGAAGATGTACTTGAAAGATGTTAACGCTAAGCATTTGATCGAGGACGGCCCGGAACTGGCGGAGGAGGATGACAAGAACATTGGTAAAAACAGTAAGGTCTACAACGAAGAGCAAGAGCGGATAAGGAGAGAATTCTTACAGGCCGCCGCAACCGAGGAGGATGATGATGGTGAGTTTTTGATAGAGAAGAATAAGAATGCTGCGGGGGATGATGATGGTGATAGTGTTGATAATGATCAGTATGAGAAGGCATTGGATGAGTGTTTCCCCGAATCTGATGAAAATGCTATGTTTCTCAAGAAGTTCTTTAAGGATCAGCTGTGGAAGGAGGATAAGGATCCCGAGCTAAAGGAGGAGGATTTGGAGATGGTGTCTGAGGATGAGATGGAGATCGAAAGGCAGGAGGAGTATGAGCACAGGTTCCAGGAGAATGCAGGTGATCGGATTATTGGGCATTCCAGGCAAGTTGAGGGGTCGGTGAGGAAGAAGGTCAAGGCGAGGAAGGAGCAGAGGAAGAGCAAGGAGGAGAGGATGGAAATTGCAAGGTTGGAGAGGGAGGAGGAGTTGAGGCATTTGAAGAATTTGAAGAAGAAGGAGAATGACGAGAAGGTTAAGAAGATAATGGAGATTGCGGGACTTAAGGAGGGCGAGGTGTCTACATTTAATCCAAAGGAGTTGGAGAAGGAATTTGATCCACAAGAGTATGATAGGATGATGAAGAAGGCTTTTGGTGAGGAGTATTATCAGGCAGAGGATGCTGACTTAGAGCATTATAGTGATATGGACGAGGATGATGATGAGATTGAGAAACCGGACTTTGATAAGGAGGATGAGTTGCTTGGGCTTCCTAAAGGTTGGGATACTGTTGGTTCTGGTGACGGGTTCTTAGCCGCAAGGGAGAAGGCTTTGAAGCGGAAAAAGGAAAATGTTGGTGACCATGAGGAAGAGGAAGAGGAAGAGGAAGACGAAGTGGAAGAGGAAGAGGAAGAGGAAGTGGAAGAGGAAGAAGAAGAGGAAGTGGAAGAGGAAGAGGAAGAGGAAGGAAAAATGAGTGAGGAAGATAAACAAGAGAAAAAGCGTAAATTAGCTTTATTGGAGAGAGCTAAGAAGGAGATGATGGATGAATACTATAAGTTGGATTATGAGGATACAATTGGAGACTTGAAGACCAGATTCAAGTATGCTAAAATAAAACCTAATAGATATGGCTTGACTACTGCTGAGATATTAGCGATGGATGAAAAGGAGTTGAATCAATATGTGTCTTTAAAGAAGCTTGCCCCTTATATAGAGAAAGAGTGGAAGGTACCAAACAACAAGAGAATGGAGATAAAGCAGAAAGCTAAGGAGATTTTCAGACAAGGAAATGTGGGTAATAAAAAGAATCTCAAGAAGCTGAGAATAAGTGAAGCAGCCAAGGGTTCAAGCTTATCAAAGGGTGCCGCAGGGCAATCATCAATGGCTGCCCCGGAACATGGGAAAGAACAAGTAGGGGCTTCAAATGGTGATAAAAAAGAATCCAGGAGTGCTAGAAGAAGGCGTCTCCAAGCTGCACGAAAATTACCAGCTTCTAGGCTCATGGCATATGGGGTGGTACCTGTAAAATCTAAGAAAAAAGGGAAGCACTGATCTGAACCACTTGTTAAATCAGAGCAGTAGACAGGTAATTCTTTCACAAACTTATAACCTTAAGCTTATATCATACAGTGTTTGTTTCCTTGTTTTTTGTTGTTGTCTTGCCCCTCTCCCTTCTTTGCATTGTATGTTCCTGTACTGGTTTAATGCTTTGATGTGGTTGCTGGAAATAAATTGTTATTGCCTTGTAGTGTAGGTTAGAAATTAAAACTATAACCTAGTGCGTGGAAGCTCTTTGTAGGTCAAAGTCAGTCTTTTTCGGGTAAAATTGGTTGTAGGTATACAAGCTGATACTATAATGGGGGGCATGTCCTATTGTATGGTTTAGTCATTGGAAGGGCGAACATTGAATGGGTTAGGGCAGTGGAAAGGAGAAATTGTGCAATGGCATGCTGAACTCTGGTGAATGTTATCACTGTTGCACCTTGGATTTATATCTGTACTATTATGCTTGAGGAAAGGAAAAGCAAGACTGGAAGAACACCATGATTGAGTTGTACTAATGCGAACCAGTCATTTATAAAGTTGTGTATAGAACTAGAAGCCCATCCATTTCTGATGCATAAATATTTCTTTGCACAAGTGATGTTCATTGAAACCATACCGGTCTTTTAGTCATTTTCTGCGATTTCCTGTTTATTAGCTAGGTTAATTCTTAGCCTTAGTCTCATACACTTTAGATTAAGCCAAAACAATGCCTTATTCTTTAATTTTGTTGTTTACATATGTCTGTGGGTGGTAAATATTTCATAGCATCGGTGTGATCTCCTTCAATGTTATGGATTATGTAGACTGATGCTCTATTTGGATTTCAGTTGAAGTCATACACGTTAGCTCATTTGGTTCTCATGTCCGTAGGTGGTGGTTGTTTGGTATTTATAACATGAAGACGGACTACAATTTTGCAAAGGCGAAGTATATTGAGGGTTTTGTTGAGTTGATAGCATAGCAGACGAAGTATATTGAGGGTTTTGTTGAGTTGATAGCATAGCAGAGGCTAACCAGTTGAGAACAAGTTGAAAGGAAGACTTGTCGATTGAGATTGTCACTTTTTGTTTTTGCATTTTATGTAAACTTACGGTTTAGAAATCTAAGTAAACTAAAATCATTGTTGTTGTCCTGTTCTTGAATACAGCTATTTATCAATGTGGACGATATGCCAAGGGTTTCTTATGTACAATCTTGTTCATGTGTTGTATTACAATCAAATTGAATATTTCTTATTTTCTGTGTTGACAAGTGATCTCCGCACATTTTTTCTTTGTTTTCTTCTGCATGTCATCAATATACCACGGGAATTGGTTATTCTACGTTGCAATATTTCAGTACCACACATACCCACTTTAAATGGCTCAATTGTCAAGACATGAAAAAGGAACCAAATTGGTTACATATGGAAACACAAACCCAAATTAGCTAGCCATCCATTCCATACTGCATTCTATAACTTCCCACTTCCAACCCAGCACATATTAACACTATTTAAAGACACCCCAACGACACACTGTCTTTGTGTCCCCTCCCAACCAAACAAACCAACCATAAAAAAAAAATGTCGTTTTCCTCAAAACCTTAAACAATCAGAACCGCTCAACAAACACAACAGAAACTCGCTCTCTTCTCTATCTCTCACGGTCTCATCCGGGATCACAGCACGAGGGTAAGAAGGAAATATGGGTTCTTTCCCCAAATCCCTAAATTCTGAAACATGGGTTTTGATCCTCTGCGTCGTGGTCGTGGCGCTCCTCCTCCCCCTCCCTACCAGCCGATCTCCGTCGTCGAGCATCTACGACCACCTGCGGAAGCAGGGCTTGCCGATTGGCCTTCTCCCCAAAGGCATAACCGACTATTCTCTCAACGGCACCACCGGCGAATTCCGAGTGTTGCTAGAGCAGCCCTGCCACGCCAAGTTCGAGAGCCAGGTGCGCTACGATTTTAACGTTTCCGGCTTTCTGTCTTTCGGACGAATCGCCAACTTATCGGGCGTGTCGGCTCAGGAGCTATTCCTCTGGTTTCCTGTGAAGGGGATCAGAGTCGATGTACCAAGCTCCGGCCTCATTTACTTCGACGTCGGCGTCGTCGACAAGCAGTTCTCTTTGTCCCTCTTCGAATCGCCACCTGATTGCACCGCCGTTGACCCTTCTGATCCCAACTTCAATCCTGCCGCCCAGGACACCAACCACTATTCCTCTTCCCCATCTGGGTCGTCGTCGTTTGAGGTTAATTTCTTATAATCTACTTCGTTTTGTGTCCTGGGGTTTTGTTGATCAGTTAAGGTTTCCAATTTTAGGGTTTACTATGGTTTCATTATGTTTTTGTTTAGGAACAATGTTATGCTTTCTCAGCTAATTCATTAGTTAAAGAAAGAACACACATAATTCGCTGGTTGAAACAATTTGTAAGGAGTGGACAGCTAGGCACGAACCAACCGTTAGGGTTTAGGGTTGTGTGTTCAATTGAGATTTTAAAGGATTTTGACGGAGTTATAAGTCCATGGATTTGAGGGGGTTTGGATTGACTTCCATAGACTCCACATGGACTTTGAGTGAATTATATATGGATTTTATTGTCAGAAATTTATTATAGATTTTAGTGGATTCTAATAGACATGAGCTATTTAGGGCTCATTTGGTAGAAAGGATTAGATTGAGGGGGATAAACCTCTAAATTCAAGGCATATTGAAACTCAATGAGAATGATTTTTCACTTTGAGGGGATTAGAAGAGGATTAGACATGAAGAAAACTTCTCCCATCTAATCCTCCCACTGCGGAAAGGATTGGAATGGATAATGTTTCTTCTTGAGCAATCCTTCTCCTACCTCTAAGTTGGTCACAATTTTTTCGTTTCTTTTTTCAACATACCAAACTAGGCCTTGATGATCTGATTTATGGGCGTTTCCATTAGTTTCAAATTTCCAATATCCGGAATGGTGGTGGGCCATCATGTGTGGTGTTGGTGGTAGTAGTATAGGTAGTGGTGGTGGACTAATAAAGTGACCACTAGTATGCAGGGATTTAATTTAGTGGAACATGGGGTGGATTGTAGAATTTCACGTAACTCACAAACTCTGCATAAATTTTGAGTCGACTCTTCCAATAACTGGACCTTTTGGGATACGCTTGATTCATGCGTGTAAATATGTAGCACATTCTTCCCTATTAATTTTTTGGGTTTTGTTCCGCCTCCTTTTTCTGTGTCTTATGTCCAGTTGAATTAAACTTAGAATCCATGCGGAAGATTTCATTCTTGTGAAAGCATTGAATACATTGTCAGTAGCTTCTAAAGGTTTGAACAGCTTTGTTGTTGCTGTAATTGTTCTGTCTGTCTCGAGGGTTTATGTATTATTCAATATTCATTGAGTATAGAACAATCTTTGAGGTTGAAATTATTTTCAAATGTATATTCTTCTTGTGCGATGGACAACTAACATTACAGGAATTTTCATCAAGACAAAAAAAATTCTTTGGACCCGATATGTTACATGAATATACTCTTTTTTTAAAATTTCAAGTTAGTTTGTTTTCTGGCTGGTGATGTTAGTCTTGGTTTCATTTTGAGATTTTCAACTAGTTTGCAATTGCAAGGATTCATTATAGCGAACCGAAGCAGTATCAATCGGTTGAGGCATTTTGATCTTTGTTTGGATTAGTATTTACCTATCTCTTTCTCCTCTCATTTAACTTCTTTATGCTGATATTTTGGCTGGTTTAAGAAATATCTGTTCTTCACTTTGTCAACTGTTGGTAGACGAGATTTAATATATAGAGCATGTAAAATTCTGAGTGGATGTGTGTAAGTTTATGATGTGATTCTTGTTTTTATGGATTATGAAATTTCATTAATTATCACGCCGCCGCTTGATGTTTCCTTACCACTTTCAATTAAATTTTTTGTGTCTGATAGAGCTGGTGCTAAAGTTGTTGAATATTAAATTTGCAGAATGAATCACTGAATCTTGGGTATGGAGTTGGTCGGAGAAGTGAGCTGAGGGCTGATTCTTAGGTTGTGGAGGCGGAGATATGATTGAAGTTAACTCAATCAACTCTGGGGACTTCTATATGATTTTACTGCTCCTCTTTTCTCTGAAGTGGATGTCAAAGGTTCTAGTTTGGCAGGTCCTAAGCTTTAAGTACGTGTGCTTGGTTGCTTGCTATGCTGTATGTATATGTTGGTCGGGTACTTGTGTCTTTGCGGGGAAAATTAGAACAATTTTGGTAAAGACGAGAGTGAATGTGGAAGAGGCAATGAAGATAGGGTGAGACAGGGAGAGATGGGATCATGGGTGACTAGTTTTCTTGAAATTTGTGCCAATTACTATATCATCTAAGTATTACATATTATAGATACAATGACATGAGTTCTGGATTGAGTTTCTTCTGTAAATGATATGGGTGAAAAAATGATTTCTTTTGTGATAGTATATGTTGAGATTTTTTGGTTCCTCCGCTTGGCATGATATGTTTGCATTTTCCCTTCCTTTGTTATACATATTCCCTTCTTTCTTTTGTCTATACATTTTGTAGCTTTACTTATGAAAATTTTGGTACTGAACTCATTGATTATTCAAATTGAGAGCTTGAAACTGTAGTATTATAGGAGTTGGATAAACATAGGGAGATCAATATTATTGTACCACATTGTGGGTCACCGTCTCATCTTTATTAGTAGTGTTAAGAGCAACTTCACCCTTGGAGCCCTCCCCCTGGCAATCCACTATTCAATCCACCTAGTGAACAGTAACTGCCCTTAATAAACAGTAATTGCCATTTGCATCTCCACCCCTGAAACCCTTCCTCCTGGCAATTGGTAATAAAATATTAATATTTTTTTTCTCACCCAATCCATAAAATATTATTATTTTTCCCTAATTTTGACCGGTCCCCTCTCTCTGTCTGTCTCTCTCTCTCAGCAGCAGCCATGGAAGCTTCACCAGCTCTGTCGCACATAGGCTTGGCAGGCATCGCCGTCATGGGGCAAAATCTCGCCCTCAACATTGCCGAGAAAGGGTTTCCGATCTCCGTCTACAACCCTCGCGATTTTTTGCTCTCCATCGAACGGCCCAGATCCGCTATTATCCTTGTCAAAGCTGGAGGGGAAGGAGGACGAGGAGGAAGGAGGACGCAGAGAACACCGAGCGCATGCACCGATGCCGCACATCAGCCATACGTCACACAGCCCTCAGGCTCTCGGGCTGGCAATACCCACTGGCCCTGTCGCTCGGGCCTGGCTTGTCCTTCGAGCTCGCATATGCTGAAGCCCCATCCCCCGGTCGTCGGGCCCTTTCTCCTTGCCTGTCCCCCGAGCAACCAACAACGCTGAAGTTGCTCTAATGGAGGGTATTTTCGACCCCGATAGCCCCATAAGTACACAACCCATAGGAACATAGGTCCAAAGAAACACAAGTCAAAAGGAAAGTCAATGTCCAATGAGCATGGAAAAGTGAAGCCGACCGCTTCAAGAAGCCCATGGCCTTCGAAAATCCTGTCAACAATCAAGTCGAGCACTTCCTCATAAAGTGCTTTTCGAGCACCAAAGGTCAAGTTGTCAGTTGGCCACTGACAACTTTAAGGCACGAGATCCTAAGAACAGAAGGAATGTGAAACGACTTCACGAGTTATGAGGTCACGCCTGTCTCCTGCACCTTAGATACAGGGCCACCTCGATTCCTCCACTAACCTGCAATGGACATGTGCTCCAAGCACATGTTCTTAATAACACTAGCTCCCGACTCATGAGTCTGGCGATTAATAGGATTCTGATCTGAGCGATCACAGGTGAAGAAGCCAATCACTAAAGGCACCCTATACTAGGAAGGCTACGCAACACCAAGGTGCCACCCTCAAACCCCGACCGACCTATGCAACCCCCTGCCTAAGAAAAATCCTTGGACAATGAGTTGAGGAACTTGTTAACAGGGGCCTATCTGACCCCGACAAATCCAAAGGAACACAGGTCCAAAGGAAAGTCGAGGTCCAATGAGTATGGAAAAGTGAAGCCGAGCGCTTCATGAATCCCATGGCCTCGGAGCATCCTCTTAGCAATCAAGCCCATGAGCTATTCTAGCCGAGCGCTACTTGTAACCTTGTTCCCAAATTTATCCAAGAAACTCAATGGACGTGGTCCAGTTTTGAAAGATGAACCATTTAAGTTGTGTCTATGATCATTTGTTTGCAAAGCCCAAGTCCAACAAGGAGAAACATTCAACTCATTCAACCTTTGTTAGCCTCACCAGTTTTGAGCGTTGACAAAGAGAATGATTTACATAAAATGTATTCGTTAGTTTTTCCATGATTAAAACCGGGATGCCACAATGGGAGTGAAACCTTCCAATTAGAGGCGGTACAGTTTTGTACAAAATAATATCGTGTCTGTTGCATTTTACCGTCAAAGATTGTCCATCAAACAAGGTCAACTTGGGCCTCGGAATAAAACATCCAAGCCCAATTCTCAAATCTTTCTCTCACTTTCACTTTGACTTTCTCACACCACACGACACATAGCAACCCTGAACCTAGCAGCTAGCAGCTATGGCCTCTCTCCTCCACCTCTCCGCCACCCCCAAAACCCTAATCCCCAAATCTTACATTCCCTCCTCCGCGTCGCGCGCTTTCCCCTCGACCCTCTCCACCCGGTCACTCTCCTTCCCTCAACTTGTCAGCCGAAAATCCAAACCCAAATCCTCCACCATCACCTGCAGCACACCGACCCCCGCCACGGATCGATTGATCTCCGCTGTCGCTTACACCCTCCCTTTCTTCAACTCCCTTCAGTATGGACGCTACCTGTTTATCCAATTCCCCAAATTGGGCCTCCTCTTCGAACCCTTGATCCCCCTGCTGAGCCTCTATCGGTCGATGCCGTACTCGAGCTTCGTGGCCTTCTTTGCCCTCTACCTGGGCGTCGTCAGAAACCCAAGCTTCAACCACTATGTGCGGTTCAACGCGATGCAGGCGGTGACGCTGGACGTCCTGTTGGTACTGCCGCTGCTGGTCCAGAGGATTTTCAGTCCGGGTCGGGCCGGGTTGGGGTACAAGCTCATGGTTTGGGGGCATAATGGTATTTTCGTCTTCAGCGTTTTCTGCTTCGTTTATGGTTTGGTTAACTGCATTTTGGGTCGGACTCCGTACCTGCCCTTTGTTGCTGATGCCGCCGGCCGGCAGCTCTGAAAAATCACAGCTTTTCCAATTTTGGTCCGGCTTTTATGTTGTATAATTTCATTTCATAATTTTATTTGCTTAATTATATAACCAATTTCAATTCCAGTTTTGGTCGGTTGATTTGTTGGTGGTGCATTTCTTATCTTGGCAACTTAATTAATTAAGAGGTCTAAGGATTGATATTTGAAAATAATAATCATTGTTAACTTAAAACATTGTTTGTAAAATTGACTAATTTGTTGTAGGCATAATTTACTGAACAATTATGGAGGCCTTAGAGAGAGAGGGGGTGCGGCAATAGAGAGAAGAATAGAGAGATGTGTAATTGTGGGTGTGTGTTATCTCACCTCATTGTGCCTTTATTTATAGTAGTAGGAAGGGTAAAATATTTCCCTTTAGGATTACAACATTTAATAGGTAATCTAATCCTAATAGGAATATAAGATACATTCCTATATTTCCTAGGATTTACACAATCACATTCCTATTCTAAATAGGACTGCAACATTCCCCCTTGAGTGTGTAAATACTCAAGTAAATGGCGCATCAAGTCTTCGTTGAAAGTACAGTTGATGAAGTCGTCGGCACAATGGGCAAATGCGAGTCTCAAATCAACGGAAGAATGCATAAAAAGTAAAACTCACAAAACCTCGTTATGGTAAAACCCAAGATGGGAGAAAAACCCATAGTCTAAGGAGAAAAGTGAGAAATTGCATTAAGTCAAAACTATACGTCTTTTGGACGCAAGTAGAAGAGCTCTTAAGGGTATGATCAGCCCATGATGAGTGCCTCGTTAAAACCTAGTTAGGTAGCAAAAACCCAGTGGGAAAAATGCTCATAATCGTAGGGAAAAAGAGTACATTAAGATCAAGTGAGTATAGTTCTGGATACTCCTCCTGAGTTTGACATAACTTCCAAATGAGAACTACAAGCATTGTATATGAGTAGTTAGGCATACCAATTCCTCGGACAAGCTTCTGGAAGGTTGACTTCGGCAGTGACATCGTGTAGAGGTCGGCAAGGTTGTCTGGGATCGGTTTGCATGACTTCAATCTCCTGATGCTTTGCTGATGTAGATGTAGACGCAATATGTCTTGGTGTTGACTTCGTTGATGTATCATGGCTTGGTCGGGTTGATACATGTGGCATAATCTTCATGGATCGTCGTTGGGACTCAACGATGGATGAAAATATAGCAAGTACTTCGAATATGCTTAACAAGAACTCCTAACCATGTCTCATTTGTGGCATAATGAAGTAAGGTGAGTCTTGGAACGATTCGAAGATTTCGCAACTAGGGTCATATCGTGGACCTCCAAGATATTGCGATATCCCTAACGGTAAAGACATAACCATTCGGGGATTTTGCCTTGTGCGGGTTTGATAAGTAACCAGCGTCAGCATAACAAACAAGGCAAGCATTATTTCGAGGATCAGGGGGGTTAGATCCGCTCAAGATGCGTTGGGATTTGCCCACGTAATACCTTCAGGGTACGTCTTTAATACCAATTCAGTGGTTGCGTGTAGGCGCGGTGCTGCATCTTTACCAAGATCAACAGTGAATGAGATGTCATGTCTAAATACAATGAGCTAAGTACAACGAAGCGCAAAGTTGAACTTTTAGATATGGAATTTCGGATTCCATAGACTCTTCAAGAGTCTCATTTGCATATAACGTATGGACGATCATGGGTATACTCAAAGGTGACACATTCCGGGTGTAGTTCAACTGGTAGACCAAAATACCGTCAGAACAATGCTTCAACTTCAGGTCAAGGCATAAACAAGTTTTCCCAAGATCCTTCATCTCAAATTTCATCTTCAAGTGCGAGGCAGTTTTCTCAAGCTCTTCCAAAGTCTTATTGAGATTCGTGTTAACGACATAAACTGTAACTCTAGCAATTTGGAATAAGACTTCATAGTTTAACACGCAAGGGCATAATTCATATCCTTGACTGATCAAATAATCACTTAGACGGGTATACCATATCTGTCGGATTTTTCAATCCATAAGTGAACGCCTCAAAACGAGTTAAGAAGGTGTTCCGTGATTTGGAACTATTTGAACCAGTCCATGTAATTCTTCGGAAACTTACACGTAAATCTCCATATTTATAACCCCGTGGAGAAATACTAACCACATTTCATAATGCTGCTATCAATCACATGACGTTTTGAGAGAAACCTTGCGCCGTAAGGCGTGCATCATATCGCACTATTTCATTCATCTCATAACGTTTCCTTTCCCACTTGTAACTCAACAGGGTTACCTTGGGCAGTGTAGGAACGATAGGTCCAATACACACTTTGGTAAGGAATTTGACCTGGATTGTAACTTTAGTTGTCCAATCAGTTATACGTTGTCACTTAATCAACGAAACACGGTTCGATATCGCCGCTTTTCATTTATGTCGGTAGCTACCATATAAGTGAAAACATCATCAATGATAATCTCATTTCAATTCCATTTTCTCATCCAAACTAGTATACTGGACCAAGAACTTCAAGTCTCGGGAGTAATCCAGATTAATCTCATGAGATGGAAATGATTTGAGACAGCGATCGAGTTTAGATTCATTGTTGTGTCGTGTCTTCCTCTTCCAGGGAAGTGAATCTTACGAACCGAATGATATGTCGTGCTCCAGGCCAAGACATATTGATTGGCTATCCGCCGGTGTACCGGACCGTCCAACATGGGCGGCACACCCTCCAGGGATGTTGACTCGACGTCCGTTAAGTACGTCTATCCTTGCAGGCATGTTTGCAGCTGGTATATAATCTCGTCACTTTAGCTAGATCAGAGGAATGCGTCTGGAGCAACATTCTGAAATCTAGAATTCGTCGCACTTGCTTATCACACTTGTGCCGTATGAGGATCGAGATGAGACATAGTGGGCAACGTCCATGCAAATTTGCGCCGTTCTACAGGAATGTTGACGTTCTTATCTCCCCTTAACGGCGGGAAGACGGTCTCATTAAAGTGACAACGCTCAAATAAGCGGTAAAGAGATCGTGTGCAAGGGCTCGAAGAGAGCTTGTGTGAAGGAGAATCATGATTGACAAAAGATACACATCCTTCTTTGAGGACCCATGGTGGTACGTTGCGACGGCGCAACTTGGCACATGGAATGCGCACCCAAATGCGTAAATACGAAAGTCGTCAGGTTCGTACCCAGTAACCAACTGTAACGTCATATAGGTTGGGTGGCAATGGGCCTCAAGGCGGACCAACATAGCTGCGTGCAAGATTGCATAGCCCTAGGCAAAGACCGAAAACTTTGTACATTTACCAAAATTCGGGCGATCATTTAAATTGCGCTTTATGATCGCTAGGCTAGGCTATTTGGGGTGAACATGGGAATGCGATGTTCAATTAAAAACCCAAAATGACATGCAATACTTTATCGAAAACCGTCGATATAAACTCTCTAGCATTATCCAGTCTTCCAGACCTTAAGGGATAAGTAGGGTGGTGAACCCTTAATTGACCAAGAGGTTTAGCAGTAATGTGTGTGGACAAACATGTGACCAGTTTGTCGATTCATCAACCAAAACCATAAATATTTATATGGTCCGCATTTTGGTTGGATTAGTCTACATATATTCCCTTGAATCCACTGCGAAAATGGAGTCGTGTCGTATCTTTGCAAGAAATGATATAGAAAATCAATTTCCCTAATGAGCAGGATTGGCAAAGTGTGCTTGTAGGCACAAAATCCTTACTTCATATAAGGAGATGCGTTGTAGCATCATTGTTCGACCTAAGTGTCCCAAAAGGTCGTGTCAAAGCAAGTAAACTGCCCAATCACCAGGCTATAGGCCGGCCACATGTGGTGTATTCCCAGTTGGGAGACAACCCATTGGCCCCAAATCAAAGCTCCAGGCTCATTTTTGGAGGTGGTGCAAAGATATTTCACTTTATTTTCGTCAGTGGTTTCATTTATGATCATTGTCATCTCGAATATCCTTAAAAACTCAACGTCAGGAAGAATTTAAGGTCCTTTAAATGATAATTCAGTATCATTCATACAACGAGGAGCGTGTCAATGCTCTTAATCAGGTTGGATAGACCTGAAGTCGTTGTTAGAGATGTGATTTAGGTGTAAAGTTAGTGTGCATAGTACGCATTCATCTAGACAACTAACTTTCCCACATTCCTACCTAATCACGTGTTTAATTGAATCGGTCACATGTATTAAGAAACATGATTCAATTAACTCATATTCGAGGACAAGATCAATAAGATTATCCATAAGTAAAACATAAACCAAACTTGAATCCAAGAACATGGAAAAATGTTCACAAAGTAAATTTACTAAGGGGATTCGGCCAATAAGGCCATCCATGTCGAAATTTTGTTCTGCCAACGATGTTCGTTGGAGCAAAATCAATCTCACATATTGACTACTAGAATGGTACTCCTCAACAACATTGGTAGGGGCACGAATAGGTGCATAACCAATGATCTATTCCATCAAGACGGGAGTAGATTCTTGCAAGGTTGAGGTTCGAGAATATTATCCCTTATTCTTGAAGTTTTAGGTCTTATGTACCAAGGATCATGCTTCGGGCATGATGCCACACCTTGGCAGGCCCTGATTATACTATATGTTTGTGAACACAAACTCGAAATTGTATTGTGAAAGAATATGTCATTCAGTGTATCCCTGCCGAAGCAGTGCATCACCATTTGGTTAGGTTTTGACCGAACTAGGTCGAGCCATTCGGTAGACTCCAGCCGAACTGGGTCCATACCTTTCTCTCACATTTGTGGTAGTAATCAGATCCGAGAATTTGGTAAATTTCCACTTTCTACACTGCTGCTTCATGAGCGAGTTAGAAATATGGAATGACGAGAAAAGTATTCTCCAGTCAAGATTCGATCGGATTTATAAAATTCAGAATTGTACTCATTCATGGACGTAATCATGGTTTGCTTCGGGCAATTTCTTTCATGATTAGACGGTCTATAGAAGCGAGCCAAAGAGCCATGGAATCCTCGTTCGGGAAGTATTTCCATTTGTAATGCTTTGAGCATAAGTCTTCGAATAAAGATTATGGCGGAGGCTTATTCAGCTCTTCCTTGCCATTGTTGGCATCAATGGTTTCTCAGCTTCTTGATAATCAAGTGGAGATTCACGTCTTGTACCCCATCTAAAGTGGTTTCTATTAGAAAACGTCCAAATCAGGAAAATCAAACTTGTGACGGTTCGACAATCCACTGAATTTGAGGGAACAAGATTGTGATTGGTGCTATGGGAATGAATCATCCATAAGCATCAAAGTTACAACATTCGAGTTCTAAGACATGGTTTTCATGAAAAACGTCGGGTTTTCATGGGTGTATTGTTTTATGAAATCTTCAGGTTTCAAAGGCACTAAATTTGAAACTACAGGTTCAATTTAGTTTATGAACGTTTAGTTCATAAAGGAGAGGTTCCTGCAAGAAACTCAGAATGCAATATACTAACTTAGTGTAGTGGATTTGAGTTGTCTTCGGGAACTCAAGTGTGAGAGCTTCGTTACTACAAAAGTATGTGACGGTTCAAATAAGAGAAATAAATTATTGAATCGCTAATGTCCAAAAGTGATCTTCAGGTCAATAATTTTGGATTCATTATCAGATTAATGGACTGCATGTCACTTTTAATTAATTCAATAGATCGGGACCATTCGGGGTCGATCGTAGAAGCAAAATAATATTAAAATAATATTATTGGATCGAAAATAGAGCCCCAAAAATAATTAGGCTTAATGCCGGGGGTTAAGAGGCACGGGTTGGGTGCCTTAAGCATAAGGCGAGGCCCAAATGTTCCTTTGGTGGTGGCTGCAGGCCACGAATGAGGAATGAGAGACCCTAGCCGCAGCTGGGTCGTGTTTTGGGCCACAAGGGAGTGCACATACAGGTTTAGCGCAAGCTGGCCTGTGGGTTGTCACGGGGATCCCAGCGAAGGCTGGTTGTGTGAAAGCAGCCCCATAATGACTGCAGGTCATGGGCTTGGGTATGAGTGGCGCAGTGACAAGCCCATCATATGTTGGCTATATGTATGCGGGCCAGAGCAACAAAACCCAGCAACCAAAAAGGTTGCAGCGTGTGTATGGGATGACAGCCCAGAAAATTGGGCAGGTTGGATGGCTGCGGGCCAAGGCCAGTGTGCATAGGCTCAGGGCTGCAGGCCCTACCGAGGTAAAATCCAGGCCTAGGCCTGGTGATTATTTGCACAATGATGGTGCGGTGGTGTGCCGCACCATGTCCTGATTCCCCCATTTTTTTTCAAATCCTTTAGGGTTTAGGAAAACCCGAAACATGCTTCTAATTTAATTGAATACTTTGACTCACAAATTTCACATAGCAATTATTGCGTAATGTATGAAACAAATATATATATTGACCAATATATGAACATATACAATATATATATCGGAAGGTAAATATAAATGTAGGGGGTTCATGCATCATGGGGAATGTTTTCATGCTTCATGGGTCGTTTCAAATATCTTCCTTTATTTTAATCGTACCTGAGTAGGAGAAAACAACAAAAGCCTTTGAATTTGTAAAAGATCCTTCTTGAAAGCCGGAATTCTCCAATGCGTTGTATTACGTTCAACATAGAAAAATTAAATTGAATCAATAGCATGTAGATCAATTTAATAAAATAATAAATTAATCATGAAAAGAATGATTAAAACGTAATACTCCCCAAATTGAAGATCAAACTCCCTTGTTAGCGTAGCGTCAAGAGCGTGCTGATAACGTGTTGTAGGCATAATTTACTGAACAATTATGGAGGCCTTAGAGAGAGAGAGGGGGTGCGGCAATAGAGAGAAGAATAGAGAGATGTGTAATTGTGGGTGTGTGTTATCTCACCCCATTGTGCCTTTATTTATAGTAGTAGGAAGGGTAAAACTTTTCCCTTTAGGATTACAACATTTAATAGGTAATCTAATCCTAATAGGAATATAAGATATATTCTCATATTTCCTAGGATTTACACAATCACATTCCTATTCTAAATAAGACTGCAACATAATTTTATTATTTTGCGAAATCTTTTTTATGAGCATGTTGTTGACAACTTTGTATGGCATATTTAATAGAAAAATAAAGTAATGAGGTTTGAAACATTGTTAAAATCGGGTTTCACTCTCAATAATATCAATGGAAAGTTTTACTTTAATTTTTATAACTTCAAGGCCAAGCGAACGTGAAACTAAGAAAACTAAGAAAATAAGTGAAAAATATATGTATATTTAGTATATTTGGAAGCGGTTTAAAGGTTTATTAAGCAATAAATATACATTTATTATAATATTTAAACCAAAAAACTAAGAAAATAAATGAAAAATATAGTGGTGATGCTCAAAACATTGTTAAAATAGCGTTCCACCCTCAAGAATATCAACAAAAAGTCATATTTTAATTTTCAAGACTTCACGGTGAGACGAAGGTGAAAATAAATCGTTTGAACGAGAGTGTATGTACGAATTTACAAAATCGACAAAAAATTGTGAGTGGTAACCCACGTTTTTTGTCAAAAGTGCGAAATTTGTATTTTCGCGAAAATTCTGTGAGCATTAAAGAAAACTTTATAAGGCATTTGGAAGCAGTTTTATAGTGTATTGAGCAATAAATGCATATTTAGTATAATATTTAAGCCGAAAACTAAGAAAATAAGTGAAAATTATAGTAGTTAGGCTCAAAACATTGCTAAAATAGGATTCCATCCTTAAGAATAAAGTATGAATAAAAAATACAACAGTGAGGTTCAAAACATTAATAAAATGGGGTTTCACTCTCAAGAATATCAACGAAAAGACATACTTTATTTTGAAAACTTCGCGGTGGGGCGAAGGTGAAAATAAATAGTTTGAATGATGATTTATGTACGAATTTGCAAAACCGACCAAAATCGTGAACACCTACGTTTTTTTGGTCCAAAATGAAATTTTTTATTTTTGCGAAATATTTTACACGAGCATTAAGGAAAACTTTATAAGGTGCTTGGAAGCGGTTTTATGATTTATAACAAATGTATACTTAGTAGATTATTTAAGCCGAAAACTAAAAAAATAAGTGAAAAATACAATATTGAGGACCAAAACATTGTCAAATGGGGTTCCACCCTTAAGAATCTCAATGGAAAGTCTTACCTTCATTTTCAAAATTTCACGATGAGGCGAAGGTGAGAGTAAATAGTTTGAACTATGATTTATGTACAAATTTGTAAAACCGATTAAATATAGTGAATAACCCACGTATTTTTGGTCAAAAATGAAATTTTTTATTTTTGTACATATTTTCCGCAAGCATTAAGGAAAACTTTTTAAGGTGTTTGGAAGCAGTTTTATGATTTATTGAGCAATAAATGTAATCTTAGTAGAACATTTAAGCCGAAAACTGAAAAAATAAGTGAAAAATACAATAGCGAGGACCAAAACATTGTCAAGTGAAGTTCCACCCCCAAGAGTCTTTGTGGAAAGTTTCCCCTTAATTTTCAAAAAACTTCACATTGAGGCGAAGGTGAAAATAAATAGATTGAACAGTAATTTATGTACAAATTTGCAAAACCGACTAAAAGCCGTGAGTTAACACCCACGCATTTTGGTCAAAAATGAAATTTTTTATTTTTGCGAAATATTTTCTGCGAGCATTAAGGAAAACTTTATCAGGTGTTTGGAAGCGGTTTATCATTTCTTGAGCAACAAGTGTATACTTAGTGGAATATTTAAGTGAAAAATACAATAGTGAGGACCAAAACATTGTCAAATGGGGTTCTACCCTCAAGAATCTCAATGGAAAGTCTCAACTTAATTTTCAAAACTTCACATTTGAGGCGAAAGTGAAAATAAATAGATTGACCGGTGATTTATGTACGAATTTGCAAAACCGACTAAAAGCCGGTGAGTGTTAACCCACGTTTTTTTGGTCAAAAATGAATTTTTTTATTTTTGTGAAATATTTTCCGCGAGCATTAAGGAAAACCTTATAAGATGTTTGGAAGTGGTTTTATGATTTATTGAGCAACAAATGTATACTTAGTAGAATATTTAAGCCAAAAATTACAAATTTGTAAAATCGACTAAAAATCATGAGTGTTAACCCACGTTTTTTGGTCAAAAATGAAATTTTTTATTTTTGCGAAATATTTTCCGCGAGCATTAAGGAAAACTTTATAAGGTGTTTGGAAGCAGTTTTATGATTTATTGAGCAACAAATGTATACTTAGTAGAATATTTAAGTCGAAAACTGAAAAAAATAAGTGAAAAATACAATAGTGAGGACCAAAACATTGTCAAATGGGGTTCCACCCTTAAGAATCTCAATGAAACGTCTTACCTTAATTTTCAAAAATTTTAGGATGAGGCGAAGGTGAGAACAAATAGTTTGAACTATCATTTATGTATGAATTTGTAAAACCGATTAAAAATAGTGAGTGTTAACCCACGTCTTTTTGGTCAAAAATGAAAATTTTGATTTAATGTAAATATTTTCTGTGAACATTAAGGAAATTTTTTTAAGGTGTTTGGAAGCAGTTTTATAATTTATTGAGCAATAAATGTACACTTAGTAGAATATTTAACCGAAAACTGAAAAAAATAAGTGAAAAATACAATAGCGAGGACCAAACCATTGTCAAGTGAAGTTCCACCCCCAAGAATCTCTGTGGAAAGTTTCCCCTTAATTTTTAAAACTTCACATTGAAGCGAAGGTGAAAATAAATAGATTGAATGGTGATTTATGTACGAATTTGCAAAACCGACTAAAAACCATGAGTGTTAACCCACGTTTTTTTGGTCAAAAAAATGAAATTTTTTATTTTTGTGAAATATTTTCTGTGAGCATTAAGGAAAACTTTATAAGGTGTTTGGAAGTGATTTTATGATTTATTGAGCAACAAATGTATACTTATTAGAATATTTAAGTCGAAAACTGAAAAAATAAGTGAAAAATACAATAGTGAAGACCAAAACATTGTCAAATGGGATTCCACCATCAAGAATCTCAACGGAAAGTCTTATCTTAATTTTCAAAATCTCATGGTGAGGCGAAGGTGAAAACAGATAGACTGAACGATGATTTATGTACGAATTTATAAAACCGACTAAAAATCGTGAGTGTTAACCCACATTTTTTTGGTTAGAAATGCAAATTTTTATTTTTGCGAAATATTTTCCGCGAGCATTAAGGAAAACATTGTAAGGTGTTTGGAAGTGGTTTGATGATTTATTGAGCAACATATGTATACTTAGTAAAATATGTAAACCAAAATTGAAAAAATAAGTGAAAACTACAATAGTGATGACCAAAGCATTGTCAAATGGGGTTCCACCCTCAAGAATCTCAGCGGAAAGACTTACCTTAATTTTCAAAATTTCACAATGAGGCGAAGGTGAAAGCTAATAGTTTGAACAATGATTTATGTACGAATTTGTAAAACCGACTAAAAATCGTGAGTGTTAACCCACGTTTTTTTGGTAAAAAATGAACATTTTTATTTTTGGGAAATATTTCCGCAAGCACTAAGGAAAACTGTATAAGGTGTTTGAAAGCGGTTTTATGATTTATTGAGCAACAAATGTATACTTAGTGGAATATTTAAGCCAAAAATAGAAAGAAGTAAGTGAAAAATACTATAGTGAGGACCAAAACATTGTCAAATGGGGTTCCACCCTCAAGAATCTCAATGGAAAGTCTTACCTTAATTTTCAAAATTTCACGGTGAGGCGAAGGTGAAAACAAATAGATTGGATGAATGATTTATGAACAAATTTGTAAAACCGGCTAAAAATCGTAAGTGTTAACCCACATTTTTTTGGTCAAAAATGAAAATTTTTATTTTTGGGAATTATTTTCTGCAAGCACTAAGGAAAACTTTATAAGGTGTTTGAAAGCAGTTTTATGATTTATTGAGCAACAAATGTATACTTAGTAGAATATTTAAGCTGAAAACTAAAGGAAAAAAAAATGTGAAAAATACAATAATGTGGACCAAAACATTGTCAAATGGGGCTCCACCCTCACGAATCTCAATGGAAAGTCTCACCTTAATTTTCAAAACTTCACATTGAGGTTAAGCTGAAAATAAATAGAATGAATGGTCATTTATGTACGAATTTGCAAAACCAACTAAAAGCAGTGAACCCACGTTTTTTTTGGTCAAAAATGAAATTTTTTTTTTTGAGAAATATTTTCCGCGAGCATTAAGGAAAACTTTATAAGTTGTTTGGAAGTGGTTTTATGATTTATTGAGCAACAAGTGTATACTTAGTAGAATTTTTAAACCGAAAACTGAAAAAAAAATAAGTGAAAAATACAATAGTGAGGACCAAAACATTGTCAAATGGGGTTCCACCTTCAAGAATCTCAACGGAAAGTCTACCTTAATTTTAAAAATTTCACTATGAGGCGAAGGTGAGAACAAATAGTTTGAACAATGATTTATGTACGAATTTGTAAAACCGAATAAAAATAGTGAGTGTTAACCCACGTCTTTTTGGTCAAAAATGCATTTTTTTTATTTAATGTAAATATTTTCCGCAAGCATTAAGGAAAACTTTATAAGGTGTTTGGAAGCGGTTTTATGATTTATTGAACTACAAATGTATACTTAGTAGAATATTTAAGCCGAAAACTAAAGAAAAAAAATGTGAAAAATACAAGAATGTGGACCAAAACATTGTCAAATGGGGTTCCACCCTCAAGAATCTCAATAGGAAGTCTCACCTTAATTTTCAAACCTTCACATTGAGATTAAGCTGAAAATAAATAGATTGAACAGTGATTTATGTACGAATTTGCAAATCCGACCGAAGGCCGTGAATGTTAACCCACGTTTTTTTGGTCAAAAATGAAAACTTTTATTTTTGCAAAATATTTTCCACGGGCATTAAGGAAAATTTTATAAGGTGTTTGGAAGCGGTTTTATGATTTATTGAGCAACAAATGTAAACTTAGTAGAATATTTAAGTGATAAGCTCATATTTATATATATTTTACATCAAATTCACTTGTCTTTTCTTAGTTAGTTCCTTATATTTTTGAGCTATTTACTTTGTTTTTGTGTTTTGTAGGATTTGTCAAGCAAATAAAAGAAAAATAGCACAAGTGGGATTTTAAGTAACAAATTCGTCAAAACTGCATGTGCAGATCAGCTGACTTTGGAAGCAAGTTGCTAACAGCTCAGAATGAATTATAGAATGAACCTTATATGCTTGGAAAGCTACGGATGTCTATTTTCTGGAGCATGTCACGGATTGTTAATATCATGTTTCTAGAAAAAGTTATGGCCGTTTTAATACTGAAAGGTTACCAAGAAGCTGAGCAGTTTGTAACTGCAATGAAATCAATAAATCCAATAAAACTAGCAGCCAAAACTGATGCAGCCAAGAACAAGCCAGCTGACACCTATTCAAATATCAGATGAAATGGAATTAAAGATGAGGATTAAGTGGGAGTAATTGGCATAAAGGTTGCCCAAAGAGTTACAATTGTTTTACCATTTCCTCTCACTTATTGTCATCACTAAATGGCTGTTAGTGGGGTGAGTTATGGAGCAGAAATGGGGCAGCAAGCATGGGCATAAAGGCTGCAGGTTGCAGCGGCAAAAGAGTAGTTTTTTTGAGGAAAAAAAGATAGAAAAAAAAGGAAGGAAATGAAGGAGAAAAGGCAAGGCTGCTGCGTTGAGGAAGGAAAGGAATGAGGAAATCTTGGCATTCTCTTCTTTCGGTTTTATCTTCTCAAACTCATGTCTTTCATTTGGTTTAATTTGAGAACTATGTAACTAAATTTTTAGAAGTTAGGGGCTGTTTTGAACCCCGAATATGATTGCAATTTTGTTATGACATTTTGTTTAAATTACTTTTATGAATGGATGAAAATTGGTTCACTACTTGTCTCATTGATGAATTCTTTATTTGTTTTCTATGGATGCATACATAATAAGCATATCTAGGATTCTAACGCTATGAATATGTGTGTGCCTGCCCTTGTCGAATGAGGACCTACATATGTTCTAGAGTAGTACTTGTTAATTGCGATTAACATGTGAACCAATTTCTAGGATAAGTAAGACAACACAAGTACTTACGATGCCTTGTGATGACTCAAACTCTTTTCGTTCTTAATGATTTCTACTTGTTAAATCTATGAACACGCCATTCTAGATTGCATGCTAGGGACTAAGTTAAGTTGAAAACGACAGTCTCTTAACATACTATGTAAGAAAGAGTAATAGGTTGAGTTCTAACATTGAGTCAACTTGAGCATCTTCATCCGGAAATAAAAGAAATTTGAATGAAACATAACATGTTTGCATGATTATTTGGTGGTGGATAGCAATACCCTTAACTCGTTTTTCTTAATTTGTGAACTACTTAATATCTGTTTCTGTCCTGTTTTTGTTCGATTTAATTTAAATAGAAAATCAACTCCAAAAATCCCAAAAATTTGTGTGAGTGTATCTCTGTGTGTCTAGTATCTTCATATAAAATTTCGTAGACTTTAGATAAGTATAAGTCATTCTAATAACTATTGTTCAGTGGCTGGTCAGTAGGGACAACAACCCAGTTTTTGTGACATTTTAGGTAGTTAGATAAAACAATCTTCTGCGGGAAAGACCCTTATTTTCATATGCTACAATTGACACATCTTAGTGTTAATAAGGAAAATCAATAGGACATTTGTGTGCTACTTTGTGGTGTGCTTTTAATCCTATCATTAAGCCAAAAACTGAAAAAATAAGCGAAAAATACAATAGCAAGGACCAAAACATTGTCAAATGGGGTTCCACCCTCAAGAATCTCAACGGAAAGTCTCAACTTAATTTTCAAAACTTCACATTGAGGCGAAGGTGAAAATAAATAGATTGAACGATGATTTATATACGAATTTGCAAAACCGACTAAAAGTCGTGAGTGTTAACCTAGGTTTTTTTGGTCAAAAAGGATTTTTTTTTTTTTTGCAAAATATTTTCTGCAAGCATTAAAGAAAATTTATAAGTGAAAATTAATCCGAAAACTGAAAAAATAAGTGAAAATTACAATAGTGAGGACCAAAACATTGTCAAATGGAGTTCCACCCTCAAGAATCTCAACGGAAAGTCTTACCTTAATTTTCAAAATTTCACGGTGAGGCGAAAGTCAAAACAAATACATTGAATGATGGTCTATGTTCAAATTTGTAAAACTGACTAAAAATCGTGAGTGTTAACCCACGTTTTTTTGGTCAAAAATGAAATTTTTTATTTTTGCGTAATATACTTAGTAGAATTTATAAGCCGAAAATTGAAAAAATAAGTGAAAAATACAATAGTGAGGACCAAAACATTGTCAAATGGGGTTCCACCCTCAAGAATCTCAACGGAAAGTCTTACCTTAATTTTCAAAATTTCACGATGAGGCGAAGGTGAGAACAAATAGTTTGAACTATGATTTATATACGAATTGTTAAAACCGACTAAAAATAATGAGTGTTATGTGACATCCCACATCGCCCAGGGGAGTGATCCTTAAATGTATATTTCCATCCCTACCTAGTACGAGGCCTTTTGGGAGCTCACTGGCTTTGGGTTCCGTAGGAACTCCGAAGTTAAGCGAGAAGGAGGCCAGAGCACTCCTAGGATGGGTGACCCACTGGGAAGTTGCTCGTGAGTTCCCAAAAACAAAACCGTGAGAGCGTGGTCGGGGCCCAAAGCGGACAATATCATGCTACGGTGGTGGAGCGGGCCCGGGAAGTGATTCGCCCCGGGCCGGGATGTGACAAATGGTATCAGAGCCAATCCCTGGCCGGAAGTGTGCCGACGAGGACGTCGGGCCCCTAAGGGGGGTGGATTGTGACATCCCACATCGCCCAGGGGAGTGATCCTTAAATGTATATTTCTATCCCTACCTAGCACGAGGCCTTTTGGGAGCTCACTGGCTTCTGGTTCCGTAGGAACTCCGAAGTTAAGCGAGAAGGAGGCCAGAGCACTCCCAGGATGGGTGACCCACTGGGAAGTTGTTTGTGAGTTCCCAAAAACAAAACCGTGAGGGACTGGTAAGCCCAAAACGGACAATATCGTGCTACGGTGGTGGAACGGGCCCGGGAAGTGGTCCGCCCGGGCCGGGATGTGACATGTTAACCCTCCCACATCGCCCAGGGGAGTGATCCTTAAATGTATATTTCCATCCCTACCTAGCACGAGGCCTTTTGGGAGCTCACTGGCTTCTGGTTCCGTAGGAACTCCGAAGTTAAGCGAGAAGGAGGTCAGAGCACTCCCAGGATGGGTGACCCATTGGGAAGTTGTTTGTGAGTTCCCAAAAACAAAACCGTGAGGGACTGGTAAGCCCAAAGCGGACAATATCGTGCTACGGTGGTTGAACGGGCCCGGGAAGTGGTCCGCCCCGGGCCGGGATGTGACATGTTAACCCACGTCCTTTTGGTCAAAAATGAATTTTTTTTATTTCTGTAAATATTTTCCGCGATCATTAAGCGGTTTTATGATTTATTGAGCAATAAATGTATACTTAGTAGAATATTTAAGTCGGAAAATAAAAAAAGAAGTGAAAAATACAATAGCAAGGACCAAAACATTGTCAAGTGAAGTTCCACCCCCAAGAATCTCTGTGGAAAGTTTCCCCTTAATTTTCAAAACCGACTAAAATAAATAGATTGAACGGTGATTTATGTACGAATTTGCAAAACCGACTAAAAGTCGTAAGTGTTAACCCATGTTTTTTGGTCAAAAATGAAATTTTTTATTTTTGCAAAATATAATAGGCGAGCATTAAGGAAAGCTTTATAAGGTGTTTGGAAGCGGTTTTATGATTTATTGAGCAACAAATGTATACTTAGTGGAATATTTAAGTGAAAAATACAATAGTGAGGACCAAAACATTGTCAAATGGGGTTCTACTCTCAAGAATCTCAATGGAAAGTCTTAACTTAATTTTCAAAACTTCACATTGAGGCGAAGGTGAAAATAAATAGATTGACCGGTGATTTATGTATGAATTTGCAAAACCGACTAAAAGCCGTGAATGTTAACCCATGTTTTTTTGGTCAAAAATGAAATTTTTTATTTTTGCGAAATATTTTCCGCAAGCATTAAGGAAAACTTTATAAGGTGTTTGGAAGCGATTTTATGATTTATTGAGCAAGAAATGTATACGTAGTAGAATATTTAAGCCGAAAACTGATAAAATAAGTGAAAAAATACAATAGTGAGGACCAAAACATTGTCAAATGGGGTTCTACCCTCAAGAATCTCAATGGAAAGTCTCAACTTAATTTTCAAAACTTCACATTGAGGCGAAGGTGAAAATAAATAGATTGACCGGTGATTTATGTATGAATGTATACTTAGTAAAATATTTAAGCTGAAAACTGAAAAAATAAGTGAAAAATACAATAGTGAGGACCAAAACATTGTCAAATGGGGTTCCACCCTCAAGAATCTCAATGGAAAGTCTTACCTTAATTTTCAAAATTACATGATAAGGCCAAGGTGAAAACAGATAGATTGAACGATGATTTATGTACGAATTTATAAAACCAACTAAAAATCGTGAGTGTTAACCCACGTTTTTTTTGTCAAAAATGAAATTTTTTATTTTTGTGAAATATGTTCCCCGAGCATTAAGCAAAACTTTATAAGGTGTTTGGAAGCGGTTTTTTTTTATTTTTATCGAGCAACGAATGTATATTTAGTAGAATATTTAAGCCGAAACTGAAAAAATAAGTGAAAAATACAATAGTGAGGACCAAAACATTGTCAAATGGGGCTCCACCCACAACAATCTCAATGGAAAGTCTCGCCTTAATTTTCAAAACTTCACATTGAGGTGAAGCTGAAAATAAATAGATTGAACGATGATTTATTTACGAATTTGCAAAACCGACTAAATACCGTGGATGTTAACCCACGTTTTTTTTGTCAAAAATGAAATTTTTTATTTTTGTGAAATTTTTTATGCGAGCATTAAGGAAAACTTTATAAGGTGTTTGGAAGAGGTTTTATGATTTATTGAGCAACAAATGTATACTTAGTAGAATATTTAAGCCGAAAACTGAAAAAAATACGTAAAAAATACAATAGTGAGGACCAAAACATTGTCAAATGGGGTTCCACCCTCAAGAGTCTCAATGGAAATTCTTATCTTAATTTTCAAAATTTCACGGTGAGGCGAAGGTGAAAACATATAAATTGAACGATGATTTATTTACGAATTTGTAAAACCGACTAAAAATTGTGAGTAACCCATGTTTTTTTGGTCAAAAATACAAATTTTTATTTTTTGAGAAATATTTTCCACGAGCATTAAAGAAAACTTTGTAAGGTGCTTGGAAGTGGTTTGATGATTTATTGAACAACAAATGTATATTTAGTAGAATATTTAAACCGAAAATTGAAAAAATAAGTGAAAATATTGTCAAATGGGGTTCCACCCTCAAGAATCTCAACGGAAAGTCTTACCTTAATTTTCAAAATTACATGGTAAGGCGAAGGTGAAAACAGGTAGATTGAACGATGATTTATGTACGAATTTATAAAACCGACTAAAAATCATGAGTGTTAACCCACGTTTTTTTTGTCAAAAATGAAAAGTTTATTTTTGCGAAATATTTGCCGCGAGCATTAAGGAAAACATTATAAGGTGTTTGGAAGTGGTTTTATGATTTTTATTGAGCAACGAATGTATACTTAGTATAATATTTAAGCCGAAAACTAAAAAAATTGGTGACAAATACAATAGCGAGGACTAAAACATTGTCAAATGGGGTTTCACCCTCAACAATCTCAATGGAAAGTCTCGTCGTAATTTTCAAAACATTGAGGTGAAGCTGAAAATAAATAGATTGAACGATGATTTATGTACGAATTTGCAAAACCGACTAAATATCGTGGATGTTAACCCACGTTTTTTTGTCAAAAATGAAATTTTTTATTTTTGCGAAATATTTTTTGCGAGCATTAAGGAAAACTTTATAAGGTGTTTGGAAGCGGTTTTATGATTTATTGAGCAACAAATGTATACTTAGTAGAATATTTAAGCCGAAACTGAAAAAATACATAAAAAAATACAATAGTGAGGACCAAAACATTGTCAAATGGGGTTCCTGTAAGATCCCATATCGCGTAGGGGAGTGATCCTTATATGTATATTCTCATCCCTACCTAGTATGAGGCCTTTTGGGAGCTCATTGGCTTCGGGTTCCATTAGAACTCTGAAGTTAAGCGAGTTCGCGCGAGAGCAATCCCATGATGGGTGACCCACTGGGAAGTTCTCGTGTGAGTTCCCATAAACAAAACCGTGAGGGCGTGGTCGGGGCCTAAAGTGGACAATATCGTGTTACGGTGGAGTCGAGCTCGGGATGTGGTGGGGGCCTGGGCCGGGATGTGACAGTTCCACCCCCAAGAGTCTCAATGGAAAGTCTTATCTTAATTTTCAAAATTTAACGGTGAGGCGAAGGTGAAAACATATAAATTGAACGATGATTAACTTACGAATTTGTAAAACCGACTAAAAATTGCGAGTGTTAACCCATGTTTTTTTTGGTCAAAAATGCAAATTTTTATTTTTTGAGAAATATTTTCCACGAGCATTAAGGAAAACTTTGTAAGGTGTTTGGAAGTGGTTTGATGATTTATTGTCAACAAATGTATATTTAGTAGAATATTTAAACCGAAAATTGAAAAAATAAGTGAAAATATTGTCAAATGGGGTTCCACCCTCAAGAATCTCAACGGAAAGTCTTACCTTAATTTTCAAAATTACATAGTGAGGCGAAGGTGAAAACAGGTAGATTGAACGATGATTTATGTACGAATTTATAAAGCGATTAAAAATCGTGAGTGTTAACCCACGTTTTTTTTGTCAAAAATGAAAAGTTTTATTTTTGCGAAATATTTGCCGTGAGCATTAAGGAAAACATTATAAGGTGTTTGGAAGTGGTTTTATGATTTTTATTGAGCAACGAATGTATACTTAGTAGAATATTTAAGCCGAAAACTAAAAAAATTGGTGACAAATACAATAGCGAGGACCAAAACATTGTCAATGGGGTTCCACCCTCAAGAATCTCAATGGAAAGTCTCGCCTTAATTTTCAAAACTTCACATTGAGGTGAAGCTGAAAATAAATAGATTGAACCGTGATTTATGTACGAATTTGCAAAATCAACTAAAAATCGTAAGTGTTAACCCACGTTTTTTTTGTCAAAAATGAAAACTTTTATTTTTGCGAAATATTTTCCACGAGCATTAAGGAAAACTTTATAAGGTGTTTGGAAGTGGTTTTATGATTTATTGAGCAACAAATGTATACTTAGAAGAATATTTAAACCGAAAACTGAAAATAAGTGGAAAATACAATAGTGAGGACCAAAGCATTGTCAAATGGGGTTCCACCCTCAAGAATCTCAACGGAAAGTCTTACCTTAATTTTCAAAATTACATGGTAAGGCCAATGTAAAAACAGATAGATTGAACGATGATTTATGTAGGAATTTATAAAACCGACTAAAAATCATGAGTATTAACCAACATTTATTGTGAAAAATGAAATTTTTTATTTTCGCAAAATGTTTTCCATGAGCATTTAGGTAAAACTTTATCAGGCATATTGAGCAATAAATGTATATTTAGTATAATATATGAGTCGAAAACTAAGAAAATAAGTGAAAAATACAGTAGGAGGCTCAAAATGTTGCTAAAATAGGGGGTTCCATCCTCAAGAATATCAATGGAAAGTATTACTTTAAATTTTAGAACTCCACGATGAGGCGAAGACGAAATAAGTAGGTTGAACTATGATTTATGTACGAATTTGGAAAACCAACTAAAAACCGTGAGTATTAACCTTTTTTTTTGTTGTGAAAATGCGAATTTTTTATTTTCGTGAAGTATTTTCATTGAGCTTGAAGGAAACCTTTATAAGGCATTTGAAAGCAGTTTCACAGTTTTTTGAGCAATAAATGTATATTCAATGTAATATTTAACTCGAAAACTAAAAAATATAAGTGAAAACTATAGTTGTGAGGCTCAAAATATTGTTAAAATGGGGTTCCACCCTTAAGAATATCAACGGAAAATCTTCTTTAATTTTTAAAACTAGACGGTGAAACGAAGGTGAAAATAAATAGTTTGAACGATGAATTATGTAATATTTTGCAAAAGTGACCAAAAACCGTGAATGCCAACCCACATGAAGTTCTATAAATTGACAACGAACAATTTTGAGTAGGAATTCCTACTCATCTTTGAATAGCCAAGTATTGGTTCCAAAGTATTGCCAAAATGCTATCAAAGGAATTACTCACATTAGTTTTCAAAACCTTTTACCTTTTATAAATTACAAAGAATAGTAGTGGAACTCTATGCATTGCCATAACCATGAACACCAAACGGAAAGTCTTGCATTATCTTCACTCATTTTCAAAACCCATAGAAAAATGCAAGTTTTGTTTTATATTCACGAAATATTCTCCATGAGATTAAGGCAGGCATTTAGGAGTTTCTCCATTTTTGAGCCATAAAACAAAATATAAGTATTCCCAAAACATTGCCAAAGCAGATTTCTGCCCCCTAGAACATCTTTAAATCGTCCTACCTGAAATTTCAAAACATTAAGGAAAGCTTTATAAGGAATTTGAAACCAATTTTACCTTTTAATCAGCCACAAGTTGATCACTTTTATAGAATAGATCAGCTGACACCCGAAAAATAAATAAAACAATTCGTAGTAAAACACAACAAAAGTAAAAATAGTAGTAAAACCCATAACATTACCAAAATGAAGCTCCTTCCGCAAGAATAAATTTTACAATGTCTTTTGTAAAAAAAATTAAAAACCGGTTAAAAATCGTGAAAGGTTTTGCCAGCATTTTCCGTGGATTAAAACATTTTACGATAGTTTGTGTTAGCAGGATCTCACTTGGAGCAACTAATCACAACGAGAGATTTTAAACCACTACTTTCTAGTCATTACTATAAATTCACTAAAATCTTAAAAAATAAAAACCTGGTAATCAAACCCCAAGATAAAAAAGGAAAAAGACCAGTTGCAAAAACTCAGACTTTGACGACAAATTGTAAACAGTTACATGTTAGTGAATTACATGACTTGACCACCATGTCATGAGGTCGATTAAATTTTCTCAAGCAAGATATGGGTCATACATCACCAGACGCATTTTATGTTCAGAGAAAGTTAAACGCACAAGATCACTGATATAACAAAACCGTATCACATACCGCACAAGACAATTTTGTGCCAACGACAACTTCACTCCTAAAATTGTTCCGACAGCTTTCGTCCTCTTCCATGCAAGGATTGATGCTTATCATGTAAAGTTAAGTTCCGACACCACCCCTTACCCACATCAATCCATATGGATTACACTACATGATGATAATGGATGCCGGAAACCAGCCCACCAGTCTCTTTAATTGAAGTCGAATTCGAGATAGCAGGAGTGACTACTTAAATCAGACACTTCTCTACGGCCAAATATTTAAGTAACATGCAAGTAGCTATATCTTAAAAACAAAGTAAAACATACCTCCCAAACATACCTCTTAAACACGAAGTTGAGAAAAACTAAGCAGCAGTCCTTACACCCATCACAGGAGAAACAGCTCAACTCCAGCAAAAAACACACAATTTGGAATAACCATAATTTTATCTTGGTACATGAGTTTAAAAACTGACCTAGACAAGAACACAAACATCCTTTTCTCCACATGCAGCACAGCAAGGATCACCTAGTACCGATCATAACGCCTGGAAGAACAAATTATTATATCAGACAATGATCACTAAAAGGTATCCACTTGTTCGACATGCATATACAGGATAAGGCAAAATCTCTTAATCACTAAAATCACTAATGCAATCAATTACCAACATGGCTTGTGGTCAATAAAAGGTAGCCCCTCTCTAATAGACCAATGATTTTAACAGGCAAGACTATGAAAAATGACAAATGGGAAGAGTACACAGGTTGACAAGCCTCCAATTCTCTCATAAAAATGCTGGTCAAGGCATGTTATAAACTACCACTTAAAAGCACTAGGCATATTTTCAAAATAATAAACAGCTCATAGCTCTTTTCAGTAAAGAAATACAAAAAAAACCTATTAAAGACAATAATTTCTGAAAGTATCGCATGTGTTTTGGCGCTTTGTTTATTAGAGTTCCAAGAACCAAAAACTAATTGCATGTCAAATAAACAGAACTAATTAAAAATCGGCCACCATGGAAGAGCACGCACCTGTGGCGATCATAATCCCTGGAACGTTCCCTCGATCGTGAGCGTGACCTACGGCGACTTCTCGAATCATAATTGCGGGAGCGATCTGAATCTCTGTCACGATCACGATCATATCCACGATCTCGATCATAGTACCTATCGCGATCTCTGCTCTTACGATCATAATCCCTACCCCGGTCCCGGCTAGCTCCACGTTCTCTATCCCTACTTGATTCCCTGTCACATTCCTTACTTCGCTCCTTTGATCTACATGGTAAATAATTAAAAAAAAAAAAAAAGGAATTGTAATTATAAGAACTAAACATAAAAAAATACACGATGAATAAAATTTTATGTAAGACTAAAAGAGCAAAATAACATACCTCCTATCATCAGACCTATCAACCTTACGACTCTTGTTTTTCTCTTCCTGAAAAATAAATAGCCAAAAAAGTACAATTGGCAACCCTTTTAATAGGATGGCACGAAACACCAAATCTCTTGGTGGAGAGATATAACATTGTCATATTTGGTAAGCACCATTCAAGATCAAAATTAACAAAAAATAGCAACTGGGGATGCTTACTGATAAAGTCAACATGTAAAAATTCACTTAGATATCCATCAACATCCCTTTTTTCAACAGTCATTTGATTATTGTTGGGAATGCCAAATATAAATGGTAACTACAACCAAACGGGTGTATTGTGTACTCTTCTCATAGGTACACAAGCTATGATCCAACATATTCTTAAAATTCTTCAAAAAAGGAAAGTACTTTGTCGGCAGTAAACTTACTAATATCAAAACAGAACTTAAACAGTGTGGCCTCAGTACATGATACAGTGAGGAAGGCCATTCCTAATTCATAACCTAGATTATGTTATGCATGCACCCATCTCAAAGATGTCGCTGACAAAAATCAACCTACAAAAAAAGTATATGAAAACATCCTCGCAGCATATTATAATTTTTTCCCCAAAAATGCTTCGTAATCCTTAAGAATATCTGAGAAGTGCAAGACTTGGACAACTTGACTTCAGAGAACTATGAATTCAGAAGTCAATAATTATATAACAGTGAATAAGATGGTTGAAAATTTTATACTCACAGATACCATATTTATGAGAATCTCTATAGATTTGAAACATTATACCATAGCACCTGACCCAACAGTTTCAGAATACAAACTTAATGAAATTCAAAGATTTTGCAGATAAAAATGTAATACTATGACAATATATTTTCAGATCTACTTTGGCCAAAATGTAGAAACGTATCTGTCGAAACAGTATCCGCTATCCAGTACAAATTTCCAGTTCTTCTACCCATTTTTAGCCAACAAAAAAAGGATATAATTACAAAATGGATCATCTTTACCTGCAGCTCTGCTAACTTCTCACGGATTTGTATATAGCCTAAATGAAGCTTCCCGCCAAAGTGATCAGCTAAACGACGGTCACTGAAAACCACAAGGAAAAAAAAAATCAGAATATTCATTTAATTCAAAAATGTAATAGCCCCAACAGGTCATGTTCATGTACCGTTGATTCCCCTTAATTTTTCTAGCCAAGAATAGCATGATCTATAAACATAAAACAAAAATAGACGCACATTCTTTAGCTGCAAAAGTTATCCTCGTAAAACTGGGCACAAGAGCCTGCTGGTGACAAGGAGGCATAATCGTTGGGTCAAAAGGTGAAGCACTTGAAACCCCAAATACTAATTTTTGCGTACCTAGGAAAGCTAGTAACTAAGGTAGCAAGCAGGACCACAAAAATCAACCTTTACCTGTCATAAACACTCAAAAATGCTCCACAGATGTCACAAACGCGTAGCTTTTGATCAGTCTGAAACAACACCATGATGAACAAGTTAAGGATTGCTTGAAAGAAAAACAAGAGTTGCACAACAGTATAACCCTGATATTAAATGAAAATCTACTCCCAGCACTTGCCCAGAGTGATATCTATGAGTACAGATAAAGGAAAAATGAACTCACAATACGAACATCAGCAGCAGTGTACTTGGAGGAATCCACGATAGGCTCTTGTCTGGCAGGCAGCTAAACAGAGAATAATGAAGTCACTCAGCAGCCATTTACATGAAGTACAAAAGAACACAACAAATGCAAACTCAGAACAAAAGAATGATGTTAAAAGGTTAGTAGATTAGGTGAACCACTTAACTACCATCCCCGAAAGATTATTATCTTATCTAATAATACCTTCTTCAGCGCTTCAGCCTCTTCCAATGCCTTTTGTGCTTCATCAACCATACCTTGCTCACCTGAAGATGTTAAAGAGCTTTAGGGACAATATATAACCTGATTCTTAAGACATAAAATAGCCCTAGATGTATCAGAGCATTAACTAGATAAATTAACAAAGTCCTTACTCTGAACTTAATAAAAAGATATGTATTCTCAATTGATAAACCACATGACAGGCCAAATCCAGAAAACTTGAACATTCATTTCACTTACCAAGGTCCTCTGCCTTTTTCAACTTTTCATTTATCATTTCCTGTGTTCTTGCATCAGGAACAACTACAGGCAAGGGTGCCAAAGGAGGTGGGTTTGGCAGGGGTTGAGGTAAAGCTGCCCGGTCCTTATTGAAAGCGTCCAAAAGTAACGTGGACTATTAATAGGGAAAAAAACATATAAGTTAAGGTGCCAACAAACTTGTCAACATGTCCACAACATCAGAGAATAATACACTGGAGCAGCAAAAGATATTTCAGTATACAAATAAAGTTGTCAATAACTTACTATGTACCTGTTTATCTGCTCTAATGCCTCTGAGTTCTTCTACTATCTCCAAAGCCCGAATCTTAAGATCTGTCTTGCCTTCAAGATCTGCAGATTTGAATCACAAAATAAAATTTCTGATACATATTCAAGAACTGAAAATTATAAGAAACTGAACTTTTTTGGTAAATAAAGACAAACTGGAAACAAAAGACTTGAAAACATAGGATCGGCAGTCAAAGTAACCGTGGAAATGTAGTACAAATGTCAAAATTTAAGTATACATATTAGGGACTCATTGACTTTAGTGGACTAACCAATCTTAAAAAGCAATGTGAATCATTTATGTATTGTTAAAAAACACACATCCACACACACAACATCGAGCAAACCAAAGATAGGGTATGCTTTGATTTGAAATAGCAATCTAGAAAAAAGAAAAATAATAAAAGTAAAAGAGACATCAGTAGCTACGGAGCAGTTATCTAAAGGTTACCATATTGATCAACTTCTTTCAACTTCTCCTTGATCTGCTTTGACAATTCAATTATCTCTGGTGTCTGGAATTGCAAAAGAATCAATAAATAGGCAGTCTATAATATTCTTTTCCCTTATATAAAAAGAAAAGATAAAGATAATAGATAGGATGATGGACCACCAGAGTAACTTCAGAGACAGAGATGGCAATAGCAGCCTTGGCATCATCATCCTCGAGGCGCTTAAGAGCTCTAGTAATTTTCCTATCACACTCAACAATGAGCCTATCTATGACATCCTCCAGGTCTCTGTCATAGTTATCAGTCCCTTTCGCTTTCGCTTCCTCGTATCTGGGTTAGAGTTAAGCTTCCCTACTGGTATCATCGAATTGTACAAACAGCAATATTTCCATTTCAAAATTTCAAATGCACATCACTTATTAAATGAAATTGAAGCAATCAATTACATTAAAGGATACTCTTTTCTGAGCTGCAAAGAGTGGACATTAGGGCACGGACCCATATCCATTTTCTGAGAACGAAAACAACAAACGCCATCAAGGTTGACGATTACGGCAAAAGGCCTCGTGCTATTAAACAAAACATGCCAAGGGGTTTGATTTACCGTTAACTGAAAAAGCTCGTGGGGGCAGAGGCCGACCAAGTAGAGGCGACACACATCGCGATCGTAATACTTGCGGTTGACCTCCCGAACGTCGCCGTTTCGGTTGGCCCCCATGAGCTGGTCGAGCTGCTTCCTCAGCGCGTCCATGGCCGCTCACAATCCCTCTCCAGTCGTCGTCCTCTACGGCTTTGGAATTGGTGACTTTTCAGTTGGCGTTTTGGGTTTGCTCAGAGAGAGAATTTAGGGCTCGTCTGTTGCGGATTTGGAGGGTTTGGGGAAAAAATACAAAGGAGGATTTGGAGTGTGTTTATAGTATTTGTTTTCCTGATATGCCCTCGTGACTTAATATATTTTAAGGCCGGCCCAGGCCCATTACGATTTTCACTTTTGGGGCCCTATTATCGTTCACCTCCAGTCCTCACTCTCTCTCTCTCCTCCTCACAAACGTCGCGGACTTCAACTGAAACTCGATGGCGCTCTCTCTCTCCTCCTTTCAGTCGTCCCACTGGCGGTTGATCTTCGTAATCTCCGCCGTGCTCTGTTTTACAGTAGCAGCAGCTTTCCAATCCGATGAGCTCCTGGTGGACGACGAGGAGTTCGGTCTAGAAGGAGGGCTGCACACCAAGTCTCCTGATCTCACATTCACACGATCCACGCCTCCGCCACCATCAACAACTGCATCGACGACCCGGAAGAGGTTTTCGGATCCGGATTCGGACTCAAAGATCCAGTTCCAGCTCCATCACGCCTTTGGGGACTCTGATTTCTCGCCGGCTGGTACCTTCAGTGCTCGCTTAAAGACGTGGAATCACGGTGGTCAGGTTGGTTGCTTCCTTCTTTTTAGTTTTTTTCTTGTATGTTTTGGTTGCTCAGAAAAGGAGGAAACTTTTTTATGAATGAGAGAGTTTTCAACTGCAATTTCAGGTTTTGCAGTTGGATTTGGTTGTCATTGAATTGGGGTTCTGGTTATTGATGATTTGAGATCGCATTCTATATTTTGAACTGGATTTATTTGTCTTGTAAAACGGTTGCATAGAAATTTAGGCGAAAACCGAAAAGAAGGGAATGTATTGTTGATAAATTCTTTAGGTGCAAGGCAATGGATGCAAGCATATGATGATGAACTTAGGAATTTTACTTAATACTAGTAACTTTAGCACCTACACGATCACTGTGTCAGGCTTAGTTTTTCCAACTTAAGCACTCTCAGGCCTTGTATATCGCTTTATATTTGTAGAAACCTAAGAAGTAGCTTAACTATGACATGGTTGTATTCGTCACAGACACTCACAAAGCTGCGGTTTTCGAGGAATGCCTTTACCGAAGAGGAGAAGGAGAAGTTTGCAGTAAGCTTTCTCCTCTAAACTTGTCCTTTTTGCTTTTATCATTTCCAATTGGTTTCTGTCTTGATTTGAAATGTCAATGTTTTTTCTTGCAGTTGCTATTGAAGGGAGATGACTTCTACAGGATAAGATTGCCATCAAGTGTTTTGAATCCTCCTGGGAGGGATTATGTCATTTCGTCAGTAAAAGCGGTAAGTCTTAAGTGCCCTATCATATCCTTTTCTAATTGTGTTTCTTTGCACCATCTTGTATATTTGCAATCTGAAACTATGCTTGAAAAAAGAAGTTCCTGTAACTTTTTTTGTTTTCTGTCAGAGTAACTTCTTTTGATCATAATTACTACTGTAACAGCATTGTAGCTGTACATGCTGTTTATCTCTAATGATTTTATGGTTACATGTATATGTGATTTAGTAAAGCTGCAGGTATACTAACAATGTTTCTAAATATCCAGAGATGTCTTCCACGAGAGGGTTTGGATGAGCATTTTGTTATACACACGGTAACCTTCAAATTTGATCGAGTTGTAAACTCTTGCTATTGTTTTTCACATATTACCCTTCGGTTTTACTTCTAAACTCCTATGTATCAGTCACTGTAATCTTAATGGGAACAGTTCTAAGAATGTTCTCCAATCAGCATGATTTTCAAATTAGACCCAGAGATAAATGGAACACAATTTTTGTTAATTTTTTTTATCATATGGAATTTTTATCTTTGATTAAATTTGTTTTTGCAGGATGGAACTAACATTTTGGCAGTTAATTATGGTTCTCCTGGGGCATGTGCATACCCTCGGCAAATGAAACTTGTAAGTTGGGATCAACCCTTTTGTTCCTGGTTTTTTTGTTTATGAACCTAAGATGGCTGAAATACGATACCTCAAACCCTATTTTTGAGGATGTAAATAGAGTTTAGTTGAATTAGCATACCTTAATTCAATGGCTTTTGTTATTTGTATTTTCAGCCTGGAAAATGGTCCTTTAACTCTCACACGGTTTTGAAGAATAGTGAGCAGGCACCAAGGTGAATTTCTTTTGCATTTGTTCTTTATCCAGTATATGCTCTGATCCTGGCATGGTTTGCTTGCTTAAACTGTCACAGAAGGTTTTAAATTATTTCAACTTCTGTCAGTAGAAAATGGTGAATCTTATTATCTAAGAGAATAGACGGTGCATTGGTATCAATTCTATTGATTTCGATTATTTTCCGGTTATGGGTAGAAAATGTGGCTATGAAATTGCCATTTAATCTGGTTGATCTGCATTATATATGAGGGTATGTGTGGCGGATTAGTAATGTATGGAATGATCCAATTGCTTAAAGTTAAATGCTGATACTATTTATATAGCTTCATCATTATGCTGATCATCATGTCTTTGTAAATATCTTATTGCCAAATGTTTCCACAGAGCTCCAGTGTTTGCTGAGGATATTCTTGGGGTTGGGGGTGAGGTAGGAGATGGTGAAATTATACCACCACCAGAAAAGTCTTTTTGGGCTAAATATGTGAGTATCGACAGAATTAATTGTGTCCATAGCTTTCTTCTGTTAATTGTGCTGATAGTGTCGACAGAATAAGTTCTGACCTTACTCAAATGTTATCAGTGGATGTACGCGATCCCTCTTGGGCTCATTGTCATGAATGCCATTACCCAAGCAATGAACATGGCGGAGGAGGGTGCTGGTCAGCCAGCTGGTCAAGCTCAGCAGCCAGCTGCAGTCCAGCGTGGGTCAAGCTCTGCTGTGCGAAGGCGATAGACGGTTTGCACATTTCTATTTAACAATGTGGCGTCACCTGAAGTGAATGACATTTTAGGTTCAACCTTTTGATTGTATTAATCCCGTGGGGACAACACGATGTTGTAAAGTTTTTGAAGTTTTGTTATAATTTGCAATAGATGTTTAACGGTTGAATTGGCGAAGATTTCGGGATTAGCATTATAGATAATTTTGCAGGTATTGATAACTTATTGTGCTGATTGGCGCTTGACAGAAGGTCAAGAAACAATGATATTGCAAGCTATTAACTGTAACCACTTCATGAATTGGCATACCCTCATTGTTTGGGTGGAAAGCTTCCACCCATAACTCGTAGCTGCTGCGGTCGACTTGGTTCTTAACCAATTTTGGGAAGGAATTATCCCAAATCTTTTGGTCCAAGGAAACCTGTCTATCAAAAGCCATTCAAATCCATTCATTTGATCATCATCTTCTTTCTTCTACTCTCAAGCAACGAGGCTGGGAGAGTTGTGTAACGGACAGTCTTCATCTGGATGGGTTAACAACTGTTACAGCCGCATAACCCCGACGGGATTCAAACCTAGGCACATACCAGTTCCAGCTGGTTCTCCAACCCTGTATTATAGGTGCCACCAACCGACCAGTACAACATACCAATGTAATAGTCACGTTGTTCAAATGCCGTTTTGCAGCACACATCATTGTACACAACTGCAGGCTCATCGTCTTCAAACTTGGGCGTATCTTGGAAACAAGGGAGGTAACTCGGACAACCTGCGTGATGTGAGCTCGGAAGTTTGGATAGGGTGAGGAGTTCGGAATTAAATACAGGTAGAGGACGAGGATAATTTGTAACCATATGAAGGAACAAAAGAGTACAGGCACGTCACAATACTGTCCGTCCTGCTCAAATTATAACACGTGGACTTGTTTTTTATTAATAAACAATTACATGCGGAAGCTAACTTTATGAAAAATACATTATACAGAATACATTCAGAAATAAAGTTACACGGCCAAGGACATTTTAAAACATGAAGGAAAAGTGACTGCATTTCTCGGAAACGAAGGCAGAAAAAAGTGACTGTCAATCTCTTCAAAACGAAACCGCAAGGAAGCTTGGGGGTGGAGGAAATCCAATCATAGCTCGTCCTGCAACCGCAGACCAATCAGTAAATAAATTTGTGCGCGTGCAATAAAATCTTGAGTTTATTTATACAAATACATAGAGAGCATGAATATTGGTGCTTACATGATCATAGTCATCCCAGTGACGGTGCTGCAGGATAAAACATCCAAAGTTAGAAGAAGCAGGCAAGAAAAACATTCAAGTTACAACTTAAATCACTGAGACTACGTCAATTTATTGCAACGAAATGTCCAATTATTTGATCATGGGGAGGGGGATTCGAACTTGAGGCCTCTTTCAACATTGGGAAGAGGATATCATGAGACCGAGAGCTAACTGGTTAGGCAAGATGAGATTTGAATGCCTTTTATTGCAAAGGTGATCATAGAAAAAGTCTATACTGGATGAAAGTTGTAAGAAAGTATTAAAAAGATTCAAACACACCCTTCGGTATCTGTCTCTATGTCTGTCCCGGTGACCTCGATCCCTATCTCTTCTCCTCCTTTCACCCTCTTCTCTTGCTCTTTGAGCTTCCTGCACAATAGGAGCTCAAAAACTAATGAATGGAATTCAACTAAACCTGACAGGAAATTCTAATAACCATTTATGTCGGCCACGAACCTCTTCCTCTTGTGCTTTCCTCCTTTTTTCTGCTTCTTCAAGGGCATCCTTTTCGACCTGAAACGCCATAAGAGAAATGCATATGATGAAATATATGCCAGAGAACTGGAGAATACTAATAACAGTCAAAAAAGGCTTACCTCTCTATTGGCGAAAACTTCCTCGACCACTTGTTTTGCATAATCCGGATCATCACAAATTAAAACGTTGTCAAAAACTGAACCAGCCTTTACCTGCATCGCATTATTTCACCCCCTTTAGCATAATGAACTAATGATCATACGATCCTCTAGCAAATGGAAAACGTCCTACCTGCCAAACTTCGATACCAACATACTTAATTGGCTTAAGCACGTAGAGATCAGGATCATCTTCAAACTCTGCATAGGAGAACAAAAATGAAACTCAGCATATTTTTTTCCCCTCTAGAATTGCTGTTGTAGTTATGTACACCAATATAGACAGATAAATTATATAGTTATCTATTTAAAGTTACCTGGATTATCAATCCAAGGAATCTTCCATTTCCCTTTGTAATTAGGGTTCTTGATTTTCTGACATATCAGAAGAAATCACATGGTAATTAGAAACTGCGGAAAGAATCGACATCTGGTTTTTCTGATACGGGAGCATTTTTGCTCACCACCATAACTATAGTGTATGCTCACCATACACCTAATCAATTGACATGTGTCCTTTCACCTAACTCTAGTTAACTTTCACATTAAATTTTACTTTTAAAATTTTGAAAAAAAAAAATAACCAAGGTTAAGTGAAAGGAGACGTGTGAATTGATTAGGCGTATGGTGAGCATACACTATAGTTTATGGTGGTGAGCAAAAATGCACCCTATCTGCTACCTCGCAAAACCTTAATCAACCTACAGTACCAACCTTGGGTCTCCATGGTCCTTTGTAAGCTGGATTTGGTATCTTTGGAGCTTTCCACAGACCGTTCTCTTCATCATCCCAGTCTTCGGGCTAATTAGAAGAGGGGAAAACACGAAACTGCTTGATTAAAATTCATAACTTGCCACATGTATGCATCAAACCCCAGGAGGAAAACACTAAAAATCAAACTAGAAAAGGGGAAGCTAATATTATAAAACACAAAGAAGAGTCCAACATCAAAAAGATCAAACCAATGTCGGGTATAGTACAGCTCCATAACTAATCAACTAACCTCTTTTGCTTTTGGATCTGGAATTTCTCTCGGAATTGAATCATATCCCTGTAATACCAAGATATGAGTCAATAGTAGCACGTAATACATCCACTGAACAGATATGTCTCAGAGACAAGCATTAGGAAGAGACGAAAAAAAGTTCCCATACCTCAGGTTTGATGTGATTAGGATCATCAATGTATTCTCTAAGATCCCAGTCTGCTGGCTGTAATGGACAAAAATGATACTTTTAAGTTAAAATACGAAATTGTAAGGAGTTAAATTTTATAACTTCATTATTTTTAAGAAAAGGTTGCTCAAAAGATTTCCTGGAGTTTTGAGAACATTATAATATAGTTAGTTAGAACCCCCTTCTAACTAATCATGTTTTATCTACCTTCTTTGCAGTAACATCTTTTATCTTTCTTGGAGGAAGAATATCCCAATCTGTGTACATGCTTCCAGAATCCCTTTCTCTGTTGTCTATTAGGACACTATAAGTTGCATCAGGCCGAAGAATGAACGTGTAGAAATGAGTCAACTTGTCAGTTTCACACTCTAAGGCCTTCTTGATGGGGTAATTCTGGCCTTGGTAGGAGAGTATGACATGGAGCTTCTTTGTGTCCGTGCCACATATATCGGGGCCAAACATTAAACTACACACAAAAAGTTCAGCGAACATTCAGAATTTTGGAAAAGAGAAGAAGAAAGAACGTCATACATAAACAGGCAATCTGGCCTCTTATATGTCGGCAATTTCTATGGTATCAGATACCACCGAAAATTCCCCATTTGAAGTATGAACTATACAGAGCAATTTTAGGAACCTCATCGTGGCAGTTCAGTCTACAAAATTTAGAAAAGGTGCTCTTTGATTAAGACACGAGTTTCAAATTGCTACTATAAAATGATCATGTGTCATCCAACCGACTACCAAGTGTTGTGGAATGGTGATTAACTAAAAAGAATTTCTACATGCACAACCTGGCCACCATTCACATACGGTATATATACACTGACATATGGCTGCATTTGACCACTACGAAACTCTCATCATATGAATAAACTACATCTAGAAAACCGAATGTGCCTGTAATAAGTCCTTTTCAACTACATTGTGTTCTTAAGAATGAAGGACTAGATCATACGAACATGCCTCAAAACATTTCATCCTGCGACGTAGAGAGTTGAAATTCTAACCTGTACGGAGTGTCCCCGCCGAATTTCTTCTGATTAACAAATCCAGACATAAGCTTTATGTAACCGCCGCCACATTCAATTTCCTGCTCAAATTTGATCGAGTATTGGAGGACCAACGTCCTGTTCTTGTTGCTGAACTCCGGTATCTTTGCAGATACGGCAAAATGCTTGGCATCATTAGATGTCTGAATTCCTGCAAGATTTCGTATGCCATGATAAATGAAAACCACAAGTTTAACCACCTTGACTGTTGGTAAGTTATTACCAGCTTACGGCGCCCCAAAGTTAAAGTTGAAAAGACAAGAATTATTGTTACCAAGGCATGTCAAATAGTAGTAAGATGGATGGATCAAATTGGAGAGCTCAAGAGTTTGAGTTGGCTGGCATATCATATGTAAATAATTAAGAAGAAACAAGCAGTGATTAATGAATAATTGGTAATCAGAAGATACCTCTATCATCGTGGTCACCGGCCCACTTTCCGGCTGTATGTTTAAAGGAACCTGCTTTACCTTCACTGCTTTTCCAGTCAGATTTTACCCAACGGCTTCGCCATCCGTCGTCTACTCCACAACAAATCAAGATTAACTGATTAATTTTCCGGTGGAATGAAAGATGAAAGATCAATTCTTGGTCTTTCTTGTACTTTTTATACATGTTGTTCAAACACACAGTCAAGTCAACCAACTAGCTGTACAAAAGTTCGTATTTTTCCAAGAAAAAGAAAATCATAGAGAGGAGATAGGGAAACTGGGAAATGAGAGTTTGAGAGAAGGATGGATACATACCGTCGAAGCAAAGTAGTAAAAAAGTAAAATCTCAAGCAGAAAGTAATAGATTGAAGCGAAAGTTGCAAGTGGGAGGAGAGAGATGGATGGATACATACCGTCGAAGCGCTCCTCGAAAATGATCTCCGAAAGCGAAGAACGAAAGCAAAAGGAGAGCAAGGAGAGTGATAATACTAGCAGAAGCAGCTCATCATGCTTTTGCCGCTTCGCCATATTTGCTTGCGCAAGTGAAATAATTGCAATGGCAAAAGCCAAAAGCCAAAAGCCAAGAGCAGATTGGGAGATGGTGTTTGCGTTATTGGTTTACTTATAGCAGGGGATGCAAAAGCTTGCCCCCAAGTCTCCCATGTAATTTCGGGGATGCCCTCCCCTTCCCCTTCCCCTTCCCCTGAGACATGAAAAATGGAAGACTGACTAGTCTTGACTTGGTTTATTGTTGGAGTGAGTTGAGTCGCCATGTGGGGTACAAGTCTGCGTATGCCGTGGAGTTTGGGAGAGACTCTCACCTCCTTCTCTCTTGACTTGGACTTTTATATGCATTCAACCAATCAGAGAAGAACGATGAGTTGCACCACCCAATCAAAATTCTTGGAATTTAAATCTTACCACATTAATTAATAATTACTATGTATTGTTTTGTCATAAAGTCGATGATGTGAAAGATTATATGATGAATTCCTCGTCGGTGCGCCCAGCCCAGCCGCTGCACAATCACAAATTAATATTTTATAGTTAATTTTAATGAAACACTTTAGGTCCTGTTCACTTTTAATGTTAAAGATATTTTTACTTTCAAAGTCACTTATGCTACTATTTACTTACACCTTTATTTTATATTTTTATTAAAAACTAAAGTTTTTTTAAGAATTTTTGGTTAATTTTTCTTATTTTATATGTATATTATTATTTGATAATGTGATACAAACCGATACTATACATTAAACTAATCTAAGCTGAATACGAGCACACTGCTTTAACTAACTTAACTAAGCAAGTTTGAATATATAATTAGTCTTTCGTCATTTCGTTAATACATGGCAGGTTGCATTTCACATACGGTTAGTATTATCCAAAATAAGAGGACTAGACTAGAAGGTGAAGAAATTCGCTACAACTACAAATAGGAAGAAAAGGCTCTGCAATTAATCATGACAGACTATACAAGTTAGGAGAGCAAGATTTATGGCTTGTTTGGATGATGCTTTTGGAGATTTAAAAACGTCTCCTAACAAGTGAAAGCATTTTCATTTAGAAAAATAGTCGATTGGAAATATTTTAAAAGGTGCTTTGGATAAGAAGTAAAAGCACTTAGAGTGGTTTTTTGAGAAGTTTTTTTTTTTTTTTTATCTCAAAAGTGTTGCCAAGTAAAAAACCGGGAAGCTTTTGATCCCTTTGATGAAGTTTTTCAACTCCGTAACTACCCCTATTTTTTAAGTTGAAAATTCTACAAAATATCATAATTGTTTTAGACTCTCTGGGACTGTCGACTCGTCAGAGATTTCCGACGGTGACCCTCTTGCAAGCCTCCTTCCCGTCGAATTATTCCCCACCCCAAGATCTCTCTGATTCAACCAGCCGAGTGACATCGGCCGGCGACCCTCACCCCTCGACACCACTCTCTGGTTGCAGTGATTGCATTGAGATGAACTTGATGCATATCTGGTATGAGGGAGAAAGACGAGCTCCTTGGAAAATAATGCCCTTAATTTATCACTACTGAACTGCAATTTTCATTTGAAAGCCAAACACTATACGAGCCGGCACCAAGCCAAGCCAAGCCAAAATGTATAATTGTAAATGTTGTGGAAGAAGAAGGGCATTCCTTTCCTGGTATGTTTGTGTTGACTCAACATTCAAAGTCATCTCCCAGCCAAAGCCAGTGTAGTCTGCGAGTCTGGGCCACTCACTCACTGTTGCGTATTGTTGGCCAATAAAAGAGGAGAGAGTGTGGACAGTGGAATAAAGGGGCCCATAATTGAAAGGTAAATGAATGAGACGACGACTTACGTCAAGCATGGACTTTTCAGTCTTCTTCTTCCCCCCTCTATCTTGGTCCTCGGACCATCTTGTGATATTTACTTACAGGACACGGCCACACCTGAGCGTTTCATGTCAATGATACGACATGGTGAAAGCAGACTTATGGCTTCATTCATTCATTTGCATAAAAACTAGACTGTGTTATGATTGATTGCTAACATGGAAGGAAAACTAATGTATAATTATGCCATTGCCTTCTTAGAGGAGTCAGCTTAAAGAACTAGAGGAGAAGCAGGCATGCCCAAGACAATACAATAAAAACTAGAGTGAACAATGTTGATGAATATTAATCAACACCAATCCTAGGATATAAGCATACACATGCACAACCATGATATTAATTTATACTACATCTACATCCAATGAATATTAGCACAACCATTGAAAGGCAAACCAGCAATATAGTACAAACTAGGTACTCGAGTCGAGGATAAGAGCAAAAGCCACAGATAAACGTCAACGATAATGTAATCACATAAGACTGTAATTTTGTTAGGCAATAAACTGGATTGTATTTATTTGAACAAAACATCAATGAAACAATCAAAGAGTTGTTTTCAACACACTTTCCATAAAACTGGAACCGAAACACTCAAGTTTTGAACATACCAAAAATACTACTTGCTTTAAACAGCATTAATAGGAGGAGCAGGAATCCCAAAATGGCACCTTTATAAAACGGAGGGAAACAAGGTGTGAGGATCCAAAAGTTCTAACAGCTAAATCCTTGCAGGGAACAGGAGAAAATTAACAATGGAGCTTCATGCCCTTCCCCTACTTCGCCTGAGGGTGAGAAGAAATAAAGTCCACAGCTTGACCAATTGACTTGATCTTGTCAGCTTCATTATCAGGGATCTCAAACCCAAACTCCTCTTCCAGAGCCATCACAATCTCCACAGAATCTAAACTATCCAACCCCAGATCACTTTCAAAATGAGCATTTGGTGTAACCTACCCAAAAAAGAAAAACAGTGCATAGGAGATTAGATTATTTAAATATAATGAAAACACACTAATAAAATGGCCATATAAACGAAATCAGTATAAAATGTGAACGGAAAGGAACGTGTACTTCTGAGGTCAGTTGCGTATACATATATATTTGGAAATAAAGAACGTCACATTTATTGTGATTTAAGTTCAAGGTGAAACATGCCATAAATGAAGGTGTGCGTACATTAACATTAGAAAAGAAAAGGGAAAAGAACAGCAGAGGTTTGATAGTCACAACCACATACAGATAAAAGCCAATTCACTTTTTGGTATCTCATATCCCAGCACTGGATGTCACTATCCGTCGGACTTTGGGACATCCACCATATATTGGTTACAACATGTAAGCCCCAACTCAAGCAAAACAATAACAAATACAAACAAGAAGGGGCCACATTGTTGTAGTTCAGACATTAATCCCATAAAGAAACTGATGTAAAAGCAAAATAGAGGAATACATTCAATTCTTTGTGTAAGGTCAAAGAAGAAAGACAAAAAGAATGCTTACGAAATATCAAACATTTACAACTACTAAATAACATGCAAGTATCAGAGATCAAACCCATCTTTATCAACAATGTCAATCAATATTGTAACATTTGTGATTAAGTATATAATCCTGGAGGGCTATAGTTATCTCAGCCCGCATAGCTATTCTAGTTTAAAGATGAAATATCTGATTCTCGAGGTCACCAGTAATCCCGGAGGACCAAAAACTGCAATTTATAAAGAATATCTATCTGCAAAGCACTGAATAAGAAAACAATATATGATGCAAAAGGTTAGAGCTTTGGGCCACATGGTGGTACCAAAACAACATAACAAAGCTCTATTGAAAAATTTGTGAAAAAGTAAAAAGAAAATTTTCTCAGCTTGTGCACTTCAGTTCGTCATAAAAACAATAGTGTGTAAAAACTGAATAATCAATGAGCCGCTGCTGATGCATTGGAAGAACCATCATCCCAAAATGTTTACAAACCCAAGTAGCAATATTTCAATCCGCATCCACATATAGGCGTACATTTCATGACCCAACATTTGACATTACCAAAACCCTAATTATTCAATAAAACGGATCTTAGAAAGTACAAAATCAACTCCGCAAACACAAAATGATCTTCTTTTACAACAACAACAATCAAATAATTACTAGTTCAACCTTGCAATTCATTAGGAAATGGTTTACATAAAACTTCAATTCCATTTTCTGAGAAAATCGGAGGTTATACCTTGGAAGGATCGACCTTCTGGAAGTTCTTGACGACGGAGACGACCCGATCGGTGACCTCAGATTTGTCGAGGAAGGTGCCCCTGACCTCCTCGGAGAAGAGACGGCGTCGGATAGCGGCAAAGGGGGATAGGAAGAGAGGGGCGGTGGAGCTAGGGTTCGAAGGCACGGTTTGAAGTTGCACTCTCAGGTGCTTGAGTAGTAAGTTCCTCGCAGCCGCCGCCATTGAGAGCCGTTTCCTCACTCGCCTCTACTGCTGCTTAGCTACAGTATACCAGTCGGCTGCTACTGAATGAAGGAATGATACGAGAGGAAGGGGCAAGAAAGAGAGATGGCCTTTTCTGTTCTGTTGGGTGAGACCGCGAGAGAAAGTGCTGAGCCTGAGCCCTGAGCCACATTCTGGTGTCAGACGTCGTCGTTTTTGTATAATGTTGAATGGATAAATGTGGGCTTTTCAGAGAGAAATAAAAACTTTCACCCTCCCTCCAAAGTCCAGACCCAAATTAAAGTTGGGTTGGGCCGGAAAGGCAACCGAACAAGTAATTTACCGCCAGCAGTAACTAGTCTACAAGTCTTGTTCCTTCCATCCTTCCATCCTTCCATCCTTCCTGGAGTGGTGGCTGGGTGGAATGCTGAAGCGGTGTTGAAAGAAAAGTGAAGATGGCGGCGGTGGTGGTGGTGAATGGTGATGGTCTTCATTTCTCTGTTTCTGTTTGTTTTTCTGGCAGTCAAATTTGCCACACCTGATGGTATGGTATTATTATTCTTCCTTCTTCTTCCCAGTTTCCAAACTCCCCAATATATTAATATTATGAAGGAACATGTATATGTACTGATAGGAGCTCTATCCTATCGTGTTTGGTTTAGCAGCAAGCATGAGCGATGTGAACGGGACTGATAGGATACTCAGATTCAACTGCAAGGTTTAGTAGACAAATTTTGCTCAACACAAGTATAACATCGAAACTATGTCAGCAGAAAACATACAAATCATATTTAGTATTTACAATTCAAGCATTATGCAGATCATTAAGAATTAATTAATTACATGCTCTACTTTAATTAGCTACAGTCGCAGTCACTTTCATACTGTATTTGTACTTCAAGTAAGCTTTTATGTACGGCTCCAAATCACCATCCATTACCGAAGTGATATCCGATGTCTCGTGTCCCGTCCTTACGTCCTTGACGAGTTTGTATGGATGGAATACGTAGTTTCTTATTTGTTGGCCCCACTCTGCCTTCACCACATCTCCTCGTATTTGCTTAATTTCCGACGCCCTTTGTTCCTCGGCAATCACTAGCAGCTTGGCCTTCAACCTGGCTAGAGCCTTGATCTTGTTTGCAAGCTGGGATCTCTCCTCTGCATTGTAGTAGTCAAGAAAATAGAGGTCATCACAAAGCTCGCATACACAATTCCAAAATGATAGCACAGTAGCTACACACAGCGAATGCAAAATCAAAACGGAGCCAGAAACTAACATTCTTCCTTAATCTACAAACAAAATATAAAAATTTGAAAATATTTATTTGATGCAATGACAAGAGAAATAATTTCCATTGGTGAAAACCAACAAAGAAATTATGGGGCTAATGAAACCTGTGCAGCGAACGGTAACACCAGTGGGGATGTGAGTAATCCGGACAGCACTTTCAATTTTGTTCACATTCTGGCCTCCTTTTCCGCCTGCCCTTGAAAAACTTATGTCCAGGTCCTCTTCAGGTAATTCAACTTTCAAAGACTCCTCAGGTAGAAGTGGCATGACATCAACGCCAGAGAAACTTGTCTGCACATAACTTCAAGTTAGAACACACAGTATAGGATATGTTGTGCTAACTCTGTCTCCCTCCCATTCGCCCCCCACCCCCAACCAACACACACACACACACTTACACTTTCAGTAGTAATTTTTAAGAAGCTAGTTATGCACCTAACGCTGTTCAACTTAACAAACTTGACGTGTGTCAGCTCTCCACATATGGAAAACCCTCTTCCCTCATAATCAGTTTCTGTAATTCATAGTTTACCAGAAGGTTCACCCATACCTGGCGGAGACCTTTGGCATTAAAAGGGGACTGCCGTACAATGCGGTGTGTTCCTTTCTCCCCCGACAAATAGCCATAAGCATAACGGCCTTCAACTTCAATTGTCGCCGACTTAATTCCAGCTTCCTCTCCCTGGGATTTCTCAACTACTCGTGTCTTGTATCTTTGCTTTTCTGCCCACCTCACATACATTCTGAGTAACATTTCGGCCCAATCCTGCACTGAGAATTATCAAAGGTTTTATACAAGAAAAACATAAGCATGTAATAAAGAGGCTAACACAACCACGGAACTGAATAGAAGTCCACACAAAGAATGAATAGTGGATGGTAATGATAAATTCAGTAATTGCTGAAACAAAAGCCTCACTATCCCCATACAGTATTCTCAAAAGTAGTAACGAGCTGGGACAAACTACTTTTGGCCAGGTATGAATGAGATAGATGTGTCTTAATTTCTAAAAGAAATTCATTCATGAGAAATGCAATATGTTTTATTGTAATGGCGTTACAGCACCTATATATGCATCTCACAGAATCTAAAATTCCCATCGAACTTGTAAGAACCATAAAGAAGTAGTCGCTCTTGCTTTGCACATATGTTCTAATTACCTGCGCATCAGTACCTCCAGCACCGGCTGTAATAAAGATGACAGCACCTTCTTTGTCGTAAGGCCCAGAAAGAAGTTGAGTTAACTCAAACCTATCCATTCCCTTGTTCAATTCCTTGATGATACTGGCAGCCTCTTCAAGAAGTCCATGATCTATGGCGTCCATCTCTTCAGTTAGCTTGACTATTGTTTCTACGTCTTCAACCTGATTTAAATCATTTGATCCACAATGCAATTTAAGAGGAGCTTACTTTCTGATATTCAATATTTGTAAATGAGTTTATACGTATGCAGAGTAAATTAGTAAAAGATCTCCTACTAGATAGTCTGATTTCGTACTCTGGAAAGAGGGCATTGTGATATATAAATAAGATAAGAGTGTCCCGACCAACAAAAACATGTAGATTAGAGTGATGTTAACTTATATATTTATCCATGCATTGGCTCCATATTGAACTAATTGATTTGGTCATCTATCCTCTGCTGTACACTATTTCCGCAATCTAAACAAGTCTGACTAGAAGAAATTCTAATGATTTTATTCGGCACTCATATTAAAACTGCCCACTTTATAAATGATTATCAACATATCACACTTCAGCACAACCTATATTATCCAGAAAAACAAAGACGATGCCATGTCACCCCAAAGAAATGATGCGAAAACAATCTTCTAAACAGAATTAAAGAAATTTGGGCATAGACCTGTGATTTAAACTCGTTCAGCAATTTTATCATGTCTTTGACATCAGTCAGGGCCGAAAGGTTTTCTTGAGCCTTAGCTCGATCATCCCAAAAGGCGGTATCAGCTGCTTTCAACTCTAAATCGGCTACTTCTTGTTCCAACTTGTGCAGACAAGCAGAGTCTCTTATCTCCTTGACGCGTATAGCGGCAGTTTCTACATCCTTTCTTAAGAAATAAAAATCTGTGAGACATAAGAAGAAATTACAACATTGTCACTGATTGATGTGCAAATGAAAGTAGCACCATCCTACACCAAGCATGCTCTCATTCAAATCAAACTTGGAAAACACTCAAAACAGACCTTGCATTGCCCATTCTTTTGCGTCGGTGCTCACTTGGCTCTCCGGCGTTGCCAGTAAAACTGAGCCAAATCAAACATTAACAGTAAGCAATTCGGCATTCATTCTCTACAGCACATAAACAATAAAAATATCAAAAAATAGACAAGTCGAGCATAAAAAGTGTTTTGCTTTCGGTAACGTCCTGTGAAATGCACCACCTTACAACCGTCAAAATCGAATTTTTCAAAGACTAAGCATGAGAAATCAAAGCAAGTAAAAACCAGAAACCCATCAAAAAATTAATGAGATATATAAAACCAATTGCAAATTTGCAATCACACACTCGCAAAAACGGAAAAATAGAACAAACCCAATATATTATACCATAAATAAATTGCACCATAAAGCTCAAGGAAAGGAAACGCAAAGAGAAAACCTGCGGGACGAAGCGGATAAGAGGTAGAAAGCTTTGTAGATAAAGGGAAAGTGTAGGAGGGTAAACGGCAAGGAGAAAAAGTGGCCTTTTGCAGTAACAGTGGCAGCTTAGTAATTAGAGGCTTCGAGGGGCACAAGATGACCGTTGAGCTGCACACAGGTCGAAGATGACGCTCCATAGCTGCTGTGTCGCTGATACAACAAGTTCAAGCTCTGCACAAAACCAACATATTTTCATGACTCCATTTGTATGGATAACAAAGAAAACCCGCCTATAGCTTGTACGTTGTGGGTGACGTGTGGTGGTGTTCGGGACCAAATTGCAATAACAAATGAGTCACTTCTTCGGACCCTCCTTTCACCTATATCCAAATGAAATAAAAAATTCCAACAAAAATATAAAAAAAAATCAAGAGAATATCAAACGGGCTCAGAAGTAGAAAATGCGAAATGGGCTAAAATTGATTCAGAACCCTAAACCCATTAACATCTTTGGACATCACAAAAAAAGCCCTAAGGACAAAACCGGCATAAAAAATAGTTTTAAAATTAGGGTTTCATCTCGTATATAGCCTCCTTGCCTCGACCTCCAACTCCGACTTTCAGAGACAACTCGCAGCCTCCAGCAAGCAACCAGCAAAATGGTACGTTTGTTTTCACCCTTTCTTTGTGCGCACATGTTGCTCTTCACTGGAACTTGTGGTTTTGTTGGCTAAATTTGCATGTACAAATTTGATAAGCGGAGCACTCCAGAAACCATGCTTGTGTATATTGAAATTGGCAGTGGTAGGAAATGCATATTTGATGCCGAATCTACTAATATACCGTGGTGTGTATCTAATATCATATAAATTATAGAAAAAGAAGAAGTGTGTTCATCTCTTCTTTATCCTCAATTTAGATAGATGCAAATTTGATGCAGGTTTGCACTGTAGATGTGAACTTATCATTACAGTATACTTTGTTTTAGTTTTGAAGATTTTCGGTTATTGGTTTATTGGATTTTGTATTTTTAAGATTTTTCTCAATGCTTCTGGTTTGTTGTAAACTGTTGTCCATAGTTTTGTGATTGTTTCTTAATCTCTGGTAGTCTGGTTCTAAAATTCCGTTACTAATTTTATTCTAAAATTTGAACCAGAGGGTAATATTTCGAGGTCGCAGAATAGTGTGACTTTCATTTTACTATCGATTTCGTGGTAAATGAAACATGGTGTTTTCATATGAAGCGTCTGACAGTGTTTCTTTGTTGGTGTTTCACCCATTGTTCTTGTATCGTTCTACCAGTATTTTATAATAATGTTAAAAAAGTAATTTTGCTCATTTGGATGTGCTTTTAAAATGACTGAAAGGGCTTTTGTGAAAATGTTTTTGGAACCAATCCTTAGTAAAAATGCAAGTAAATTCTGGAAAAGCATTTAAAGTGCTTCTTGGAAGAAGCACATAACTGGTGCTTCTTGCAGAAAGCACTTTAAGTGCTTTTGGAACCAAAAAACATTTTCTCTAAAAGCGCTTTCAGTCAATTTAAAAGCAACATTCAAATGAGTCCGTAGTCGCTAAGAATCTGGATCTGCTATAATTCTGTTCGAGTAATGGATAATAGATGTTGAAACATGTGAACATACATGCCTTATTTAGATGTAAATTTCAGAATGTATAGTGATCTATAATGTTTATAATATATGTGTGCACCAACAGCCGAAGCAGATCCATGAGATTAAGGATTTCCTTCTAACCACAAGAAGGAAGGATGCCCGCAATGTCAAAATCAAGAGGACCAAGGATGCTGTCAAGTTCAAGGTTCGGTGCTCCAAGTACCTTTACACACTTTGTGTGTTTGATTCCGAGAAGGCCAACAAGTTGAAGCAATCTCTTCCTCCAGGTATAAATTTTTGTGATCGCTGGTGTAATTTATTATGGTGGGCAACTCATAGTAGTCTGTTCCTATTTTGATGTTGCCATTGTTCATTTTTTGGTTGTAAAGCACGGTGGATTCATTATTTCATCCTGGAGAAGGAGTAGTTTGTGTTGAATCAGGGGACTTTCATCTGTTACTTTTTTTTTTTCTATAACTAATCAATTTTTTAAAATTTTGATTTGTAGGTTTGAACGTTCAGGATCTTTGAACCAGGATTTTGGAGTGGCTCGTCGGCGCATTCTAGTGAATGTAGCAATGGAATGAAATCTAATTTTGCTTGTACTTTGAAAGATTTTTATGGCCGGATGATGTTGGTGTTAGATGTTATAACTCCGAGATGTTTGTGGTTAATGTGTGTTGACTTGAGTTAATTGTTTAGATGTTTTGGTTATGGATCCATCGGGTTTGCGTTTGCTTGATTGCGTTTGCGTTTGGAGTTTACAGCTAACAGTTTTGAAAGGAAATGGAATTGGAAACAGAAACAGAGGTAGCTACCAACATAAACATGTCGTGAGCGAATGATAAGACGTAGAAGATGAGTAGTAATAGTAATCGTGTGATTATGCATGCAATCCAATATCCTTGTGGATAGCTACAAACCTATGCGTCTCCTGTTCAAATTTTGAAATTCCCATTTCTTAATTTTTTGTGATAGATTTGAACTCTTTCCTCTCTTTTTAATAATAATAAATATAAAAAATATATATATAAAAAAAATTATATAGTAGATGAGTAGGAAAATTTCATTTGGTATATGCTTCTAGGATGCCATAGTGTGTAATTTTCGTTTGGCATATGCTTCTAAGATGCCATAGTATGTAGTATGTAGGACTGGTAGCATTGTCCAACCCCATCCGTCAATGGAGAGGATATAATAACCAATGTCTTAAATATCGATATTATCAGCGATATTTCGCCGTTAATATCTTTTATCTTTTTTTGAGAGGGGGATATTTTCACACGTATCCATCTTATTTTCGTCAATATATTGGGGTAATATCGATAATATTGGGATAATATCGATAAAATAAACATAATAATTCAGTGTGTGTGTGTTTGTGTCGGTGTGCGTGTGTTATGATAAGTTACATAATATAATATATAATATATATATATATCATACAAATCCCCCAAAAGGGCCAATATTTGACAACTTTTGACAAGACAAAAAGTAGTGGTGGTTGGTTTCATACTCAAAACCGTGTGCCACTTCCAACTCTTTCACATCTAGAGTATCAGATCATCACACCTCTATTACACATTTTTGTTTCTTCTTCTTCCCTTAGCCCTTTCAGAGCCTTTCCAGAGCCCTTTCAGAGCTTCAACACAAAGGGTTCCATATTTAAGGTAAGTTTACAACCTTATATTTATATTATTGTAATTTATACAACAACAACAAAATTTGTGTGGACCCGTACATGTGATCTAAGAACCAAATAATACTTGTATGTTAATTTTTTGAAGTAATTAAGTAATGTTGTATAATTATTCCCTATGATAATTTTAATATGTTTAATGTTATTTATTATTTTATTATTTTATTAATATTAGGTTTTATTATCAAATTGGATTATTATTCATTAATATTAGGTTTTTTTATTATCAAATTGGATTATTATTCATTAAATTGGATTATTATTCATTAATATTAGGTTTTATTATTCCATATTATTTTTATAATTACTTAAATTCTTACAATCATCTTACTAAACGTGATCCAGCTTGGGAACATGGAGACCCAATAGACAGAAACAAACATGGCACAATTTGTAAATAGTGTGGTCGGGTAATGAAGAGTGGCGGAGTGACACGACTTAAGTACCATCTTAGTGGATTAGATCCAAAAAATAATGTCCAACGATGCGATAATGTCCCCCCCCCAGAAGTAGTAACTATGGTTATACTCATAACCAACTATTTCCCTACCCTTCATATCCCATTCCTGTTGGGATGGAATCTAGTGACTCATGGAAAGAATCTGAGACTCAATCTTCAAATGATTTTGCTTATGGACAACGTCAACCAATCTCAGATCCATATGGGTGACATGTTAACAATTACATGCAAAACTATTTTAGGAATTTATCATTTGATGACTACTCTTCATAATACAATTACTCTACACATAGAGATAATGAAGATAGTGAAAATTTTGAACCTCATAGGAACTCTATGTGGTATTATCACTCATGTATCTTACCATGCAATGTATAAAGTGTAAAATATTGTACTAATTCATTATATATAAATGATTATGGTGTGTTTAAACTTCTTTCATTAATTACTACATATTTTCTACACTCACAATGTTTGTCAGCTCGTTATATAATCAACTTAAATCAGTTAAATCCATCATGCAATGCATTTCCTTCCAATTTTTTGTGATAAACTAATAGATAATTGACTAAATAAACATCCTGCAAAGTTTCAATAAAAATTTCCAAGTTTTTCTTACAATTTCCGTGGTTTTTATTCAATTTTTATCGATATCGATAATATCCCGATATTTCCATCGAAATTTTATGTATTTTTGGACTACCGATATTTCCGATATCAGAGATATTTTAGACGTTGATAATAACCATTGAGTTGCAGTGGCAGTGCCATGCTTGGACCGTTAGGTACAACAACTCAACCAAAAGAAGTAGAGAGAGAGAGAGAGAGAGAGAGAGAGAGAGAGAGAGAGAGAGATGAGTTTAATTGAGACAGAGGAGGAAGAAGGCATAAAACAAATGCAAGAGCTTACTTCCTTCAATATTCACTTGAAGCCATTTTTTAGCTCATTCCCGATAACGGACTCATCCATCATTTCTGCACACAACATGTGAAAGTGAAACTGAGATTAACAAACCAAACTCAAAATTATCCTTGGCTTGAGGCTTGAGTCTTGAGTTAACGTGTTTTACTTCTACAAAAACAAAATCGATTTTACAATTACCAATATACATGCCAGGCCAGTGCTTCTGCCCCTGTTTCGACTTTGAACATGACAACCGCACTTCCTCTCAAACGGAGGTGGAGGTGGAGCCGGTGCTGCTGGTGTCGGGCATCGGAGGCTCCATTCTGCACTCCAAGAGGAGGAAGTTGGGCTTCGACACACGGGTCTGGGTCCGGATCTTATTGGCTGACTTGGACTTCAAGAAGAAGCTCTGGTCTATCTACAATCCCCAAACAGGTTGCTTTCTCTATTTATATATTTTTCGAAACTGAGAACCTTGTTTTGGGTCGGTGGCAATTGGGAAACCAAACCAAAATGCATGCAGGAAAGAGAGACAAGACACTAGACAGACTAGTGTGGAATTTTGTCAATCATCTCATCTCTCACTGTTTGCTTGCTGGATTCTACTGGGATTGGGAAGAGACCATGCATAACATGATACTTTCAGTTATTGTTGAGATTTACCATGTCATTTCTAAGACATCTTCACTTGTATTCTACTGGGACGAGACCATGCAAACATGTTTCGACTTTCATCTATCATGTCACGTTTTCATTCAAAATTTATGAGCCAAGTCAAAATTTTATTTCAAGAGCTATCATTTTCCTTCAAGATTAGTTTGTATGATCCGCTCATAAACATGAAGGAAGCATCAAATCCAACGGCCACCAGGTTGGTTTCCTACTGTTTGTATCGTGGAAGATGGCTAAAACATGTTATTCTAGGGAAATTACATATCAATTTTGCATCTGTTATCATTTTCTTACTTTTCCTTTCATGTTCTAATTCTGTGTAGAATCAGCCTCTTACTAGACTCATTTGTGTTCCCAGGTTATACAGAAACGCTAGACAAAAAAACTGAAATTGTGGTCCCAGATGACGATTACGGCCTGTATGCCATTGATATTCTAGATCCTTGCTGGGTAAGAATGATACTTGTTCCCATGGATATTTTCATAGTTTGGTTATGACATCACTGAATTAGAGCTATTATTATGTTTCTTCATGTTTCCAGTTTGTCAAATTGATACGTTTGAAAGAGGTATACCAGTTCCATGATATGATTGATATGCTTGTCGAGTGTGGGTATAAGAAGGGAACCACTTTGTTTGGATACGGTTATGATTTTCGACAAAGCAATAGGTAACTTTTTTTTCTTTTGGTGGCTAGAGTTTCTATAGTAATTGTATGAAAGCAACCATTTCTGGTATCACAACAATGTCTGACAATTTGGTTCCTTGTTTCCAATAATCTGACCACCGTGGTTATTATGTTGGCAGAATTGACAAGTCAATGGAGGGTCTTAAGGTGAAACTGGAAACTGCTTACAAGGCTTCTGGGGGTAGAAAAGTAAATATAATTTCGCATTCAGTGGGTGGACTGCTAGTCACATGCTTTATGTCACTCCATACTGATGTGCGCATACTTTCTCTTGGTGACTAGTTGAAGTTTATGAATTTTCATCGAAATATGCAGAAAATATAAACTCCTCTTCTCACTAGAGGCAAATCGTTCTTCGGCAGGTATTTTCAAAGTACGTGAGTAAATGGATCTGCATAGCTTGCCCTTTTCAAGGTAGTTTCTTCCTTTATGCCATTTGTCTTCGTATTTGGACTACACAATCTTTAATGTATGTCATTGGTGCTTATTGGAATCTGTCCATTGAATCTTCTCAGGTAGCTAGAAAACCATACCATGCATTCCCTTTCAGCCTCTTTTGGTTAACATCTCTTTAATCTTCTTAGACTGGGAGTCACAGTGTTTGACAATACCACGATATTTATGTTTTCATCCTTGATTGTTGATTATAAATTAAATTCAAATTACAGGTGCACCAGGATGCATCAATGATTCTCTCTTAACTGGATTACAGTTTGTTGAAGGCTTGGGAAGTTACCTTTTTGTATCAAGGTGGACTATGCACCAGCTGGTAATACGTTAAATTAAGCTAATTTGGCTTCATGACTGTATTTAAACTAGATAATAGGAAAGTTAATTACGTGATCATCTTTCTTGGCAACCTAGTATCTTAAATGGAAGCATGACATGCTGTGAATGAGTCTGTATATATTAGAAAATACAAATGAAAGACTACAAGTGAGAAAATACATGAAGGCTGAGTTTCTCTGAGAAATGCACCCTTCAGCTGATCTGATCCAATTCAATAAGCTCTAACCGTGTATAAGAAAATCTCCAACATATTTCACAATGGAACCCAGAAATCACATGGTTTAAACACTTGAACACCATCAAGAATTTCTCAATGCAGTTCTTGAAATATGTAATTGACTTGCATACTTATTTTCCTTTTTTAGGAAGTTGGGCATATCCCTCCAGCCAATCAAAATAATAAAGAAATTAATCTTCTTTATAGCATTTCATCCATAACAAGTATTTGGCTACATTTTTCAGTTCTTACCGTTTTTTATTCTACAAGATGTTGCTATTAGGAAGAACTAAACCTGAATAAATTTGTTTCTCATATAGTTGATTGAGTGTCCATCAATCTATGAGATGTTGGCAAATCCAAAATTTAATTGGAAAAGGCCGCCAGAAATTCAGGTTTGGAGGAACAAATCCACGGATGGGGAAACTTTGGTTGATTTGGAGTCTTATGGCCCAATTGAAAGCATCCCTTTGTTTGAAGAAGCATTGAAATACAATGAGGTACCACTTTTCAGATTTTTCTTGCTACAAAACTATTTCATTTGCTTTGATTATTGGGGCAAGTCTTGCTTTCTCGTGCGCTGTTGTACTGTATTTTGGAAAACAATTTTACATTTAATATAATTAAACCCAGTACTTATCAGAGCTCAAGAAGGATACACTATGCTAGCACTATAGACAACCTTATCTAGTAACACGTTTAATCATGTTGCCAATGCCAGTGGACGATAGTAGTTTCGGGATGCAATTGTTGTCCGAGTTTTGTCTCCCCGCACATTCTGATATCACCATGACTTCTTTCTCTCTTAATCAATAGCCAGAGCTGATGTCAATCTCCTTCAATGCAGATAAATTATGATGGTGAAACGGTAGCTTTGCCATTTAACCATTCTATTCTCAGATGGGCTGCTGAGACTCGCCAAGTTTTGAACAATGCTAAACTACCAGATAGCGTCAGCTTCTATAACATATATGGCACATCGTTCGGCACCCCTTTTGATGTTTGGTATGTAAGAGAACTACTTTATGAATTAGGAATACTTCAGGGAATAGAAATCCAAAATAAGTAGCAGCTGGACCCAAACTTAAATCAAAACAGGAAACATGTGAACAGGCTTTGCAATCCTTGTTATGACTGGTTGCTTAGTTGATACAGAGACCTTTATTATAGTACACAGGCAGAACTAGGTTTGCAATTGACTAGCAGAACTAATTTAAATGGAAATTCTCAGGGTTTGACATTGTAAAATAAAATGGTTTGATGAATATACAATCTAGAAGGTGCACCATTCTGTTCTCTTCATAAGTTGTATCATTTCCCTATCAAGTTATGCAACTGTAAATTTGGTAGTGCATCTGACATATGTATTTACTAACGCAGCTACGGTTCGGAGACAGCTCCAATTCAGGACCTGTCTGAAATATGCCATTCAATGGTGAGTTATTTACTGTTTGTGAAATCTTGAATTTTCAAAATGTTGTGTGTGTAGGTATCCCATGGGTTCAAAGCTTTAAACAGCCTAGATCATATGTCCTTTGATTTCTGATTGCTGAAGTAGTCATTGGTCTGAAGCCTATCATAGTTAAAGAAAGTTGTACACGTGCACCTTTATTTTTGAAAATGTTAGGTCCCACGCTATTCAACATTATCCAGACTCTGAAGTTATGATCTGCACTATTTTTATTCACCGTTACTATCCCATTTCTTGTTATTTCCCTTACGTACATTTATACGCATCAACCCTTGACTCTTATTCCCTGTTTTACTTGCACCTCTAACTTCTGATTAATCCAGTTGCTGCTTTATCCAGCTACTAATCAAATAGTAGCATCCAGTTTTGACAAAGATTATGTACCCCTGGGATGTTAATGCTTTTATGACCTGTCCTCTCTATGATTTACACGATTTCTTTCTTTCCAGCCTCAGTATTCTTATGTGGATGGAGATGAAACAGTTCCGGCTGAGTCAGCAAAGGTGCTCTATCCGACCTATGATCCCATTGTTAATATATATGCTCTCTTCAATAGTTCATGCTAAGTTTTATATGCAAAGTATTATTATGGTTTCAGAATTTGAGCGAATTTGTTCGAACTTTCTATCTTGATTACTATCAAACAGGCGGATGGATTTGCTGCAGTGGAAAGAGTAGCAATAGCTGCAAGGCACCGGGAACTATTACGGGACAAAACAGTTTTTCAACATATCCTAAGGTGGTTGGGAGTCGAACAGAAGGTCAGCAGACATTCTAAGACATCCAGAGTTGCAGACGCCTCTTCAAATAAGCGTGCTTGAAAATTGAAGGAAATTCTGTGTTCAAATTATAACTATAATAGCACCTTATAATTGTATTGAATACTGTGTTTTTTAGCGTTATTTGTTATTTGAGTACTATATGTATAATATTCTTAGCGTGCATGTTAATTTCATTGAGTGGTGGCGTGTTATATTAAATTTAAATCACATTTACATACGCTATACTATATATGAATGAATTTTGCTACGCAAAATATGTTAATTTTGCCACGGAAAATATGTTAATTTTGCCACGGAAAATATGTTTTGTCGATCTTGTATTCTTGCAATTGGCCTGCAGTTGGCTAGCTACCACCAAGTGAAGGTATAGATTGTGTCTTTTTCATTTTCCTTTTTAACCTGAAGGACAAAAAATGAGGCCCCCTCTCCTCCTCGCAAATTTGTAAATTGCAGGTTCTTGCACAAGTCACTGTGGTAAATATACAAATCTTTTACCCGGCTAACTAGTAGTCTAGTAGTGATGATTCCACAAAAAAAAAAAAAAAAAAAAAAAAAAAAACTAGTAGTGATGATCAATTAAAGCTGTAAAGGGCTAATTTTGCTGATTTGATGGTGAACCACAATGTCAAAGATAACATTACACTTGATCATTTATTAATAATAAGAACAAGCGGTGGTAACAGTATTGTAAATAAGTTAAAGTTTGAAGACGGATGTAGTATTATAAAATAAGTTGAAGTTTCGTGGTGCAGGCAATTGTTTCTGAAGAAACAGTCGGTTATGAAAAAATGGCTCCACCAATAGGTCAACTTATTTATGCCACCAGCTCCAGACTAACTTATATACAATAATGTCACTGCCTCTTATTTTTGTCCTTATTATTAATAAATAAAAAATATTAAAAATGTGTGAAGTCCTTTTCATTAACTTTTTTTCTTTTCGTCCTAATGAACTTCCTTAATTTCTTTTATATAAAAATTATAATTGTGATGGTGTTTTTTCCAATTTACTAAAAATTTAAGAACCACTCTTCTTTTGTTGGGTTTGCAGGTACATGCGCACTTAACGCTTGGCTCATTGCTTCATTGGTGGTGTTGTGTACTGCAATATGAAACCTTTGAGTGTAAATGTTTGCAGTGTTAAATATTAATTGCTATCCAAGTTCGTAGGGAAACACAAGGATGGATACATTAAGCCTGCCTACCCAAATAATCAATCCAAGTATGCAACTAGGGGCAACCACATAAAACTAGAATCTCATATATGTTATATACATGTTCAGGTCAGGAGTCAAGGGGGACGAGGTGGTACACGTGGAAGACAGCCCCCTTCAGTCACACGCAAAAGCATGTTCCCATCCACGCTATATATATATATACATATATAATTAAAATTGTTATTGACACTCCAAATTCTTTATTTTACACTTCAAACTTTCTATATTTAAAAAGAAAAATACACTTGTGAGGAGTGTAGAATGAAATTTTTGGAGTACCAATAACATATATATATATATATATATATTCGAGTTCATGCATGCATGCACTTCTAAATAAATATATACAGAGAGTGTGTATTAATAATTAATTGGCACCTATAATTACGCATGGTGAGAAAGGAAGAAGATCAACTCGGGGCCGGAGTACCAATTAGTGACAACCAACACTTAAATCCAAGATATATATAGCTGTGCTTCCAAATTCAACTTCAACTGCAAGAAATATATCTAAAGAAGCTTTAGTTATAACTTAAGGAATTTAATTAGTTCTCAAGTACTTTTTAAATCAAATTTGTAAATCAAATGATGTAGTTGTTAATAATCGGATTATTATTTAAACGTTAATTAATGTGTTTATTTTTTATTATTAATAAATTATTTGATTTGTAAATTTAATTTCAAATTTTAATCTCTCAAACATTATTTTTTTTTCTTATTTTATTTATTATTATTATATTATTCAAGAGAAGACAGGGGAGAGGGATGTGGAACGAAGAGATGGTGCATAGTATGGTATGGTCAAGGGTCAAAAAGGTTTGAATCCCAAACACGCAGTTTTTATTTATTTACTGGCTAGGGTTTGGAGTTTCGATGTGAATTTTCAATACATTAATAATTAATTAGCGAAGAAAATAATTTAGAGGGGAGAGAGATGAATGCATTAAAACCCCACCCTCCTCATCCCGAGAAAGGAGACGAGAATGAGCATTCCTAGACCTGTTAGCTTATGGGATGATTCTATTTGTATTTGAAGGAGATAAGTAAGGAATCGGATCCCCTTCAAAGCCAAATGAACTGAATCTAAGGATCAAATAATTTGGATCATTAAAATTTGATTAAATGATTACAATTATTATAATTTTTAAAGGAATCTCCTATTTGTAACTGTTGGATCAAATTTCAATGATCCGGATCATTTAATCATTAAGTTAGGATTTTTTTTATCCGGAGGGGATCCGGTTCCATAAGTAAGAGTCTGTCTCACAGACACGTATGCGGTATCCAAGCAGCAGCAGCACACTGCAGGTGCAGGGTTTAATAATTTATTATAAACCTTTCGACTAGATTCTGAATTTGGTTCGATCTTAACATAATTGATATTTAAAATGATAAATTTTAAATTAAATGATGTGTCATCAATTGAAAATAAACACGTTAATAAATAATTAACTAGTAATCTAATCATCAACATATACCTCATTTGGTTCACAAAATTTAGTTTAGAAATTTGATATCTCTATCATTATCTTATTTAAATGATAAAATGACAGTTCATATTATCGTATAATATTACATGATTAGAAGGATATAGTGAAAGTTTTTATTATTCTATCTATATATAAGGTCATTACTAGGCCATCTTTTTAGCCACTCACATACTATTATTTAATTTTATTAGTAATTTTTGTTTAATTTATTCAAATTAATGGCTAAAATGAATAAAGGTGTGTGCGAAGTTAAAAAAAAAAAAAAGATTATATTCACACACCCCAAATTACTTCTCTCACACCCTTTTAATTTTTTAATATTTTTCTATCAAGTGTTAGTGGTGTGTAGAAAATATTAAAAAATTAAAAAGGTGTGGGAGAAGTAATTTGGGGTGTGTGAATATAATCTCTCAAAAAAAAATGAGTGAATGACGTTTTATGTAAACCTAATATATAAGGAGAATAAAAAGAGTATGATTCTTTCTCTTCTAAATTCTACTCATCTTCCTTCCCTTATTATTTAAACGGTCACGATCGTCACGTCAACATTTTGTGTTAATTTATTTATGAAACGAAAAAAAAAACAAAAAAGGAATGAGGAAAGGAGAGAACAATTGTAGGGAAGAGAATCCTATTAAAAAAAAAAAAGAGGGCAAGACCGCATGGTATGGGAAGAAAAGAATATAGGAACGAGGAGGGGTTGGATCCTCTTTAGTTGTGACTAGCCTTCATGCACGCGCTCACGTGCGTGCAGAAGATATTTTTTGAATCACGGCGTGCTACGCGGTACTTAGATGTTTTAAATGTTTTTATATGAGTAAATTGACAAAAGAAAAGTCAAATATTTGAAATAAATGAATAATCCTAGATCATGCTAGAAGAAACCCCTCATAAACCAATTAAAGCAGCTAAATCCACATCATAAAATAGGTCTCTATTGAATTTATATTAAGAATAGAGAAAATAATATTTAATAAACAACTTATTGAATCACATTATTACTAGTCATTGTGAGGCTAAGCCCACCCCCTCCCTCTTAGTGTAGATAATATCATTTGTTCAAAAAAAAAATTAATCATTTGACAACTAATTTAATCACATTATTATCTGTGTGCGAAATAGCTTTTTTAAAACCGGCATTACACGCCTCTTAAGATGTTTTGAATGTGTTTAAAAATAGAGAAAATAATATTTAATGAACAACTGATTGAATCACATTATTGCTAGCCTATTGTGAGGTACTAATTATTTAAAAAAAAACTGTACAAAAAATTTTAATTATTAAAAAATTCTATTAAATGACAAAAATACCCATGCCATATTTGATGCATTATTTTGAGTTCTTTTGAAATTTTTTGTTTGAAGAGTATTTTATTTTTGACTAATTTTTTTATGAAGTTTGTGACAAACAAAAACACTATTCATTAGTCCCCTGAATTTATATGCAAAGATAACAAAAATCTTACTTTTCCTCCGGTGATGTGGAATTAAAGCTCTTCTTTAATGGGGGCCTAAGGCCGGGGTTGTAATATTTGCTGCATGCCATTTACCCAAAAAAAATATTTTTGCATGGATAAGGGTGCGAGCTATAGAGAGAGAGAGAGAGAGAGAAATCTACGCCGTGGTTGTGGGGGGATTTTGTGGCATTATATCCAAGAAGGCACGGGTTCTCCGCTGATTTCTCCAATGCAATCCCAGTTCCCACGGGGGCTTTGGCTCTCTTTGAAACCAAAATTGATAAATATTTCTATAAATAAACATCTCCTCGATTTTTATGCCACATTATTATTTTTCTTATTTGTCGTGTATATATCTTCATGTTACTCTTGTTAATTCTCTTTGTACAAAAGTAATGTTAAGTAGATTAAAGAGTGTATTTTTGTTCACAATCAAGAATTATGATGTACGGTCATCATACATGTCATTATCTGACATCATTGGCAGAGCCAAGCCAAGTACAAGATCCCCTAGGCTATAACATAGGGAGAGTTTTGATTCTTTAACATTAAAAATATTAAGCTTTTGAGATATTATATGATTTTTTATAAACATATTCTACTTAACAAATGAAAATTTTGAATATAAGGCATCCCGCTTTGAAGGCTAGAAGCCTAGAAAACATAGTACAAATTTTTTGCTTCAAATTATTACTTTCAAGTTTGCTATTATATAACTTTACATAGGCAACAAAAGATTAAAATTTGATTTCATAGTAATAATTATAGCTTAGCCTACCAACCGAATAATTCATGGCTACACCATTGTCTAACACTCGTCCTTTCACGTTACCATAGTTTTTTTTTTTCAAAATTAGAAAATGAACATTTAATAATAAAGTTAACCATAGTTAGTTGAAATGACACATGTCAGATAATGAGGTGTATGGTGAGCATACACCAGAGTTCTAAATTTACAAACTAAATAATGTGTCCTCAATAAGAAAAAAGTGTGGTAATCAACACTTAAGTAATAATTTAGTCTACACATTTGGTCTCCCTAGCATTACCCTTTATATAATCATCCATTGTATTTTGTTAAGGGTGCTAGGGAGACTAAATCTATACATAAAATTAACTAAATGACATAGAAGTTAATGATTGAATTATTACTTTAAATATTGATTAATGTGCTTATTTTTTATTAATGACACATCATTTAATTTACAAATTTAGTCTATAAATCTAGTTTACCTAGCATTAGTGTATTGGTAATTACAAAAGTGCATGCATGCATGCATGGATAATGAAATATGTTTTCGTCGAATTCTCTTTCCAATTTATGATGAATATTTGTTATTAAACCTTTTTGACCTTTGTTATTAAACATTGTTGTCCACGAAACGGCCAAAGGTGAAATAATCCACATTTCACGTTGTGTATGTTTTGATGATCTCTTACCCTAAACCCTACGAGAACAACACTTCCCAACTAATGTAACTGATAGTGTATAAATGCACGTAATTCAATTATTTTGGTCATCTTCACATAGAGATTAACTTGTATGACACACTACTAGAAGAGTTAAAACTCCATCGACCTTTGCATCAAATGTATGAAATACATGTGTTATTCAAAACTGCAAAGCTAAATTGGTGTTAATTAACATATAAAACTTTCCGAGAATCCATTAGAATATTCTCAAGTGCCCAAAACTCATAGCAAATGAGAAAAGTAGAGATCTCAGATGCTATTTCTGAATTCAGATAGACCGTTGCCAAATTTGCATAGAGTACCCTACTGCAAATTAAGTTAGTAACAAAAGACCAAATTAACAAAATGCCTATCTTCCCCACCTAACTAGGTGATCATCATCTAGTAATTAGCACAGATGCAGAATGAAAAATCAAAATTAGGAAATTCGTTCCATATTTATACATCCTTTTCTTAATCCCCATCCTAATATACCAGACCAGTACTATACGTCCTCCCTTCAACCGTCCATCCATTTGAAACGTATACGCGTTAATTTGTGTCATTCCAGACTGTGAAAGGAGCCATATTGTTAGTAGATGTTGGAACTGCTATTGGCACCCAATTGTTATACTCGCTGCTTCCCTTCGCTACGCCTACTGATGAAACTGATGATGACTGCGGCGCCTGAACCGGAAGATAATACAAGCTCTTTGCATGATTATAAGCATCCGCAGCGGTAGCAGTACTACTTGAGCCAAACACATTTTCATAACTTAGCGCCGCTTTCACCTGATCATGATCGGAACTGCCATCTCCAAAAGCATTACTATTATTCTCATGACCATTAGCTATAACCGTCCCCATAGGAATAATATAGCCACCGTGATCTCCGGCAGTAGTACCATTGTATATGACAGAATTAGAACCTGAGCTATGTTCCATAGAATCCGTTGCAGTACTATTTCCCATGAGGTTGACTGGCTGAAAGAAATTGTGGGTACTTCCCAACTGAAGTAGTTGATGATGATGAAGATCTTGATGATGATAATCTTGTGGCTGATAAAAGCTTTGAGAATTAGTGTCTTGCTCTTGCTTGCACCAAACCCTCTGCCCGCCATTAGAATTATATGGCACTGATGAGTAATAAGGCATCCCAAAAGGCGGGGCCACGGCCTGATGAGCAGCTGCGGCGGCGGCTTGGGTCAATGCAAGAGTTGGCCAGACGTTATTTACGCTCATTCCATGATGATCGCCATTTATCAGTTGCTGATGATATTGATCGTGACAATTACTAGTACTAGTACTACGAGTCATCATCATCAGCTTTTCGCTTTGATCGTCCGTCGTTGATCTGTGGTGTCCATCAGCCAGTAGAGTCATCTCATGCTGATGCTGGTGATGTGCCTGCTCAACGTCGTTCAGTCGCTTCGCAGCACCACCAATGGGCAATGTGCTGCTCTCCAGAATCGACTTCACGTCGTATCTAGTCATGTCAAAGTTTGTTACTGCATTTAGTCCCCGGAATTTTATGGCTGCGATGTCATACGCCTCTGCTGCTTCCTCCTGAGTACCTATATATATATATATATATATATATATATATATATATATATATATATATATATATATATATATATATAAATGGAAATTCATTAGGAAATTATAAAGTAAAAAAGCTAGTTATCATCGGTACCTTAATTAATTTCAAGGTCAAATTAAAATTAATATTGCAGGAAAACGAAATTGAACTTACTGAATGTTCCCAGGTAAAGATCTTTGTTCCCTGCTACTCTTCCAATCCTTGCTTGCCATCTCCCATGCTGGTGGTGTCTATTGCACATGAAACCAAATTAATTACATGAACAAACTATACATATGTAATATTTAGGGCTTACTTGTAACATGCATATGAATACCGATCTTTACATTGATGATTGAATGCTACTCACAATTGGTGCCTCCATGCATTTTCAAATCAAAAACATATTTAATTGCGTCACATGCATACTCTGTTGCATTACCTTGTTACTCCTCGATAAATGGATGCACCACGAGAAAACCCACTACTCTTCCTGCAGCAAGAAAATTCATGGAGTACATATAATTAAATCGGCAATTTCATTATAATTAATCGGCTCCAAAACTAATTATAATTGATGGCGTAGTTTTGAGATATGATGCCACTAGCTTCATGGTCATTTATATATTTGTATGTATTTACGTACCTTCGCAAAGATGCAACAAATTCCTGTCTTGTCATGTGCTTCATTTCGTCTACCTCTTTCTCATAGTTACTAATCTGGTATTATTTCAAATTATCGAAAATATTAGAAAACTCAGAGGTTATCCATCTCATGATTATTTGATAATAATCAATCAAAGCCATGCATGCATCTATAATATCACAACGGCGAACAATATATGATTAATGATACTTAATTTTCTGGTATTAACTTGCGTGAATATTTGACAATTCCCTCCCTATATATTAAGGATACTTAATGTCAGTTGGGACTGGGGAGTGTATACAGTATATATAAATATTTTTTAATATATAGTCGAAACACTTTCCCCAGTTTCCAAGCTAACCAAAGTGCGCATGTCAATACCAATGGCCGACATTGAGCAGATTTTGTTGCGCAAACAAAATAGGCAACGTGATCGATCGACATACATGAATCCTTTTAATTATTTGTTCGAATAGTGGGAACTCTTTCTTTAATTTTTTCTTTTATTACGTTTTATAACTCACCGGGAAGTTTGTAGTGGTTGTGGTACCCCAATATTTCAATGCTGCTAGGTCATAAGCTCTTGCTGCCTTTTCTTCCTTGTCATAACCACCTATGGATTAAGGATTTAATTAATTATTCAGTTTGATCATAGAAAAAGGGAGATCCGGAAAGGGGAAAAAATCATGTGAAGAAAGGCATTGACCTTTAAATTGTACGTACCCAGATAAACTGCAAATTAAAGAGGATTAAGATGGAAAGGCGGCCCAGATCAAGAAACGCACAAAAGAAACGCAGCACTATTAGTTAAAGAAAAACATGAAATGCATGATGCGTCTTTAAATTAAATAAATCAATAAACTAAACTTGAAACGAAATAATCATATTTTTTCCTAAAAGATCCAACAATTAAATTAAAATGGATTATGTACCTTGCCTTCCCTTCCGAGTTTGTCCCTCTCTTCGGCAACTATTATCCCACAAATGAGCTTCATATCTACCTGTCCATCTGTGCCTGTGTGTACGCATAGATTGAAACAAGTAGAACTTTAATTATTTAAAACATTAATTAGACCCTCAAAATCCAAAAATTAATTAAAATAGTAAATGAAGAAATAAGATAAAATTAGTTATTTATATAGTTACCTGGTTACACCACGGTATATAGAAGTTCTCTGCCCAAATGTATCAATGGACTTTCTGGGCACAGCCTCAATAGCAGTAGAAGTACTAGTCTGGCTATCGATCCGAGACTGAGTAGTAGTTACAGCGGCAGTCCTAATAATTGCCTGCTTATTATTATCTCGATCTGACGAACATGTTTGATCTCCAGCAGTAGTAGCACCTGCAGTACTCATCGAAAGTGAAAGAGTCTGTGCACTGGTAGTACTAGCGGTAGTACTAGTACTTGTGTTGGAGACACCGATTCCATTGATATCGTTTTTGTTCATCTCTTGCTGCTGGGGTGCCGGTTGATTCCTCAGCCACGTCTTGATCATTGAAAGCCCAATATTCGAGCTGCTACTGTTGTTATTAATGTTCCCGCCTGCACCGTCTCCGTTGATGACATCTGTGGGACCGGCACTCTCTAATGGAAGCTGCAAAGAAGAGGCGGTTCTGGAGAAGATGTAGTCAGTGGTATTAGTACTGGCAGTGTTATTATTGTATGCATGCGCAGAATTAGTGCTACTCTGGATGTGATCGTTATGATCCGCAATGAAAGAGTCTCGGCCCAGGAAGTTTTCGAGCTTTGGCTGTTGATGATGACGATTATGATGGTTTTCAAGGTTTAGGGTATTGCATGAGTTACTTCTTCCCATCAGCATAGAGAGGTGGTCTGATGTGATCTTGTAGTTGGTGCTATCCGATGAGTTCATGTTCCAATCTGCACCTGCTAAAATATGGTAGCTAGAACCAATTAACAATTAATTATTAAAATGTACAGCTTAATTTTTACGAATGATCTCCAGGACAAAAGAAAAAAAAGAAAAAGTCATTCATCCAAAAAACAAAAAAGAAAAAGAAATCAGAAACGAATGTATTTATATGGATGGAAGGGAGAGGGGGGGGGGAGACAAACCTTGGGAGTTGAACGCAGCTTGATGAAGCATTCCAAAAGATGGAGGGAGGTGGTTGAGGGAATGATGCTTAGGAGCAGTAGTAGTGGCGGATGAGTCGTCATGAGAATTAGTGAAATCAAAGCAGTCGCCGGAGGCATCGGTACCGGAGATTTCATCAGAGTACTTGAAGCCGAAGCGAGAGACTGGTGTGGTGGTCTGGGCAGATAAGTCATGGAGATCTTGGCCGTGCTGATGACGACGACGATCAGCACCCTCGGATATCATTGGATCAGCCGGAACAACTTCTTGAGGGGAAAGAGAGAACCCCAACCAGTTCATGGAACCCATCTCAAATGATTTGAGTTAAAGAAAAGACATGATCAGACAGCTAGTACTCCATGCATGAAGAAGAAGAAAAAGAAGATCAAGTGGCGAACTGGTTGAGGAACAAATATTGTTTAAAGAGAGAAGACAGAGGCTCCATTTCCATGGCGGTCTGTGGGACTCATAGAGAGGAGGAAAGGTCAAAAATTTGCAGACCTAGAATCAATTGAAAATGACTATCATTTCTTCCTAAGCATTTATATACAAAGTTTTTAACACACGCTCTCTTTCCTTTCCACTTCTTTCACACGCACGGCCGCCTCGACCTCTTACACATGTATAAATGATGAGCCCTTTAATAGAGATTAGTTGTGGGGCTCTATATCGAATTTTAACGATTTGAACTGTTGATTTTGTAAGTCTCGATTCATAGGTCATATTGCAAAAAAAAACCATTTGCGTATTTAATTATCACAATAAAATTTCATTGATTCTTATAGAACAAAGTATTCGTCAATTTCTTTGAACTCAATTAAATATGTCAGATATTTCCGATTTGGCTAATATTTTACAAGTATGATCTAAGAGGTGCAACTTGAAAAATAGAAGGTTCAGATCGTTGAAGTTCGATGTATATGGGCCCCACAACTATTCTCCATTTTAAAGAAAAAATGGAGATCTCTTCTCTTAAAGGTCTGCTATAAATGATAAACACAACATCCTTTTCATACACTTCTTTTTAATTATGCTCGTTAAATTCATTTGATTTATCTAATTCGATAATTAAAAGTACAAAAAGATGTGTGAAAAGCTTATAAGAGCAAGATATTTTATTTGACTTATAAGATTAACGACAATAGGACGTTGTGGGGTGGTGGGGAGGGGTGATACTATAATTTTGCATTAAATCTTAGTTAACTAGTTAATATCCAAAAACACAAAATGACGTATTGGTGGATTGGAATTTGGACTTTCTTTTCCATCTTTCGTCCTGATGAGATCTAATCATTTATTTCAGTCTAGCTTAGGTTTTCCACATTAGTTTAAATGAGTTAGATATCTATATATAAGAATTAGGCAACTTAAGTTTAATACTTATAACATTACCTATATTATTGTTAATTTAATAGTTGTGAGAGCTATATTCTAGAACCTAATCGTTTGATAGTATCACATTCATGAGTTTAATATAGTTTGTATCACATTCAAATTTTTCAACTCATGGTAAGAATGTGATTCCTATATGAACTCAATATATTTGTGTCACGCTCCCCTTTTCCAACCTATTCTGAAAGATCTTAAAACAATAATATCGTAAGTATGTTTAAGTACACACACAAATGAAAATCAGATGCCAAACGCGCTGAATAAGTTAACAAATCAATTCATACATTTTTTTTTTATAATTAGACCTATGTATCAAGAATTGCTTGCTAAGTATTGACTGACAAATGAAAAATTAACAATACTAATAAAAAGGTACACGTACGAGAGTAAGAAAAAAAAAATATTATTGAATTGAATTTTTAATATTTTAAATGAACTCCATTACAATTGTATACTACTTAGAATGAATGTATAAATTAATTAAACCTTTTAGGTGTTCGTATATCCATAATAGGTAGTGTATCCATCAAGTGGAGCCTATTATATGTGGATGCTAGATAGTTCAAATTAATTAGTTGCTATAATTATAGGAGATTATGAGACTAGCTAACACATGCATGGGTCTCATATTATATACATACATACATACATACATATATATATATATATACATGCAGACTATTACCATGTGTGCTCTCGTAATCTTAAAACAAAGGGGAAGAGATCCCCTCTCTGAGAGATTTTTCAGTGTGGGTACATGGGGTAGTACATCACGTGTCACCATACAAATAGTGGAATATGTGTGCTAAAAAGTTAATAACTTAAAAAATAAAATTTCCCACCATTCTTATTAAAACATATGGTGTACCACTTGTGTTCCCGTCACAATTAAAAATCTATCCCCCTCTCCCACCAAATCCTAGGGATTCGGATATCCGAGCTCTTGAAATTTGATCAAACGGCTACAAACAAGGGGGCCCTCTAAAAGTTATAATAATTGTAATCGTTGGATTAAATTTCAAGGATTCGGATCTCCGAATCCCTAGAATTTGCGGTGGGAGAGATCCGGAGGGGATCTCTTCCCAAAACAAAGTAGTCACATATATATACTACATATTACATTGTTCCCTTCTTGCAAGCTGTTCATGATCACATTTCCTTTTCCACTTGTCCTCTTGAAATATATTATCTTTGTTAATTCTTGTAAATGGTGAATTGTTTTGGCATATAATGTTTTTTCTTCAACTCATTGTATTTTAAGTTCAAATTTTTTTTCTTTAATCCAGTTTAGAATATTAATATTCTTTTCAATAAAGAAAAAGGTATATATATATATATATATATATATATATATATTGGGTCCAACTTTAATGTTACGCTTTATTTTAGTTGTTAGATACAATTTCTCTACAACATCTGTTAGATATTCTATTTTCAATCTTACCCATTCATTTTTTTTATCATTTAATACTACGTAGCATTGAAGAATTTTCCATATGTTACATGTATTTGGTTAATAATCTCTCTCTCTCTAACTTTTCTCATGTGATGCATGATCGGTATCTCTATTAATCCGATCCTTCATACCAAACAAGGTCTATATGTGCACACACCAATTAATATCTCAAAATTCACTTAATTGGTGCTTCTTGTAGGAAGCCGTTCAAGTGTTTTTTCCAGAATTAACTTGCATTTTTATTAAGAATTATTTTCAAAAACATTTTTTTTAAACGATTTCAGTCATTTAAAAGAATTTTCCAAACGAGTGTAATCAACGAGGTATTCACAACCATTTGTGGGAGAGGGATGCTCTCGGGTCTGCTCTCTAATATCGGGCGACCCATATGTTTCAGTCATTTCTCTAATTATTCACTAAAAGAAAAAAAATCACAAAATTTTTAAGCTTTCTTTTATTTTACCAAACCTAAAATCTCTCCCTTCTCTTCTCTTCTCTCACAAAATTCACTTACTTTCTTTTATTTTTTCTTCAACTCATTGTATTTTAAGTTAATTTTTTTTCTTTAATCTAGATTAGAATAGGGAATTATTATTTGCACTCCAAAAATCTCATTTTACACTCCAAACTTTCTATAATTAGAAAGAAAAATACACTTGTGAGGAGTGTAGAATGAGATTTTTGGAGTGCTAATAACAATTACCTTAGAATATTAATATTCTTTTCAACAAAGAAAAAAGTATATATATTGGGTCTAGCTTTAATGTTATGATTTGTTTTAGCTGTTAGATACAATTTCTATACAACGTCTGTTAGATATTCTATTTTCAATCTTACTCATTCATTTTTCTTATCATTTAATACTACGTAGCGTTGAAATTTTTTCCATATGTTACATGTATTTGGTTAATAATCTCTCTCCCTCTAACTTTTCTCATGTGATGCATGTTCAGTATCTATATGTCTCTCTCTCTTTAATTTGCTTGTTGTGAAAAACCTGTTCGTACGTAGTAGAATCTCTCTCTAGCAATATCCCCTTCCACCAAAGCTTAACTTTTCTTTCTCTAATTTTTTTTGGGTACTATCTTTCTCTCATTTTCGTTTCATTATGTTTCACTGCAATTTGCATTGCATTGCCCTGCCGCTGCCTCTGCCTCTGCCTCTGCCTCTGCCTCTGCCTCTGCCTATGCCTGCAGCACATTTGCCTTCTCTCTCTTCTTCTTTTACTTTGTGACTCTGAGTCTCTGCTGCTTACAAACAAATACACCCATAACTTTTTCACATTCCATACTAAAATGAATAAAGGTGTGTGCGAAGTTAAAAAAAAAAAAAAGATTATATTCACACACCCCAAATTACTTCTCTCACACCCTTTTAATTTTTTAATATTTTTCTATCAAGTGTTAGTGGTGTGTAGAAAATATTAAAAAATTAAAAAGGTGTGGGAGAAGTAATTTGGGGTGTGTGAATATAATCTCTCAAAAAAAAATGAGTGAATGACGTTTTATGTAAACCTAATATATAAGGAGAATAAAAAGAGTATGATTCTTTCTCTTCTAAATTCTACTCATCTTCCTTCCCTTATTATTTAAACGGTCACGATCGTCACGTCAACATTTTGTGTTAATTTATTTATGAAACGAAAAAAAAAACAAAAAAGGAATGAGGAAAGGAGAGAACAATTGTAGGGAAGAGAATCCTATTAAAAAAAAAAAAGAGGGCAAGACCGCATGGTATGGGAAGAAAAGAATATAGGAACGAGGAGGGGTTGGATCCTCTTTAGTTGTGACTAGCCTTCATGCACGCGCTCACGTGCGTGCAGAAGATATTTTTTGAATCACGGCGTGCTACGCGGTACTTAGATGTTTTAAATGTTTTTATATGAGTAAATTGACAAAAGAAAAGTCAAATATTTGAAATAAATGAATAATCCTAGATCATGCTAGAAGAAACCCCTCATAAACCAATTAAAGCAGCTAAATCCACATCATAAAATAGGTCTCTATTGAATTTATATTAAGAATAGAGAAAATAATATTTAATAAACAACTTATTGAATCACATTATTACTAGTCATTGTGAGGCTAAGCCCACCCCCTCCCTCTTAGTGTAGATAATATCATTTGTTCAAAAAAAAAATTAATCATTTGACAACTAATTTAATCACATTATTATCTGTGTGCGAAATAGCTTTTTTAAAACCGGCATTACACGCCTCTTAAGATGTTTTGAATGTGTTTAAAAATAGAGAAAATAATATTTAATGAACAACTGATTGAATCACATTATTGCTAGCCTATTGTGAGGTACTAATTATTTAAAAAAAAACTGTACAAAAAATTTTAATTATTAAAAAATTCTATTAAATGACAAAAATACCCATGCCATATTTGATGCATTATTTTGAGTTCTTTTGAAATTTTTTGTTTGAAGAGTATTTTATTTTTGACTAATTTTTTTATGAAGTTTGTGACAAACAAAAACACTATTCATTAGTCCCCTGAATTTATATGCAAAGATAACAAAAATCTTACTTTTCCTCCGGTGATGTGGAATTAAAGCTCTTCTTTAATGGGGGCCTAAGGCCGGGGTTGTAATATTTGCTGCATGCCATTTACCCAAAAAAAATATTTTTGCATGGATAAGGGTGCGAGCTATAGAGAGAGAGAGAGAGAGAGAAATCTACGCCGTGGTTGTGGGGGGATTTTGTGGCATTATATCCAAGAAGGCACGGGTTCTCCGCTGATTTCTCCAATGCAATCCCAGTTCCCACGGGGGCTTTGGCTCTCTTTGAAACCAAAATTGATAAATATTTCTATAAATAAACATCTCCTCGATTTTTATGCCACATTATTATTTTTCTTATTTGTCGTGTATATATCTTCATGTTACTCTTGTTAATTCTCTTTGTACAAAAGTAATGTTAAGTAGATTAAAGAGTGTATTTTTGTTCACAATCAAGAATTATGATGTACGGTCATCATACATGTCATTATCTGACATCATTGGCAGAGCCAAGCCAAGTACAAGATCCCCTAGGCTATAACATAGGGAGAGTTTTGATTCTTTAACATTAAAAATATTAAGCTTTTGAGATATTATATGATTTTTTATAAACATATTCTACTTAACAAATGAAAATTTTGAATATAAGGCATCCCGCTTTGAAGGCTAGAAGCCTAGAAAACATAGTACAAATTTTTTGCTTCAAATTATTACTTTCAAGTTTGCTATTATATAACTTTACATAGGCAACAAAAGATTAAAATTTGATTTCATAGTAATAATTATAGCTTAGCCTACCAACCGAATAATTCATGGCTACACCATTGTCTAACACTCGTCCTTTCACGTTACCATAGTTTTTTTTTTTCAAAATTAGAAAATGAACATTTAATAATAAAGTTAACCATAGTTAGTTGAAATGACACATGTCAGATAATGAGGTGTATGGTGAGCATACACCAGAGTTCTAAATTTACAAACTAAATAATGTGTCCTCAATAAGAAAAAAGTGTGGTAATCAACACTTAAGTAATAATTTAGTCTACACATTTGGTCTCCCTAGCATTACCCTTTATATAATCATCCATTGTATTTTGTTAAGGGTGCTAGGGAGACTAAATCTATACATAAAATTAACTAAATGACATAGAAGTTAATGATTGAATTATTACTTTAAATATTGATTAATGTGCTTATTTTTTATTAATGACACATCATTTAATTTACAAATTTAGTCTATAAATCTAGTTTACCTAGCATTAGTGTATTGGTAATTACAAAAGTGCATGCATGCATGCATGGATAATGAAATATGTTTTCGTCGAATTCTCTTTCCAATTTATGATGAATATTTGTTATTAAACCTTTTTGACCTTTGTTATTAAACATTGTTGTCCACGAAACGGCCAAAGGTGAAATAATCCACATTTCACGTTGTGTATGTTTTGATGATCTCTTACCCTAAACCCTACGAGAACAACACTTCCCAACTAATGTAACTGATAGTGTATAAATGCACGTAATTCAATTATTTTGGTCATCTTCACATAGAGATTAACTTGTATGACACACTACTAGAAGAGTTAAAACTCCATCGACCTTTGCATCAAATGTATGAAATACATGTGTTATTCAAAACTGCAAAGCTAAATTGGTGTTAATTAACATATAAAACTTTCCGAGAATCCATTAGAATATTCTCAAGTGCCCAAAACTCATAGCAAATGAGAAAAGTAGAGATCTCAGATGCTATTTCTGAATTCAGATAGACCGTTGCCAAATTTGCATAGAGTACCCTACTGCAAATTAAGTTAGTAACAAAAGACCAAATTAACAAAATGCCTATCTTCCCCACCTAACTAGGTGATCATCATCTAGTAATTAGCACAGATGCAGAATGAAAAATCAAAATTAGGAAATTCGTTCCATATTTATACATCCTTTTCTTAATCCCCATCCTAATATACCAGACCAGTACTATACGTCCTCCCTTCAACCGTCCATCCATTTGAAACGTATACGCGTTAATTTGTGTCATTCCAGACTGTGAAAGGAGCCATATTGTTAGTAGATGTTGGAACTGCTATTGGCACCCAATTGTTATACTCGCTGCTTCCCTTCGCTACGCCTACTGATGAAACTGATGATGACTGCGGCGCCTGAACCGGAAGATAATACAAGCTCTTTGCATGATTATAAGCATCCGCAGCGGTAGCAGTACTACTTGAGCCAAACACATTTTCATAACTTAGCGCCGCTTTCACCTGATCATGATCGGAACTGCCATCTCCAAAAGCATTACTATTATTCTCATGACCATTAGCTATAACCGTCCCCATAGGAATAATATAGCCACCGTGATCTCCGGCAGTAGTACCATTGTATATGACAGAATTAGAACCTGAGCTATGTTCCATAGAATCCGTTGCAGTACTATTTCCCATGAGGTTGACTGGCTGAAAGAAATTGTGGGTACTTCCCAACTGAAGTAGTTGATGATGATGAAGATCTTGATGATGATAATCTTGTGGCTGATAAAAGCTTTGAGAATTAGTGTCTTGCTCTTGCTTGCACCAAACCCTCTGCCCGCCATTAGAATTATATGGCACTGATGAGTAATAAGGCATCCCAAAAGGCGGGGCCACGGCCTGATGAGCAGCTGCGGCGGCGGCTTGGGTCAATGCAAGAGTTGGCCAGACGTTATTTACGCTCATTCCATGATGATCGCCATTTATCAGTTGCTGATGATATTGATCGTGACAATTACTAGTACTAGTACTACGAGTCATCATCATCAGCTTTTCGCTTTGATCGTCCGTCGTTGATCTGTGGTGTCCATCAGCCAGTAGAGTCATCTCATGCTGATGCTGGTGATGTGCCTGCTCAACGTCGTTCAGTCGCTTCGCAGCACCACCAATGGGCAATGTGCTGCTCTCCAGAATCGACTTCACGTCGTATCTAGTCATGTCAAAGTTTGTTACTGCATTTAGTCCCCGGAATTTTATGGCTGCGATGTCATACGCCTCTGCT